>OY041624.1:10032500-10652500 GCA_955876795.1 Eupithecia tripunctaria
AAATTTGACATCAAAATTGAACAAGTTATACCCCCCACCAACGTTAATCAACCAGGCACATCATCAGCTGAGACGTGGACACTCACAATAGAACTGCTGGTCCACCAGTTCAAAGTTGCTCACCAAACTATAGAAACAGCTCGGAGTCTCTCTGAAGGATAAAATTCGTAACGAATACATCCGACAGAAAACCCTTTAAAAGAATTAACAAGCAGAAATGGGCCGGCAATAGCTCGTGAAGAACCAACAACCGCGCTGGGGCAAACGAGATCTTGAGTGGAGACCACAAAACAATAAATTCCTGAAATCGCGTTATTTTCTATAGCTACAACCCTACACCTAAATCAATACAAACATACTCAAGATAGTGGTCACCACTACACCTAGTGGTTCGTCTGTGCCCAGCCTTACAGATAGCTTCTTTGCAAACAGTTCATTAGAATGCTGAGCACGACGGGTTTCTATGCCGT
The DNA here is from genome assembly GCA_955876795.1 of Eupithecia tripunctaria. Classification (NCBI taxonomy): domain Eukaryota; kingdom Metazoa; phylum Arthropoda; class Insecta; order Lepidoptera; family Geometridae; genus Eupithecia; species Eupithecia tripunctaria. The sequence continues at coordinate 10,032,971 of OY041624.1, forward strand.
CGTGTATCACGCTCGAAAGTGTACACTTACGAGCATCCGTTATTACCTATGATAAGTAAATAAAGGTGGCAATCTCACTGCTTACTTCTTATAAAGGAATAAAAATAGCTACAAAACGTTTTATATCTAAGAAAATCGCATTCTAAACGGCTAGTTTCATAATATTCCACATTCAGTCTAAAATTGTGTTGAAAATCTGAAAAAGTAAGTAAAGCAATAAGCTTATGGTCAAGTTAAATTTAAAAAGAATGTGCCGTCTCGTCGTTGCTAAACTTAGTAGCTTTCAAAGTTTATCATGCTGGTAATGAAATTGAAATTTATTGAAGAAAATGTTTACAAAAATGATCTTAAAGCTGAAACAACGGTTTATCTTAATTTTACCTTAATTATGGACGTGCAATATTTAACTTATCTATCTAGGTAATTTATTGAGTATACAATTGATTTCTAAGAGCCACCTGTGGAATTTTGTCTTAAATTTACTAGTAGGCAGTTCTCTTATTTCTCTAGGAATTTTAGTATAAAACTTTTATTGTCATGGCGTTTTGTTAAATTCTTCATGGGATCTCTATTTTTTTAATAGGGAGCCGAATTGTAGAGTTGTACCTTGTCTGTGCGGAATCAATCTATCCTCGGAAGTAATTTATTTCAATTCGATTTCTTTGACATGACTCAATGGACTAATGTTAATGATGGTGTAATTAATGATACGACAGTGAAATGATTCACAAATAACCAATCACCCACATTGTAAAGTCCCTATCGTTATCGCAAATTGATCCGAGGTTCTCGACTCTTTTCTTTAAGTGTTTGTGTGGTTGAGTGATTGGTAAAACCTAAGTCCCCTTCTTCAATTGACATCAAAACATTATAGTGAATCAAGTGTTATCTAGTACCCAACACAGGCTCTTTATAAAATGCGTTAGGAAATGCTGCGTGGATTGACCACCACAAAAAAAAATCTTGATAGGTACCTACCAGCAAGTTACCCTAGAAATAATAGATTTATTCATTCGGTAAGTATACAATTTGGATTTTATGAACGTGGCCATACAAGAAAATGTTTTTTTTCAGATTAATCCATACTTTTTTGCTATTAAACTATAAATAAATAATTTGATACAAGCAGATTATATAAACATTTGTCCTGAAGTGGGAATCGTTCCTGCAACCTCCTGCGTTTCAAGCGGACCTTCGCCCACCGCGCTGATCAAAAACTTCCATCGGGCTGAGGTTGACAAACAAAAAAAAATCAGAAATTGTAAAAACTTTTCCCATAGGTTCATATTAAAAGGAGTCCAAGAATAATTATTACCTTTTAATCAACAAAATTCTCGTAAAAATCTTTGTATCAGTAATCTTTGCATAAGAAAAAACAACAAAAAAGATCTAGGTAGTTGCACTACCTAGATTGTTTGCACAGACCTGACGTCTAAAAGACTTAGATTATCAGAAGATATTAAACTGGAATTTTCTTTTGTCGATTAATTAAAAATTTATTAAGATGTAGCCAGTTAAAGTTCCGCGTGACGTCACAGCTAAGTAAAAAATTACACACTTTTTATTTAGCCGTCACGTCACTATTTTCGCTAGTCTTTTTTGTTTGATTGACAAAAGAAAAAAGTGTCTTAGCCCCACTCTCAAACATTAACTCGCTTTATTTTCGCTAGTCTTTTCTGTTTGATTGACAAAATAAAAAAAAGTGTCGAATATCTTCTGATAATGAAACTGATGGACTTATTAGAATTTAAGTCGCCGGGCCTATTTTATTTCATTGTAATTTTCTTTGTTAATAAAATGCCAGAGCATCTATTGTATCTTTTAACAGGGAAACAAAGACATTCGTCATAGTAAACACTGTTATGCAATAACTTGCTAATTTTACATCATTACATTTGTCATTAGATAATGAATGATACAAGGTCGAGTTTCAATGGAATTTCTACTGGTTTAGTTACAAACTAGAACGTACGTACTTATATCCATGAACTAAGTCATGAGTTTTGTAGTCTAGCCATCTGAATATACAAGGTGCAACGAAAATGTGTACTTTAGCCGGAAGGCGGTGTTTCTGGACCGCGAATTAAATCTATTTATTAATAACGATTTTTTTTCGAAAACCTATACTTTAATATAAAGAAAATTACAATCAAGTTATATAAATAAATTAGAACTAATATTTACAATTGTAGCAATTGAGCTAAGTGCAGACTGTTGTAAACAATCTACAGGTAGCTTAACTAATCCATATTAATACCAGTCAGAATCGTTGCCAAGACGCTAGTGATTGAACGATTTATTGTATTTCAATTTAATTAGTTTAATTTATCATTACGAATTTATCGACGCCTAACGTTATCTTCTGAACTGCCGAAAATTCGCTCATCTTGACAGTCAAAACTGAGCCTTAGATTTTTTGATGTGTATGGCAAAGCATTTGACCATCACATTAAAAAAGTGAGGATGTGGCCTAAGATTCCACGCTTTCCCGTAAGGAATTTACTCTGGATTTGACGGCTCCGAAATGAGAGATAATGAATAGATAGGCCCTTTTCGTAGTAAGACCGCGCCGTGTTTGTTGCCAAACGAAGTGAGTGAGCTCACTCATTTCGTATCAGTGAATTGTGGGTTTTGGCGGGTGTGCTTGTTCACAAAAGTTTGTGCAATATAACTGTTAGATTCATTGTGTAAACACTAAATTTATCCACTCATAGTGTTCGTACGTCGGCATTTTGTTAACGCACGCATTCAAAGACAATGCTACAGTTTTTGGGCGTAAGGGCGTACATCATTGACTCTTGAGCTAAAAACTGATGAAGGAAGTTTGCGAGCTTTATTTCCTTTTGGACCATACAATACTCATGGATACGTTAGAAATTTCAGACTTCTTAAGAAAATGAAAACGCAATTCAAAGAAAAACTGTATTATTAAATAATTACCGTCCATTTGGTTTATATCTTTCGACCTCGTCCTTGCGAAAATCGTGTCTGTACCTAACCTAAGCAGATTAGTATTTTTTTATCATCTGTGTCAGATAGACAGATACAGCGACTTATTAAATAAAATACTAATAATTAACTATTGATTAAAATTCGACGAACAAGTTTGGAATCCGGCATCGGCGAGGACAGACTGCCAGACAACAAATAAGATAATATTCATATTCATCGATGTAAATCTTGATATGATCTGTGGAATGTCAAACCGCACCTCCGTAATTGCGAAATATCACATCGTACGCTTTTGGAGATGTATACATATATATATACTAGGTTACATGTATGTGTTCACTTGTATAGGTACTCAAAATGAACGGCGATATAGTTTGTTTTTCACAGTTTTGTCATAGTTTTGTGAATGCACAAAAATAGCTCAATGCCAAAATTCGTAGCTGGAAAGAAAAGGTCGAGATTGTAAGAATAATTTTAATGATTAGATAATCGTCATGATTTCTAAAACAACAGAAGTAAAAAAGTTACGCTACGCGATAAATACCTCAAATTGACTTAGTTTAATAATTATGGTTCATTTTTCAAATCTACTATTTTAAGGCGCATACCCGAACCAATATGACAGCGATACCTATTTTATCATATTTTTACGTTTATCATAGGAATTTTTAAAAATCCATCGTACAGTCTGTGGTGTCTATTATAAGCAATTTTTTAATACCTCTGTAATAATTTTATCTCATATAGTTTAGGAGGCGATGCGAAAATAGAGTTTGGTGGCCAAAAAGCGCAACTTCGTATCTCTGCCTAAGCTTTTCAAAATGAAACTTAGTATAATAATAAGATAAAATAGTTGGGGGCGCCACTTTCACTGGTGTATGGGCCTTAAGCTACAACATGCTCATTAATTAGGCGTAGCGTATGGCACGAAAGCCCCATTTTGTGCCTGAAAATAAAATCGCACGCAACAGTGCGTTTTGTATATTTCCAAATAGGCTAAACATGAGCTCAACTACAGAAAAGGGAAAGTTCTACTATTCACTACAATACAGCCTACAGTACTACCTACATACATACATACATACATACATACATACATACATACATACATACATACATACATACATACATACATACATACATACATACATACAGCCATACCTAGTCAATAACCGGCATTCCATTGCAAGTCGACCTTGTGGTGTGTGTGCTTGTAAAACATACCGTTAGTAATAAAGGAGTTTAAACTTGGTTGAACTTAGGTTACAAACACAACAACATATCGGTAGGATAGATTTGACTTATTCTGACAAATTTAGTTTAGAATGAGATTAATTTATAGCGGTTTGCAGCTGAACTAGATTCTTCACACTTCTGGATCCTGAATCAAAAATAGTCTAAGACTCGTTCAGATCAATTATCAAGATTTTACAATACTTTTGGCGTGAATGTGTAGCTAGAGATCCATCCCACACATTTATTTAAACTAATGTGATAAAAAAAATGCTCTGGTATCAGAAGTTCGTACTAAAAAAGTATGTCAAGTCGACTTCGGAAACTTTTTAAGTTCAGTAATTCGGTTGTACCTGTGAGCTTTGAGATATTTTTGTATAAACAGGTTAGTGTTAGCGACACAATCATTTGTTACTTTGCTAAAGTAAATCGTACAAATCGTAACACCGTCTTACATTTTATTGATAACGCAGAGAGATGAATCTCAGTGAGTCACAATCATGTCAAATAATGATGTCATTCATGACAGAGAACATTTTAGTTTTATCAGTCTTCGACAAATTTTATTACTCTACAATTTATACGCTTTTCAAACGCTTGTTATCGAAAAATACTTTTTTTATTTAAAGTAATTAATTTATAATTTAATTTTAATATACCCACTAATAAATAGAGATACAGAGATACAGAGCTAGGTAATTATCGAATCTTTTCCGAATTTTTAAGTAAAATCTAGAGAAGAGTCGTTAGATCGTAGGAAACTTGGGACATAGGGACTCCCTATTTACCATATAAAAGACTTCAACGCGCTCCTGGCAATTCTTTTCTAGGAACAAGTCATCGTGGTGTCCCCCTTTTTTTGGGTCGTTTGGCGACTTACATTACCTAGTTTTTTGCAAGCGTAAAATCTATCATTGTTTGACAAATTCTTTATGAATGTAAGCTTAACTGGGTTAACTGCAAACTAAAATTTGTGTTGGAAGAATACCAGGGTTTCAAACCTTATGGAGGAAAAAAGTTAATTAATTAATAATGCTGGACAATCCACACGGCATCATCTAGCCCCGAGATATTAAAACTCGTACAGGGGTACTAATGGCTGATATACTTTCAGAATACAAAAGGTACAACAAGTAACATATGTAAGTAATATTACATAGACATTATATTTTATAACTAGAAATTTGTCCTGATTCATCATCAGGATGTATTATTGGAATTATTGCTGATGCTATGATCAGCAATAATTCCAATGATAAAGAACTGCATCTACAAAATAAATTATGTACCTAAAACTATACTAATCTATACTTCTATCCTAATATCATATTATAAAGGGGAAAGATTTGATTCTTTGTTTGTTTGTATTGAATGGGCTCCGAAACTACTGGACCGATTATAAAATTACTTTTCAGGGAGTGACATACACTATATTTTCTCCCAAATCCCCACGGGAACGGGAACTACGCGGGTAAAACCGTGAGGCGCTGTTAGTACCTACTAAATAACCTAATAAAATAATACTAAATAAAAAACTGCGGCTGCCTATAATTTAGAGAGCACTAGACCTATTATGAACCTTGCCACTGTATTTTAATTTGTTATTGTGTTATCTCTAGTTGGTAATCCTTATAAAATAAATAAATAAATAACTACAAAAAAATTCCAAAAATGCCGACGTGATAATTTTTTGCCGACGTCGCCGCGACGCGACGTCATAAAATCACATCACATTTACGTGCAAGTATGTACGTACATACGTGCTACATATGTATGTAGTTATCGCAATAAATAACTCTGCCATAGATTGGAGAAAACGTCGATAATGGTGATAGCGGGTCGATATCGTGGGATTACGATAACAGACGGACTTGAGCCTTTGTCGTCGATAGCGGAGTGGTTTCCATCTTTTGTCTCATTAAAGCAACATACCAACATAAACTATGGTTACTGTATTTTTAGTTAGAACCATAAAATTACCTTCTAGCCTTTCGTTTATTACTAAACTTAGTTGTTGAAGTGGAGCCCAGCTCTCGCTTCGCTTAGTTTTTAATCGACTGCAAAAATGTTCTCAATTCGCTGTTTTTTATGTTTGGTACCTCCGAACTTTTGACCGATCCGATGGTCCGATTTTTATGATTGTTTTGTTTTTTTATTTGAAAGCTGGTGCTTCCCGTGTAGTCCCATTTAAATTGGGTCCAGTTATGACAATGGCATTCATGAGAAAAACATAAAATTGAAGTCGGTTTATAGTTTTTTTTAAATTAAATCCAATTATGACTCATTATACCTTACAAAGAAATTGTAAGGTATGTAAGGTATACTAAGGGATATCCACCGGGGTCCCCAACCCGCATGCCTAGCGTGGAAATTATGGTCACAAGCAATTTATTATTATAGAACAAATTATAGCTAAGAACACTACAACTACACTAAAATTATCAAAATTCTTTTAGAATTAGTTATTGAACATTAAAAAAGGAGGTATTTTCATTATTTCATGATCTCTGTCCGACTAAAGGACTTCACACGCGGCAGTTACTATGTATTATGTTACAATAGGTATGAAACATTAAAAAATAAACATTTGTCTCTTTTCTTTTACCTATTACCGTTTATCATTTAATTGCTAATGAAGAATCATTACTTTGGAGTCGGTTTTTAGCTTATCAAAACAATCAACCTAGTCGTTTATTTAAAAAAATAAATAAATTCTTTAGTAAATTCTAAGAAGGTTTAGTTATGAGAATTATTTTGGTTCCTATCGACATATCAACCTTAGTATGTTAGTCGTTTCTACCATGAGTTGTCACAGTTAAATCGCACGTAACTACAGTAGTTACGTAAATAAGCAGATATTTTTCTACGCTACCCATACTGCGCATTTTAGTACCCAACTATCGACTAAAAAAGATTTATAATTTTAAATACATTTTTTAACTAATTTCGCTAGCGAGTGTAGATTGTGCGGGCTACACTGACCTTGACCAGTTGACAATCATGATAACCAAATGACTGGTTTACCATACCTACCTACTTATTACCAGTGTGCTATCAGGGGGCCAATTCTCGCAACATATCACCTTGATAAATATGCTAAAAACTGTCAAAATATCCAGTGATTGCTTCGTAGCAAGCAAACGATATGCGAAAGACGGAAAAAGGGGTGATATGGTATCCTTGGGGGAGGCTTATATCTTTGATGATGATGATGAAACACGCGTATTCTCAAAATCTTTAATCCAATATTTATCGAGGACTTTTCTTTGATAAGTTGCTAAATAGTAGCACGAGAAGCAGTTTTTTGCTCGATATTTTCGTGATATTTATCACATGATATTTTATCGACTCGTTACTGCATATGACTCGATGAAATATTGAGTGATATACAGAATTGACCTACGGAGACTTGCTGATGGCATACGGGTATTTATAGTAGTACAATGAAATCATGTGACATACTGGATTGACTATTTCTGTCGTCAAGTATTGCAGTTTTATTTAGAGGTACCTATAGTACCGTCTGTCACAGCTTTGCTCTAGTGGGCATTTAAAAGGGGCCTCAACATTGGACATGTAAATAATAATAATAATGTTTGACAATTCACACAGCATTATCTAGACCTTTCGCAAAGAGGTCGTCTATAAATATATTGACCTGATTCTCCCTGTTCTCACTTGTTTCTATTTTGTCATTAAAATTTTCTTTGTTGCTAAAGATATGTTTAATTTCGATTTTGATAATAAAATTTAGATTTGTAGATCTTAAACAACATCTTAAATTATAATTTGAGATGTTGGAGGATGGTTTGATCGGAAATAATACCTATAACAATACTTTTAGAACCGGACAAAGTTGTTATTCCAAGCAAACTTTGCAAGGCACATCTTTAAAATGACTATAGATCACTGAAATGACCTGACTTCTTGAATCCTCATAGGTGCTTAAAGCAACAATGTCTACAGTAGTCAATACAATTAGCAAGCACCTAATGCCCTCATCACTTAGCACCCGCTGATTGCAGGAACCTCGTGCCAGTTCCACCGGCCTCGGCAGCAACCCTGGTGGGCGGTTATCACCATTATAGTCAGATAAAAACCATCTGTGAAAAAAAAATTGTATAGGTTAAGGATTTTTTGGAAGCGGTTACTACCTTTTTCAATTATTAGAATTTGAAAAGCACTAGTTTTGAGTTCTAGTAAAATATGTTTTTTGTTGGAAAATAGCTTGCGGATTTTTGAACAACGGTGAAAGTTTTTTCAATATTTAATTTTTTTTAAATATGTATAATAATAGATGTTTTGCACACATTTTGCTATTTATCTCAGGAAAAGCTAACTTTTCTTCTTCGGTTTTTGTTTTGCTAAGAAACCTAGAAGTATTTCTATAAGTACGTATTTAAATTTTTTGATCTGTTGTTTCATTACCTTGAAAATTCTGTGCACGTCTCTGTACTTCTCACTGGCGATAAAACTATATCTTGTCATCCCGCTCCAAATCCATCTCGTAACGGTGTTATTGCACAATCCTAACCCAATGAACGCATAGCGTTACTAATCACTCAAGTAGTAGTTTATAAATCCGATTTACCGACCCTATGCGTTCGTGTGCACCGGGAGACCACTTTATATTGTTCTTGGGTACAGGTCATCGTCTTTGTAACTTAAGGTGGAACTAGTCGCTCATTTTTTCTTACAAACGTGGAAGGGTAACTAGAAGGCTATTTGATGTTGAATATCCAAAACTATGGATGAAATCAATTTGTACCGTTATAAACTATGTTTGTATACAACTAAAACAGTAAAAAGTATATGTTTGAAAAAAACAAGCTTATAAACTTTCGTATTTCAACACGAATTTTAGCTTGACTTTGGGCAAAAATAAATAACACACGGGAAAGAATACTCTAAAATGACGGGTTTACCGACATGGTTTATTTATTAATAAGTTAAAATAAATTTATTTTGAAGAGATACATTCAATGGTTTTTCTATGATAACCCTTGTGCTAAAGTCTGTTTGGCGGCATAAATAATTGTGCATTTCATTCTATCGCGCGGGTATATCTATACTGACAGGTGAGATAGCATGAATTTACTATAAGATAACAAACAGTGTACCTACTCTTAAGAATACTTGTCCATTTTCACTCAATACACTCACCAAGCTGGTAGACGGTGAAACGTGCGCCCATGTCCGGTTTGTTCTCAGCGCGAGACTAGCATCACAACAGAAGACAGCCGTTCATAGAATATTAATGTACTTTCCTAGTAAATAACTAAGAACGAAAGTTTGACGACCTGTGCGGTGCAGCGGATGATTATTATATTGCCTGTATACAGTTTATATACCTAATGAGTTCTATAGATACAAACTTACTTGATGTGATGTGATTGAGTTATTTGACTTGTGGTGCGGTGCTATCGGTGGCGCGTTCCCGTACTGATGGGAAGGTTTTGGGATCAAATCCTGTCTAGGTTGTACATTGTTACGTCTAAAAAAGTCTATAGAAATCCAAAGAATTTAAATTTTTAGGTGTTCTACTATTTATAGGTATGCTAGCTGCGCCCCGCGGCGTCGTTGTTCCTATGGAAACGTTTAAGGTGATTTATATCCCACGGGAACTGTTTTATGGTATAAAAAGTAGCAGTAATGAAGCCTAGAATAAACCTATGGTTGATTCTAGGATTACAATTACATGTATGCAAAATTTCAGCCCGATCCGTTTAGTAGTTTTGGCGTGAAGAGGATCCATACATACATCCAAACCTTCGCATTTATAATATTAATGTGATTGTGTGATGATTGTTTTTAACACACAATGTGGTTTGATTCTATATTTTCTGCTTCGAGTAATGTATATAATAGTATTGTACCTAAAGATTCCCTAATACACAAGTAACAAAAGGTCACCCTAAAGACATCCATAAGTTGTCTCTACATCTTTGAGACAGCCATATGTAAAGAAACTTAATAAATTGTTTATAAATTCAAGTGAACGGTATCCCTGATCCCATATATTTCAAGGATCCTGATCGATCAGGATCCCGTGTATTTCAGGGATACCGTTCACTCGCCTTCAAAAACAATTTATATATTTTTTTTGTATCCTTCGAAGTTCCTAATAGATATCTAAGACGATGCAAAACTAATTAAAACTTCTCCTAATCTTTACAGATACAGAAATATATTGAGAGGTAAAGAGTGATGCAACTCAGCCGCAGTATCGAGCAGGCGTGAGGAGTGGAACTGAGGCGTGAGGAGTAGAAGTGAGGGGAAGATGGCATCCCGCGGAGGGCGGTCCAGGCCTGACACCCAGCGCACCCTGGACGAGTTCGAGGAGCTGGCTGGACTCAGGAGTGGACCTGGTAAGTGCAATCAAGAAAACTAAAAGACCCTAAAAGCCATGCTAGCACTAAATCAAAATCATTCATTTTTGATTCCCAATAAATGTACTTGTAGTACTTAGAATATGTCAAGTTATAAAATTTCCATGTGGTGAAAATTCTGCACCACCCCATCTCTTCCCGTGGGTGTCGTAAGAGGCGACTAAGGGATATCCATCGAGGGCAGGCAGCAGCGCCCCTGCAGAAGCGATTTATTGGCGTTTTCTCATGGGGGTAATGCCCATAATCCCCACGCTGGGCATGCGAGTTAGGGATCGCAGTTTGGTGATAGTATTGTTTTACGAGTGGCGCTACTGCCGCACACCGATCTCTGTTTCATTTCAAATAGTGCACCTGTGTTTGCGCGCACACTTTTGCTCTATGGAATAAGAACAGAATAAAAACGTCCTGCGCAGTTGGCTAGTCTTCATTGAGCCGCCGCCTTATGGGAGGGCATCCTCATCATCATCATAAATTCCAGATGGAGAGCGAGCAGCCTATGTCCTAGAACACCTGGCCACGTTCACGGTGACGAGGGAGACGGGGATCGTGTTCCCAGCTGATGGCATGAGGAGACTGTTGCAGTTGGAGAAGACTAATGGTAAGGCACTAAGCAGATAACCAAACTGCAGAATCAAATATATAAATACAATAATTGTACACTAAGAAAAGGTTAAATGTTCTCGCCAATAATTTGCTAAACGCATTCACTGCGCAGCTTCAGGAGTCGACGTGGACCATGTAATTGTTAAACGGATTAGGATGTTATCGCGTTAAATACTCTGTAGATTACTTGTAAATTACATGTTTTCCTACTGCGCTCATGTGAAATCCAGTTAGTTCTAGGCAGATAAAATCAAACATGTTCTGGGATGGCAAGGTGTTTTGTTTTATTGGTTGTGCTTCAAATACTTTGATTGTTTTGAATAACATCAAATTTCTTTTTTACACGGTTTTCAAGTTTTGCGAGTTAAATGTATACAAATCCCTTGGGGATTTATGGGACCACCCGGGATTATTCCTTAAACAATAAAGAAAGTCAAAGTTTTCCCATAATTAGCGGAGAAATTGACGAATGCTCAAAAGAGAAAAACAGACATACAAGCGAACATAGTACCTTTTTTCGAAGTCAGTTAAAAATAACAATAATGAACATTCGCTTATCAGCTGATTGGCTGACTTTTTACTGACTTAACTACAGAGTTCAAACTTGTTTTCAGGAATATGGAGCCAAAAGATGCAGCTGTCTTTGGAGGGACAATGGGTGCTCGTCATGGATTTTGAAACAGCCGTAAGTTTCCTTATTGTTGTTTCGGTTTATTTACCTTCACACTAAAAAATAGCCGTAACATAGTAGCAGTTGGTACTACCCATGGGTAGTCACAGCCCGCTCCAAATCCCATATAGTTATTTTGTGCCGTGACAGACAGGCGGAATCCTTTTGAGGGTTTCGTACGCAAAGGGTAAAACGGGGGACCCGCTTACCCTTTGGGTACTAAGATGGTATTACTAAGACTCCGCTGTCCATCCGTTTGTTTGTCTGTCTATCTAGCTTTCCATCTGTCACCAGGTTGTATCTCATAAACCGTGATAGTTGAAAATCAGAAGAGGCATATTATGGGACACTATAGAATAGACATTGCCGTCTTTGAATGCATACGAAGAACATATGAATTCATAACAAAAATGTACATTTTAACTGCTGTTGTAAAATTGTGTTTCTTTCGTTGGTGGCTTTATTAGAAATAAATAAATATATGTTATTGAATCAGGATATAGCAGGTACTGCCACCTGGTTGTGACTTTGGTCCCTTGTAATTCTGCTTGAAAATCATCCACATTACCTAATAATTTATCTCCTTTCCAGTCAATAATGGAGCGTTTCCCGGCGTCCTGGGTGCACTCCCCCACCGCCTTCACCTCCCCCGAGCCCGGGGAGCTGTACAATAACGTGGTCGCCTTCGTGGTGGGTGCACCAGCGCCATCCCCCGCGCCGGCGCCTGGCGACCCCGCCGCTCCGAGGAGGGAGCTCCATATCTTCCAGTGTCATGACGTGGCGGCGCATACGCTGGTCGAGGAGTTAAACGCACTCAAGTAAGGAATCAATTAGCCTATGCTATTCATCTGAAGTAAACTACTCTTCAGAGCACCCTGTGTCAAACTTGTCGTATCCAGCGTCCGCCTGCAACCTTTTGCAGCGTCATCCCATCTGGCAACACGTTTACCTTTAGTTTTTTCGAGATTTTGAGTGCCTTGGATCTTCTACGCTTGTTGCGGTAACATACGCTGGTCGAAGAGCTGAATGCACTCAAGTAAAGAATCAATCAGTCTATGCTATTCCACTGAAGAGGACTTATGTCTGTTCCCTGTATGACCGCTACAGAACCGTGTGTTAGTTGCAGAGTTTAATAGAATATATAATAATAAGAAGCTCTCTGATTATTCGTGAAACGATGAGAATAGAAAACGTCTCACGTGAGACGTTGGGAGTGAGCACGTCTCAGACGTTGGGAATAACTCGAAAATACTAAAGGGGCTACGCTAAGAATCGAGTTTGAAACAATTGAATTCGAAATAGAACAACTGACAACCATTTATTCGACTAAAGTTTTTAAAACTAACGCGCTCAGAACACATTATTATAAACTAGCTGCGCCCCGCGGCTTCGCATGCTTCTCCCGCGGGAACTGATTTATGGGATAAAACTAGCCTATGTTTGATTCCAAGATTAGAATTACCTGTATGCAAAATTTCAGCCCGATCCGTCCAGTAGTTTTGGCGTGAAGAGGTAACAAACATCCATAAATCCATACAAACTTTCGCATTTATAATATTAATGTGAATAAGTAGGATATTCACGCGGGTTTATCACCTATTTTTTCCGACGTTTCAAAAGGTTTACACTCTGTCGTGGTAAATAAACACGATAAAGACCGGTGAATATAATATTTATAAAGAATTTATTGGATTCTTGGCGAGCAAAGCGAAGTTATTCGACCACTACAAGAAATATCCCTTTGGTTGCAATATGGCTTGTACAGCTTGGAAGTTATGCGTTCAACCAAAAGTAGCAGCAGCCTTTAGCTCATCTATATCCAATGCTGTGTAGCAATCAAGAGCTAAACTGCTTACAGCTTTGATGACCGATCTTTGAATAGAAATGAAGCAAGAAAAGAAAGCCTAACCTAACGTTCTAGAAGGAACGGCTAACAAAATGTTAGTGTTGATTGAACAATATCTAAAATGGTGCCAAATCAATACAAACACGAGTATAGTAGAATGCAATCGATACTATCTCTCCAGCATATAGGTTACAAACAAGCCCACCAGATTATATTTATCGATCCTGAGATGTAGTTATCTATCGCAGAGGAAATAGACTAGATATGATATCACCTTATCAAACTAAGATGAATATAGCCAGTCTTGCTTTGATCGTTTGTGAAAATGGTGTGCACGTACCTATTCAGAAGAGACGTTAAACTTAACAGATCGTGAATTAATTTTTTCAGACAAGATTTTCGCTGATTGAAGGCAGTTTTGATTCAGAGTGTAAACTTTTAATTTCTAGTCCGGAATTACAGTGATTGTGGACTAAAATGTGACCGGATCTAAGTCCAAAAGCAGTGCGTGCGAATTGATAATGGCCATGTTTTACATTAGAGCGAGGCTAGCTGTGCCTGTGTCATGGTATGAATGAATCCATATACTAATATTATACATTCTCTGTCTGTCTGTCTGTTACCTTCACACGCCTAACGGCTGAATGGATCTCAATTAAATTTGACAGGGGGTAGATGGTATCCCGGGCTCGGACATAGTCATTAGGCTTCTTAAAAAGCGAGTATTTTATAAACAACTGGTGATCCTTATCAGCGCAAACATAGTCAATAGGGACACTGCTAAACCTGCCTTCCTCAAGGAGGGGCTTTGCTATAGTCACCACGCTTGACAAGCTTATTAGTTATGACAGTGGAGGTGTCAAAATACATAGAATACACACCTTTCCTCTGGTGCATGTAGCGGCTCCTACAACATCCATAGGTCTGCCAATGACCAACCAACATGAAATTACCTGATTCGATTGACTCGACGCGTTCGGTTTGGAGTAGTGTGTGTTGTAAAGTAGCTATACCGTGTCCATTTTGAATGAAGCATGTTAGTAAACAAACCGCCCATACTTAACCTAAAATTCACTTAGTTGGCGCGTCCTTTTATACGTAATTTACATTACAGGTCGATTTTAGATCCTCCCTTCAGTAAAAATTGCTTACAATTATATCTGAAACTCTACGCCAAGCGTGTAATATTCTGTTATTTGTGTCGTAGTTCGTTTACTAACATGCTTCATTCAAAATGGATAAACAATAGGTACCAAACCAATTTAATACTCAATACTTAATCATTTATTGTATTCTATAGGTGTACAGAGAGGTGTTTATAATTTATATAATTAACTATACCTATGACGATCTGCGAAAGACTGCAGGCAGATGCTGGATGCGTCAAGCTGAAGACAGGGCGCTATGGCGCTCATTAGGGGAGACCTATGTCCAGCAGTGGACTAATATAGGCTGATGATGTTGATGATGATGATGATATACCTACCCTGCTGGGCACACAATATGTATGGACAGAGAGGATTATGTTTTACGGTCTTCTGAGTCTGTGTTTTAAGTCTCTGTTAGTGATCATAAACTCATAATGATCTCGAATACATTAAACTATTACAGGAGGATCAAAGTGAAATAAACATAATTTTTTTTTGTCACCAGGGGCATCGGCGGCGCGGCCGGAGAAGGTGGCCGAGACTTCATCATAGAGCGGGAGAGAGAACGCGAGAGAGAGCGAGAGAGCGATATGCCCAGAAGACAGGTAAGTGACAAAAAAACTATAAAACGCCGTCCCCTTTTTTTAGTTACCTCAGAACTTTTGACTGGGTGGTACGATCTTCATGATTCTTTTTTTATATGAAAGCTGGTGCTTTCCTTGTGATCCCATTTTAATTTGGTTTAGTTCTGACAACGGAATCCATGAAAATTCATGAAAAAACTATAAAAATCAAAGTCGGTTTACAGTTTTTTAAAACAAAATTAATCATCAAAGGCCTCTTCTACTCGTAACTGCTTCCAATTCCTCTTATGTCTGTCTTATATCATCCTCCCATCATTTTTATTGTCTCCCGCGTTTTCTATTTTTGTTTCTCGAGTTGTGTTTTGCACAATAATATTCAGGTTTTTTTAAAATATAGCATTATCTGTGTGTTTGTTTTTATGTATGTGCGCCGATTTTCATGATTCCGGTTCGGTTTTAACTATAACAATTCAATTACACAAAATATAAACTCGTTGACGATGTCATTCCAATAATTGTTTGCAGAATTGAATGGCCTAGAACTGAGCAGTTCTTTGTAAAGTCGTGTTTGTAAATACCTAGCTACTGTTTGATTTCCTTACCAGTGACGTAGTCAACTCTATTGATTCTATTGTTGACAAAACAAATTAACAATGTGGCCTAAGTCGTCATCAATCCATAATATACATATAGAATAGAATAGAATAATTTATTTAGGTAATAAACACTGCGAAAAATGCTTGCGAAACAATATTCTCTTTCTCGTTGTTTTCTGAAATTGTCTGTAGTGAGCTTGTTTTTATTTCTACCATTTGATTGTAATTTTCTTTCCAATGAAGTCGATTTCTCAAACATTTAGCGCCTTTCAACTTTTAACAATATTTGTTTCCCAGATGTTCTGGGTATTTTCTAAAATCGGTCACATCCTTACTTTCCATCTGGTGAGATGGTAATCAAACGAAGATCTATTGTATAACTAACTTATTACTTAGCTTTATTAACGTTCCAAACAATACTTTTTATTTCCGCGCCAATCAAAAGAATGTCAGGAATGGCGGCTGATATCGCTTATAGAATAAATCGATAATCGCGATAAACAAATATTACCTATGTTGATAATTCTAGTTTCGATAAAAAGTATCTACCTATGAATAACTCTAACTTATTCTGATAAGCACACACACATTTTGACCGCCTACAAATAAAAATGTAGCAAATCATTGTTGAAAAATAATGATTGGTTGGTCGTTGTTTTTCCCCGATGCATGGTGATTCTATCAGGGACTTTAGATATAGATAATTATATCGGAAAAATAAAGTGCAAAATCTACTAAATTGAATTTAAGCCGCACAATTCTGTTGCACCGTCCAAATCTGCTTATAAATGGTTCCAATGAGTAACTTTCGAAAAAAGACCCATACTATTTTGATAGCAATGAGTAGTTGGTAGTAAATTTTGATGTCATGCCATTGGAATCACACTAATATTATGGAAAAATAAAGTGCAAAATCTACTAAATTGAATTTAAGCCGCACAATTCTGTTGCACCGTCCAAATCTGCTTATAAATGGTTCCAATGAGTAACTTTCGAAAAAAGACCCATACTATTTTGATAGCAATGAGTAGTTGGTAGTAAATTTTGATGTCATGCCATTGGAATCACACTAATATTATAAACGCGAAAGTTTGTATGGATGTATGGATGTATTGATGTATGGATGTTTGTTACTTCTTCACGCCAAAACTACTGAACGGATCTGCCTGAAATTTAAAATAGACATAGTCCTAGGTCTGGAATAAAACTTTTTATCCCATAAATCAGTTCCCGTGGGATGAAAATCATCTTTTAACATCCATAGGAACATCGCGTGCGAAGCCGCGGGGCGCAGCTAGTATAATATTTTCAGTACAGGTTTCGAAAAGACTGTTGATTTATGGCTGTCTAGTGCATCCAACTTGTTTGCCTGGTTATGAGGAACCTAGATTCGCTTAGGCTGGAATGGCCTTTGAAATTAAACATTACAAGTTCATGTTTGTGATGATTTGGTCAACATAACAGTATTGTATTGTAATGATTCAGCAATTCTGCTTTCAATTTCTCAAGTAAGAAAGTGACAAAATACTTTTAATAGTAGCTAAAAGAGAATTGTTTCCTTTACGTGTAGCGCATTTAGAAGCAAATTTTATTCTATACAATTTTTTATGCGTATCATACCCGGAGCGTAGCGTGTCAACGTGAAAACGAAATCTTGTGTTTATAAAGAAGGACATAATCATCGATATAGAATTATAATATAATTCTATCTAGGTGTTGTAAATACAGACAGTTTTATAAGGCCGATGTCCATCGTCCATGAAAACAGGTAGGTACCTCATTAACGATAACGATAACGGTTAGCATTGCGGTAGCAGAGCGTCGCCGGCAGTCCGCAATGTCGCGTCTCTACCACACGTACACCCGCCACCAGTGGGACGCCGTTCTGGTGGTGAGTCATCCACCAATCTTAGCCTAAGAACGCGGAAGTTGTTAGTAGTTATTGTATGCTGATGTAGCCGTCTTTTGTTTTATACAAGAGATGCTGTGTTCGAAGTTACTCACAAGGTTGTTGGTCTACTCGATGAATTCCGGATCTCTATGGATGAGTCATCCATATAGATCCGGGAGTCATCGAGTTCAGAATCTAACAAATGTGGATGGTATTGTTGTCTTTGTGGGTTGGAGGTATCTTTACAGTTTCAGAAACAATCACATCTCATGATAGTCATGTTTGTTTGCTGTCGTATTTGACATTTGTGACATGACAGCTTAGTTTATCTTATATTGATCGCGTTTAATTGCATTGCAACGGTGAAATCGGACCTTCGTGTAGAGACTAGGTCCAATTTTCTTTCAATGTGGGACGTAAACTTCGTTTTTGTAAACGCGTTTAAAAGGGAGCAAACAGTGAAATTGGATCACATGATGGTGTCAGTCAGTTAATTTGTTTCAATAATAGGAACAAATACATACATTCAATGTGTTTAATTTTGGAATTGTAGGTTAAGCTAAAATTGCTTCCTTTGTTTTTTTAGGAATGAGTGTTTTCTCAACTTAATTATCGAAGGGCCTGCGAAATACTTATAAATTTATCTGAAACAGAACCCGGATTCTACTTATATCATCATCATCAACCCGTATACGCCCACTGCTGAACATAGGTCTTCCCCAAACGACAAGGGCACGAATAGCGGTTCTGAAGGCATAGCCAACTGGCATTCGCTATGAAGGGAATCGGAAACAGATCACGTGACATAGCTAAGGCATAATGTCAAACCTATACATTTTTGGACGTTGCTATTGCTACTATCGCTTTCGATATCGATTGTTACATTGTCTAGGCCCTCTGAGCCGCCTCCATCCATCGACTCCCTGCGATCGCTACATTGTCGTCGGTCCATCGAGTGGGAGATCTTCCCACTAATGATTATATTATATTCTAAATATATATATTCATATTTTTAATATCACGTCATAAATGCGATATTAATATCGATGTAGCTGCTTCCTAAATGAATGTTTCCTTCCAGCAAATGTCAGCCCAGCTGGGGCGGGAGCACGGGCGTGAGCGCGAGCGCTCCGGCGGCGGCTCCGGCGGCGACCGCGACGACGCCTCCTCCACCGGCTCCGAGCGCTTGTATGAGCAGGACATCGCTATTCTCAACCGCTGCTTCGATGACATCGAGAAGTTTATCGCCAGGTACGCCAGTCTTCTCTGGGTCATGCCTTTCTAATTAAATCAAATCAAATCATACATTATTACAGTTTTATGTCAGATCTTATAACAAGAGTAATGTCAAATGTATTCAACCAGCAAGCAGGTGTGCAAATATTAAATATCGTAGATGTGATCAGTTTAAATAGTCAATAATAAATAATCAATAATAATCAATAATGGTAATTAATACAATCTAGAATAAAATAAATAGTCAACAATCTGGTAATTAAAATTTACAACAATAGTCAAAATATAATAAATTATTCTACTTAAAATTAATAAATTCATTTACACTAAAACACATTTGTCAAGCAGCCACTGATTTTAATTTTTGTTTAAATAAATTACCATTGAGGTCTTTAATGTGTTCTGGTAAGTTATTGTGTGACAATGCACATATTAAAAACATTTTTTTCATTCTATCTATGTAACTTACTAATCCTCATTATTACCCGACTTCACCCACTACTGGGTAAAGCCCTCCAAACTTTTTTGCCACTACACATGGAAAATTTCGATTGTTTGATTATAATTTTCTTTGATAAACTATATACTTCGTTATGGCTGGATGGACAACCTGACTGAGCGGCTAAGACCACGACAATGACGCGTCTCTTACCGGCTTTAAGCGGCTGTATGAGGATTTTGATGATATGTAGAAGTTTATCGCAACTACTTTCCTATCAAACTTTTCAACAGTTGAATACATGCCTTTCATAACACGCAATTCTTCGTAAGAACCTGTCTTTTTCTTTTTGCCCTTCATTTTCCTACCTTTTTCTTTCATTCCTTCCTTTCTATCTAACTTGTAGTCTTTGGCTTTTTCACGTATACAAATAACAAGCAGGAAATCAACATCATCAAACACTCCTTCGACGATATTGAGAAGTTTATCGTCAAGTACAGCTTATCTGTTGACTCCTGTTGTTTAGTGACCCAAACAAGATGTTGACCACTCAGACTTTCCCCGCCATCTCGTTTGTGGCGTTTAGTTCGCAGAGATCTTTCAATAACTAAATAGTCATGAATTTGAGTTTCATAAAATCTGGAATCCCTGTTAGATGAACAGATGAACAGATTCATCATCATCATCATCAGCCTATATTAGTCCACTGCTGGATATAGGCCTCCCCTAATGAGCACCACGGCGCCCTCTCTTCAGCTTGACGCATCCAGCATCTGCCTGCAGTCTTTCGCAGATCGTCATCCCACCTGGACGGAGGGCGTCATACACTACGATGGCCATCAAGTTGTTGTTCTTTAGCGTTGTTCATCTTTAGCTTCGATTAATGTGATGTTCCACTTCACAGACTTCAACACGCAGCCGCAGCCTCCAGAGAACTAGAGCGCCGCCGTCGTTCCCGCGGCGGCGGTCGTAAAGCAACCGCCGGTGAAGGCATGCTGGCACTAAGGACCAGACCTCCTCCAGAAAGAGACTTTGTCGACGTCCTGCAGAAGTTCAAACTCTCCTTCAATCTCCTAGCAAGACTGCGCGCTCACATCCATGACCCCAACGCCCCGGAGCTGGTGCATTTTCTCTTCACTCCGTTGGCTCTGATCGTGGATGCGGCTCAGGATGCAGCGGATGGGCGTCTTCCGTCCAGGGTTGTCCAGCCACTGCTGACACGTGATGCTCTGAACTTGCTGGCTAACTGTGTGACCAGTAAAGAGACTGAGCTATGGCATTCGTTGGGCGATGCGTGGCTTATTCCCAGGTTAGTATTGTACCTTCAACTGTGTGAGAATTAGAACAGACAGCTTCATATGCCATCAAGATAGGATTCCCTGTTAAGTTCGAAGCAAATTTATTTGGGAATATGTTAAAGCTTAGTCCACAACGTATGCCCCTTTATGCAGGTACTAGTTTCTACCAGCGCCTTCGCATGTGTTGTTTCGATGTAAACTTTTAAAGGTGATTTCAATCTCATGGGAACTGATTTATGGGATTACACGCCTACGTTTGATTCCAGGATTAGAATTATCTGTATGCAAATTTTCAGCCAGATCTGTTCAGTAGTTTTGATGTTAAGAAGTAACAAACATCCATCCAAACTTCCGCATTTATAATATTAGTGTGATATTGCGTGGAAAAATTGCAAGAGCATTTTAAATACTAAAAAATGCTTTAGATTTTGTAATCTGTTATATTATTTATTATTTTAAATAAACTGAATTAGTTAATTAAACTACAATTTTGAAAGCATTGGAACTAGTGCGAAATATGTTCTTCAAAACATATCACGTTCTACGAGTATAACTCAAAATGTCTCGTTTCAACAAACGGCACTTGACACCAGAGTTTATAAGTACTTCCTACTTGCAAGCTAGTCACATATTTGCTTCTATGCGTAATTTACATCCACTTCTATCTAATCGTTTGCTGGCATTCCTAGCTTTATTGACGTGACGATAAAAGAGGCGCTATACGTCTAACATATCTTCTGTGACTAAAATAGAACCAAAGTATATACAGGATGTTTGATGAAACGATCTAGCGATTGAAGAAACTGACAAAGGGTAGATATTTGAACATTTTGTATTTGTACCATTTTGTGAGAGGTGTCATTGTTTTCAAGTTATAATCAAAAGTACCTAGTTTTTTTTAGTTGGGGATTCTTTTCCGTTTTGACGTTTGTAAAATACCAGATAGTGCATTAATCACTTTTATTATGGTTTCTAATTAGTCACAACAATAGATTCCTTTAGCAATCCTTCAATCCTAAGATCGTTTCACCCAACAACCCTGTATAATTTGTATAATAAGTAGTCGGTAAACTAATCCAAGCACCGACACACATTAATCCAGGCAATGATAATTCACGATTACCTTGAGATAATCTTATATGCAGAGTAGGTAGCTTTATTTTAAGGTAAGAAAGTTCGACGATATTATTGGTTAATAGGAACCGACAACCGCTGCGATAAACGTGTTCTTGAGCAGGGCTGTTTCGTGTTATTTGATCAAAGCCCTTGTCCACAGAGAACAGTGGAAGACGAACATCCCTCCGTACCAGCCCGTGTTCATGGACGGCTGGTCCCCGGAGTACCAGGTCGATGATCAGCCTCTTCGCAGGTAAAGTTCGGAGGCGCATCAGTAGGCCTAGCACGGGGATTGTTGTCTATGGTAGAATAGAAAAAAATTACGTCACTTTGTTATCGAATGCGTAAAATGTTAAGATTTCATTCCTACAACTTCAATAATGAACGCAATGTATGACGATGCGATGTAATTTTTCTCTATTCTACACTAGACAACAATCTCAGTGCTAGGTATGCTGGTCATGTTTATTCTTGTCTTTCGTTGTCCAACTGTCCTATATGGCTATATGTTTTTTGGTTGATTCTGGTCTATGTCTGCTTTTCATTCTTATAAACGTTTGAAATTACTACTGTTAGGATTATTAAACAACTTAGCATGAGGATTAATAAACCATTTACAAACTCAATAGATCTAGTCAATGAATCTTCGAAAACAGTTAAAAAATCTTCAAAATATCTGTAAGACTTCCTGACTTTAAGATTATAACTTAATTTGGAATGACCCAAAATAAATTAATAATTACCTATCCATCAAGAGGGCTTAATCAAAATTAGTTTATCCAAATTCTGCTCCCGTCTCTACCCATAAAAGCAGGCAGTTTTAAACAGATATCGAATGTGAAATAATAAATAACAAAATCCTAATATTCTCACAAGTTTTGTGGGAAAAGTCTCAGTTAATTTTGAATGTTTTTCAACATGGTTGTCATGTTGATAAAGCGACCATTACAATCAGTAACTACGTATCACCCAGCGCTACCATCACACGTACCATTTCGCATTTACTTAAATATCTAGAACTGAGCTGGTCTTTTTTGGCCACTGGAATAATCCTCAACCTCAACAGCCTATATTGGTCCACTGCTGGACTACGGCCTCCCCCTGATAAGCTGCTTATTGCCTTTTATCACATGGGGGGTAGTATCCATCATAATTATCACTGCGTACCAGTCGGTATTACTTGGCATTTCATAACCACCTTATCATAAATCATCTTTGTGATCATTTCTGCCAACCATTGTCACTTAGTTTCCATCTATTCCATCGTTTTATTTGTGCTTGTTGTGTTCGTCTGACGGTGTTGTGATGTGGTTTAGATCGTCTCCGCGGCGCAGCGAGGTGCGGCCCCCGGACCGCACGGATGGGCCTCCGTTAGGGCCCCCGGCCAGCGCGGGGTCCACGGCCGCAGGTGGTGGGGCCTATGAGAGATACGAGAGGGAGGAACCTGATATTTATAATGAACAGTACTCGCCTTATCCGAGGTAAGTGGAAATTACAGATTTCCCCTTTGTCAATTTGTCAATGAGGAAAACTAAAAAAACCCTAATTTGAGGGTTATAAAATCAATTAAAGTTTTCGCCGGAGGCCGCGAAATACCTGATCGAAGGGCTACAATGATAGTTTCAAGGTAAATATTGTTCTACCATGAGTTGTCACAGTTATATCGCCTGACTTTACTACAGTAGTTACGTAAATACGCAGATAGATATCTACGCGAATCATCTAACTATCCGCTAGAGGTGCTTTAGAAGTTTCCATACATTTTTTTAACTACAGTCGCTTCGCTAGCGAGTATAGATTGTGACAACTAAGGTTTCGCTGGAAGAAAACTCTTTGTCAGGGTAAAGCTCGCCTTTGTACATATCTTTTAAACTAAGTTCATACTATGTATTATTTATTGTGTACAATAAAGAATTACAGAATTACAACTCATGGTAGACACACTGGATAATTTTTTGTAGCGCCCAGAAACAAAGATTTTCTAGCAATAAATACAGAAACAAATTAAAGATATATAATTTTCTATTTAAACATTTTCAAGGGGTAAAACTGGACATCAAAACAATAAATTCCAGTGGAGGATTTGTCATCGGGGAAATCTGGAATAAGCCAACAATAGGTTTCTACATTGTGTGCGGACAAATTCTTTCGGATACATAATCCAGTTTTTTTTTTAATCTTGATATTATAAGGTCTCTTACACCTTTAAAATGAAATTTTGTCTATTGATAAATGGATTTATTTCCAACCACTACGAGCTAATGATATTGATATAATGAGACACGCGCCCGGTGTGATGGGCTAACATGAACTGATGCGAGCGCGCGCCTTGACAATGCGACAATATAGGAAAAATGCTGACACGAGAGAATGATGCGGTTCGAAAGATTGCCGGATACCTGTACGGCGCACCGTACAAGTATCGTGCAATCTTTCGAAAATAAAAAAAAAGATAAAAGATAAAAATTTGTTTATTTTACCCAATAGGTACATGACAAAAAGAGTGGTACAATACATAAATTAACAGGTCATATGAAACGAATAAGTAAATCTAACAATAGGTACATTGGGTAAAAAAGGACCCTAGCTCAGCATTTTGCAGTATAAAGCATTTGCCCTATACTGCGCTGGTTTTAAAAACCAGCGCAGTATAGGAACGAAGGGATCTATAAGCCCGCGTGGGAGTCCTGAGGTGTATAACACCAGATAACTTCCATTTCAGAGCACTGAGGCCTCCACTGGGCAGAGAAGATTCAGGCTCAGCAGCATCCTCCCCCGACAGAGAGCCTCCTTACAGACCGGAGAGAGATGAAGGTAAGTCCTGGTCACTTGAAGAGCTGACCATCAACTGTCTATGATACGCTGACGATACGTTCTAGCGGGCAAAGTTCTGTGCTTGACAAGTTCATAATGTTATTCATAAAATTATTAATGGAGCATGTTAATAAATAAACTAAGACATTATGGAATTCAAAACAAGGCACTGGACCTTATGCAATCATATTTATCTGATAGAGTCCAAAAAGTAGATATTGGTAAAGAAAGATCTAGGGGATCAAAAATCGATTTAGGAGTCCCGCAAGGATCAATATTGGGTCCTTTTCTATTTTTAGTATATGTAAATGATCTCCCATTTCTAGCAAAAGATCTCTGTGATATAGTCTTATTTGCTGATGATACTTCATTGATTTTTAAAGTTGACAGAAATAAAGATAATTATGACGATGTAAATAATTCTCTTTCACAAATACTAGATTGGTTCACCGCCAATAACCTCTTACTCAATGCTTCAAAAACCAAATGCATAAAATTCATGTTACCAAATGTAAGAGAGCTCCCAACTAAGATAATGCTAAAGGATGAGATTGTTCACCTTGTAGACTCAACTGTTTTCCTAGGGTTACATATTGATTCCTCTCTTCAATGGAGACCGCAAATTGATGCTCTGGCAAACAGACTTAGTTCAGCAGCGTATGCGGTTCGAACAATTAGATACATTACCGATGAAGATACAGCTAGGTTAGTTTACTTCAGTTACTTCCATAGTGTTATGTCTTATGGTATTTTGCTTTGGGGACAGGCAGCTGACATCCAGACTATCTTTGTTATTCAGAAAAGGGCGGTACGCGCTATTTATAAATTAAATCCACGAGACTCGTTAAGGGAATTATTTAAAGAAATAAATATTTTAACAGTAATATCGCAATACATCTATGAAAATCTAATGTATACACACAAAAACAGAGATAACTTTATGAAAAGGTGTGATGTTCACAATAAAAATACAAGAAACAAGAACAAATTACACATCCCATCATATAGATTACGAAAGGTAGGGAAATCATTTGTGGGCAATTGCGTAAGATTCTATAATAAGCTTCCATCTGAAGCAACTGAGCTCCCTATTCGTAAATTTAAACTGTACATAAAACGAAATCTTATCAAGAAAGCCTATTACTCCGTAGATGACTACGTAAATGATGTTAACGCTTGGCCGGATGTCGCCCAGTTCCATACAGACAATAGTATGTAAGACCAGTTAGACTTAGTTATCCTAAGATTGTATTAGTTGATAAGCGATGGACTTGCTAGTGGTTTCTTTTTCACTTCTTCCGCTAGTGGACAAAAAATTGAAGTGAATTAAAGTCAATTGCACCTTATTTCTTGTTGATAGTAATAACTATTTATCAAGCTGTTTAGATAGTAAAAATTTGACTTGTCTAAGTACTTATTTTGTAAGTCTAAAGAAATAAACGATTTGACTTTGACTTTGACTTTGACTTTGTTAGTAAACAAAATACGACACAAATAACAAAATCTCACTTGCTTGGCGTCGAGTTTCAGATATAATTGTAAGCAATTTTTATTGAAGGGAGGATCTAAAATCGACAAGTAATGTAAATTACGTATAAAAGGACGCGCCAACAATGTGAATTTTAGGCTAAGTATGGGCGGTTTGTTTACGTTTATGCCTCATCCAAAATGGACACGGTATAGTTTCAATAGTTTATTAATATTCATTTCAGACATGGTACATACAGGTGGTGTTATAAAGTAGATACTCTTATCTCGCCACGTTACTGGCATGTGAATATCAAAGTATATAATATTAGGTCCTTACATATGAAATTGGCGTTTTGTATGGGAGAAACAAAAAGTTGAATATTTTTTAATATAATATATTTAATTAATCAAAGTATGAACCATTATTTTCTATGCACTTTTGCTATCTTATAGGTAGTTCATTGATCCCTTTACTAAAAAAACCAGTCGGACGGGAATCAATAAAATCTTTGAAGGCGATTTGGACTGCCCCATCGGAGTTGAATTTTTTCCCTTGCAAGAAGTTATCCAAATTTCGAAAAAAATGGTAATCTGTTGGAGCAAGGTCCGGGGAGTACGGAGGATGTCTTAGACTTTCCAATTGAAGCTCTTCTAATTTAGTAGCCGTCTGTTGCGCAGTGTGTGGTCTAGCGTTGTCGTGAAGCAGCAGTGGCGTGGAGCGATTGACCAGCCTAGGTTGTTTAGCCGCTAGCTTTTCCATCATGGTTTGCAATTGCTGACAATAGACATCAGCCATAATAGTCTGGCCAGATTTGAGAAAACTGTAATGAACAATACCGGCACTAGTCCACCAAACGCTTACAAGTTACTTTTTTGGGGTTAATTTTCGCTTGGGGCAGGATTTGGCTGGCTGGCCAGGATCCAACCATTGCGCTGAGCGCTTCCGATTATCGTAAAGAACCCATTTTTCATCACAGGTAATGATTCGGTTTAAAATACCTTCATTATTGTGCCGGTTTAGTAATGTAACGCAGCAGTCGACGCGCGTTTGCCGGTTTGCTTCAGTCAATTCGTGAGGTACCCACCTTTCAAGCTTTTTAATCTTCCCAATTTGCTTCAAGTGAATTAAAACAGTTTTATCACTAACATCGCAGCCTGCAGCTAACTCGGACGTGGTTTGCGATGGATCCGCTTCCACAATAGCCTTCAACTCTTCATTATCAACTTGAGTCTCAGGCCGTCCACGGGGCTTGTTCTGCAGGTCGAAATTTCCAGAACGAAAACGTTGGAACCAAAAACGAACTGTGTTTTCTTTTGCAACACGACCGCCATACACATCATTCACCCTTCGAGTTGTTTCCGCAGCACTAGTGCCACGGCGGAACTCGTACTCCTAAATAATGCGATATTTTAAGTTTTCCATTTTGTAAAATGAGTGACGCAAACAGAAAAAAACAGAAGAAAAAAAACAAATGAATGACGATCATCGAAGCACAAATACATGAGTCTATAGGTGTACAAATTTGAATTTGGAATTCCTTACCAAAGAGGAGAAATTTGTGATTAAAGTGGCCAGTACGAAAAACGCCAATTTCATATGTAAGGACCTAATTAATTTGTACGGTGTAGTAGGCAGGCACTTATAACCAAATTATTTTTGCTTTTACTATTGGTTCTGGAACGGCGGTGTTTCTACTGTATGGACAATGGACAGTACCTATTTGATTAGTTTTGAAAATACTGAAAACGGGCAAAAAACAATACAGGGTCTAACAAAAATGAAGGATCTACTTTCAGACCTATTTATATATATATATTAAAAAAATTTAGGCCAAGCAACAAACAAAAATTTTGTACATATTTATAAAATTTTGTACATATTTATAAAATTTTTCGAAAACTAAAGGGCGGGATTTTCAGTGTTCAAATCTTTCGAATCTCTCATAGGCTTCTCATAGACCATTTGACTTTGTAATCATCATTTGACTTCGTAATCACCATTTGACTTTGTCACCATTTTCCAGATGACCTCGGCGCCGCGTGGGCGCGCGGCGTGCAGGCGCGCGGCGGGCGCATAGTGCGCGTCACCTACCCGCGCACAGCCAACAACGACAAGGAGCTGTCTGTCGTCCGCGGAGAGTATCTCGAGGTATGAAGATTTTAATACGGGGTCTGGCAGAATGATACGCCTACGGTGGCGGTCAGTACAATTTGACGAACAGGTGGCACTTACCGCCACACACTGAACTTCTGTCCGGCCCTGGCGGGGGCACAGAGATGGATTTACCGCCACCGCAGGCTGCTTCAGTCAGCCAGACCTTTTACTCCCAAACGCTCCGCGCGGGGTTGCTAATAATGATCCTTCTAGCCGATTTCGAATTCGACCACGGTGGCCAGTCTTATCGGAAACTAGGCAGATTCGCATGAACCATTATAATGCACAAGTGTGTGCGCAAACACAGGTGCATTCTCTATTCTCTCATAGACAAAAAAAATAAGTGAATTAGAGTCCATTGCACATTTCTTATGTGATAGTAATTACTATTTATCAAGCTGTTTATGAAATAAAAAAAAATTAAGTCTAAAGAAATAAACGATTTGACTCTGGCTCTTACTCCTCACTCATAAGGGGGTTTGGGTTTGTAAAAAAAGAGAAATTTGTGAGATAGGTAGCTCTAACGTTAAAATTTTACTTTAGTTCCAAAAATGCCGACCTCCTGTTTTTACATTTTTATAACATTTTTTTCTAAGCCTAGATTTATTTTATATTTTTTTTACTTTGAATAATCACTATATAATTATTTACTTACACGTTATAATAATTTTTTTGAATAGCATTTTTTATCATTCAATTTATTTTTGTAAGCCTATGGAAATAAACATGATTGATTCTGTTCTCTAGGTGCTGGACGACTCCCGCAAGTGGTGGAAGGCGCGGAACTCCCGTGGCGTGACAGCACACGTGCCGCACACTATAGTGGCGCCGGCCGCGCCCAGCCCGCCCTCCTCCCCGCATCTCTACCCTAATCCTATCTACACGCATTATCAGGTGAGCCATGCTAGAGTTTAGTGACTATACACGTGCCGTATACTATAGTACCATTGCGCGCCATTTTGTAAAAAGAATAGTCGTAGGATTTGGCGTTCGTAGGAGCGGGACAGAGCATACGATTTTGGAACAGCGTAGGCGCAAAAATTATATTTTTGTGTATTTACAAGAAAACTACACTTAAAAAACCCAAGAGAGGAACCAAAGAATTAGTAATGACACACGAATCAAAACAAAAATCTTTTCTGTAGACAGCGGGGTTCTTGAGATCTAGACCAATTTAGGTACAAAACAGTGCATTTTCTGTTTTTTTTTTATTGTATTTTTTATAATGAATCCTGTTTTCACAACCAAGTTAGGTACCGAAGAAAAAATAACAGCTAATCTCTTTGTCTCCAGGAGAGCGGTGGACGGGGCTCCGGCGGCAGCAGCCCCACGGGAGCGCCGGGTAGGGCTCCGGGGGGCGCGGGTGCTCCGGGCGCAGACTGGGTGCGCCGCGAGCGACTCGGCAAGAAGGGCGAGTTCCGATACTTCTAGCCGCCGCATTATAGGGCTCCCATTATAGGGCTCCGACAGACGGACTGAATGAGAGCTTTTCAGTGCGACCTTTAAAAACAAAAGCAGTTGCCATAGACTAAGACAGATGGCACTGTATGAAACTCAATTGTCAAAAATTGGTGAAAACAGAAAATAATTTCGTTGTTTATTTTATAACACTTGACCATCGATCAAAAATTTCGGGGGAGGCCGCGAAATTTTTGATCGATGCACTTGACTTTTGTGCAGCGCCATCTAGTGTCAAAATAAAAAGCGTGATTTTTTTTTAAGGATTGCATTGAAAAGCCCTCATTAGGCGTTTTACGAAGGACGTTAGACCCACTAAAACCTCTCTGGTGACCCTCTTTCGCTATTCTCGCCGAACTATGGGAACTTAAACCTACCGCGGTCGGACAGGCGTCCCCTCTTCTTCTCATGGAAGTCCACCATTCCACACACTCGCCGTCCTCATTCTTCCGTCACCTTTCTCCCCCCGATTGGGACACAGACAGGACATCGCGAATGTCGACTCCTGTGTCCAGTTGGGCATTTCTGTCACCCCATATTATCAAGTGGTAGTGGTACTATCATCTCACATTTACAAAAGCGCTGTAGCCTAACACTTTCATGGCCCAAGATCCTTATATCCATGCGGCTCAGTTGCGCGCCCATACGGGTGCTGGGCACCGCCGATGCTGGGCAGTGAATGCGTTGACGATGTCATCTGCTTCCATTTAGAGGGTGAGGGTATATCTCGCCTGCTTAAAAAACTAGCCTGCGTGCTGAGTCCCCATTCGGAAATACTTAATGACTAACTTGCCCGAACATAAAATCAAGAACGCCAGTTGTCCAAATGGAAAGAGGTCCCCTACCCCATAGGAAAAAGTGTGAGAGAGAGAGAGAAGGAAGACAAACTCGCTAAGGGTGATGAAGGTTTTCAATATAAAGCAGACTGCTTTATATTATTCTGTCTGATCTAACGATTGGATAACTTCATATAAAGAAAACGCCTCAATACATTACGTGCTGTAACGTTCCATTGTTTGTTATACTATAGGCAAAAGCCTACCCCTGGTTTTTAATGTGTCAACCTCTGTTGAGGTGTTCATTGATGGACGGAATAAGTTCTTAAAATTAAGCAAAGGAAGTTATTCCAATTTATTGCTATGAAATATTTTACTTATTTGTCAAAGAGTCTTTATGCCCACCTTACTTTTCATCGCAGCTTACGAAAGTATTTGCACACAACTTCCTTCAGTCATAATTTTAGTTTTACCTGTGCTAATATTTATTGCCTACATATTCTAGTATACGCTTCAGGCGTGTTGGGCCGTTCTTACACACACAACTAAGGTTAACCATGTTGACCGGGTTATGTCAGGACAACAAAATTAAATATGTATTGTCATGACATTAATGACTTGACTTGTGTGACATCGCTTCGGCTTGACTATGCGGTCTAAACCTTTGTTTGTCTTTGAGCCGAAGCTTGTCAAAGCTCATCCAGAATTTGGCCAACATTTGACCACAGTTTATCTTGTCCCAGTCGCTACCAAGCCCCGTAAAAATCATCAAAAGATGTAAAAATCTCAAGATGTTTTGACCAGACTCTCAAAGTCTAATGGTTTTGACTGCCTGGTCATGATGAAGTAGCTAAGTCAAGGCTCACAACTTCGCCATTAAACTAACTTTATAATGTCCCATTCGCTACCATGTCCCGTAAAAATAATGTAAAAATCCCAAGATGTATAAATTAGTAGGTATGCGGCGGCTAGGGACGCTCGCGGTGCGTTTTTTGTGCGCTTTTGTTTGTGTCGCTAACTGTGATGTGTGAAGCCAAGTTTACGTAGACTGTCTACACAGTTAGAGTCCTTTCATACTAGCGATTCCAAAAGAGGAGGCGATTGCGCAGCAAGCGCGCCGCGAGCACAGCGAGCTCGCTTTAAAATCGCTCACAAATCGCCAGTGTGAAAAGGCTCTTAGGCACTAAGATGTTCTTTACAAAAGTCCATATTTCTGTCTTCATGAGACAGAAATATGGACTTTTGTATTTAAAGCTGTATCATTGGACTAGGTTAATGTGTATTGAATAGAATGTCCATGGAAATTCGAAGTTTTTGACACATTATAGTAGTTTTAATCGTTTTTTTTATCCTAAATCTATACTTAGTTCATATGTCTTTTAGTCCTACTTAGTTCCAACTAAGTTGTGTGCTCAATGTAACATTTTCAATGCATTTATTTTGGTTTCCTACTTTCCTGAGATTAATTTTCAATATTATCATATACATAGGTTTTTTACCTTACCTTATTTGCAAGTTTTTTAAAGTGTATAAATATTATTTTCACAAGTCTGATTTCCTTTTAACCTTTTATATTTACTAGATTTTAACATATATACCTACCTAGGAGATACATAATATGTATCGTATTACAAATATGTAGTTTATTATTAGGTAATATGCTCTATATAGCATTATTGTAACATAAAAGAGTCTATTTTCTAAATTGTTTTATGTATATGGCGTACCTACTTATTAAAAGTAAAATTCAAAGATTTATTTATCGTAAATGTTTAGATAAGAAGTCTTTAGATATTATACGCTATGGGTATGTTTTCATCGTGTTTGTATGGGAGTGGCTAACCTACTGAATATATAAATTCATGAAACATAAGTTTTACATAAACACAACATTTTTTTAAAACTACTAATATTTTGGGACATTTTAATTTATATTTTACGTATCGTTATTAATAATTAAAAGAATGCCAGTTGCAGGTTTGTCACTCCAAATTATATTCTTGTTTGTATTATCTATTTTTATAAATTAAACATTATTATAAAACTGGCTTTTTTGTTTCTTACTTCTTGTTTCTACAAAGTGCAGTAAAATTAAACCTACGATTTGATTACTTATCTTATCTGTATTGATAATCAAATTTGAATAAAACCTAATAAATTCCTTAATGTTAAAGATCAGCGTCGATTATATAAAATTATCTTGCTATATAAAGTTCTATAATAATTAGGCAGAAGTAACGATATCAGGGTGATTTTAGTTATTTTCGTTCGTTTGTGTGCATTGTGCTTTGCTTATCAATGTTGTCCAACTGTTCATGTGCGTGTGTTTGTGTGTTTTAAATTAATTGACGTTGTAAGGTAAGTACTGGTGGGTTTTTGTATTTAAATGTTTATAAGTACTAATATTTTTAATAAACTTATCCATTTTATTGTTGTCCATCTATATGATTGTATTCAAATTCATAATAATGAGGTTTATTTTTGGAATATTTCATTAGTTATCCCTGCGCTAGTTGGACGCATATGCGTTATTCGCGCATCTCATAATGTTATATCTACTTACTCTATTTGTTCTGCTACTAAAGTAGCATAGTCTTTGTCCGGGATGCAATCTTTCTTGTCTGACTTCACGAGGCTCTGTTCAGCCGTTTTGTACTAAAAGTTTGCAGAGTTAGTTCCATTATGACAAAATGTACTAGCTTCTCCTTATTTCTCTTTCTCGCTTATGCGCTTTTAGTAGCCCAATGTCTATCACCGGATACTGTAGTGTCTCTGGGATACCGTTTACCTCTCTGCCGAATTTCATTAAGATGCGTTCAGCCATTTAGGGTGAAAAAGAAGTATGGATGTTAGGATAAAGATAGTAGAAATAGTTTTACGATAGGTACCTTTAATTTGGGTAATTTCAGAGCCGCCAGCGGCACCCCCGCCCCCTCCACCGCCACCCCCGCCGCCCGTGCCTGTGCCAGTAGCCAATACCAAAACGGATACCATGAAATGTAAGTACCATATGTAGCAAGAATCATCGTCTTTCATAAGGTAAAGAAGCAATGATACTTAAAACTGGGTTTCTTTAAGACTGTACTGACAGGTGAGATAGAATCCATCATGGTTGTTAATACTTAAGTTATTTACAACGGGATATTTACCAAACACAACTATCCGGAACCTGGAACCCTGTTGTGAGAATGTGCAAAAAACGAAGAAGTGATGTACCTACTAACCAAACCGCGTTGTGATACCGTCAGTGACGTGTGTCGTGATCGAGTTGCGTTCGATAATGCAACCGGTGGTAGTGGTAACATTTGTATTTGTATTTATTTAATAAACAACTATAAAATTACTAATTACGTTCAAAAGACTGAAAATGAGGGTAGATCGATATATCTGCCCATAATAACTCACTCACAAGACATTCAGTTATTCCGTGATCATGGCGCATGAAACTGTGCCGAAATATTGGTAAGCTCAAAACTCAAATCATGGTAAATATCCCGTTGTAAATAACTTTAGGCGTGTAGGTAGACAACGTTATCAATAAAATAGCAAAAATGTCGTATACGAGACCTTGTAGCAAAAAGCGCACGAATTCCTTCATATGAAAAATTACAAGATACCTATTACTGCAAGTTGTGCTCTTAGCGAAATATTAAAATAATTTACAAGGACAACAAGAATGTTTTCAATTGCAGCGACCAAGTCCAATCAGAGCACGGGCAGCACTCTCCACGAGGAGCTGAAGATGGTGCTGCCGCAGATCCAGCAGCGGAAGGCTCTCCTCGACATCAAGAAGACGCCAGACATATTCATACACCAAGTAACGGAAACCAGACTTTATTTAAACTGCCTAATGAATG
The DNA here is from genome assembly GCA_955876795.1 of Eupithecia tripunctaria. Lineage (NCBI taxonomy): Eukaryota > Metazoa > Arthropoda > Insecta > Lepidoptera > Geometridae > Eupithecia > Eupithecia tripunctaria. The sequence goes on from OY041624.1 coordinate 10,067,502, forward strand.
CTACACATCGAACCGCCGACAGAGCCCGTTTCGTTTTACTAAAATATCACACCAACCCTCCGGTGTGATATTTTAGTAAAACGAAACGCGATTTGGACAAATCGCTTTTTGGACGAACTGCTAACAAACCTATTGAAGGCAGCTTTGCTGTTAAAAAGTCTCGTAGGGACCTACCTACTCACATTAATCAGAATGTGGCTTCAAGATAACCACCAGCTTCTAAATGGACAAATAAAATTGGATGTCATAAAAAATAAAACCTAAACAAAATACCAACATCAGAATCGAATTGAAACAAATAAGTTTATAATGCAGTTTGTAGCGTATTAGTTTATACTCGATTTACAGCGAATTCTATGAGCATTCGGTTTACCAATGCATCAGATTTATAATACTTTATTACTATACCATAGTAATTATATGGTAAAGATAACAAATATAAGTAGAATTAACTTTATTGCACCGTCAAAATTTACCTATATGTAATATCCTTAATTCTCTAACTAATCTATATGTCCTTTCACAGAAATCCAACCCCGACGAAGTGGCAGAATGGTTAGAAGCTAAAGGCTTCTCCGCCAACGCGCAGCGTCAGCTTCGAGTACCTGGTCACCAGCTGTTCGCGCTGTCCAGGTCCCAGATGGAACGCGTCCTGGGAGCTGATGAGGGGAAGCGGTTGTACAGTCACGTGCTGGTGCAGAGGAACGTCTCCGGGGTGAGTGCACCCAAGTTCTGGCACGGTGAGGGTAGATGAGGAATCCTTATGACTGATTCATCATCATAGCTTAAAGACTCCACAGCAGTTCTCCCCAAAGATTGCCACAGGCACAATTATTCATTTCATATTATCATACATGGTGTCTGTCAAACAAAAAAGTTACCTACTCATTACGATTGTCTTCGATTATTTTTTCTCCTAGAATTTTATTTTGACAAGGTAATTTAAAGCGAATAGCATGGAAAGAAAAGTTTGCGTGTTCGACTACACTTCACAATGAAACTACAGTATAGAACGGGCTTAATCTTTGGATAACCACGGTGTTATTTTTAACAGCGGGTAACGGCTAAAACCAGTTTCAAATGTTTTACAGTAGGTTTTATTTCATTTACATTGGAAAGCACTGTATTGTACTCGTATATTAGAGGTTGGATACAACTGTTTTTTCTTTCATTCAGTAAATCATTTATAAAAATAAATGATTACCGACTTCAAAAAAGAAGGTTCACAATTCGTCGCTTATCTTTTTTTATGTTTTTATGTTACTTGATATCTCCGCCCATGGTTAACCGATTGTGCAGATTTTTTATTTCCGAGGGAATATTAGAATATTGGAAGACAGTTTTCAATGAAAATCTGTCAAAAATTCGTCACTTGAGACGTGCTTATATCTGAGATGTGTTTGAGTATTCGGGCGTTAGTGACGCGACCCAAGCAACGCACGTTTGCACGTTCAGCTGGTTAGGTTGTTCGTTTTGCGCGAACGTCAACCGAAACTTTGTATTTCATGTTACAAAGTAGACCTTTCTTTCATTCGTCGTTTCATCCACGTGTCATCACATCAAATCACGTCGCATCTTGAAGAATTTGAAGTCGGTTTATAGTTTTATTAAACAAACCCAATTATATTACTTTCAGTACAAAACCACATCAGCCTCCGAGTTGCAGAGCATCCTGAGGAAGGTCAGAGAGAAGGTGGAGGTGTCGTGAAGAAGCATTCAGATGATGAAGACAACGTATCAATCTGTTAGGATAAGTACCTGATACTGAAATCTACTGAAATCCAGTACTATATCCTTATATGATACTGAAATCAGTGTGCAAACTCTGCTACTTTTAGATTTAGAAAAACATACAAGAGCAACATTCTGAGATGAAGTTTTCGTGGATTTTTTATGTTTTTATAGTACTTACTGCTTACCAAAGTCCTAAGAATGTTTTATACTTAGCTTAAATATTTAAGTTCTATGGAGAGAGAGAAGGGATTTTAACCTCGAAAATTTTAGTTTTCCAAGCGCCACCGTTAATCCCACCTACAAAGGAAACATTCAAGTTAAACAATCTTGTTCATAGACTTTCGACTAGACAGGTTACTGTTCTAAGTGGAATGGTGGATTTTTTTCTTGAGGTCGGCTCAGCTCCGTTGCAACTTGACTCTGGGTAGGTAGAGAAAATTAAACACTAACCCCTTATTCATAATGGTCTGCTAATATAAAACAGCTGTTAAGTAGTGTTATTTCTCAGTCTGACTTATGTCAATATAAGAAGATAGAGCGAGATTTAGCAGTGTGCTAAGTTAGCAGACTATTTATGAATAAGGGGCTTTCTATTTGATATAGGTATCTAACAAACTTGTTGTTCGTCTCATTTTTAATAAAAATCATCACAATCGTTTTGTGGAATAAGCGCAAAATCTAATGCAAAACTTGAAAAAATATTTTGAGTGTATTATTTAAGTTTTACCTACTTACTCAGTACATGTAATACATGCAGATGTACTTAAAGCTATTTTTGTAACTTTAAATATTATTCATAAAAATGATCCTATTTTTTATAACTTTTAGATTTACGAACTATTATGTACGAACCTTAGTTGTAAGAGCATTATTTTCTTATATAATTAAATGAGAATTATTTTAATTACATAGACTTATATTTAATATATATACTTCACCTTCCCACGACTGAAATCCCAATAGAGATAGGTTTAACCTTGTTTTTACGAAATAGTTAGATTTGGAAACTGACAATAAACTGTATTGTTTAAAAATATATTACGTTTATTTAACAATTTACAACAATGCCTAAAATCCACCTTATCGACTATGCAACAACTTGTTATTTTATTTACAAAATTATAGATTCTTCTTATAATTATTTAGATTGAGTCAAATGCCTCAAAATAACATACTCCTACTATTCTGTGTATACAATAGCACAAACCCTATGTAAAATATATTTACTCAGAATTTACAACAATATACACGTTGTTATATACATAAAAATAACATTATGAATTTTCATCTTTATTTTCGGTATTAGAATTCTAGATTCTAAATGAGTAATTGTCTTTTAGCTGCATTTATATAGCTGTAATTTAAGGCAGACGTTAAAATAAAAGTAATTATGATTATGGTGTTTTACAATAAGTTGAGTATGGCACTTTCTATTTATATTTTTAACCTATCCTTAAATTCTTAACTAATTTACAAAATCCCCAACTACATTATTATGCCTAATACACCTGCATCTACAACATTGGATTCAACTAGAGGCCCATTCAACACAGGATCGCATCCAATATTTGTCATTTCAAAGCCATTTTCAAGTTACCAAGGTGGTTTTGCGTAATTCCACTACCAGATCGAAGAGCCAACGGTCAACAATATTGTCGTTACTGTAAAATGCCTAACAAATGAATTTTATTGATAATTCTATATTTCTATATTTCATAATTCTATAAAATAACAATTTTCTGGTTTTTATACAAAATGCACTCGCCTGCGAGCATAAATCTATACCTTTATACAAATTCGATACAATCACTAGCGCCAGTAGCTGGCTCCACTCATTCGCTCACTAATCTAAGTCTAAACTGAGCTTGTAATCACATAATATCAATCTTGCTAGATTGTGACCTCCATTTACAACATTCACTTCACTCACAAAATCTACTAATTGAGGGTGTTTTTTTCATACCACTGGAAAAAAGTTACCTACTCGAGACTTGCTCCTTGTGGCCCGTGGTAATAGGCCCGCAACATAGTTTATAAAACCACCCAACAAAGTTGAAAAGATTTGCTTCCATGCTACATGTCAGGTAGAGTTTTATAAAAATAAAAATAATTCGATTGATCTATTGCTAATTAAATCAAGAATATGCGAGGATCCAACAATAGGTGGTTACAAAGTTATATAGTTGCGAATTGCGAACAAAACGCGTGAAGAGGTCTTGCGTTTCGTTAATTCATCATCATTATCTGCTATTGATTGGTGGTACAGGATGAACAGATTTGTTGCTGCTGCTGTCTCCTATTAGAATGAATGTGCTGTTACGAGTCCCTAGCGGCAATGCGAGCGGCAATGGCGGCTGTCAGAGCGGACCCCTTTCCGCTGCCGTCTTCTGCCGGTAGCAGTGTAAACTGAAATAAATGGAAATACCATGAGTCATCTAATCCTCTTGAAAACTGGAGGATTGAGTTTCTACCATTGGTCGTTGATGGCACCCAACCCAAAAGGTGCGTATTCCGTAGGCATCGAGAGTGGGACACAGAAATATAAAGATAAGACGCGCGCAGTTCGGATATCAGTGGAGTGGAAGCAAAATTCGTCGCAGTACCAAGCTTTTTTTAATTTCCAGCTGAAAAAACTTTGCTCCTACAGTCCTTCGACCGATCCCCTTATCATTTACTGGTAGAAAACTTTAAGAGACCGGGCTACCAAATAATAACTAACTTGTCTTATAAATGATATGAACGGTGAAAGAAGCTCGACTTACCGGGCAGTCGGGAGCTAGAAGTCCGATGTACTTGTTCATAAGCCCAGCGATGCGAGGGTGCCGCTTGTAGACGGAACCGTCGACGGCGACCGCCACGAATGGACGGGCCATCCGCCGCAGTATCGTGGATATACCTAAGGAAGGAGTGACAGGATAAAAGAGGAATACTAACACGAAATAGTATCAGGTGAAAGAAGTAAAAAGGCTCTTCAGAGATAATAGAGGAAATGAACATAATAGAAAGAGAAACGCCAAACAAAGTAGATGTTAGAAATGAAATAGATGTAGAAGAAATGCCTCGTCATATTATATACGAGAACACTTGCACTCATCAGAACAGGGAAGAAAAGAAACACAAAATGAAATGCAGGAAAATAAAGATGGTGATAATTTAAAGCTGGAAGCTCTTTGAGAAGGCTGGAAAGGAATTATTGCGACTGTCGATATTAATAAAATTGATGATGATGCAGATAGTTGGCAAGACAAGATACTCACAGACGGACACAAGCTGCGCAGCTCGGTTGGATATGACCTGCGCGACGTACTGTGCCGAGAGCGCGTCTGCGATTGTGAACTCTGTGTCCGGACACGCGCGTCGCAGGACTTCAAGGGTCTGTGTTGTGCCACCTTTTACGTTATCTCTGCAAACGAAATACTAGTTAAAATCCTTGCATTTGATTATGTGTCCAATATTGTGACAGGGGTATGGGTCTCTCAGATTAGGCATAGATGATAGAAATGAGTCAGAGTCAGAGTCTGAATCAAATCGTTTATTTCTTTAGACTTACAAAATAAGCACTTAGACAAGTCGAATTTTTACTATATAAACAGGTTGATAAATAGTAATTACTATCAAACAAGAAATAAGGTGCAATTGACTCTAATTCACTTCAATTTTTTGTCCACTAGCGGAAGAATGACGCTTGAACAGTCCGCCAAAATAACATAAACATGCGATTTTTCAAAGACTTCTCTCTGTAATTTGTTCGAAACCACTTACTCTTCAAACAGACTCAGATCAGCAGTGACTAGCGCGTCATGCGCCGGCGCCGCGGGGAACAGGCCATCTCGTGCCAGCGCTGCGAGCGCTATGCTGATTACTGAACCCAGATACTTGCCACCAATGCACTTCTCAAACCTGGAACAAGAAAATTGATTAGCTTGGTTCCGAGGAAAGGTCAATACGCCGTCAGAGAATGCACAATACACTCCTATGCGAGATGTCTTTAGGGAATTGCTTGGTATCTATTTTCCATTTCATGAGTTTATATCGCGGTTACAGACATGGAAGACGAAAAGCAGACAGGAATTCGAATCGTTAACTGAACAGACATTAAATAAACTAAATAATGTTGGACAACTTGGACTTGTGGTGTGGGTACTTACTAGATAACTGATAAACTTAATACAATACACTACATACATCGATATATTTTATCATACATAGAAAACATCCAGAACACCTTGAACAAATACCTGCAGATCGTGCACACATTTGTCCCGAGGCGAGAATCGAACCCGCATTCTGATATCTGTTCAGTCAGACCAACGTTTTAAATCCAGACACTTGACATACATCAAAACCACATTATCTCTACGTTCTTCTGCATAATGCATGGATGATGGTGACAAGCCGTTCCGATATCAATCAATCAATCGATGAAGGTCAGCCATTGCAGAAAGACTCACATAAAGGAGTTGACGAGCAGCGACTTAGCATCGACCTCTCGATCGATGTCTGTCTTGATGAAGTCTATGCAGCCGTTGTCCCCAAAGGCGCCCCACTCCACGTCGACGCAGACGTCCTGGAAGGCCGCGTGCGCAGCCTCCCAGTGCGTCACGCGGGAAGCTCGCTCCATGTAGCACCCGTTGGAGCCTGTGCCGAGGATAACGCCGATCTAGAACAACAAGATATAACCACATAAGTACAACTTTATTTCTTAAACTTCCAATAAATCTGGCAAATATCGCGAAAAATTATATCTCCAACACAGCCGGTGGGTGCAGCAAAAGGCAATGGTTATCACCAAGAGTTGATAAAATCAAGTAATGTTCTTAGGCCTTACAAATTAGGTAACAACAGGTAACAATAACTCCACTGCGATCAAAAACACTTCTAATCTTTAGATTTTTGAAATAGTGAGCTTGCAGTCCAATCCAAACGTGCCGATTTTGGCACAACACAACACTACAATTTCAGAGGAAGCTACAAAGCACTGGCTTTAATAATACTAACCCCAACTTCCGGATGTGACAGCGCCCCCGAGACCAGCGTCCCTGTGGTGTCATTCAGCAGCACTCGCACCGTGACCTTCAGCCCTCGCTGCGTCAGACAGCGCTGCAGCAGCGCCGCCACGTCCACTCCGGCCAGACCGCCGCACTTGAAGGATTTGGTCCAGGTGATGAGCTCGCCAGAGGAGATAGAGTGTTGCTTCATTGGGAAGGAGAAGGTGAAACCTGGAAGAAATAATAAATAAATTCTGAGCATCCGACACAGAACTGTGGAGTCGCAAAATAAGCAGTATCCATAACTATCGATCATTATATTATATTATTCGCTGGACGAAGTAAGCCACGGAATTTGCTTTTATATATTATGTATATTACTTTACATTTCCTGGCCAAGGTTCCGTATATTATATTTTTTTTTGTCAAAGCTTAATTAGTAAGTTATTGACACAATTTTAGAAATATAAAGTAAGGAATCATGATGATCAGGTGATCATCGTCTCATTTATCTTTCTAGTATCGTAATTAAACCAAAAATAAGGTGTATCTCAAGGAAACAATAGCACTATTTCTTATTACATTCATGAGAGACCGTTAGGGTTTTTACTGTAATAAAGGCCCTCACCTAGTGAGAACTCGTCGTCCCTCATGCCTTCTGAAGTGAGGAAGTCCAGCACGCAGTCTGCCAGGAAGTCGAACAACTCCTGACCTGGACCGATCCGCATTGCATCGCTGAAAACATACATAACTTAAAATAGGCATACTTTTTGAAGCTTGAGGAAACTGTCTACTTCTACTGTGTACTGGTTTTTTTTTACTTGTCGTGTCAAGCAGCAAACAAATGCATGTCTTTGTCTGGATTTTGCATCATAGTTTCGAATGTATGTAGGTACCTAATGTGATAATGTTTGACGTCTTCCCTGAGGAGCTGGCCTGCCTTGAGCTCCAGTAGCAGCACCCTGAAGTTGGTGCCTCCGAGGTCTAGCGCCAGGAATACGCCCTCCTCTGAAATTGAACAACTATCTTTTATTTTTGTTGTCTTTTATATATTTTTTGATTGAGCAAACGAACATAATCTTGGGCGAATATGGAAATGTTAACTCTTGAAGAGTTAAAATAACACTGTATCGCTCCTGGTAAAAAACGAATAGTCAAGTGAATCCTATTTGGTACCTTATTAAAAGTTCTCTATTCTAATAAGGACCTTCACATCTTCATCGTGACGGGATCAAACTGTGTAAACAAGCTAAATGCACTAATGCAGTTCCAATGTATGGCATTCCCAATTCGCACTACGTCCCATTTTGAGGGTTTGTTCGTCTTTCCTTCGATATCAGGCGATAGAACTTCGTGCTGATGATGTCCCAGCCCTTTTCAGCTACGGTAAGTGTAATTGGGCAAGCGATTTAACTTAGAGTAGCAACAGAAAGTTAGTTCTATCACCTGTCCCATCTGGCAGTTCAGGTACGTATGTGTTCTCCATCTGAAGACTGGAGGGTTCTTCCCGCAGCCCCCGATTCACCTCCTCCTCGAATACTTCCGCCACGTGCCGCAAGGTGTCGCCACTGAGAACCAGGCTGGCTAGGCGGGCTTCTATCTGTAGGAGAAAGAGGTTATTGACAAATGAGGCGTATTCCAAAAAAGATAAAAAATACCCTATTTATTTTCAAACTTAATGAATTTTCAGATTAGATCAGTCAAATTTAAATTGTAAAGAATAGAGCCTCCATAGAGACAGACATATAAATACTTATAGCGCTATCTTTCAGTCTCGTCGAATTTTTATTTACTAATTAATCTCTAAAATCTAAAGCTGTCAGTGCAGTCGTGGAATTTGCGGCAAATCCGCTAACCGCGTTAAATACTATCCAAAACCAGGAGAAATACACGAAAGAAATACACGGAAAGTAACTACGCCAAATATTACCTAATATTAATTGCCAATTCTACTCAAACGAAACATTCCCTTATATTGAACCCAAAAATCATAAAAGATAAATACCCGTTAAATAATACTAATAGAGTTAAGATCGCGAGTTTCAAAATATTTTTAAAATCAAAAAACAACATAGGACTGGTATTAGTTTTAACACCGATCCATACAGTGAATTCTAAGGAAAAAATCAGTCCATAACCGCTAGGTTTTTCAGTTTATGAAACCTAGGCTGACATTAAAAGTAACATCAATAACAATTTCGAACATTGATGAAGCGTGCCAGAGATGGATGCCGCAGGTGCCTTCAGATCATCTATCTTACTAATTGAATTAGTTCTTCGAAACATCGACAGTTCAAGTTGAACTTCTTTAACTCATTATTTTGAATAATCTAAATATAGTCTTGTCTTGTTAACGTTGCAATTTTTATTAGAAGATCTAAATCTCTGCCTAAGATCTAAATCTCTCTGTCTAAATCTTTGTTTATTTATTACCATTATTATTTAAGTTTTTATATTTTATGTATGTTAGTTTTTAAGGTATCTATTGCTATGGACTATAGAATAAGCTAAATAAGATCTGTAACTTTTCAATAATCTGAAATAAATGAATTATTATTATTACTTATCGATTCATCTATTTTTACCAGAGAGGCGTAGGTTGATTTTGACAAATGAGCTATCAATCTAACAAAATACGGGTCTATTCTCCTCTAAGGTTCTTTACTGCACATTGTAGGCCTTCGCTCTCTCATGTGGCAAATAAACGAGGAGCGTGTAGGGTTTTTAAATAGTTTTTATTTAGGTATAGTCAGCAAAAATTGCGCCTTACCACCACTAGGGTGATTTTTCTGTGAAGTGAATAGTTGCCAACCCCGGCTTGCTCGATATATTTTGTTTTTAACGCAAAGGAAAATAGTTTCAAACTGCACAGGCAGTTTGAAACTATTACGGCATTACGTTTGGCGATGGTACCTAAGTAGTCACTTGTTGCCCACAGTTCAAATAAGTACAAGGTAACGTAGAATACGTAGCTCCAAACACATCACATTTTTTACCTATAATTGATATTATGATCCTGCAGTTAAAGTACATAGTATATATAATAAAATCACCCTATGATTTATTATGTCACGCAGGTCGGCCCTCCATGACCGCCATGTCATGTCATGTCACCAAGTCTTTCACGTGACTTGTCAGATCTGTCAGATGCTATCGTCGTATGCGTCATAGGAACTTGTTAGTTCACTGATTCCATCTACGGTACCTACATACCCCACTATAATTACTTCGATAACCTAGAGTTTATATTCTGTGCTATATGTACAGTCTACAAAAAGGTGCTTTACTATTTATCCGCTGAATCATTATGTACTCAAATTGGCGTAGCAGTTCTCTTGCAATTTCATAATAGCATTCTTGTATTTTTTTTATTTGATACTTAATACTCATTATACTCAACCATTTTTGCATTCATTAATTACCTCATTAAAAACCTGTTATGATATTATAAGACATTAATTTGGGTCCGTAAACTTCATTAGGTAGGTAATAGCGATCCCTGCATCAAAAATCTATTATTATTACGACTAAGAAATGTAAAAATTCATTGAAGTTTTTCAAATACAATTACGACTATACAAATAAAGAAAACGACAGATATTTTGAATCTTGTCAAATTTTAAATGTACTTGTTACTTTCTATAAGTATTAAATCTTTTTACATACCTTCGATCGGTACCGTTTTGCAGAAACTCATCGATTTTTATCCACGAGTTCTAAGTATGTCGTTTTCTTTATTTATATAGTCGTAATTTGGCGGGATTAACAAGATTGGATAAACTTCAATATTTTTCTTAAGGTGGACCTGATATATTTAGAATTATATATTTAGAGATATATTTAGAAAACTATATAAAAAGTATATTATATTATAAAGTTTTTAATTAAACAAATCAAAACACAGATAAAATCATCAGCCTATAAATTCTGTAAATAGCCAAGACGAGCCAATCTCGTGTTACTACTGCGCCATACTGATATTAGCAACGTGAGTGTTATCATCAGCAGTCAGCACTGGTGACCTGGTGACCTTGGTACCACGTGTCCTGGTATAGGAGTCAGCATTTACACTCGGAGTAGAATGGATGTCGACGTGTGTGACGAGAATATTGTTGCGAAGCTAATAGGCCAGAATTACCGAGATACTTAATAAAGTAGGTAGGGGCTGTATTGTTCTAGTGATGCTATTAAAATTTATTTAAATGGTAAAAAATAAACAGCAGGATAACAAACATAAAAAAACTGATGAATTGAGATTTGAAGTCGGTTAAAAAACAAAAAACCAGGAGGTATAATATACACCCATGTATCAATTTAAACAGCAGCTTAAAACCTTCAGCATAGCTCTTTTTGCCACAGTAACGTATTTATTTCATGTTGATTTTCTAATATTCAGAAGAAAAATGTAACATAAGTTTATAATATTTATTTTTATAAGAATTACTAGCTGTGCCCCGCGGCTTTGCACGCGCTGTTCCTATGGAAACGTTTATAGGTGTTTTCCCGGTAATTATTGGAAAAAAAAAGATAAAAAATCGTAAAAACCATCCTTGTACTTCAACGAACATTTAAAAAAGAATTGGCCAAATTGGTCCAAGCGTTATTGAGTTATGCGCTTACCAACACATTTAGCGATTCATTTTTATATTATAGAAGAAGAAGAGGTATGATTAAAATGTGGGAGAATTTTATGTAATTATGTTTTTATCAAATTATTCCTATTTTGTCTAGCCAATGTTATGTTATGTAACGAAATCCTACTTCCTACTGATATTATAAACGCGAAAGTTTGTAGACATGTCTGTATGTATGTTTGTTGATCTTTCATGCAAAAGCTACTTAACGGATCGAGCTCAAATTTTCCATACAGGTAGTTCTAGGCCTGGAATAACACATAGGCTACTTCTTATCCCATAAATCAGTTCCCGTGGGCCAAATAAATAAATCTGAAGTCTGGTGAAAAGGTTATAAAAGTCGTTGTTAACTAAAGCAAAACACCAGATTTGAGATAAATTCTTAACTGCGATGCCATACTTCAGCATCAATTTGGGGACCGCTGGACCAGAGTAACACATTATAGAGGTACAATTTTACCATTGGGTGTCATAAATATTTATTTGTAAAAAGAAAGAGATAATGCTCCAAAAATCAATGATTTTCGTCTTATGGACAAAGTAAAAGCTTTCGGTGAAATATTATCATAACACTAGGAGGCAATTTGCACTGATAATGGAAAGTAGGTACTTTACTCGTTAACTAATAAAACGCTATTACCGTGATAAAGCCATAAATATATATACGAGTATGAGACATATTTCTTTGATGATATCGCGAAACAATGGAAATGTTGTGCTTTGATAGATAAGGAAATCCCTGGGTAAAGACGAATGTAATCTGGCATTACAATTTATAAGCTAGCAATAGATGATTAAAAGAACTTAACAAGTGAAGTTCAATCGCTATTATATGAATAGTTCCATTAGTAGAAGATAATTTTAACCAGGTAGTGCTTGTTCTGTTCGGTAACCAAACCTGCATGCTTTAGAGTCGATAAATTTTATCGATTACAACACTAAAACACCGTCCCAGCCCTACCTCCTCGCCAGCAGAACGCCATTCTTTTTAGAGGATAGCAAAAGCAACCAAAAACTTGAGCTGGGATGTGGTGGGTGGGTTCTTGTGTCTTCTACTAATGGAACTATTCATATAATAGCGATTGAACTTCACTTGTTAAGTTCTTTTAATCATCTATTATATTTCATAGTTCCATTAGTAGAAGATAATTTTAACCAGGTAGATGTTTAGAGTTTAACTATCTACTTAAGTTTTTGGTACTTTGGAGCAGTTACCTATTTTGCTTAATTCGTTGATTTTATACACACGGATAAAACAAATACGTGTTTTAGATCATTATCTTACGTGTATGTAGGTAACTATAAAACAAAATATATGAGAAACATAATAATGTATAATGTAGAAGTACTTTACTGTTTAGTCAGTGCATAGCAATTTCTTATGCGTAAAGTATATTAAAGTCTATTTCCATTGTATGTCTATGGTCTTGCAAAAATAATAAATAAAATCCAATAATTGTATCGTTATATTAAATAAGCCAAAGGCTGTTGTGTCCAGCCGGCTGCCTTGCTGACTAGGCCAGCAGCGTGGGCGCTCAGCGTATCGGCGTGGCGTGGCGCGTGGTTTGTGCGACGAAAGTTCCAACGCCGCGGCTTGCTCTCAACTGAGCAATAATTGGTGACTTTGCTTGCTCATGCGGTCCTTTATCGGTGATGAATAAATTACTTATTTACTTTTTATGTTACTCGTGGCAGACATATCTATAACGATTAGCTGGCTGGCAGATGTACCTAAGGCTTTAAGTATGATAATGGTATATTAAGTATACCTATAATAATACCTACTTCATAATTCGTTGCTGAGGTTCTTAATAATTTTTAATAATCAGCATAAAGTATATTTATACAATTTTATATAGTTAGCTTCGTCAATAATTTATCCAAATGTAATTCAATATTAGTATACCAATTTTATTGATGAAATCTAGAACTGCAATGTTTGCGGGTCAAATATTTGCATTTATATTATTAAATAACACTGTATTATGGTAAACTCGACAGCTGCTAAAGTACGAGTACGTATATACTCCTTTTAAGGGGGAGGTAATGTGTTTAGCAGAACCGACTTTGTGCCATTAAAGGACCCGATCGGTGACTTTATACTAGGTGAACTATAAGAAGCTCTCATGTGGAGTTATTCTGTTAAATTATACTACCACTATGATATGATTGAGCTATGTTTGAAGCAATTTAACAAATGCATAATAATTTTAATGTAAGTGTTATAAGTTATATAAGTGTTATAAGTTAATAAGTGTTATAAGGTTCCTCCAAAAAAGGTATAATCGGGATATCTGTAAAAAATATCATATCCGGTTCCTCACCGAACCGGTCGCAGTAAAAACGCTTCCTGTAGACGACCGTAGCCCTCTGGGGGTAAGATCTGTCGGACGGTGTGCTATAATTAAAACGCAAAACTTTGTCTACGAAAATGAGTTCGGATTCGGCTACATACCATCGAACTATTCAATAGATAAAGAAGGCTAGTTAGGGAATACAATGATTCCAGTTGAGTGCTTGTTATTCATTTTTGTAAACATTTTAGTATAATTGATGACGGTGAAACCAGTAAAGATACATACATAATTATGTTATGGTATATTTGTCAATAGAAGAGAAAACGGAATCAGGCCTCCATTACACAAAAGTGTCACAGTAGGCGTTAGCGAGATGCGAAACGTTGAATGTAAGGTTGTCCAAAGAAAGTGATGTACCTACTGAGTGAACTACCAAAGTGGACACAGGTGAGTTATGTTCTTATTTAGTGCCTGAAATAATTTTCCTATCTCTATTTTATTGGTTTGTTCCCGTCGTATTATCTGTGACCAATTCTATTTATCACGAGCAAACTCTTATTAGGACCTAAAAAGCTACTTGCTGTAGGTAAGTTATTAATGTGAAATTGAAGGCACATTCATTTCAGTGTCTATTTGACTGCGCATATGACATTGCAGCAGCAACCCATCCAGGACAAAGTCTTCAGTGAATATTTTATGGATTTTTCAGGTAGGTAGGTGTTAGAAATTAAGGATTTCACCTGACCAGTATACATCGGGTTTTTTGTCTGTTATCATCAGTTGATTATTATTAATAATATTTTTATTATTTTTAGCGCATTATTTCTCCTAAAAAATACCTTTGTGCCAAGCTATATTTAACAGCCCGGCATGCTGCAAAACTATCTCGAATCGTGTAGGAATTTCAAATATTTATGTGACAACTGTTCATGTTTTTCTTCAGAAAAGGCTTAACTCGTAAGGTATGAAATGTAAAACTTGCAGGTCGGCTTAGGTTAAGTGTATTTTGTTTATTATATATTATGTATAATGCATTTTTCATAGATAGTTACTATGATCTAAATTTGAGACTGAGCAGTAGCTTTCAGTCGAAAACTTGAAACGTTTATGGTTTACGTGTCCATCACCTGATTGGACACGTAAACAGCGGCAGCGAATCTCGGCGATCCGAGAGGCGGCTGCGACCCGCCCCCGCGGGTCGCACCTCCGAGGCTGGGCAGTGAATGTGATAAACTAACAATTTCATGGCCCACGAATCACATTTCCATCTCCATCGTCGCCGTCAGGCGGCGGCGGCAGCGTGTGCCTGCGGGTTGCGCCGTCAAGACTGGTCAACTGGAATGCTATATATTAGGTATTATCTACTACGAATAAAAACGTCGTTTTATAATTTTGATCAATTTTGATGAAACAGTAAATATAGGTCCAATAATATGGATCAATTGTTGTACGTACATATCTGTAACATAATAGCCTTGTTTTGATAATTACAAGCGGTCTCATGTTCTTCTAATCTGATTGTGTTCCTTAGGAACTTTCAAATGATTTTTAAAAGGTTAACTTATGTTTACCGTTAGGCTTAGGTGTCAACAATGTTGTTGAATATGATTGTATTCTATGGTACATAACATACAATACGGTATTGCACCAATATGTAAAAATCTTCTCAACTCGAGTAGAAGTAGAATATTTTTAGCCATGTATGACTGAGTAATATTGCTAGTCAGCGAAATTCGGTAACCGTCCAAATCGGTGTCGAAAACAAAATTGTTTTGATAATAGAGCGAATAGTTATAATAATAATGACGTAATATGCCTTCATGTAGATGGATATCACAATCACGACTCTCGAAGTGGAGGATGTCTCGATGTTGGTTCGTATTCAGATAATGGTGTTAGATTCCCACTGGGGTATGTACTATGTACTCTGGGTGCGCCATGTACCATACCCCCCCCCCCCCTCCCCCTTGTTCGACGCGGATTAATGCGGAGGGCCTCCCGTTTGGAGCTTGCGGGGTGGGTTTTGGCGTAGGTACCTACCAAACCCTTGTTTTTCAATTGTTCTGGCAGTTTTGATTTTATCAGACTATGTTGAGTCAACATACATTTTTTAATCAAGAATTGAATTAAATTGTATTGTATTACAATTTGTATTGAATTTTGAGTAAACAATGAACAGGTATCATCTCGAATTTTGGCTCGAATCAGTTTCAGGAACGTTTCATCAACATTTGCTGTTATTGGCCCCACTGTGTGTTTTTATTGATTTGATCTATTGAATGAATATTCAGATCAGACAAAATTCGACAAATTTCGTTTTGCTGGACGTGAGTGTATGTATATTCTCATCGTAAACACCTGGAATCTATTCAGTCGAGCCCCTAGTTTCTCGTTATCGGGTTTTCAATATCATTATTATTTTATACCTGCTTCATTAGCTACATAGCTATATATAAGTAAATAAAGGTTCATTTCCGTAAAGGGGAACCCAAATCCATATTAACAATAATTTTGCAGGTAGTGCGAAATATTTTTCATCGCCACAATCTTACGAAATGTTGAGTTCTAGGAATATTAAATCCAATGATAGCAGAGTAGATGACTACCTTCCTGCTTTATGATTATGACCTTTGTGAACGACCTTTTTACTGATAATTTTTCGTCTTCGACACAATTTTATGGAATTGTTAGTTCTAGGCATGTAAACTCTAATGGTATGCCAAGTTGATGACTACTTGCTTTATGGCCTTTCTGGATGACCTCTACACCGCTAGGTTTTCAATTATTTTTATGAGATGATGAGTTCTCGTGATGGTACGAACCATTGATATGCGCAGTAGATAGATGTTTTTTGTTTTTTTTTTTCATTCTGTCTACCGTGAAGTACCCGCAGTAAATCCTCCAGGCAGATTTTTAGATGATACAGTATATTAGAATTGTAAAGAATATAACGTCTAGATTATTCTAGGAAGTTTGAACGAAGTATGAACCATTGATATGCAAAGTAGATAGATGTCTATTTGCTTTATAACCTTCGTGAGTGACCTTCAGTCAAACCCCCAGGTTTTGATCTCATCCTGTCTAGCCTTCGTGAAGTACCCGCAGTAAATCCCCCAGGCAGACTTTAAGATGGTATAGTAGGTATGGTTGAATTGTAAAGATTTACATCTAGATTATTCTAGGTAATCTACTTGCTTTAGAACCTCCGTGACTGATCTACAGCCAAACCCCCAGGTTTTTATCTCATCCTGTCTAGCCTTCGTGAAGTACCCGCAGTAAATCCCCCAGGCAGACTTTTAGATGGTATAGTAAGGTTGAATTGTAAAGATTTACATCTAGATTATTCTAGGTAATCTACTTGCTTTATAACCTCCGTGACTGATCTACAGTCAAACCCACATGTTTTTAACCCATCCTGTCTAGCCTTCGTGGAGTACCTACAGTAAACCCTCCAGGCAGACTTTAAGACGGTATGGTATGGTTAAATTAAAAAGATTTATAACAGATCCAAATCGATTCATGAAAACATAATAGAACGTACCTGCATTTTTCGAGAATTCAATAATTCGACAACTTTGACTGGCTTTTTTATTTTGTTCAAGCTTTGATTTCTGCTTGACAGGTACCGCTGAATTGTTTGGTTTTCACTTTTGGTAAATTCACTAAATATATTGTAAAAGTTCGTAAAAGAAATTTGTAACGTGCAGTGGCTACCGTGCACAGAAAAAGAATGGCGTTCTGCTGGCGAGGAGGTAGGGCTGGGACGGTGTTTTAGTGTTGTAATCGATAAAATTTATCGACTCTAAAGCATGCAGGTTTGGTTACCGAACAGAACAAGCACTACCTGGTTAAAATTATCTTCTACTAATGGAACTATGAAATATAATTATAATTATGTAAGGAAAATTTACAAGATGGGTTGATGTTGATGCCATCGTTGAAATAGCAGAGAAGCATAACAACCAGACAAATGAAATCAATTTATATTTTATTGTACAGAAACACAGACAAAATAAAGCACATTAATCCAATACCACTACCACACAGGTCAAAAATGTGTATTCGAATATGCGCTTAAACTAGCGATTTTTAGATACATTTTACAGTGACAAAATGGCTTTCATATGGCCCCCTAACAATGGAATCCGTAAAAATCCATGAAAAATTTTGAGTGATAGGATACAAAGAGTTGTCATAAATGGGAAACGGTCTTTGGGGTCTGTAGTTACAATGGGTGTACCGCAGGGATCTATCCTCGGTCCTTTCCTCTTTCTAGTTTATATTTACGACCTGCCTCAACTTGTCGAAAATAATCACGAGATTGTATTGTTTGCTGATGATACTTCATAACTTTTTAAAATGCAACGACAAAACACTAATTTCGACGATATAAACAATGCAATCTCAAAAGTAGTTCATCGGTCAACAATTTTTTGCGTAACTAAACCAAAACTAAATGTATTAGATTTATTCTACCTAATGTTAAACATGTTAAGGCTGATGTAAACGTAAAAGGAGAAACGTTAGAAATTATAGAAAGTAACGTATTCTTAGGAATCATCTTAGATAATAAACTTCAATGGGGCCCACACATAGATAAGCTATCGAAGAGACTTGGTTCTGCAGCATATGCAGTCAAAAAAACCCGTGGTCTTACAGACGTGGACACATCTAGACTGGTTTATTTCAGCTACTTCCATAGTATTATGTCTTATGTATGGTGTACTGCTGTGGGGGAACGCTGCAGATATTAACACCGTATTTGTGCTGCAGAAGAGGGCTGTTCGTGCCATCTATAAAATGGGACCCAGAGCCATTTTACGGCTTGCTATAAAATATCAGCTAGAGGATAAAAAACCTTTGGTCAGATTTTGCTCCAACTCGAAAAATAACAACTAAGAGGCTAAAGGTTTTTTCGTCGTTTCTTTACTTTAGTCTACATACCGAAGCGACCGAAATCAAAAATACCACTTTATTTTCGTCTCGGTGTATTTTTTACGTATTTTAATTTAAAATAAAATTTGACCTTTTCTAAGTGTATTGTATTTATGGAAAAAAAAATTATTCGTTTATTTTAGATTATACAATCCATATAATAACACACAAAAAATATGGTTTAGGGCATTAGCAATATAGTTTAAAATTTCTTCTTACGACACATTCCTATAAAGTAGGTATATTACGTTATAAATTCGGTAATAATTATACACAATATGTTCTAGACGATTCACCAAGTGGTATCAATCAGCGGCGTGTGCGCAATGAGCTCTTATTGGCTTCATTGAAATGTTACGTTAGTATTGGCATCGAAGATGGAGATTTATAGCTTTATGTACTATCTTAATAACGTATCATTTTCAAATCTTTATGCAGAATTGTGCAGTGAGAAAACTACAGGAATAGGAAGAACTGAATTTTAAAATCCGTTTTGTTTGTCATTAGGACAAAAGTGGTGTCCAGCTGTCCGAAATCAGTCAATAACCTCAGACAATTTACGCTATGTTGTGTTTTGATCATTTTAACTTCGTTCTTCGAACATCTCACTGAAGCACTTTGATTTATGAAGAATTCAATATGTCAACGCTATAACCAGTTGTTAGCACAAATATGTTAAAAATATTACTTGCGTGTGTCTAAAATCAAAGTATCATTGTCTTAACTGCTAAATCTTACCTTCTGTGCTCTGATCTTGTCATCAAGTCTGAGTGGCGGCGGAAGGAACTGTTCCTCCAAGCCGTCTTCAACTTCAACTCCATTGGTTCCATTTACCCCGTTAGTGACAAGGGTCCCGTTCGTCTCGTTAGTTCCAAGGATGCCATTGGTCCCGTTGTGCGGGACCCGTGTCGTCATCGCGCTCTCCACCGCACTCGACATCTCTCCAGAACAGCTGAAATACAATATCCACAATTAATTGGTGAAGACAATCATAAGGTCAGATGCGGAAACTTAAATGAATCTCAGAGACGAGGTTTCGAGATGGAAGATGAGGCGGCTCTGGCAATTTCGCTAAAATAAACGCATGGAACTGCGCTGGGGATTTAATATAACAACTTACTAAAGTGTAAGAGTTTATCTCAAATCTTTCCAAACAACTAACTGGCCGGCAGTGCAGTCTTTAAAGTTTTTGATGCTATAGGTCCGATATTCACAAGTCTAAATATTTATACACTAATGCTAAGGTTACAGAACAGCTTCCGAAAACAACTTCTGAGTTCTCACGGAATCATGTAATTACAAATTTCATAGGCTTTATGAAACACATATATCGTTTTCTACAGTCGCACAGTTTCCCAGCAATCACTCACTTTACATTATAAGAATGTGAGCGGGTTAAAATCTCTCACTTCTTACACATAAAAATAGTCTTTAATAATCGCCTGTAAAAAGTCAATCACAAAACAACCTACCAACACCAGCGGAACGCCATATCACACTGTGTCCGACTAAGTAGGAGATTGCGTTTGTCGCTAGGTATCTTAATTCGTCTCATAAAACTTATCGACGTGATAACCTGGGGCCGAAGGCAGAATAAGTAATAGTAGCAACAGTAGCCGATAGCTGGTTACTGACCAATAAATACAGATTAGGATACAGGCATAGCATGAGGTATTATCTGAAGTCAATAAAAAATCAGGAGGTCTCTTCGCAAAAACTGACATCAGAGGCGAGTTGAAGAGCTCTTGTCTAGTTCAAACGAAAGATCTTGATGGCTGGCACCACGGATATTTTGAGAGAATGGAAGAAAAGTGTAGCAGAGTTCATCGTCCGTTTCAATCGGGCCTGTATCTATCGGACGAGGAAACTTGTCTCCGTTCCTTGTGACAGTCAGACAGAAGCAAATTTCTAACAGAAGACTCGTGAAGCTAGTTCAACATCCACTTTTAATTTTATGAAAGAATATTCTATAAGTAAAGATATATAACAAGGTAAGCAATTCGTTCATTTATTTTCGTATACGGTACTCGGTACCTATAGCAATTAAGATAAAAGGTCATACGATTGCAAATATATCAAGAAAATTAATTGCTGAATGATAGACATAACAACAACATTTTATTACCTACCTACATTTTACGTACCTATGCAGAATTACATTAACATTTTTTTTACTTGGCTTCAAATTTAAGAGAGAATTCCTCTACCGGGGTACCTACTCTACCACGCTCGCACTGAATGCTTCAGTGAGTCGCGTCGCATCTAGAAAAATAACTGCATATTATTTAAATAGCAAGAACGATTATCATTTATTATAAATAACTACCACATAGAACCAATAGTTAGAATCTGAAGGAAAAACAAGAGTATTTAAAAGAAGCCCATATAAAAGATAACAATAAAAACATCAACAAACAATGTATAACTTCATAAGTTTAAGCTGTGAAGAAAACTAAAGCAAATCCGTACCTATTTAGAATGAAATAAAAAACAAAAGAATACAATCAAAACATAACAATCTAAAGAACATTAAACGGAAGCAATCTCTTCATGAGTTTTAGCTATGACGTCCATCCTTAATTACCATTGAGCTACCATGTAATGTAGCAGTAGGGGCCTCGTGATTGAGTGGCGACTGGCGACCCTCGTAGAATTAACCATAGAGATCCGGACATTAAATATCTGTAATATTAAGCCAGTACTACGATTTAGACTGCCAGATAAAAAACACTGTTTGCAAGCAAGGCGTTACGAATCCAAGAAATATTGGAAGTTTACATACTAGATAAAATATCATCGGGGCAAACTGCAAAATGTTCGAAACTTTTTTCATTGATCAACCTCAACCTCAACAGCCTATATTGGTCTAATGCTGGACGCAAGCCTCCCCCTGATAAGCGCCTTATTGGCGTTTATCATAAGGAGGGTAATGCCCATAATCCCCACGCTGGGCATGCGGGTTGGGGTGCGGTCTGGTGGTATAATTGTTCTGCAGGGTTCGCTGCTGCCCGCCCCCCGTTGAAATCCCTCAGTCGCCTCTTACGACACCCACGGGAAGAGTTTGGGTGGTGCAAGTTCTAAGCCAGCACAGCTTTCATTTAGTTTTTTGTGAAAAACTAAACTACCTATAGATAGACGATAATCAGGGGTAACTTAGGCCTTATTATTTCCATTCAAACTATCTTGCCCTATACCTTCTTACGATACCTTCTAATCGCATTCCTTGTCCGTTATCAACTTTTTTAATCTCACCTGCGCTTGCGACGCGACGGGACGCGGATTACTGCGTGAAATGAAACGTAGATAATCATTGATTAGCTTGTAGTATCTACCGATAATTGCGTTTATCGGACTTATTGTGTAAATTGGTAGCGTATTATGTTTGTAGGAGGTAAAGTAATCTATTTGGAGTTAGCGATTCAGAGAAATTAGGAATAGGTAATTCGCGAATATGTATCTAATTATGGACTACGTGGGAACATAAAATCGGCTAGCTACATACATACAAACATAAGGTGCCAAACTCATAACCATCCTCCGTTTGTGGTCGGGTAAAAACAAGTTTTTGTCCGCTGCATCGCACACACTTTACCAGGATAAAATGAAGCATAAGTCCGTCTCTGAGATACCAGCTAGCTTACTATCGTTAAATTTATATAAAATCCGGTCAACCGTTTAGGCGTGAAGAGGTAAAAGATACGGCCAAGTGCGAGTTGGAGTCGCACACGAAGGGTTCCGCACCATTAATACCTCTACGCGTTCTTGAGAAAAGGGGTAGTAAGTTTAAAATTATTAAAAATATTATTATTATATGATGTACTTAACTAAAAAAATACGGTTTTTGCAATTTTTCCTTTTTCTGTGCTATAAGACGTTGCCAAATTTCAAGATTTCTGAGTTTACGGAAAGTACCCTGTAGGTTATGCGGCATAAACCGCTGTATCTTTTGATAGCATTGGCTTAAAAGTTTGATTTTTACAGCTTCAAGAGATAGTAGACCCTGAGTATTTTATATAAAATTCCAGCTTGATACCCTCCACGCGTTCCTGAGAAAAAGGGTCTTGACAGACAGACAGAAACGACAGCAAAGAGATCCTATAAGAGTCCCAAATTTATAATATTAAGTATGGATGTCGATTAGCATGGATGATGCTAAACTAGCCTGAAGCTTTGCTCTATGGAAGACTATGAAACCTGCATTCAAATAGGTGTCTTCGCTAATTTAAAAGGTCCCCAAAAAGTTGGATTTTGACTAAATTAAGACTACCTCTTCCTTCATTATGAAGAATCAATGAAAGCTTTAACATCTCGGTGACCGATCCGGAAACCGAGAAAAGTAAATTGAAAAACAGCAGCCAAATGCAGAATTTGGTCCTATTTCCTTAATTTATTTGTTTTAGTTCAATAGATAAGTATAAGTTGTATTTTTTTGTGTATTGTTGTCAATAAACGTTTTCCGATTCTATTTATTCTATTCAAAAGTGGACCACATCATAAAAAAATCTCTGAACATTTAAAAACATAGCGACGAATCGTGAACCTTCCTTTTGATAAATGATTTTAAAACTTTAGGTTTTGAGGGTTCTTAGTCAAATTGACTTGAATAGGTATTTTAGGAATATATTTGCATCGCTACAAAAATATGCATGTCACCACTTTGTGGAACAATTATATCTTGTTTTGATAGCAAAGTATTTAAATACAGCTGAGTAATCATTTCTCTACATGTAGGTAATTAAAGCTGGTAATTCCAAATCATAAAATTTATCGCACACAAAGATATATCGTTTTGTAGGCACAATAATTATCTATCAATGATTACATACCGCGTGGTTGAGTTGATTCTATCAAAACAAAGAAGGACGGGAAAATAACTCTAAAATAAAATTGTAAACGCTTGAGGCCACAATTTAGGATAGAGTGATCTCTTCATACATTTTTGATAAGAAAACATAACAAATGTTTTAGTTAGTTATGGGAGTCGCAAAACGATTGATAAAACTTCTCTCGATACAAAAAATCGCAAAGTTATACTTCTTCATTTTTACACAGATACTTATATGAAAAAAGTAGTTTAATTTGCTAGTTATATAACATATTAGGTCCTTACATATGAAATTGGCGTTTTGTATGGGAGGAACAAAAAGTCGAATATTTTTTAATATAATATATTTAATTAATCAAAGTATGAACCATTATTTTCTATGCAGTTTTGCCATCTTATAGGTAGTTCATTGATCCCTTTACTAAAAAAACCAGTCGGACGGGAATCAATAAAATCTTTGAAGGCGATTTGGACTGCCCCATCGGAGTTGAATTTTTTCCCTTGCAAGAAGTTATCCAAATTTCGAAAAAAATGGTAATCTGTTGGAGCAAGGTCCGGGGAGTACGGAGGATGTCTTAGACTTTCCAATTGAAGCTCTTCTAATTTAGTAGCCGTCTGTTGCGCAGTGTGTGGTCTAGCGTTGTCGTGAAGCAGCAGTGGCGTGGAGCGATTGACCAGCCTAGGTTGTTTAGCCGCTAGCTTTTCCATCATGGTTTGCAATTGCTGACAATAGACATCAGCCGTAATAGTCTGGCCAGATTTGAGAAAACTGTAATGAACAATACCGGCACTAGTCCACCAAACGCTTACAAGTAACTTTTTTGGGGTTAATTTTCGCTTGGGGCAGGATTTGGCTGGCTGGCCAGGATCCAACCATTGCGCTGAGCGCTTCCGATTATCGTAAAGAACCCATTTTTTATCACAGGTAATGATTCGGTTTAAAATACCTTCATTATTGTGCCGGTTTAGTAATGTAACGCAGCAGTCGACGCGCGTTTGCCGGTTTGCTTCAGTCAATTCGTGAGGTACCCACCTTTCAAGCTTTTTAATCTTCCCAATTTGCTTCAAGTGAATTAAAACAGTTTTATCACTAACATCGCAGCCTGCAGCTAACTCGGACGTGGTTTGCGATGGATCCGCTTCCACAATAGCCTTCAACTCTTCATTATCAACTTGAGTCTCAGGCCGTCCACGGGGCTTGTTCTGCAGGTCGAAATTTCCAGAACGAAAACGTTGGAACCAAAAAGGAACTGTGTTTTCATTTGCAACACGACCGCCATACACATCATTCACCCTTCGAGTTGTTTCCGCAGCACTAGTGCCACGGCGGAACTCGTACTCGTAAATAATGCGATATTTTAAGTTTTCCATTTTGTAAAATGAGTGACGCAAACAGAAAAAAACAGAAGAAAAAAAACAAATGAATGACGATCATCGAAGCACAAATACATGAGTCTATAGCTGTACAAATTTGAATTTGGAATTCCTTACCAAAGAGGAGAAATTTGTGATTAAAGTGGCCAGTACGAAAAACGCCAATTTCATATGTAAGGACCTAATATTTCAATTAAATTTCGTCTAGGTATATTATTCGGACTCGTATACATTTGTGAGTGATGTTCATGGTACTACAAGCTGGTTAGATCATTGTTTAGTTTCCGAAGCAGCGTGGAGATCTGTTCTAGATGCTAAGATTCTCTATGAAGTCAACTGGTCTGATCACTTTCCTCTAGAAATAACTTGCAACCTGGACATACTTAGAACAAAATGTAAAAGCATTCACATAGAACATAACACAGTGATATGGGGGGATAGGAACCCTGAACAGATTGAAACCTATAAAGAGTACTGTAATAATAAACTTAGGGACATACAATTTCCAACAGAATTTCAGGAGTGTAGTGATAGACTCTGTACTAACTTAGAACATAGGACAATAATAAATGAAATGTATGCTAATGTTGTTGACATCCTGAGATCTGGGGCTAGTCATAGTTTTGGTAGGGTGACTCCCATCAGGAAAAAGCAGGTGATAGGATGGAACAAACATGTAAAGCAAGCACATGCAGACGCTCGACTTGGGTTTCAAAACTGGGTTCTGTTCGGTAAACCAAAGACCGGGGACTTGTATGATGTGATGACAACAACTAGGAAATTATTTAAACAAAAACTCAAATGGTGTCAGGAAAATTCGGAACAAATAAAAATGGATATACTAGCTAGTCATCACACCAATAAACAGTTTGGTAAATTCTGGAAGCACACCAGTAAACTGAGTCCCAGGTCCGGTTTGCCTGTGAGTGTGGCGGGTGTCAGCGATACAGCGAAAATAGCGGGCCTGTTTAGAGATCATTTTAGGGTGCAATCGCCTCTTGTAACACCGAAGTACACTGTACCTCGGGTCGATGGATCACCGGGTGGATTGCATGTGTTCACTGCTAAGGAAGTGGTGGCGGTACTGAAAGGTATGAAGAGGGGTAAGTCTCCGGGCCACGACTCCATTAGTATTGAGCACCTGCGATTTGCTGGGGTACATCTGCCTGGAGTGCTGGCCATGCTGTTCTCGCTGTGTGTTGTACATGCCTTCTTGCCTGATGATATGATGAAGACCGTGGTTGTGCCATTAGTTAAGAATCGGACTGGAGACGTGTCGGATATAGGTAACTATAGGCCCATCTCGTTGGCTACTACTATAGCTAAAGTACTGGATTGCCTGCTTGATACACAGCTACAGAAACATCTTGTACTTCATGACGCTCAGTTCGGATTCCGTTCAGGGCTCTCTACAGAAACGGCAGTGCTGTGTCTCAAGCATACAGTCCGGTACTACACGGATAGGAAGACGCCTGTGTACGCTTGCTTCCTGGACCTATCAAAAGCCTTCGATTTGGTCTCCTACAGTGTCCTATGGAAGAAGCTCTCAGAGGATACATCGATGCCCGTTGAACTTATTGAACTGTTCAAATACTGGTACGGTCATCAGAGCAATGTTGTCAGGTGGGCAGGCTCACTATCTGAGCCGTATGGGTTGGATTGCGGGGTGAGGCAGGGGGGGTTGAGCTCTCCACGTCTTTTCAGCCTGTACGTCAATCGGCTGATTGGTGAGCTCAGTGATGCCATGGTGGGCTGCTCCGTTGGTGGAAAAATGGTTAACAACATCAGCTATGCCGATGACATGGTGTTACTGAGCCCATCAATCAGCGCCCTTCGGAAGCTGGTAGGTATATGTGAGCGGTACGCGTTGAAACATGGCCTCAGGTACAACTCTACAAAGAGCGAGCTATTAGTGTTCAAAGCAGGAACTAAGTACTACCCGTATGTGCCACCCGTCTCGCTGGATGGAACGGCTCTCAAACAAGTGTCGCACTTTAAGTACTTGGGGCACTGGGTCACCGATACCCTCAAGGATGACATGGATGTGGAAAGGGAAAGGAGGGCGTTGGCTGTAAGGAGTAACATGTTGATCCGCAGGTTTGCAAAATGCTCCGAAAAGGTGAAAATAACATTGTTTAGGGCCTTCTGCCAATCCTTTTACACCTGCAGCCTGTGGATCAACGTTACTCGAGCGGCGTACAACGCACTCCGTGTGCAATATAATAACGCGTTCCGGATGCTGGTGGGGCTGCCGCGCTACTGCAGCGCATCAGGTATGTTCGCAGAAGCGCGAGTAGATGATTTCCACGCCATCATGCGCAAGCGCGTCGCCTCCCTGATGCGGCGCGTGCGCGCCAGCCCCAACAGCCTCCTGGCCACGGTAGCTGAGCGGGTTGATGGCCCCATACTCAGACACTGGACCGAGACGCATGTGCTGCCCTGCAACTCCATGCGTTGTGCTAAATAAAAGCAAGTTATAATTTATTATCATCCAGTAGGTTACTATTTAATATAATTGTTGACTTTTAAATACTTTAATGACATTAATAATAATGCAATAAATAGAATTACAATCAAATAGGTGATAAAAATAAATTAGAACTAGTATTTACAATTTAAACAACCGAGCAGACTGCGGACTGTTGCGAACAATCTGCAGGTAGCTTAACTGATCTGCTATCAATAGGTATTAAATGACATCTTCATGTTTTAATTTTAATCTAGTTAGAGAAGAGATATAAGTTATAGTAGTACCTAGTCAGAATATGATAACTTATGTAATTTTGGAATGATAATTTATTGAATGTGTGACATGAATAATTAAAATCAGTTTTTATGGTAATTAACATAGTATTTTAAGTTATTGTACTACTAACATTTATGGTGAACAACCGAAATAAATGAATTGAATTGAATTGAATTATATACATATACGTGAAATTACGCGGGCTGGCCATTCCGCGGCTTTCGTCATCCTTCGCTCATCAGAAAATATTATTAAACACTAACACCTTCATGGCCCAAGACGCAGATGGCATTTTCCACCTCGTTCGGGCTGGGCAGTGAATACGTTAACCTCAACCTCAACAGCCTCTATTGGTCCACCGCTGATCCCGGCGCTTGGCATGCGGGTTGGGTATCATAATTCGGTGAAATGAAATGAAATTTATTGTTGAAACTGTGTACAAACAAGATCTTTAGGCTAGGAATTTTGGAATTTTGGCTTTAGGAATTTCGGTTTGTCATGGTAGAGCATTTTTTTCACTCAGGACAGTTTTGTATGCCGGCAAGATAAGCCTAGTAGGATCTCTATTTTTTATAAAGGAGTAGTTATTTTTGTCTTTGTACACGTTGAAGAATGAAGCGTGCTCTTTTACAAAACAGGCAATTTGGAAGATGTATAAACTAGGTAACGTTAGGAGTTCATGTTTCTTAAAGAGTGGTGTAGAAGAATGGTCATAGAATGGAAGAATGGTGGTAGTAGAATTGCACTAAGGGGGCGCTGCTGTCCGCTCCCGAAGGATCAAATACCTAATGGTAAATATCCCGTTGTAAATAACTTCTGTGAACACGTGCGTGAAGACACCAGATCTTCATTCTTAAATATTTTTATAAGTTCTGATGGTAAATACTTTAAAGTAAAGCCTCTTTAAAGAACAATTATTGAATGGCCTACCTAAGAAATTAATGAGATATTATATAAAACCTGAGTGAAACTATACTAGAATTATAAGCTCAAACGATAGAATAAACAGTAAAATATTAAACCATTGTCATAAAGTAACTTAATGTGGGCTCATTATTTCTTCAACGTCAAATTATGTGGTTGTTTTTATGATACCGAACTGTTTTCTGTGTTTTACATATTTTATGTACCTATATATGAGCAAAAACTATTGGAAAAAACAAATGAAAAACTCGGGTCTTCAAATTTGAATGGTGTTTCTTGCATTGTCTTATCATCATTACCATCGTATCCTACTAATAATAAATATGCGTAAACTGGTGTTGTTGTTGTGAAAATGTGATGCCGAAGACAACATCAAAATTACTGAATAGATCGCGCTGAAATTTTGCACACAGAAAGATCTGGACCAAGAATAGCATAAGAGAGGCGAGAGGTTCTTAGGAAAGGGAATAATAGGAATAATAAAATTACCAAAAAATAGTTTTCATACCACCCTGTCGCTTTTCACGGAGGCGCATGCCAGCAAATTCATCATGTTATTTCCTATGTGTTTTTACCCACCATCGGTGTCTATTCAGATGTTGCCAAAACGAGGCTAAACTAATCTGACAGGACTAAAAATTATACCATCCTTATTTTTCACATCGTTATGACAGGGACAGCGACATTATTAGTACCTACCTACTGTCAAATTATTTGTGTTGGAAGAACACCAACGTTTCATCCCTTAACGAGGGACATTTTCAGGGCGAATGCGGTTCTAGACGCGCGCGTTCCGCATCCCTTCGAGCACTGCGCGCGAGCGCGCGATGAGCGCGTGACGTGCCCGCCGGGGATGGGGGTGCTGGGGGGTGCGCCGCTTGTAGATGCTGCAGGGCGTGTGAGTCATCTACTGTGTCGGGTGTTGGTGTCCTCTGGGTACATGCGGAACTAACAGTATCTACACCCGGCTCTAAACTCATACGGCTATTCGACTTCCCATGGAGATACGGCTTCCAGGCGGGTGGTAGGTTCCAACCTCTGTCTCTGTTGAAGTTGGGCCATCTATCTATCTCTATCGCCTCGCGTATCTCGCGGGGAACGAAGAATTTTTCCCTAGACAAGACACGGGCTTTGTCGTAACGTACGTAATGAGATGGCCCTTCCTCAATACAGTGTTCTACCACCGCCGAGCTATTGGCGCAGAGTTATTTATATTCAAACTACGATAGTTTTTATAATAAAAAAAAGTGTCAAATTAGTTTAGTCTAGTTTTGACAACATCTGAATGTACACCACTGTCAAATTATTTCAGCGAAATTTAAATTTACACAAATCTTAACACTTGGATTTTGTCTTTCAGATATTAAACTTAAATATTTCTTTTGGATTACTTTGTTCACTATGTACAAGTAGAAACTGTATATTTAAATCAGTAGGTACTAGGGATTGCAAATTCCCGGTTTTTCGAGGAACCGAGAATCCCGGGAAATGTTGAAGTCGGAACCGGGAAATCCCGGGAATTCCCGGGAAATATATTTATTTTGTATTTTTACTGAAATTAGATAATTTAACTGCCTCTTAAGCCATGTCGCTTATATCACCTGATATAACATACCTTATATCGCATAGGTATGCGATATATGGTATATTAGAGCTGTATTTCTATACATCTGTTAAAATGAATATCAAGCTCTTAATTCAATGTGGTCGATGTGTTTTGTTCCCTCGTTCGACAACAAGCTTTAAAACTTTTCGTTCTAAAGAGACGTGACTGAATCCAGCACCTTCATTTACTGCACTACCTACAACAACACTCTCAAGGCAGCAAAACTACATGAGGCTGGACTTGATCTTGATAAACAGAAAGTATCTTTGTGTGAAAAATCGCCGAATATATGAATTAATTGTTACAAAAAAGCTATTTTAAATCAAATTAATCGGTTTCAAATTGTTATTTTTATCACAATCAAAACACGCTTTGGTCTATCCAGTTCAAAGATTTATTACGAAAGGTTGATTCAATTTAAGGTTCAATCACTTAAAGTACATAAGTTTTTTTCTTCAAGATGGAGGTACATTATGCATGCACACGGAAGCTTGATTTGGGCACTCTCTTATACATTTTGGACTGTTTCCATTCATCTTTACCACCCTGACTTTACAGCCGCGGGTGGGCTTAGATCTGGTAAAATGCGCCATTCTCTCCTATTTTTGGCTTTTTTTACTGCCAGCCGGACACTGCAATTGCCTTTAGGTCTTGTTGGACTCCATCGACCCACCTGGGTATCAGATATAGGCCCTCGTCGGTCGCTGAGATCCATCAGTATGCCGTCAACGCTCACGGCGGCGATAGGTAGCTTTTGTACCGTACTGTATGTCAGATGCAGACGAGATAAATATGAAAAGATGGGGGAGCGCTATCTCGTGATGTCAAAGAAAGCTTTGAATGTAAAAGTGATCGCGATAGTACATTTAATATTATTATCGATCCATTAATAATAAATTTGCAGAACGACTCCAATTCAACTTCCAATGGCGAAACTGAAGTAGAATCTATGTCAGAATATCTGTAGAAAATTTAGTTATAGAAAAATATAATCGTTACATAATAATAAACATTTTATTTTTATTTTTTTATTTTATTTTACGAATTTTAAGAAAACTTACAGCTATGATTATACAATAAGGTATTTGCTTAAAATAACATGCATGATACATACATGATATGCTTCTGAGGGCTAATTACAAGTTTCCACATATGTTTACTAAAAAAATTTAGGTAGAGAACAATAGACGACGCACAAAA
The DNA here is from genome assembly GCA_955876795.1 of Eupithecia tripunctaria. Classification (NCBI taxonomy): domain Eukaryota; kingdom Metazoa; phylum Arthropoda; class Insecta; order Lepidoptera; family Geometridae; genus Eupithecia; species Eupithecia tripunctaria. The sequence goes on from OY041624.1 coordinate 10,098,765, forward strand.
AGATAATTACGGATAGGTACCTACATAAATACACAAAAAGTTAAATTAAATTTAGAATTTAGAAAAAGAATGCAGTAGTAGGCTAATTAGAAAATATAATCCTGAGTTTGATCGCTGTCCAAAAAGAATTTATCATTAAGTAGACGCTTTAATTTATGCACTGATGTGTTAAAAATATCAATATCGTCATTTACTTTTGTTAAGGAGTTAAAAGATTTACTTGCTCTTATAATAAATGCGTTCTGCCTATAGTTGGTATTAACGCGCGGTACGTACAACGTGTTCGGATTTCTCAAAGCTCTGCTTGTGCGTAATCCCACTAGCTCTAGTAACTCAGGACAGTCCACTTTGCCATTCGCTATGTTGAAGAGGAATGCCAGGTCTAATATGTTCCTTCTTTCGTAGAGGGGTAGAAAATGAAATTTACGACATCTCGTTAAGTAGTCGGGAAGATATATTTTAGCACGATATTGTAGATATCGTAAAAATCTCTTTTGAATACCCTCTAGCCGTGAGCTATAGACCTCGTAGCACGGGTTCCATACTTGACAGGCGTATTCCAAAAGACTGCGCACAAACGAACAATACAAAATTTTAATGATCTTTATGTCTGAAAACTCAGCTGACATACGAAGAACGAAACCAAGCGCTCTGGATGCTCTCCTTGTTAAATTTTCTATATGGGTATCAAAAAGTAATTTACTATCAAACGACACACCTAAGTCTCGGATGGTATCTACTCGTGAAAGACGCGTGCCATGTAGAGTGTAGTCAAATTTGATAGGGTTGATTTTACGGGTAAAAGAACAAACAAAGCACTTGGTGACATTAATACCTAGTTTGTTTTCAGCACAATAGTCTTGAAATCTTGCCAGGTCGTCCTGCAAAAGAAGTGTATCGGTGGGAGACTGTATTTTATGAAGGATTTTCATGTCGTCGGCGTAAAGTATTATTTTCGAGTGTAGGAAGCAGGACGAGATGTCGTTAATTGAAATGGCAAAAAGTAGAGGTCCTAATAAGGACCCCTGCGGGACTCCCGAGGGAATGAACATGGGAGATGAGGAATAACCGCTCAGAACGACTGTCTGGCATCTATTAAAAACATAGGATGTGAACCATCTGAAGAGGTTGCCTCTAATACCTATTTGTTGGAGCTTTCTCAATAGGACTACGTGATCAATACGATCGAAGCATTTGGAATAGTCCGTGTATATAATGTCCACCTGGGAAGGCTCGGCCATGTTCTTAGATAAGTACTCAGTACAGATGAGAAGATTTGATGTAGTAGACCTACCTCTCAAGAAACCATGTTGCTGCGGCATGAGTTCGTGTCGTAAAGCGGAGTAGACTTGGTTATAAACTACCTTTTCAATGACTTTAGCAAACAGACATAGCTTAGAAATAGGTCTATAATTTTCTACGACGTCTTTGGGTCCCTTTTTGTGGATTGGAGTAACATAGGCCGATTTCCATATTTCTGGTACAACACCTTCTGTTAATGAGCGGCGGTACAGAATAGTAATAGGACAGACTAAGCTTTTCGCACATTTAACTATAAAGATAGCAGGTATATTATCTGGTCCCGCGGATTTATTCAGATCTAAGGACTTAAGAAGGCGGTAAACCTCATCTTCGTTAACCTCAACCCTACCTATATCCGCGGAAGAAGGGGAAATATGTGCCGAGATGTCATGATGATGTAGTGACATTTCGTTTACCTACGATATCCGACAATATCGATCTCATGTGTACTCTTGCTCTTTTTTCCCCGGTCCCCACCTCGCCGCACTTTCCTAAGGAGCGGTACAGCGGTTTCGGTCGAACTATACCAATAGTTATAAAAATTAAATGAAAATGAGAAGCTTGTATAACTATTGGTAACACCAATTTGGACACAGAAGGTGACTACGTTTAATTTAGTTTTTTCCTGCCTTTCTTGACTCTTATTACAAGGCGTGGTAAGCATGTTTCATGGCAGTTAATTTCGCCCTATCAGATCCAAATCATCGGCATAACCCAGAACTTGAACTGATTTCAAAGGAATGGTATCGTTCATTTAAATTTTTGAGTTTTTCTGCACTTGTCAAGTCTATATTGAAGAGTAGGAATGAAAGAACGTCCTTGACAAGGACCACCGAAATTTCGGAAGGGCTCTGATATATCGTTCTGCACCCTGACAACACTAGCCGAACTTCTCAGAGTCATTTTGGTGAATGCTGTTTACTGTTTGATTGCAGGAAAAATAATTACTGATTGAAATCAAGTGATATAAATCATGTCAACCCTGCCCAGTACCGCGTAGGTACCCGATATATTTGAAATGCTATAAGCAAAATGAAATATATTAAGTTATGTCGTTTCGGTATTAGTATATAAATTTCCCGAAATTCCCGAATTTCCCGGGAAATGAATTTGGATTTCCCGGTTCTCAAATGGGTCAAAAATTTCGGGAATTCCCGGGAATTTCGGAACCGGGAATTCCCGGGACCAAACCCTAGTAGGTACCTATGCTGAGTGCGAATGCCATACTGTTTACTACAAAATTTACGTTAATTTATTTATCATGGAAATGTGGACAGCTCTCTAAGCCGGGAGATTAAATAAATTTTCATTTTCATACAAAATAGAGTAATTATTAATTAACTGTATGCAAAATTTCAGGCCGATCCGTTCAGTAGTTTTGGCGTGAAGAGGTAACAAACATCCATCCATACAAACTTTCGCACTTATAATATTAGTGTGATGGATTCTCCTTGTCAATGTATGCTTATATCTTTGTTTTTGATAAATATGTACAATAATAGCGCCAGTTCATACATGTGTGGACTATCTGACAAGTCTCGGCGATAGCTTCATGTGACCCTGAGACCTGTCGATTAACGTAAGTACCTAGCAGAGACATCGTTGTAATAAACTTAGGAGTAATTGGAAGAATTTTCCTGTTATACCTAGTGTAAAGAATCTACTCGAAATCAGTTCATAGATGTCAAAGGAGCCAGAGGAATCTATGAGGACCAGAAGAAGGCTGCACTTCTGGTAGGTTTTTCAGGCTCTTAGTAGTTAGTTACATATTAGTAATAAGTAACTACCAACTAATAACAATAATATTTTATTATTTATTTATCAACTTAAAATAACATTACATAGAAAACTAATAATAACACTAGGTAAACCACAGAGGTTTGTGAAACAGTAAAAAATGCCCTCCTAGCCGAAAATAATGCCCTCCTAGCCGAATTTCGGCCATGGCGGCCAGTCTCAACTAAGACTAGCCAGGTGCGCAGGACATGTTTATAGTGCACTCTCATAATCCGATGGGTCAACAGACCGACACAACCGGGGAGAGGTTAGGCGCAGGACCAACAGCTTAATGTGCTTTCCGAGGCACCCCCGTGCCACCGCCAACTTGCTGACTCCGGGCTGCCACAGTGAATTTTTCTTGCAAAAAAACCCCAACAACAACTATTGGCTCGACCCGGGATTTGAACCCAGGACCTTATAATCAGCGGTTGAACATGCTGACCGCTAGACCAACGAGGCAAGCAAGTACCTACTAAGAGCCTGAGAAATCTACTAGAAAGGCAGCCTTCTTCTGATACTCTACTGTTAGAAGTTATTGTAGCCCTAAAATATAAATAAATAAATAAATAAATAATGTTGGACAATTCACACAGTATCATCAGCCCCAAGCTAAGCAGAGCTTGTGTTATGGGTACTAGATAACTGATATACATAATACAATACACTGCATAGATGGATATTTTTTATTATACATAGAAAACATCCAGAACGCCCTGAACAAATATCTGCAGGTCGTACAAACATTAAATTTGTCCCGAGGCGGGAATCGAACCCGCAACCTCCTGCAGTCGCAGGCGGACCTTCGCCCACCGCGCCACAGAGGTCGTCTAGTCACTAAACTAACTCCGGTCACCAATCCGCCATCCTTTTCTTTAAACAGACAGAATGCTCTTTCCGTGACACCCTGTATAATAGTAGGTAGAGCTGTATAATAGTAGGTAGATTAGACATAAACAAACTACGTAGTATTTGCTCTGATGATATTGCGTGTCGCTAAGTACCATGATTTATGTCAAACATTGTTCAACGCCTAGTAAATGCCACCTAAATACTTAATGTTCCCCTAAGTACTATTTTAAAGTTAATATAGTACCTACTTTATTATTTGACACATTCACTGCCCAGCCTCGGCGGTGCGACCGGCATGACACCGCCGCTGCCCACCCACAGTGGATATCCCTTAGTCGCTTTTTACGACACCCGAGGGAAGAGTTGGGGTGGTGCAAATTCTAGGCTTGCACCACACGGCCAATATTGCCATCAGTAATGCATATTATACTGTATGTTAGTACATAATAATGTGTCTCTATATACTGTGTTAGTATATAAGTAATGTGACTCTACCTACTGTGTTAGTATATAAGTAATGTGACTCTACCTACTTCTAATAAACAAGTCAACTATTCCAAGGCAGTTAATGTGATTAAAGCCGTAAAAGAAAATGTACCAATCACCTGGTTTTATAGTGACATGTTTATTTTATACATATACATACATATGTATATCTATCCATGACTTATAAAGGTCAACGAAGTAACATCGTTCTCATAGTTAAATAACAAAAAGAAAATTTGGTGTAGCTAGGCTTGCCAACCCTCCCGGAATTCCGGGATTCTCCCGTAAAAAGGCAATCAGTTTTTAAAAACTCCCGGCTCCAGGAACGCAGCTAAAATCTCCCGGATTTTTTCATCGCTTCAGTCCGCCCCGCCACGCGTAAGCGTGACGCACGGCGGCGGCTCGCGCGCGGCGCGCGCCGTATTCTATGCCATGTGCCTACACGATGGCTCTCATTGCTACCCGCTTTAGACAGACTTATTTTGAACTGGCCGGTTTTGAGGGAATATTTTCTTAATGAAGGCGAGGATGAATGTGCAGCAATAATTTGGACGGCTTTTAAAGATGAGAACTGTCTTCCATTATGATACTGCTATTTTATTCACAATATAATGCAAATTTTTGATACATCTATTAAAATACTAGAAAGTGACAGTATTACATGCACTGAATTACACACGATTATGACAGAGTTGCGAACCAAAATTATTAACAGAAAGAATGATAAGTTTTACGTACAGTCAGCGACGCAATGTCTGAGGAAGTTGACGGAGAGTGATCAAAATACTTTTAAAGAAGATGCAGACCAATATTTGGAGCGATGTTTGACCACCTTTCCTTTACAAGAAAGTGAACATTTTGACAATGGACGAAGAAATTGACTGGAATGAATTAAAAGATCTGGGTGCTTTACTGAATGTGCCAATTAATGAGGACAAGTTGTATGACGATTACTGTTTACTGCGAGAAGTTCGTGAAGATGTGGCAAGTAAAACAAAGAGGGTAGACTTGCGCTGGGTATTTTTTTTGAAAAATGTAAGGGTGAATCTGGAAAAGAAATAAAAAAGCTTGTTACATTCACCCTATCGATCCCTATCGCAAACGCCGCCGCTGAACGTGTTTTCAGCGTAGTAAACGAACTGTGGTCAAAAAGTCGTAATCGGCTGAATGAAATTCATGTAAAATCCGAAATACAGGTGTGCACAAACTTCAAATACACCTGTAAAGAATTTTATAATTTTATAGTCTCCAATCAAAAGGCATTACAAGCTGCTCGCAGTGTAAAAAATTATAATTTTAAATAAAAGTATTTGATTTTTATTGATTTTTTATTTCACCTCCCGGATTTCTGATCCACAGAGTTGGCAACCTTAGGTGTAGCGCTGAATGACCACAGGTTCTCACCACAAATTAATTTTTGCCGTTGCATAATGGTTGCATACCAAAAAATATCAGCGTTTCAACCCATATCAAAATAATAGTTATTTGTTATACAAGAGTGCAAAGTTGCTTTTTAACCGCGTGTTCAATTTTGATGACTGAGCAAGCGACGGATTCTAAATTAGAATCCTGAGCGTTAGCGAGGGAATCAAAAGAGCACGAGGTGAAAAATCTTTGCACTCGAGTGCAACACGTAACTTTTCATTCCACCTCAGCGAGGAAATGACTAAATGCAAAAAAAAACGTTTACAATCACAAGATAGGTACACTTTTATTTCAGTTTAGGTATTAATTACTACATTATGACAGGTAAGTATTACAGAATAATCTTTAAATTATAACAAAATAATACTAAGGTTTAATTAAGAAAATTTTAAAGTAATGTTGCTACAGTTATTTAAATTGAGTGTAATATTTTTGTTTGGTAAGTACTGTAATATTGGTGTTAGTCACTTGTGTACTGTTTTTCGGTAAACTATCTGTCATACTGTCATACATTAATAGTTGTGCCGATTCATCGGATTCCCTTGGCGTGAATGTTGGAGAGAGAGGGAGATGGTTAGGTGTTTCATAACGGCTTATTTTTGATGTAGAAGGGCCAGTCCAAGGATCCGATTGAGGCTCTTTCAGTGTAATGGCTCCTACGATGCCTTCACATATTGTAGACTTATTTTGGATGGAATCCTCTATGTATCTTTCTACAACTGCATTGGACTTCAAGCCTCCGTGGCGCTTAAGGGACAGGAGATCAGCTCCGGAATCAGCCAAAAGTGTAGCTGAAGTTCGTCGGAAACAATGACCCGTGTACAACAGGGGTTCTGGAAGTTCAAGAAATGTTGCTATATCTCGTGGGATACTGCCAATTTTATTAGTACCCATAGGCTGTCTAACACACTTTCCATTGCGATACTGTAGAAATCGATTAATGGGAGTGTTAGGCTTGATATTTCTCAACAATCGTTACGTATTCCTTGCGAATGATGAAGTTGCGGTCTCTTTTTGTCTTTGTATTAGGTAAATTAATTAATAGTAAGTCATCTGAATGTTTCTCAATGTTTTTGACATTAAGTTGTGTTAGTTCATTAGTTCGACATGCTCCGTTTATTCCAATAATAAGAACAACCTGCAACGTAAAGAGTATTGTAGTAGATAAATGAATAAAATTGATATGAACGCATAATTATGCCTATCAACATCTACTAAGTATACTATTTAATTGAGATTAATATACTTAAGTAGATACTGAATGTGCAACTGACTTACTTTTGCCGCCAAATATACGGAATCGTGTGCTTCGTTAAGAAACTTTTCAATATCAGATACTGTGAAAACCTTCGATTTTTTTTGGTTGATGACCAGATGAGGCTCTTTTTAAAAATGCCACTAATTTAGGATAGGTATCGATATGTATGTCTTTTTTCATCTTTATTGTTGCTTTTAGCATCGAATACGTACTCCATAGAGTGCTTGCTTTCTTGTTCTCTCTCGGATAATTCTATAAAATATGCCAGCAAAACGTTTTCTGAGAAAGTTTTGGCTCCTTTTACTAGTCGCCACGTGTTGAACATAATCTCGCGTGATTGTTGAGGGAGAAAGCTCATTTGCGCATTATTAACAGTTTCAGTCAATTCTGTTGGCGTCAAACAAACTTCCTCGTCGCTAGAATCACTCAGTTTAGTTTTTTCACTTGTTTTCAAGTTTCTTGTTTTTAATATAAGGTTTAACAATGACGTGAGAAAATGCCGCGTAAAGAACCGCGTACAAAGCAAATTGAAAAAAGAACACCAAGAAGGTTCCGAGTCTGAGTTTTTAACAAATTAAAAAAAAGTTGTATGATATATTCGGCACCATAGAGGTAGCAGTAAATAGGTTTAATGTTTTTTTTTATTCACAAACTTAGTGCACACGATGTTCTTAATTCAATTTACTTTTTTTCTCTCAACTCTCACATTTCTCACAAACAATCTCTACTTTTTTTCTTTCAACTGTTCTCCTTCTCTTTTAGACCTTATCTTAGTCTCAGACGCTGATCGTGTTGCTACTCATGGTCAAATTACTGCTTCTTTCTCTTATCACGATCTCGTCTATCTTTCTTATAAAGTTCGCTCCCCAAAACGCAAACCCAAAATCCTTTTCCTCCGCAGCTACAAAAATATTGATCGCGAGCGCCTGAAACTTGATGCCTCTATTATCGACTGGTCTCAAGTAATTGAGGGGGGTTCAGTTGATGAGATGGTGGCTAGTTTTAACAAAATAGTCATTGACTTGTTTAATATCCACGCTCCTCTTAAACGCGTTAAAGTCAAGCATCCTCCGGCTCCTTGGCTAACAGAGAGCATTAAAAAAATGATGGCGAAGCGCGATAGGGCGAAACGCATCTATAAGAAATATTGCACAGATTCCACCCTACAATCATACAAGAGGCTCCGCAATCGTTGCAGCAAGATGTGTAGGGACGCAAAAAGACTTCACATTAATAATTGTCTCAAAGACGCAAACCCTCCTCAAATGTGGAAATTCCTTAAATCATTAGGGAAAACCTAGTAATCCGCTTGGTTCGCTTGACCTGAACGCTATCAATCGGCACTTTTCTAAATCTCCTCTGAATCTTGATAGTAATGTCAGGCAAGCGACTCTAAGTGAACTGGCTCGAAAGCCTAGGCCTATTTGTGCTCCCTTTACGCTGACAGCAGTTGCTGAGGAGGACATTGAGAAAATCCTATCCTCAATCTCGACCAAAGCAGTAGGAACTGATGAAATAAATATTCAGATGTTACTTCTTCTTTCAGATGAACTCGTACCTCCTATCACTTTCATTATCAATCACTCTCTTAAAACCAATTTATTTCCTACTGCTTGGAAATCGGCCTACGTTATTCCCCTTCCTAAGACTTCTAATCCAACGTTAGCTTCTGAATTTCGACCTATCTCTATCTTACCTGTTCTTTCTAAAATATTGGAGAAAGTAGTCCAAAAACAGCTGTCTCATTATATGTATAAGAATTGTCTTCTGAGTCCGCTCCAATCAGGTTTCCGTTCTGGTCACAGTACGGTGGGAGCGTTGACTAAGATTTCAGATGACATTCGCCAGGCCATAGATAACAGGCTTTTTACATGTTTAATATTGCTAGACTTCAGCAGCGCCTTTAACTCAGTTGACCATGACATCCTTCTTTCTATCCTCTCCTCTCATAATATCTCCTCCTCGGCAGTTGACTGGTTCAAATCTTATTTATCTGGACGCTCACAGTGTGTTCGCTCAGATGAGCTTAGTTCGGATTGGTGCAACATCACTGCAGGCGTTCCACAAGGAGGTGTACTGTCTCCCTTACTTTTCTCTGTGTTTATAGATGCCATAACCCTTAACATCACGTCTCATTATCACCTGTATGCAGATGACCTGCAAATATATACTCACTTCGGTTCAGGCGAAATCTCGGAAGGCATTGCTCAAATCAATGATGACCTCAATAAAATTAATGAATGGGCAAACACTTTCGGACTCTTAGTTAATCCAACCAAAACTCAAGCTATTGTTTTTGGCTCCCATTTTATGCTTAACAATTTTTCCCTGACTTCATTTCCCCCAGTGACGTTCGTTGGTGAACCTATCCCGTACTCGGAAAAGGCTAAAAATCTGGGTGTTATATTTGATAAACGCTTGTCTTGGTCCCCACACATTAATGATGTTAGCAGAAAAATTAACTTTACCTTTCAGTCCCTCAAACGTCTTCAAAAATTTTTTCCTCTTGAGACCAAAATCACTCTTGCTCAATCTTTGCTTCTACCCATCCTGGACTACGCGGATGTTTCCTATTTGGACGTCTCGGAGGAGCTTTTGTATAAACTAGAGCGCCTTCAGAACTTGAGCATTCGGTTTATTTACGGGCTGCGCAAATTTGACCACGTGTCCCAGTTCCGATCACAGCTGAAATGGCTTCCTATACGTCGTCGCCGGGATCTCCATATCTTGTCTTTCCTCTACTTTATCCTCTTTAATCCTCTCTCTCCTTCTTATCTTCGTGATCGCTTTGAGTTTTTTGTTCCCCGTGGCAAACCCTGTAGAACGGCTATATCCCTTTGTCTGCGAACCCAAGAGCATAAAACCAGCCGTTACCATGATTCCTTCACCCTGATGGCACCGAGACTCTGGAATGCTCTTCCCCATTCAATACAAGCAAGTCTTTCACTAAGCGCATTTAAGTCTAAGGTAAAAGAGCATTATCTCTCTCTACAGTCATAGCTATATATGTAAGTATATATAGATAGGTGTATATGTTTATATAATATATATTTAAATTGTATGTATTTATAGGTATATTTTATATTAGGTATATATTTGGTATGTTTACGTTTGTTACTTTATTTTAGTTTAGGAAAGTTTTATGTAGTTTTAAAAAATACTATTTGTATATTTAGTATTTTCTTTCTTTGTCTTGTATGTACACTATATCTATCCACAATTGCTTTATAAACTCTCTCTTTTAGCATAGGTTTGCTGTAAGAAAACTCTTTTAGGGTTAAGCTCGCCTTTGTACATGTCCAGTATTTGTTAACTCTTATGTATGTTATTTTGTGTGCAATAAAGAATTTATGAATACTTTATCCTCTAGCTAGAGAATAAAAACGGCTTTTCCACTCACATATTGAAGATTAAAAATACTCTTTCCGAGATGGTGGGATGAAAATAATATTTATGACAGCTAATGTCAAAATTAAAATTGCCAAATCTTTTAAATTAGGTGCCCGTGCTAGAATTCCGATTTATAGCCCAAATGAAAGGTGATGATGACAAAATCTACATTTTGAAGACAGCTGTCAAATTGAAGCTAGTATTAAATGTTCTAAAAATGTCAAAAGGACACAAAAGAGTGGGAAATGGAAAGAGTAAATAAATGGGTCTTCTATAAAGGAATCATGATGTTTGCATAGTGTTTTGTCTGTGATAACTACTTTCAGGTGATTTCAGTTGGTTCACAAGCTTTTTCACTTTTTCTTGAATTTTGCGGCTTTTAATTTGCATCACCTAAACTCTTCCCGCGATGGACGTAAGAGGCGACTGAGAGATATTAAAGCGGGCAGCAGCGCCCCCCCAGAACAATAGGATATATGCATGGATTTTTTTTATTTTTTTATTCGATTACTTAGGTTAATACATAAACGAAAAAAAAAACACCCAAAAAAATTAAATTATTGAGGTAAAAATCTAAAAGTAAAACTACACTCAGTTTCGGGGTGATAAAAACGCTGCCACGTTAGCACTTGCATTTTATGACGTCACGGATCATCGAGTTCCATAATGTTAACTCATTACGGAACTCGATGAAAAGTCAAAACTTCATGCCCATACAAAAATGTTCAAGTCACGCTTCACGTGCCAACAAGGCGGGGGAGGCCTGCGTCCAGCTGTGGACTAATATAGGCTGTCGAGGTTGATGGCGCTCATTAGAGAAGAGCATTTCCAGGCATTTGGACTATATAGTTTGATGATGATGATGATAATGATGATGACGATAACCCCTTTGATGTGACAGCAGCGTTTCTCACCACTACGAGGTCCCGTTTAGCTGGTCCCGTTGACTGGACCACCGTAACTCTATGCTCTCGGCACTTTTATATCAGCACAATGATAAAGAAGTTAGCAACAAAGAACCGCCACAGTAATGGCGGACCAAGTCTCGTGAGCGATCTAAATCGGACTCCAAATTGACACAATGATTTCAATTGCCACCAGAATTGACCAATTGACACTTTGTGCAGTTTATTGTGCAATATCAATCACTATAAATAACAATGGATTTATGGTCATGAATAGGTTAGGTACTCGAGGTTGTTAGAAATAAAGGATAGAAAAATAGCAAAGGTACAACTATAGAAAAACACATAATATATTATAAATATATTATAAATGCGAAATTTTTATGGAATATAAACTGCGATAGTTTTTATAGTAAGATTACATTCATGATGATAATACCATCATCAAATTACAATCATCTAGAAGCCAGATGCTAACCAATCAACGAAAGATATTGAGAGGCAAAACAATTACTCCAATGATTGATTGACTAGGTAGGTACGTAACAGAACTTTGTTAAGGCGATGAACTCTTCGCCAAGCTATGATATGGATCAGTTGAGCTACCTGTAGATTGTTTACCCGAAAGCTGGTGAGTATCTGGCGTAGTGCATCAGCATTGCCATATGGTTCGAGAAAGAAAGATTGTTTGCAACAGTCTGAAGCTAGCTCAATTATTTCAATTGTAAATACTTCTTATAATTTATTTATTTAATTTCATTATAACTTATTTTTTAATAAAGTACGTTGGTATGAGATATTACTAATTTCGATAGAGACTTATCTCATGCATAGAAAAGCTATCAAGAGAGAGAATATTTTGAAGTTTGTTTCTGCTTTCGCATCCCTGCCGAAACTATACAAAATAAAACGAATAAGTACTAAAGATCATAAACTTTGGATTTAAAAAAACTTTTTTCTACCTGGTCAAGGTCAGGGTCAAGCGTTTGGCATCATCAGAAACTTTAAGAAAGTGAAGATGTAGCCTAAGATGGAGCACGCTTTTCCAGAAGGAACTTATTTACCCTAGATTTGAAGACTCCAAGATTGTACTCTAATGGGAAAACAGACGCAGGAAGTTCATCAGTTCCACCCTTTGGCTGTGGCTATAATGAAAGTAGAGCAGAATCTTTTGGTTCGACACTGTGGTATGTCGACCAGATATGGGTGGTATGATTTTGTGCGTTTGCTGGTCCTATGGTGGATGGTGGCTGGGTTGAGAATAAATTAAAATTCACGTCCATGGCGTTGAGTTGCAGAGATAATTGTTAGCATTATGTGTGGGCCAACCTTTATGTGACAAATTATGCCAAACTACAAGCCAAGGCTAACGACAACAGAGGCGCCAAAGAAAATAACACAGATAAATGTATAGATAAAACTTTTCTTAAAATCAAATTTAGCTGAAGTAGAGTTCGTTTCTAAGCAATAAGGCCGTCCTTTGTACTTTTCTTACGTAAATTATGTAGACAACATCACGTAAGACAAGTACAAAGGTTTTAGTGTACTTATACATAAACGCATTTTTGTATTGTATTATAAATTAAAATTAATAATAATAATCATTTATTGACCAACTAAATTGGTACTAAAAATTGGTATTTGGAAAAAGAAGCATATATGCCATTAATATCATTTTCATCGGCAATTCTGGTACTTGGAAGACACCATAATTGGGAATCTAAAAATCAGGTCTGCGACGATCGACGACGGTGGTAGAGTCTGTTCAAAAAGAAAAGCGTCGTAGTGTTACGGTGAACTAACACTTTTAGTCGTACTGCAATGACAAAGCAGTGTTGTCAACGCAACAAAAGTTGTCAATTGGCACACGCGCGCCCTCAATTCCCACAACGACGCTTCTCTTTTTAGGTATGATAGAATTCGTTATTTTTTTCCTTTCTGGTAGCCCTTCCCATGTGGGTAGGTATACTCGTAGGTAGGTATTATTGCTAGGACAAGATTAGATGTCTGCCGTTTACGATTAGATAATAATAGGTGCCTACTTAATTCGATAAGTTCGTAAACCTCATCAGAAATAGAGGCACCTATTTTTGATTAGAAGTCATTTTCACGGGAAAAATACTTGTGTACCTACATACAGCCGAACATAACCTTCTTCTATTTTAGATATCGTTTAAAATTTACCTATTTTATGGATCAAAACTAAGTAAAGTTCAACAAGCTTCCCTTGGACAAGTTGTTCTCTTGAAATCAGAACTAAACCAAAAACTCTGGTTCCCTGCACAGTTGCGATTGTCGTTTGTTTTTTCATCCATCCCACTGACGACGACGTTACGAATCCAGCCAAAAAAAAACTAGATGATCACGTAAGGTTTAAAAAATTACGTCTGCTTGCATCAGCCAACGCAAGGCTTTATTACCTGACTACTTTTGATGACACGGATCAATGATTAAAGGCATTTTTTCAAGTTCAAGGCAATAAACTGCTACCTACTTGGATATTTAAAGACTTACCAAGGTCAAAGTCATGGCTTTGTGTTCTGTGAGCAAAGACTGTAGAGTGTGTTTGTGTTTACCAACACACCTTCGCGCAACAGCCCCCTTCCACCCCCTAGTGTAAACAACCTACGTACGATTGTCGTTGATAGTGTCAAATTATGTTGGTTGTTTGTTTGCTAGGCGCCGAAAAACTGTTTTTGTGAGACTGAAGGAAAAGGTTACATAATTATTTTTTGAATGTGGTAAATCTTTTTTCCATAAGCATGATATAGGTACAGTAACTTTAACAGGTATATAGGTACCTACCTAGTCATTGTGGCAAACTCTACTCAGGTAAGCCCAAGACAAAGCCGATCTACATGTATACACATAGGACCCTTGCGGGTGGACATCCATCTACTGAAACGGATGATAAATTATGAAGGAATGATAAAACTAAAGATTATGAACTTGGAATAGAACAGATCATGTATAAATTCAAGACACGAATAGAACGTAATGTAGGATACCCTCCAAAAGTTACTCCATAGATGATTACATTAATGATGTTAATGCTTGGCCGGATGTCGCCCAGTTCCACACCGACAATAATATGTAAGAAAAGTTAAACTTAGTTAGGTATGCTAAGATTGCATTAGTTGATAAGCGATAAACTTGCTAGTGGTTTCTTTTTCACTTCTTCCGCTAGTGGACAAATTGAAGTGTATTAGAGTCTATGGCACCTTATTTCTTATTTGATAGTAATTACTATTTATCAAGCTGTTTATATAGTAAAAATTTGACTTGTCTTAGTGCTTGTTTTGTAAGTCTAAAGAAATAAACGATTTGACTCTGACTCTGACTCTGACTCTAAATCTGACTAAGACTACAAGCAGATGCTGGGTGCTGGGTGCTGGGTCAGTTATATGACGTCAATAGGATAGGCATAATATAAAGTGGACACAAGCCAATAATAGTAATTAAAAAATGCAGAGAAAATATTACAACAAATAAAAAAAAGAATCGGTTAACAACTCAGCAACACAGACAGAAACAACAACACAGAAAACAACAAGAAATCTTCACAGCGTTGAAGTGGCCTGCCTGGGTACCAATTTATCAGTGAAAAGCAAAATGTAAAAAAATCAAAAGTTCGTTGTTAACGACGTTAACATAGCAAAGAATAGTAGCTTGACGAAAATAAACTAGAAAAGTCGACTACCGATATCTATGCGTACGCGCGCGCTGGATCCACCGATACAGAAATAACCGGGTTTATTGATAATGCACTTATACTGACAGACAGAACAACAGTTTTTATATTAACCATCTGTTTATTGGTTTACTTCATCTTTCTTCGCAGAGTTAACGATGAATATTCCGCTGAAATATTTGGTAAGAATAGGTTTGTTGTGGAACAAAAGGGCTTCGCTCCGATTTAGCCGGGTGTTTTGACTAAATCGCCATGGATGATGGGCTCAATAAACTTGATAACGAAATCAAAAGGTACCGAGCTGCCTGGTAAGAGTTTATGTATTTTTTTATAAAATATGTATGTGATCAGCGTTTTAAGATATTAGAAGGTGTGAACTTGAACTATGAAGTAATCAAGTGTTAAGTCTATAATGAAATAACATTTAGCACGTTATGATTTGCCAAACGAATCCGATATGTAAACAGCAGATATCTCGTAAATCCGCGACATTACAGCGATCTATGCTATGCTATTGCGTAATCAAACCGGAATAGAGTTTATTTTTGCTGCGTAAGCTATAGGTAGGATATTTATTTCTACAATATCGTAGAAGATACCTACGTAAAATTAATTAGATACTTTTAATTACTCAATATTTGCCGAGTATGCTTTTTTTCTAAGTTATTTCGAAAACAAACTAAAATGTTGCTGTGAGCCTTCGACACATCGCGCATCGTGAGGTGCTAAGTTCTAATGAACGCAAATGAAATCCTTATCTACGTATACCCGTCTACTATTTTTCTAATAAAAAATATTACGCTCCCGGTATATCTATCAAAACATAGACTAAAAATAACCAAATGTGTTCAGAGTGCGCGCCAAACCAGAACATATTTATGATAATAGCTTTAATCTTGAACCTATAAACATGTTTGCAGAGTTCATTTCAACAGGTGGATGTATGAAGGATTAGGTAAAAGAAAGTATTATTGATAAAACTACTTCAATGAATAAATATTTCTAGGTAAGCATTGTTATACAACATCATCTAACTCCAAAGTAATTAGTTTTATTTGTTACGTTGTCAATACTTATATTAAAAAGAGGAAAGATTTTATTGTTTGTTTGTATTCAATAGGCTCCGAAAATACAGGACCGAATTAAAAAAATATTTGATCATTAAAAACTTACTTTTCATAAATCCTAACTCGATGTTTTCAGGGCTTTATTTTAACCCGGAATTTCCATGAGAACGGGAACTACGCTGGTGAAACCGCGAGTCGCTGCTAGTATTTTATATTTTTATTATGTTATAATTTGTATTGTTAAGCTTGACGCACAACTTTGTTGTGTAAACGATTGGACTGACATGTTCATATAACAAAACTCCTTCAAATAAATTAGAATACAAAAAAGTAAGCAATCTCTTCAACAATGACGAAGTAGACTAGATTATGAATATTAATATTTTTTCATAACAAACGGTGCGGTGTTGAATGACAGGCGCCCTGTACCCACGCATTACAATAATAACAAACCTTACGCAATTAAAACTAGTGGACCGTTATTTTTAGTTTAGCTTCATTTACAAATAGTGTACCTAACCTTAACAATAGGTATATGTTAGTAGATTGATCTAGGATAAACATACAAAACACTTCTAAATCCACAAACATATAGAAACAAACATTAGTAAGAACAAATACCTACTACACCACCACATTTACGTTACCGATTGGATCTAATAAATGTAGACAACGCAACATAGATTGTAGCTATATGCATTCAATCAGTGAATCCGAAAGGGGACCGTCTCGCCTATCATTAATTTTGATCAAGCGTTTGACGAAGTCGACCGCGCACTTCAGCGCAGTTCTCCTCCAATTAGTTCTAGTTTAGTTCATTTAAAACATCTACAATCGTCTTCGGTTGTTATTTCTTGCGATAACACTATCGTGTTTACGATTTAACAGCTTTTGCGTAATGACACCAGTGGTGTATCGCAGGGGTCAATGCTAGGGTCGGTGATATTCCGTTTATATAACCAGACAATAACTGAAAGCGTTTTGCTTTCTGTGAAGAGAATAAACAGAAAAATTTCCTAATTTTGCCGATTGTAAAAGGTTAGGTACGTTATCGTCAAATGTCGAATAGATTAGTTGAGTAGGTGTGTATTTGGCCAATGTTGTCGGACTAAGCGACTTATTAATATTAAAACATGGAAATCGGAATGTCGGCAAACCTGATCGCTAGTTTTGTTTATTGAATAATGTTGACAGCCGATCAACAAGTTATGCCAGCCCGTATGAAAGAGAGTCATAACATAAAACTTATAAAGAAGGAATTAGATAAGTTATACTTAGACACTGGCAGAAAAATGGCAAACCAGACACATATTCCCAATAACAGAAAAGTATTCTGTTGATACTCAGGTTGGTAAAATAAAAATAATAGCAACATAGCTTCAATCATCAGAGAGAACTCGACAGAAACAATATCCCAGAGTCTTATCAGAAAGATTAATAATAAATCAAAAAGATTTGGTTGAAATTTAAACATACCTAGCACAGTAAAAGGGGCTCGTCTAGAGAAAAATTACCTACAGCTATGCTTCTTTCAGAAGACGAACATAAATACCGGCCCTAGGTTTTTTTTGGCGGGAATCTTACCGAGAAATTAAATGTTATTATCTAGGTACCTGCAATCAAAAACATAAGGCCCAACAATAAATGCCCTAAGTTGACGAACAAGGAGGTGCGTCACACGACGTGATTCTAACGTTAGTGTGGTAGGTATAAAAACAACTCCCGGAGATTTCTGGGGCCAAAAGCTTGTTAATCAATTAATTATACACATGACATGTATACAGAGAAAGCCAATCAGATTAGCTTTCGGATTGATTTGACCCGATTCAAACCGAAAAACAGAACAGGTACCTACCGAAATATGCAACAAAAAACCTAATGTTTACGAAGCTAAAGCGCTAAAAAAACATCTAGGTACTTACACGTGGAGAACACGTCGAAATAACGCCAAGGCCGCTGATAAAAACGTAAAAAATGCGCGCGTCCTCTCTCGACCGCGGCTAGAGCAAGACTGAATAACAAAAACACCAGCAGCTAATACCGCTAGCGAATCTGCAATGAGACCCTTGACACACCAACCTCACCCGACCTGTTACAGAAGGCATCCGAAAGTTCAGCGGCTCTAAGCGATGGGTATTCTTTTCTCTTGGTAGCGTTGGTCGGAGGCTGGGCGCCACACCCGCGGACGTTCATTAATAGTGCATTTAATTTTATTTGTAGGCGATATAAATAAACATGAATTATGAGGTTTTGAGTTGTAGTAGACTCTGAATTAGGGTGAACAATAAATATAATCTGTAGATTCTCCCAAGTGGATATCCCTTAGTCAACTCCTACGACACACTTGGTTGGGAAGAGTTGGGGAATACTGTGGGGAATACTGTGGGGAATACTGACACTACATACCTTATACATCTAAATAAGATATGAATATTATATTATACGTAAACAAAATAAAGAAAATGCTGATGCAGCAGTAACAGGTAATGAAATCTCTCTTTTTGACGGAGCCTAAAAAATTTACTCCATATAAATTTAAATATGAAACGCGTAGGAGGTACGTACTATATATTTCTTCTGCGGTAGGTAGTTGGTTCCTAATTAATAATAAGGGGTATCTTTACGCGCCGCCTGTAGGATTTTTTAAATAAAGTCATGCAACGGGTTCTGAAACCGCTACCTCGAATCCTGCGGTCGGAATGTACAATTAATTTACTGCTGCGCCATTGAAACCGCCAAAAAGATAATTATTATGATAACAAATTTGATAAATACATTCATTATCTTCTCTGAAACGAAACAAAACATAAAAAATACGGGACGCTTATAAAGATAATGTCATCAGAAGCATGTTATCTTCTAATAAATAAACTTTAACTCGTGGTGATTAGGCTAAATAAAGCGTAACTATTGTCACAAAAGAAAATGGGCAAAGGAACGGAAAGAGGTCTTTGTCCAGTAGGTGTTCAATCAAGTAGGTACCTACATTATTTTGGTAACGCGGCGGTTCTCGCGAGCTGGTCGCATCATGTATCTACCTAGCATAAGTATCAGATCATTTAATAAATCAATTCACGTTACGACACGGACTCGGGTGGTTCTTATTTGCTCTCCCATCCTTATTATCATCTTATCATTTATCACGAAGTGTAGGGACCTTCACCCTACAGTAGGAGAGGCTAACTTAACGCATTAACTGCCCATTCTCCGCCGCCGCCCCGCTTCACCCGACTGAAGGACACCTGCACATTGGGCCATGAAGGTGTTAAGAGAGAAGAAAGAAAATACATTTATTTGGAGCCAATTACATAACACACACATAACACGACACATTATACGTGGAAATTACAGGTCAGTAGAAAATAAGAAAATAATTACATATAATGAGACATTAGCATTGATGCTAATCAATGCTAATGTCTCACTCACAGTATCTACTGGATATCTGCAAAATCATTCGGTATCTTGGGTCATGATCATGACATGACAGCTTATTTTATATTGATCGCGTTTAATTGCAGCGGTGAAATTGGGCCTTAGACGTAAAAAAGTGTTAACCAAAGTAGTTAATGCATACGTTAGTGAAACTGAGGAGTAGTAATAAGTAATTGCGCAGTAATCAATCCGATTGGATATTAGTAAGCTGAAAACAAAATAATTATTCTATTTGATGCTTACAGTTAAGTATCTCATTGAGATATAAAGCAAATCAAACTGAACTGAACTAGATCTTGCGAAATGACACGTGATTTCGAACAGGGGTCTATAATTATTGATTTTATTATTAAAAACTTGTTTTATACGTAAAATACTAGTTTTATAAAACGATTTTTGAAGAAAACGATAAGGTGTTCTTGAATATCGACGTTTTTGCAAAACTCGATATTTGCTTTGTTGTGACAGCGCCATCTATGGTTTGTCCACGTTGAATGGAGCATGTTAGTAAACAAAATACGACACACACAAATAACAAAATCTCACTTGCTTTGCGTCGAGTTTCAGATATAATTAAGCAATTTTTATTGACAATTTTTATTTTTATTGACGACCTCTGTGGCGCGGTGGGCGAAGGTCTGCCTGCGACGCAGGAGGTTGCGGGTTCGATTCCCGCCTCGGGACAAATTTGTGTACGATCTGCAGAAATTTGTTCAGGGCGTTCTGGATGTTTTTCTATGTATAATAAAAAATATCTATCTAAGTAGTGTATTGTATTATGTTTATCAGTTATCTAGTACCCATAACACAAGCTCTGCTTAGCTTGGGGCTAGATAATGCTGTGTGAATTGTCCAGCATTATTTATTTATTATTTATTTATTTATTGAAGGGAGGATCTAAAATCGACAAGTAATGTAAATTACGCATAAAAGGACGCGCCAACAAAGTGAATTTTAGGTTAAGTATGGGCGGTTTGTTTACGTTTACGCCTCATTGAAAATGGACACGGTATAGGCTCAATGTGCCCAAACTATGCACTACGGGAACAAAAAGGAATGTCACATTATCGTATCATCACCCTCACCCAACATGCCGAGGCTGGGCAGTGAATGCATTTAAGATAAAACTTATGTTAGACCTGAAGTTTCAAAGTCATGTATCACATGAAATAATCACATAAATATTACAAATTCATAATGAATTCGTCAAACTACAAAAGTTTCTATAATAAAATATTACATGCGAAAGTGTGGATGTTTGTTACTTCTTAACGCCAAAACTACTGAAATGTTTTTTTTTGCATAATTTGTTTCTAGGCCTGTAATAAAACATAGGCTACGTTTTATCCCATAAATCAGTTCCCTTGGGTTGTACTTATAAATGACTTTTATACGTTTCCATGTAAACAACGCGCTCGAAGACGCGGCCAATGTAGCTAGTAAGTATTATAGACCTGCATAATTAATTATATGCAAAATACATAGAATTAATAAATTATAAACAAATTGGTGGTTTTAAACTTTATTCTGTACAAAAATACTTAAAACTTAACTCGTGATGTGCGTTTGGACATAACTTATTTTAGCACGAAAAATACTCGTATGGTTAACGTAAAATGAACTTCATTCCTTTTGTTCTAACGTTTAAATTGAAATGTCACAGCTAAAAATGCGATTAAACAATTTCTTCTTATGTGAAGTTAGTAGCAGTTAGCTCTGCAATGTCGTTGTCTCTCTTATTTCAGATTATTAAATAATAATTTGATTATTTCGATAAACACCGACTTCAGTTTCCTATAACACAACCTGTCCATCGGACTGTCATGAGATTATTTTCTATACAATAGCAAATTATTAAAATCGGTCCAATATCGGTTAAAAACCGGCCAAGAGCGAGTCAGACTTACGCACGAAGGGTTCCGTACTATAAAATAATCTATAAAAACGGCAAAAAATTATGTCTGTTGTATGGTAGCCCCCTCAAATATTTATAAAATCCTGATTTTAATGTATATATTTGTTATTATAGCGACAACAGAAATAGGTACATTAACTAAAATTTTCAACTGTATGACTATCACGCTTCATGAGATACAGCCTGCTGACAGACGGACAGACGGACAGCGGAGTGTTAGCAACAGGGTCCCGTTTTACCCTTTGGGTACGGAACCCTAAAAATGACACATGTTCCTGTGCCTCACTTCACAGATACACCGAGAATACAATGGACGATCGGAAGGCAAGTTTTTAAATTAATCTAACGTCAAAATAATAATGAAATTTAACAATACGTAACAATTACCATTTTGTACATACAAGTGTAGTAACTACAATATCACATAAGTCTTATATCTAAAAACCATTATTTATAATTTTATTTTATTTATCGCAGGTAGGTATGAAAGTTTGTATCTCGGTCTTTGTATCTGGGTCTTTGTATTTCAATTCATGTCATTAAAAACATAGTAGGTACAATTAACATAACAAAATTAACTTCGTAGTTCGCACAATGTGCTAAACATTGACCCCCTTATTCATAATAGTCTGCTAACCTAGCACTCTGCTAAATCTCGCTCTGTCTCCTTCTATTGGCATAAGTCAGACTGAGAAATAACACAACTCAGCAGCTGTTTTGTGTTAGCCGACCGTTATGAATAAGGGGGTGTCACTTTTCTAAAACTTCTACATCTCGTTTGTAGCTAAAGCTTTTTTGAAAAGGCCTTCTTGATTTAGCATATAAAGTTATTTATGTTCTGTCTAAAAGCCCTTTCGACCTGAACGGTATTCGGTACCCAGTGCGACGGAGTAAAATATCGCTCATTTCACGCGCCATTCGGATATTTTATAAGTATCGGATACCTACTCGGTTAATACCGCTGCTCTAGGTAGCAAATACCGCGTAGGAATCGAAAGGCAGATTCCTAAGCGGTATTAGCGGTATTATAAACCAGTTTTGTATTTTATAGAACTAATAAAACCTTCATTATGAATTTAAGTGGGTTAACTACGAACCTTGTTTGTGTTGGAAGATCACCGTGATGTTCCTCTAATACAAACAACAACGAAAGTTTCTATAGTAGAATAATAAAACCTTGTTAGGGTATATTTTCGCCCTTTTAACTTCAACTACAAGAGGATTTAAAATACATTATGAATGTAAGCGGGTTAACTACGAACATTGTATGTGTTGGCACTGCTCTAAGGGATTAGGTACGCGCGCGTCTAGAACTGCACTCGCCCTGAAGATGTCCCTCGTTAAGGGATGAAACGTTGGTATTCTTCCAACACAAACAAGGTTCGTAGTTAACCCGCCAAAATTCATAATGAATTCGTCAAACTACGAAAGTTTCTATAGGATCTAAAATAATTATAAATAATGGTACAATCCGCGTACCTCAAGAACGGTATTAAAAATAACGTCATTTGCAATGGCATTCTTTAGGTATGCAGGTTTAAAACTTAACTAAACAGTCACACTCGCCAATTGGAACTATAGTTATCACATCAAGTCCCTGAGGAAAGATAAATTATTATTTTGTTTTCCCACGTGACGTAATAGTTCATATTATTTTAAAGTAATTAAGTAATGTGTCAGTCTGTGCTTTTGTGCCGAGTGGTGGTGTTGCTTTAATCTGAAACAAAATCATAAACTTTAGAAATAATCTCAGAACACGAAAGAAAGAGAGAGAGAATTGCTCTATGCATCAGAAAAAGATTAGCATTAGAATTTACGATTCTAAGGCCCGTATTATGAAAGCTTCCTCAGTCATTGATATATGCTTGAGCAACGCTTTTCTATGGCATAAACGTTAGTGAAGCATTGCTCTATAACTAAGCAAGCTTTTATAATACGGGCCTTAAACTGTTAAAATTGTTCATAGAAAAAATTAACTGTTATACTTTAAGGTATAAAATACTGTAAGATGACAAATTGCTATACCGATCTAACATGTGTGTATGTACCAACTTCAGCTGTAACCTAAGCTATCTATGTCGATGACCAAAAATTGCGCCTCACCACCACTAGGGTGATTTTTCTGTGAAGTAACTAGTTGCCAACCCCGGCTTGCCCGATATCTTTTGTTTTTAACGCAAAGCAAAATAGTTTCAAACTGGATAGGCATTACGTTTGGCGATGGTACATATTTGCAATAAATTATTTTGATTAAATCCACGCGTCTCGTTGAGGGAATATTTAAAGAAATAAATATTTTAACAGTAATATCGCAATACATCTATGAAAATCTAATGTATACACACAAAAACAGAGATAACTTTATTAAAAGATGTGATGTTCACAATAAAAATACAAGAAACAAGAACAAATTACACATCCCATCATATAGATTACGAAAGGTAGGGAAATCATTTGTGGGCAGTTGCGTAAGATTCTATAATAAGCTTCCATCTGAAGCAACTGAGCTCCCTATTCGTAAATTTAAGCTAACTGTATATAAAACGAAATCTTATCAAGAAAGCATATTACTCCTTAGATGATTACGTTAATGATGTTAATGCTTGGCCGGATGTCGCCCAGTTCCACACCGACAATAGTATGTAAGAACAGTTATACTTAGTTATGGTAAGATTGTATCAACTGATAAGCGATAAATCTGCTAGTGGTTTCTTTTTCACTTCTTCCGCTAGTGGACAAAGAATTGAAGTGAATTAGAGTCAATTGCACCTTATTTCTTGTTTGATAGTAATAACTATTTATCAAGCTGTTTATATAGTAAAAATTTGACTTGTCTAAGTGCTTATTTTGTAAGTCTAAAGAAATAAACGATTTGACTCTGACTCTGACTCTTTGAACTTTGAAAGGCAATAAGGCGCTTAATCAGGGGAAGGTCGTACCATATGCAAGTAGACTTGAGATGCATGCTGAGCAGGCCCTTGGCCACGAAGGCGCGGCCGCACAGCGCGCAGGCGTACGGCCGCGCGCCGCTGTGGTACCGCTCGTGTATCACCAGCGTGGAGCGCTGCGAGAACGCCTTGCCGCAAGTCGAACAGACGTGAGGTTTCTCGCCTGAGTGCACGCGCTCGTGGAGGGTCAGGTTGCACTTTTTGACGAAGCCTTTGCCGCAGGTTCTGGGGGTAGAGGTATAAAGTTAATAAATAAATAAATAAATAAATAATGCTGGACTATTCACACATCATTATCTAGCCCCAAGCTAAGCAGAGCTTCTGTTATGGGTACTAGATAACTGATATACATAATACAATACACTACATAAATAGATATTTTTTATTATACATAGAAAACATCCAGAACGCCCTGAACAAATACCTGCAGATCGTACAAATATTTGTCCCGAGGCGGGAATCGAACCCGCAACCTCTTGCGTCGCAGACGGACCTTCGCCCATCGCGCCACAGAGGTCGTCGAAGAAGTTAATATTTTACAGCTTTCAAGAGGTCTTAGAAACTTTTGACTGGGTGGTCCGACTTTCATAAATCTTTTTTTATTTGAAAGCTGGTGCTTCCAATGTGGTCCCATTTTAATTGATCCAGTTCTGACAATGGGATCCTATATAATTGAAGTCGGTTTATAGTTTAAAAAAAAAAGAATCAATTATCTATTCATGTTGTTTTTGGTATTTTGGTTCTTGGATATCTTCGCCAATTGTTAAACGATCTTGATGATTGTTTCGCTTTTGTGGTTAATATACCATTTTTTTAATTTTTAGGGTTCCGTACCTAAAGGGTTAAACGGGACCCTGTTACTAAGCCTCCGCTGTCCATCTGGCCGTCTTAAGGTTTTTGTAATTACAGTGCTAGAGTTCTTAGGGTAACTTGTGAGAAATAAAAGAACTCAAAAAGAATTGGGGTATTTTTGATGTTATACTTGGATTTAAATCACACTAATATTATAAAGGCGAAAGTTTGTATGGATGTATGGATGGATGTTTGTTACTTCTTCACGCCAAAACTACTGGACGCATATGGCTGAAATTTTGTATACAGGTAACTCTAATCCTGGAATCAAACATAGGCTACTTTTTATCCCGTAAATCAGTTCCCGTGGGATGAAAATCACCTTTTAATGTTTCCATAGGAACAACGCGTGCGAAGCCGCGGGGCGCAGCTAGTAAGTCAATAAATGATCTAGCTAGAAGTAACATACTTGCAAACATTCGGCTTGTACCCCGTGTGTATCCTGATGTGGAACTTGAGGTGTTCTCTGGAAGATAAAGCCTTGCCACACACGTTGCACAGGTGGTTCCTGCAGAGAATGAATAATTTTTTTTACCATCGCAATCATTTATTTCTGACATAACATCCGTTATTTATGATTATTTGCCATTCCCAGCCATTAATGTCCCACTACTGGACAAGAGCGAGTTCTCTTTCCATTCTTCGCGAAATAACGATGTCAAAACCGCCATAGTTCATTAAAATAAAACAGTAGTAAAACGTATGTGAAAAAGGTTGAAAGTATTACCGGCTAGAGTCTGTTCAAAAAGAGAAGAGTCGTGGGAATTGAAGGCGCTCGTGTGCCAATTGACAACTTTTGTTGTGTTGACAACACTACTCTGTCATTGCAGTACGACTAAAAGTGTTAGTTCACCGTAACGCCACGGCTCTTCTCTTTTTGAACAGACTCTATAATATGCGTCCATTGTCCGAGTGTTGCTGTGTGTGGACGGTCGAAAATATGCGACATGGGCGAATTTAAGGCCGGCCCCAAATTCGCTGCCAAGAGAAAAGAATACACATCACTTACAGCAGCAGAACTTTCGGGTGCCTTCTGTAACAGGTCGGGTGAAGAGTTTCTCAGGTAATATTTTAATATTTTATCGCTATGATCGCTTATTACTTCGGATGTATAGCACATACCTCCTGAACGAGCTCCCTTGGGGGGGTTCGTCCTCCAGGGATATTCACCATTCACCACTGTTCAAGGTATTTCCATATTCACCACGCTTGGCAGGCGTATTGGTGATCACAGTGGAGGTGTGGTTCGTGGGACTACGAGTAGTAGCAAGCTGCTGACTTTCCTCCGAGGTTTCTTTAGTCAGCGTTAGTCGTGTGCGAGCGGGACCGGGGACAGTACAGTACCTCTCTCCGGAGTGCGCCCGCAGATGGCGGCGCAGTGAGTTGAGGTGCGCGAACTGTCGCGAGCACACGCTGCAGCGGAGCACCAGCGCGCGGGAGACGGCGTCCGGGTGCGCTGCGGACCGGTGCGCGAGCAGGTATCTGAAGCCGAAGGGGGTTTTGATTATTTAAAGTTATCGTACTGTTATGATACGACGAGGTATCGGAGTCGTTTTAAAAAAAGCGATTTAATTGTATCTATTTATTTAAGGACACTTCAAAATAAAATGATGTTTAATATTGGACCTTCAGGCGACCGGCCGCTTCGGAGGTCAGAACCGGACTAACTGGCTTGCCCGAGGCGTCTCCGCTCTGACTATCGAATATGCCTAGTCAGCTACAAGTAAGCATTTAGACAAACATAATAGGGGTATAACAGTACGCGAAAAATATTGCACATTACAGCCTAAGACTTGAAGAAGCTGCCACAGACACGTCGCAATACGCAGGTGTATTTTAATTAGTCGGAAAGACCGTCGGATTCGATATCGGAAACTTTTGACAAATCAAAATAGCGTTCTGAGATTCCGTCGGAATAGAATTCAAATTCGAAAACTTTTGACAAATCAAAGTAGCGTTCTGAGATTCCGTCGGAATAGAATTCAAATTCGAAAACTTTTGACAAATCAAAATAGCGTTCTGAGATTCCGTCGGAATAGAATTCAAATTCGAATCTGACGTTTTGGCTTCGGAAACGAATCGAATGAATTAAAATACCCCTGCAGGACATTTAGGCGTAACCATTGATTTATTGAAAACGAAGATGAGGTACTGGTTGCTCGAAAGTGGCAACCTGAAATTGTGTAAAATTGTGTTCTCCCACATCAGTCACCGTCTGACCGGCGGCACGGGCGGTCGTGTTCGCGTGAAATATTGTTGTCTCAGTCTCACTTCGGTCCTAGATACGTCTTTCCGTCTTTGTTATTCTTTGTATTGCACAGGACTGGAAATATAACCGTGAGCGTATGTGTTTGCGTGTAGTTGTAACACATGCCACTTTTTGAGTAAGCGCTGGGAGTACGTAACCTATCTTCCCTTTTTAAATCAATGGGCGTGACGTACTAGTTACTAGTCGAAAATCTTCTTTGAAAAACTTATAAAACCGGTCAAATGCAAGTCGGCCTCGCGCACACTCCACAGACGGAGACGGACAGGCGGTAGAGTCCCGTTTCACCCTTTGGGTACTGAACCCTAAAAAGACATCCTTCAAACTCTAGCACAAAATAGTGTGAAAAGGTTAGGTACTCATTATTACACTGCCTTATCTTTTCACACTACTTTTCACACTCTAACATTTTTTTGGATTTGTATAACTTCAGCTTGTTTTATTGATAATCTATCATGTATGCATGTAACTGCTGTAAACCTGACCATGGTAGACTAGAGATACTTCTTTAATTAAACATAAGACCAATGTACACATTACCACCTAGTTTCAAAGCAATAAATTAATTTATCATTTTATAATCACACTAATATTATAAATGCAAAAGTTTGTATGGATGGATGGATGTTTGTTACTTCTTCACGCCAAAACTACTGAAAAGGATCTGGTTGAAATTTTGCATACATGTAATTCTAATCCTGGAATCAAACATAGGCTACTTTTTATCCCATAAATCAGTTCCCGTAGGATGAAAATTACCTTTTAACGTTTCCATAGGAACAACGAAGCCGCAGGGCGCAGCTATGGTTCATCATCATGGTTGAGCCACAGATAACAGAATCTGTAATCTATGGGTAGAACTAACCATCTAGTTACCTCCTCACCTCAACAGCCTGTATCGGTCCACTGCTGGAAGCACGCCTCCCCCTGAAGAGCGCCTTATTGGCTTATCTCATGGGGGGGTAGTGCCCATACTCCCCACGCTGGGCATACAAGTTGGGGATCGCACTTTTTTTTTTAGATATTTATTCATTACATTAACAATCACAGTAAACATTATATTTGTACCGTAAAACCTTGTAAGGTTTGTCTCGGTACTCACATTCGTCTTAATTTTAATTGTAGTCTAGGTGTCAGTAATAAAGAAAATTGGAATACAGTCGATTTGAGAACCTCCCCGTTTTTATGACAAAATATGTTAGTAAGTATTAAGATTAGAAATAACTAACTTACCTACATCGGCATTCATGTTCAATCCCTCTCGCTCGCACAGGGTAAGCGCTAACCTCATTGTGTGTTGTGGGAGTGAGCAAACAAGTGTGCACAGTTGATTGCGCGCGGGAGCAGTGCAGTGAATCAAATATAGAATTAGATATTAACCTCATGTAGACGAACCCCTCGGGACAGAGGTCGCATATAAACCTCTTGTTGGCCGGCGCCGCCTCCTCGTCTGCGTCGGCGCCGTACTTGTGCGTCTGACCTGGAATAGAGGACCATTTGTCAATTATACTCTAAAATTATATACATAGGACTCACTTTAGTTTGTGTTATAGCTGTTTTATCCAAACTATTTTAAAATAATTGATTTTGTTTTAAAAACTATAAACCGACTACAGTTTTTTTAACTAGACTGCTTAACTAACTTCTATTAATTGTACTGGTACCTTGTTTAAGCCAAATGACGACGAGAAATGATAACGAGATAGGCCTGTCGTTTCCCGCCACTATATTCAAATTTATCAAGTCTTTCTGTCAAATCTGATGTACAGCCAATGAGAAGCGTCGTCCAATAAGGACTTGGCCAATCACGTGTCTTCACGCCATGTCTGAGAAGCGTGCGAGCGAGAGAGATAGTGGCGCCACCACCCTGTTTCTTCATTGCGTCTAATATCACCAGGCAGAATTTAGAGTATTGGCTTAAACAAGGTAAGTAAATTAATATGCGTTTTATTTTATGTAAAACGCTTCTATTAAGTATATTGTTACGTTCTCGACTACAATGTTGTAAGCCTGGCCATGGCAGGCTAGAGATACAAAAATATAATATGAAGACCAATGTAATGTTACCTGGTTAATCAATCAATTAATTTATCATTAATCAATTATATAATTTTTTGATGGATCCCCTTTTCAGAACTGGCCCAAATTAAAATGGGACTACACGGAAAGCACCGGCTTTCAAATAAAAACAGAATCA
This sequence comes from Eupithecia tripunctaria, assembly GCA_955876795.1. Taxonomy (NCBI): domain Eukaryota; kingdom Metazoa; phylum Arthropoda; class Insecta; order Lepidoptera; family Geometridae; genus Eupithecia; species Eupithecia tripunctaria. The sequence continues at coordinate 10,128,530 of OY041624.1, forward strand.
TGAAAATCGAACCACCCAGTCAAAAGTTCTGAGGTAACAAACATAAAACAGTCGAATTGAGAAACTCCTCTTTTTTTGAAGTTAGTTAAAAATATATATTAAGTTTATATCTTTATTGGTACGAAAATTTCAATCAAACAATAGAAATAAATTAGAACTAGTATTTACGCTTCCGACTGGTATTGATATGAATAAGTAGATTGTTTGCAATGTCTGCAGTGAGCTCAATTGTTTCAATTGTAAAAGACTATATCATAGCCTTTCCAAGCTTTTCTAGGTCTACATCGAAGCAAAGTTTCAGGTCGATCCTTTCCATAGTATTGGCGTGAAGATGTAACACACATCCATCCAAACTTTCGCATTTATATATTAGTGTGAAGTGATACAATAATTATCCCTTTACGTAAGCCAGGCACAAAATAGATCTCAGCGAGGGTAATTTATCTTTAACCTTATCTTTAAACTTAGTTAACTGTGTGCACGTTAGCGGACTGCAGGTCTCAAATACACGGACGCCAAGTAGCCGACTGCAAGGCTCGACGGCAGACGAATGCAGTTGCCGTTGGTGTATATATGAGTTCTTAGGCTTCCTTATCTTAGGTTTGTGTAACTGGTTGTACTCGGCAAGATGGAGGGGAAGAGACCAAGAGGACGCTCACCAACCCGCTGGTCTGAGCACATTAAGACAAGCCGAAGACAGGGCAGTGTGGAAGGGGCTCATCAGCGTCTCTGTGAAAGCTTTTCAGGACGGGCCACGCCCTTCAGCAATGAAGAATACGATACAGAAGAATAGAGGCTGGCTACATATCGGTCAAGTGTGAGTTACCGTGCTTGAGTATCTGGTGCGCGTCTCGGAAGCTCTTCTCGCAGAGTGCGCAGCGGAAGGGCCGCCGGTCGCGCTGCCAGTGCCGCGACCAGTGCGCCGCCCAGTCCGCGGGCAACAGGCTCTGGAAAGTACATATTCTTTTTTACATATTACTCTTTATTCGTGTCTGTTCAGATGTCGCCAAAACTAGACTAAATTAATTTGACAGTACTAAAAATGTAGTTGTGGGAAGTATTGTCAAATGCCCATGCTGAGTAGGTGGAGCCTATCGATACAGTTTTAATTCTGGACCGATTTCTGCCGCGCTACTGCGACTTTTATAAATGACATTCTTAAATTAATTTGTTCCGTAAATAAGAAGTATAAAAGTTACGAATCTAACAAGAGTAAACCCAAAATAATTATAGTGAGTTTTTATGCTTGTGTAGTGTACTCAGAAAGACATATACTCCGACTGAAAAACCTGGATATTTTTTGTATAAGTACAAAGGGGTTCCAAAACCTAAGGGGTACTGTTGTAAAATATTTAACGACATTGGTATCGGTAATTTTTGGATTTGAAAGCTTTCATTCATCATTTAATTGAACTCTCTTTCGTTTTCGAATTCAAATTTAAACATTTTGCACTGCACATGTGATTATGCAGTATTGAAGTTAGTGTTTTGGTTTTTAGTGATAACCTTGCTATTAACTTGTTTCCTGTTATTGTTATGAGATTTAGTCAAGTTTGGATTGATGTGATGAATGTCTTTGTTGACATAAAATATCTTGAATTATGAATCGGAGTATAGACCTAAGAAAATACCTGTATGCATCAAATCACAAAGCTCAAATCAAGCTGAAGACGGGGCGCTATGGCACTCATTAGGGGAGGCCTATGTGCAGCAGTGGACTAGTATAGATAGGCTAATGATGATGATGACAATAAAATCACAATAAATGATAATGAATATGAAGACATGGCTTACTTTTCTACAGCGCGTGCATCGCAGAGGAATAGTATCTGGAGGCGGCGGCGCGCTCGGCGCCTCCGTCGGCTGCGGAGACTCCAGGGCGTGCTGTCTGAAATACAGTTAATCAAAGTACATGAATATAGTTCTTTAATATAATTTGACCTTTTCTAAGTGTGCATTTATTGTATTTATGGAAATAAAGAATACTTTGATTTTGAAGCTAAGCAGAGCTTGTTTTATGTTATGGGTAGGTGCTAGATGACTTAAATAATAATATACCTAATAAATTATTATGCATAGAATACACCACACAACAAAATAAACAAATATCACAAATATAGTCCAAATATCTCTGCCAGTCCATTGTACTGCATAACGTCATGGGGCAGCGCGGTTAAAAAGTTCATGATATCTCTCGAAAGATGAAGAGAAAAGAGCCCACAGAGACGTTCTTAAAGTCATGTTCCGTGTGACGAAAAATCGAAGTTTAGGCATCGTCGAACTAAAATTAAAGTCCCTGCCGTCAAGTCTGCGTTTCCGTTCATATATCGTCGCATCTTAATGGAATGTGAGCTTCTTTCGTGCTCCCTCTTCGGAGTCAAGGAGAAGGTTCGAAGGTGGCTTCTTAAGTTAGATTATGACGCTACCGAAAGACTTCTTTTAATTCAAAGATAAATTGTAGTTTTCAGTTTTTCTTCCTAACTCTTCCTTCCCCACCGTCCCATCCTTTCCCTGTTACCTTAATTTTCCTAATCTCGCCCGACTGTCGTGTTGTATTGTATGTTTGTATTTTGCAATGCAGGTAGCTTATTATGAGCTAAAAATAATTGATTGTTGGTGTAAAATAAGTAAATTTAGGTTTATCATTTTATTTTAAGTTTTAGATTTTTAGAGCCTATCTTGATATTGTGTTATGGTCACGAGTGGACTGCTGCTCTGCCTTCTGTTGGTAAACTCATATTGTATTCCGGCCTCACGACATACAGATTCTGAAACTAGTGCAGGGACCACAAGAAACCTATCTAATCGAATTTATATTTCTTTTCTTAAGTAATTTACGTAAGCCTTTTTTGTTTGTTTAAATCATGCAAATGATCCGGAAAATGACGGAATCGAACCCGCAACCTCTTAAGTTGACATACCTACTGCAGCATGCAGAAAAATACCACTTCCAAGTACCATGGGGGTGAATGCACCCTGTTCACATGGAATGCATGCAACCATGTGAACAGATGTTATGTAAACACCCTGATGTCTTAAAATGTAAAAACTGATTTCTTGTTGTGTTGACAGATTCAATACCTATAATGTTGTAGCATTTCCCCTCTACTGAAGCACTGATAGAAGCATATACAGCAGTTGAAGGTTTCCATATCAGACGGCTCCGTCTTCACAGCCTTCACATCTACTGGTTTCTCATCCTCTTCCTCTTTGACATCACATTTCAAATCATTTACTAAACTTGGTCTAATAATAGTTGTGCTATCAGGTAGTCCGTTGATTATACTCTCCCATTCGTTTAGCTTCTTCTTTTTAGGACCTCTTTTTTTTACTCCGTTTACTTCCTTTTTACGCTTCTTTTTCTTTTTGATTGTTAATAGGGTCATGTTGTCATCATCAGAAAAAATTTCAGTGCCAAAATCATTTCTATCATTATCAGACTCTTCCTTCACTGGAGAGAGAGTTCTAGGTTCCTCCTTGATCTGTACATTATTTGGTAAGCTACTGCTGACACATGGAGTGTTGGATATAGGGGTGTTGGGTGGTACCCACTCAGTTTGAGTGCTTTGTTCGAGTTTTAAGTTAGGTATGGGTGAGGCATTCTCTTTAATTCTAGTGAGATCCACTATATCCTCTGACTCTATGTTTGATACGAGCACTGCACGTAATCTGAAAATATGACAGGATCATTGAATAAGCAACGAAGTTAATCTGGAAGTGCTGTAAAATTATATTTTTTAGAGGTATCAACTAGGTATTGTAGAATGAAACGGTATGCTGATATCAAGATAGTATAAACAAACACAGTATCAACACAAATACCAATCAGGCTCATGAGTAATGAAAGCAATGTCCGAATAACTCACCTTTCCTGTACCTCAATAGTTTCGTTGCAGAACTGGTAGAAATCATTCACTTTACAGCTGCATTTGTCGCACACTTTCTGCGGCAGACGATCATTTTTAAAAACCTGCAGAATTCAACCATAACGCATTAATTACTATCGATGACATCAATGTGTTATCGGGCCGCGCAATACCTTACCTTTATCGGAAGATATAGAGACATTTTGAGGTACAACGCGTTTTCTTCATCGAATATGTTATTGTTCACAAAACTGGGAGAGCAACACAGCCGGCAAATATCGTCCATTTTACTAATAAATCAAATTATTTCTAAAATAAATAAAACTTTTACACCGTGGTGTTTACTTACTTCACTGATGAAGTTTGACAAAGTGTTGCCAACGAAGTATGAATTTAAAAGGCAAAATGTGTTTTATTTTGTTGACGGGATTCCAATTTGCATTCAGGTACATGGTTAGTACTTACTTTTATTTCCAAAAAGCTCATGGTTATGTCGGTCGTCGTGTTGCCAATCTCAAATTAAATTAAAACAAACTGGAAAGATAAAGTTTGGAGATTATTAAGAAATTAAATAATACAAAAAAATGGTTGTCTCTATAGGCGGTTTAGGAGCGATAATTTTTCGTGATAACGTAATTTACTTGATCTATTGAAAATCTGAACTCCTAGTTTAAATACCTACTGTGTTTGCCTTTTCTGTTTAGGTAGCTATAAACGCTATCCATTAGACGAAATTAGAACTTTAATCTCCAGTGTTTCAGTCGTCATGACAGCATCATCAACAACGTGAAACTTTTTTGAACATGCTACCCATGTTCATCGATTTGATAGACGTTATCACGTCAAAAATCGACTTCGATGGGACTTGGACCAGAAATTTAACCTTAGTAGGTACGGGAATGCGCTATCATTGCGCTATATGGTTGAACCAATAAAGTTAAAAATCTTTTAGACTTTCTACGGACTTCAGCGCCTAAACTCTCGATCTGTGCGGTAGGTAGGTAAAAAATAGCTACCATTGTTGACCATCTGTTAAATATTTTCTACATCAAATTTTGTTTATGTCAACAGGCCAATGACGATGATAGGTATGTTATCCTACTATGCTATGCTGTTAGGAATATATACAGAGATGCAACGAATGAATAGTCGGTACCTAATAAAATATTTATAACACTTTTGTCTTAATTACTTTAGTCTTTACTTTAGCTACTGGTTGGAATAAAAGAGTTATTATTTTGAACTGAGTCTATTAATTACACAGAAAACACGTACATGAAATTACAATAGAATGCTTATCATTAATCCTTAATTAGGATATGACTACTCAAATGGGGCTCTACGAAGTGACTTTAATTATAATCTGTAACCTTTAACTAGGGCAGGTGTTCTCTGTGAGAGTTTGGTGGAATGACTAGCGAGACACGGCTTGGCTACTGAAAACGCTGAATTAGCGCGTTTGCGCCGCGTACTGCTAGCTTAACTGTATCACGACAGTTGTTTTATTTTGTTAAACGCCGTTTTACAAAATAAAACAACTGTCGTAAAATATCCCCAGTTGGCAGCACATTTTGATACAAAGCAAGACTGACAGCTGCAAAGATGGCGTTGCTGTCGTTTCAGCCATTTGTCAACATTTGACCTCTATGAACTCAACATCACTGTGTTACCAGCTGCTGATACAAAATGGAGCAGTATTATGCGCAGCCTAAAACGACAATTTTCCTCTAGATATTATGGTATGGATGGATCTAAGGATGGTTGTATATTGACGAGCTGGGGTGGGCGGAGGCGGAGATGGAGGACGCGAGGCGCTGCGCCAAACTTTTGATTAATGAACACAATGTTTGTAAAGTTAACTTAGAACACCGTTTTATTGCAAGATCAAAACACCGTAAACGACAAATTACTAATATGCATTATTATTACCTATGGTATTGCATTTTTGAGGATGTTATTCGAATTTTATTTTAGCCACCGTCGTCGTCATGTGCAATTATGCACCTTGTCAATAGGAGACAAAGATAGGATAATCGGTATTTTGAATACATAACATATATTATGAAATCATATGAAAAACTGTTTCTAGGAAAAAGCATTTAGTAGGTCAAAAGAGGGCGTTCGTGAAAAAGGATCAATACTCACCACCTAGCTAGGATTACCTAGCATGTATCTACCAAACCTCTTCATATTGAATGTTTTTGCGTCAGTTGTTGAGCCGGTACCTAGGATCCTAATTACTAAATCATCTGACAAGTAAGAAAGTATCTACCTACAACGTCTACCTATAGGTGCCTACCTACATAGTGCTACATACTTTGCGCAAAATATGTTGCGATAAAAGCGTCGACTGCCACTTATCTTTATCTTTATCGTGCGCCTTCAGCAAATAAAGTGTAAAACGAGATAAAGGTAACGTTTGGGTAACGTGGGTACTATTGTTAAGGACTTGACAACGTGTGCATATTAAGTGGTTCACATCAAATTTATATGATTAGGTTCATCCCTTTTGATGATGATAATGATTTATGTTGCGACTTCACATGCGCTTTTTAAGTAACCTATTTCTGTCACCGGGAAACCATTTACCTTCCTGCAAAATTTCATATAGCTCATATAGTTCAGCTGTTTAGGTATGAAGACACACAGAGTTACTTTCGAACTCATAATATCAATTTGGATTTTAGAAAAAATAGTTTGGATAATATTATCCTTTACGCTCGTTTTAAAATTTTAAAAAAGCTTCTTTTAAATTTTATAACGGTCTATCGGGCTAATTTTCAACGATGTCTCATTTTAAAATACCTAGTCATAATATTCTATAGGTACATAGCTCATAAGATTTTCGTACCAAGTATTATAATACTTTGTTGAACCTACTTTCGTGTTGACTGATTATCGCATCCTACATAGGTAGGTAGGTACCTACTTATCACATCGCCCTCATGTGTGTCGCACCACTCGCTCCGTATATTAATTCGAGATAACCTCGGACTCAGAATGCAGTTATTAGCTAAATAGAACAAAGATCTAAATACGTCTGTAATGCTGTTTCATAACACTTTCCGTTTCTTGTTTGTGTCACTTAAAAATAGTGCTCTATATCTTTTGATTTGATTTTAATGTAAGTTTTATGTAAAAATTGCAAAGGATTTTATTTTATATTACCACCTTTATTAAATTGTTCAATAGTGCAGATTAAAACCTTAAAGCACGAAGGTGCTCGTCAAATAACTTTTGTGATTCTTCTATGTGGTTAAGTGTCATTGTGGTGTTGTTGCATACGACTGGTGGTGGACCTTCTAGGAAGGTTTATTTCGTGTGAAAGTTTATCGGGAAGTAATACTGATAAGAAAAAAAATAGGTTCAGGTGTGGCTACAATCGCCGATATTTGTTAAACTGCTGATATGATAAGGGATTACGTGGGTACCTATAAGTCGAATCATGTTTTTGGGACTATGGTGGGGAAAAGCATTTATAAAATATTTCCACTCTCCAATCTTTTCTACTCTATCAAGTTGATAGACTAACATAAAGAGAAATCAGCAAGAGGGTTGTTGTTAGATTTGTTGTTCTCCATCCGCGAATTCGTTGATCGTTATGTCAATATGATTTTCATTGATGCGAGTTCCTTCTCACGTGTGGCACATACGAGCTACTACATCCAGCTGCAAGCAACCTTGAAACTCTTGATATAAACATGATGAAAATCGATACTATAAACTTGAAGTCAACTTTGCAATTGAGTAAAACGAGCGGCACACACGTTGCTGAACTCTGGCTTAACTTTAACCCACATAACAAAGTTCAATGTAAACACAATACGGCAGAAGTTTCCGAAGTTTCAGTTCACGGCCGCGAGGCGAGGGCCGCCACCACGTCGCGCCTCCGCCCCCGCCGCCCGCCCCGGGAACATCCCTCCACCTGCCCCCGAGACCCAAAGTTTCGAGCAGCCAGACGAATTGCTTTCACTCTACAGACGAATAAATCTCCTCTTCTCTGTATCGTTCCCTTAATTATTTAGCATAAATTGCTAGAAAATGGTACCTAAGTATTATTTTTTTACCTAACTATTGCATCATCTATGTGGAGACTTCTGGTTAAGTATCTAACTAGAGTGAGCTAATGGAACAGGGTGGAATCTCCCTCATAGGTAACATGATATTGATAGGATCAAATTTAATATGTAAGGGTTCAAATTCGGCCTTGTAAGTTGCTCATGATATTATTATGAGCAAGCGAAATTCGCCTAAAACTGTTATAACAGCAACTTACCTACACCTGTTCCAGAAAGCACGCACCTTGTGGCTTATCAAATGACACCGTTTGATATGAACGTTTGCTACCTTATCTATCATGTCGAAATTCTTCCACGTATAATCAGCCAGCTAACAGTAAAACTAGATTTTAAATAATGTTTTTATAAACTTAGATGGGTGATGTGATGAAGGGGTTGGAAAATTGCTTTTTCCTGTACGTATCTTTACGCTAAAGACATAGGCCCCACAAAGTTATAGAATAGAATGAAGAGCATAGTATTTGTCATAATAGCTTTATTTATCAGTGTTATTTTTTTTTAAGCTCTTTAATTCATAGTTTTAAGGAGACTTTGTGTCCCTATAACAAACTATTCACCTATAGACATGTGAGAGGTGAGAGGAGCTGATGTAATTATCATCATTCACAAACTAGATAATTATATTGTAATAGTAAGGTGTATCTCCACAGTAAACAGAGCGTCGAGGCGTCGCGTTGGTGTTGGCAGCAGATAGTGGCTCGGAGGCGGCGGCCCCGGACGGACCGCGGCGCCCCACGAGGAGTTAGGAGCTCCACGTTACCACTCGCCAGCATCGGAGCCCCGCGGCCTCGCTGACACATCGGCTTATCGCCGATACCTAGCCGATTGGTGGATTCGATTGTTTGCGCGATAGATATGGATTGCAGGGGCCAATCGATTCCCCGTACCGTCGAATCTTATCACAATCATGGTGGACGTTTGTACCTCGTGTCAGTTCTCTGATATCATATCTGAAGATATCGACGAAAGTATAAATATGGGGCCATCGATCGATCGGGTCTCTATCCGAGTATGAGCTGTGGATACGATTGACTGTGGACTGAGGGCTGGTGTTTTAGTGCTTCTTGTTGCTGCCTCGGCGCTCTCCACGCGGGTAATTCAATAGTTTTCCGTATCTCGTGTTCGTAACTTGTTGTTTTTTAATCAAAATATCACAGTCAAATCCTTGTCGTCATTCTTGATGTCTTTAGTTTGAAAATTAGATGACGTGGCCATTGAGTTTTATTCCCTGGCATTGTAAAATCCCTTAATAGTGTTGAGAACAAAAATGTTGTCACCGCTAAAGCGAAATAAAAATGATTACGTAATAACATATGGTGTTCCAGTGGCACATGTGTTCAAGCATCCCATGTGATTCGCTAGATCAAACTTCCTGAATTCATCATCCCAATATTCAAACGAAAAACATTATAAATACATTTTATACATTCGTATCAGAGCTGTATAGGATTGCTGACGTGATAGGGAAAAGTATTGTTCTTATCAGAGTACGTTAGCCGCACCTTTTCAAACGGTGATAGCGAACCGCCTGACTCCATATCGAGCGCACACTACGATTGTCACACTGAGTAAATACGCAGCAGATTAAATTTATATTCGACTGTTGTACTAATATTTTTCTTTATTTTACAGAGCGATGTTACTTGTGTTGGCTTCACGACTGAGTTGGACAGGGGATCTTGACAGTTTGCTGTCATACGCTGCCAGATCTATCTTTCCAGCTCACGCGTGAAGCCATTGGTCAACACGTGTGCAGCTCGGCTGAAACCGGTGGAACTCCGATTAAAGCGATATAGGATTAAGTGGAGGTGTGATCTCTTCACTTTTTTAAATTAAAGTGAGATTCAACTCCTCCAACTTAACCCTTACTCGCATATGCAACGCAGACGAGGCGAAATCAAGAGAAGAAAATTAGTTAAAACTGTTATTTTATATTCTATGATATTTCGATTTGTGCCTATAAATCTATATCTTCCTATTTTATTCAGCAGTGGAACTTATCCTATCTTGTAAATCTATAGATTATGTACTAACAAGCTTATCTTAAGGATTAAGTATTTATTATTAACAGTTTTCACGTGGTAGGTAGCGAGTCATTTAATAATGTGCTTTACGAATATTTTATTGTAGGTTCCTATCATCAAGATGATTGATATGGAGTAGAATAAGATAAGATAATATGGTACGAGTTAATTTTACCTATGTTTTGCGATAGGTATTTTTGAAGGTATTTTTTTTACAATTTAGTAGCTTTAAACAGACCTTAATTATAGATATATATTTATAATGTTTTTTCTGTCTTCTTTTGGATAAACGTACTATTTATATTATTTATATATCTATTTTTAGTGCTTTACTTTGTTATAACTTGAGTTTAAGTAATAAATAAAGAAAATATCCCAAATTGTTCCACAATAAATATTCCTCTATTAAATTGAGTTTTTTGGAAAAAATTTAATGACTTAAGTAAGAATTACCTCCATAAACTTAAATAATAGGTAAGTAAATATTATACAAAAGTTTTAAAAATATACGTATAAAGTGCAGGAGTTTTTTATATTGCAAAAAGTTAATTATTTTGAAAGGCTTTATTTTATATTTTGTTAAGATTATTATGAGGACCAGCTTCAGTCTAATATTATAAAAAGAAAAGGCTAAATTAATCATCATTGGTTTTGATATCGTTGACAGTGTTGACTTCAAAATAAACCTATACTAAATATTTGAAAAGTGGCGCCATTGTCTATGGCTAGGAGTATTATGCGACTCCCAAAGACGCTCCCGTCATGCTGAAGTTAGCCACAAATCTCTAGAAAAAATCACAACAGCTAAAACAAAAAATGGCCAAAAAAAAGTTGGTAACACCGGTGCGCTAAAAAAGCTTGCAAACTTCACGCACCTAACCTGCGCTGGACATCGAATCGTCCGTAACTCCAAACTCTGGGAAAATGTCTATTGATTTTTCAAAGAAAACTCTACCTATGTAACAAAACAGTCCCCGCGGAGTGTTTATACGTGTATCGGAGTGCCCGTGGTCGAGTGTTGTGGTGTCGTGATGGTGCGACAGTGTCCGTCGTCGCCTACCCAGTGATATCGGAGATAGTGTCGCGTCGCACGGCCGTCGGCCCGGAGCCCGCAGCCGGAGCCGGAGCCCGGCCGCGGCCCCCCGAGCCATGGACGCCGGCGCTGACCCGCTGGGACCTGCCAGGCCGTGAGTATCCGAGTGCCAGACCCCGCGCCTAGCGAGCGTTGCGAAACGCGGCTGGCGTGCGAGCGCGGCGGACATTCTCTCGCGTCACGGCCTCCGCGTTGCGCCACCCGCGGCCCGCAGCGCAGCCCCTCGCGAGGCCGGAGCGCCGCGGCCGAGCGTGACGCGCGCCGCCCGAGACGCCTCGCGCGCGCAGCCCGCTCCCAGGCGAGTGAGGCCGGGATCGTAAATCAGAATTGTGTTTACGGTTTTTGCGGAGCGCACGGAACCTGTCGCGCTGCCCCCGAGACAAAGGGCGGGCGACGAGCGGCGCTCCGCTGCACGCGAGCTGCACTCACCGTGCGACACACCGCCTATCTATAGCTACGAGCGCCGAAGGCTGCACTGCCTGTCCACTCAAACAAAGCGTTTTGTCCACGAACCCGTATTATGCGAAGTTCGGTCGTTGTTATTCGCGTTCTTTGTGAAATTCCGTGCGATACCGTTGCGGGGGTGATGTCATAGTGCCTAGGTCTCGTTTGGTCACCTCTGGGGCTGTCGCTCGCCAGTGTTCATGTGCATTTTGAGGTTAGATCGCGAGCAGGGCTCCCGTGGCAGCCAGCGCGCCGCCGCGGGCTAGGCACGGCGCCGGGCTCGCGCACTGCACGGTGTCGTGTTTCTTTGTGATGATCAGTGAGATTGTGCCAGTCACACAATTGGGATGCATTTGTGTTGTTTTTGTTGTGAATAGTAGTAGTTTTGAAGCTGCTGTTCATATTTGAGACTTGCTATTGTGTGTGTAGTGAACTGAAGGCACCAGCTTTCATATGCTCTAGTAGCTGGAATAGTTCCATGTGAACTCACCTAGATCCATGTTCAGGTAAAAGTTCATATTTTACAAACCTCCTTGCACTTGACAGATCAGGCGATCACAGATCTTGACTCCCAGCTTATTCTCTCCTGTGATAGATACCTATGCATATGCGGTCTAATAATATTGCTATATTCTTGCTATGTCCTTTTTATAGAGTATTCCTACAGTTTGCAAAGTTGATAAGAGACAGAGCTCAACATTTGTAACATTCTCCTGTTAATTTGCTTGTTGATTCAGCTTGAAACTTGTTGGTTACACTCAGGTATTTTAATTATAGATCAGAAATACCAGATAGTCTATAGGTCTTTTTAACACCTCCATTTTGTTTACAAAAATACTGCATACACATAAAAATTACCTACCTCAATTATTAAGTAATAAATCCATCATATTTATTTTAACATAATATTACAAGAGATATAACTTAAAAGCTTACAACACTATTCTAAAACAAGGAAAACTAAATTTGTTTATATAAATAGTGATCGTCAGCCTGTGGCCATTGTTGCCAGGGAAATAATATCACTATCCTTGATGTACAAAGGATTTAATAGATGTATTATGAATATATTTAGCAGTATCTTTATTTCTAGAAGAAAGGGCAGCAGCTTCCTTCTGTGTATTTTTAACACCTGCAATCTCGAATCCTCTGATGAAGAGTGGTGATTATGAGTAACCCCCTTGTTTGCGAGGCCTGTTCAGCTGTGGATATATTGGTACTGATGATGACTGTGTTCTTGATTAGCTGATAATATCACCTGCTGATCTTCATTTATAACGAGGTACAATCATAGACAAACGATGATATAATCACAAAACTAATCTAACATGCCTGGCTAGTGTTCATCTAATGTTGATACACGCTATGTTGTAACTCAACCCATGAATTACTGGATATTGGTTTTGTCTCTATTGCACTATTCTATTAAATTTTACACCACCATCACTCTTAGCATTATCTATTAACGTATTCACTGCCCAGCCTCTGTGGCATCGCATGAAGGTGTTACCCGCAGTCGCCATTGTACAGTCAAAGAGAGGAACCCACAGCGATTTTCCAAAATCGCTAGAGACTTAGCAAGACTCTTCCAGTAATCAATATGCAGTAAAAGGTTTCTGATTCTACTCAGAAAGGCTAGACATGTTAAAATTATCATTGCTTGTGGTTTTGCTTATTATTCAGTTGATAAATAGCAGCACATTTTCACCAATGTTGCACCATTTAATCACCATTTACATAGGTGTACCCCGTTGGTCTAACGTGATTATTAAAACCATGAGTGTCCCATTGCAGACACTTGGAGGCCTTTGGTGGGAAGAGTACTCCTCCTTCCTTTGATTTAAAAAAACAACATTCAACAACGGACACTAAGAATTATTGTGTTTTTGAGCTTGAAATTATTCTCAAAATGCTTGAACCACCTTTTAATTTTGCATTAACGTCTAGTGATGAAACTGTTGAAAGTTCTACACTGAATTAATTATCTCCACAAGACTAATTTACAAACTCTTTGTTTTAGCAAATTGCTGAGCGGTTAGACATGGTTTTGATGATGTTACTGTTGTCAAACCAGTATGGAATGAGAATGATCATACCATAATAATGGAATGGTTTCACATCATAGTACAAGGAACACCACCGAAGTTTAAAAGAAAAATGAAAAGGCGCACTTTAGAAAACATATCAATCATTAATTTTCTTTAACTAAATTTGTTTCTAGAATCCCAGATATTTTTTGTAAACAAAGAAATCCTACTTATATTATAAACGCGAAAGTTTGTAAACATGTTTGTTGCTCTTTCACGCAAAAACTACTGTACGGATTGGGCTGAAATTTTGCCTACACGTAGTGCTAGGCCTGAAATAACACATAGGCTACTTATCTCATAAATCAGTTCCCGTGGGATAGGAGTGCGAAGCCGCGGGCGCAGCTCAACCTCAACAGCCTATTGCTGGACGCAGGCTTTAATTTGTCTGTCGTCCATTCGAGATATCGATTTTGAAAATATGTTTATATAACATAAATTTTTTGAAGATTTCATTCATAAATACCTAATTATCGACATAAATATCTTGGATTCCAGAATCATGTGTTATAGTAAAGCTAAATCAAGTTAAAATCATGTAGTTTCGTAGCAGTAATATTCTCACAATAAATTCTTAGTACAGACAGGCAGTAAAAACCAACTACATGTTGCTTATTACGTACCTGTCGAACGCGCACAATGTCATGAAAGATAATGTCGATGCGTCGCCGTTTGTCATCTCTGCTCTTTGGGGGGGCTGCCGGGCCCTGGCGAGGCCTGGCGAGGCCTGGCGAGGCCTGGCGACACTTCAGCCCTAGTGGCGACAAACTTTATGATTTTTGCGTGAAGAGGTGTCATCAATATCCATAGTAAAAGTGTGAATCAGTCATCATCACCGTCATCATCTGGTAGAAGACAAACTTTATATTCAGTTCTTGAATCTAAGGTATTATTGTCTATTCAGATGTTGACAAAACTTGACTAAACTAATCTGACTGGACAAAAAATGATGCCAACCTTATTATTACAGCGACAGTTTTAGTACTGTCAAATTTGTTTAGTTTAGTTTTGGCGACATCTGAATAGACACCATTATATTACGTGAATTTAGACATTTCTGAATGAAATGAAACAACTGCTAACAATACTAGAAAACAACAAGGTAACATAGCATATCACTAAAAACTGCAGCACACATGCACAGAGAAAAAGGTTCAAAAGTGGGTTCGGAACCGAACGCCAGGCAGGAAATGAAGAATGAATTACTTCAAAACCCAAAATTGTTTAGAATTTCTGCGATTCTCTTCGGTGATACCAGCAGAATCGTAATCCATTTACATTTTTATGCAACCCCTTTGTTAACAAAAAAAGTTTAGGATTGTAAAACCGAATATAGCCGAATCCAGGAATTCATTCTACAGTAGATATTACAAGTAAAACAAATTGCATTGAACTATGACACTTGCCAGGTGTGTGGTGTACTCGTATTGTATACCTACATGTTAATTCAATGCTTAATCCATGTGTCGTGCTATAAATAACTAACCTGTGAAACACCCTGTAGACGATATCGTAACCGTGCATTTTAAATTAAAAAAACGCATCAAAACCTTTTGTCTAATGTCAGGAGTAAAGGCTGTTGTCCATTACATTTTCTGGCCTGTCTATCTGGGCCTGCAAAAAATACATTTTAGATTCTAATTGCAACGTAATAAAGTTATTTTTAACTTGTACTTCTTGTCGTAGCCGTTTAGGCTAACAGCGCTCTTTCTGAGTCGAAATAGATGGCATCTCTTTCTACACTACGTAAACTGAACGAGATTTCAGACCCAGAGACGCACTTGGAAAACACTACTTATTACAAACCAAGCGAGTGTAGTCGTATCGAGTTCCAACGGTTTGAGGTTTCAAAGGGTCCCTAAAACATACTGTACCTATATCATAGACAAAGCGTGTATTCAATCAATAACATTTATAGTGCACAGAGCCACGGATGTAGTGGCTGTAGTTATACTGTGGAACTGTCATCTCGAACACGAGCGACGTTGGCTGAGTCGACAAAACAAACAATACACATTGCAGTGGGCTCTAGGAAACGCGATGCCACATCCAAAACTGCGCAGTTAAGTTGAAATGCGTCTCTTTATTGTCTGCAAAGGTACTTAGACTTCAAAAATCATTAATTCGCGTAAATTGAACAAGGTATGAGATAAATATATACAGTTGGTTGTAAGATACCATTGTGTCAACATATAAGGGTTATCGAGTAAAAAAATTACTCGGATTATTCGGATCGGACAGCTACTTTTTATCCCGGTGAAGTACGTGAGAAGCCACGGGCAGCATATTGTAATAAATATATTAAAATAAATTATAAGATATTAAATGATAAGTACTCCTATGTCAAAATATCCTTATCTGTTAAATATTCCTTAACCGTATAGGTAAAATGATTTATGAATCAAAAACTTTTTCAGACATCGTTTAATCGTGTAAATACTGTCAATATCTTTTATGGTCTTAGGTAATTTATTGTACCTATAATATGCGAGTGTACTAATAGCTAAGAATTTCCGAATTTTCTGGAACAAAAATCTCGCCTTTATCTGTAGAACGATGTTTATTGACAAGTTGTCTCATTGAATGGATCGCATAAATCAATTGATATAAAAACCTGGCTTGTGCATCTGGCCAGCCGGAGCCGTGATCATGACGAATCGATGCCGCATCCATCATAATCCATTCAGATGCTAAGCTCCTTGTGGGAACTCTCAACGCGAGGGCCTTGCGCTGATCAGCGCGGAGCGATCAGATCAGCGATTTATGTTCAAATTTGCGATCTGTTGTCGGGACGCAAAATCGACCATTTTTGTGTTTGCTAGTTAAAAACATGCATAGGACATGACCTAATAACCTTGTTTTAAATGTGTGATATGTATGTGGTTGGTGAACCAAGCACAGATAAATAAATCTTGTATTGACTTAAAAATAAAGTTGTTTCCAAAGTTTTGGATGTTATTTCCAACAGAAGACTTAAGCCTACCTGTCTAGAGACGAACCTTTTGTCGCGTAATCGTTGTGAGCTATTAGTAAATAAACATTGTCAGTTATCTAACATCCCTTTTATCTTCATAAATCCTCTACCGTTAAACGTAGACCTTTGTAGACCATTGCAGTGTGTAGATAGATCAACTCTTTCATACTCAGATAGAGACGTTAGGGTGAATCCATTCTTTGTCATGACGTGTATCTCATTAGCTGGCATAATGAAATTCACGGCTCGACGCTACGTCCGGCCGGGGCAGCGGGCAGCGACTCGTAGCTAGTCGTGATGGGGATCTAAGGCTGATATCTGGTGACTGAGCGAAGCGAGAAGATTTAGGTCCGTATTATAAAAGCCTGCTCAGTCATCGAGTTATGCTTGAGTAACGCTATTCTGTGGTATAAGCGTCCAGTATAGACCGATGACTGAGCAAGGTTCCATAATACGGGCCATAAAGTACAGTCTGGATAGTGATTGTTTAGGGTTTGAAAACCTGTATCTCTTTTGATTCAGATTTCAGAGAGATGATGTTATTTTGTTCGTAGCCCAAGTCACAATATTACATGTTACTACGCTTCGCATCTTTACGTGTGCGTGTCTACGGATCTGTAGTTTCATGATATATGAGTGAGCCATCGCTGCTCGCTCCGCTCGTGGCCAATCACAAGTAACCGTAGCCATAAGTTTACGATTCACGCTACGCTCAACTCTAAGCTTATACGAGCCTCAGGCACGAGACTTTCTTGCCCAGACACAGTCCTATTTACTCTACGTGCTTATGTATCTTTCTGGCTGCGAAACCTTTATATAACCGTACGTACATAGCTACAGTGGTACATAGCTACGCCTGTGTGAGTAACCACAGCAGTTTGGTATAGCACGCCGTACGTAGGCGCCTACGTATATATATATACGTAGTGCGGAGTATGAGGTGTGACGGTACGGCACGTTTCGTTCGGGCGTTTGTTCGTGCAAGGACAAACTACGGGTATACTTATACGTAGATATTACTGTTGGATAAAACCGATCCTACAACGTTCTACCTTTCTGGCTACACGCTAACCGCTTTGCGTTATGCGATGTATTTGGTAGAGGTTTTAGACTTGTGTCGGTCGGTTTCGAGTTTGTAGGAGTTTGTAGGATTGTGGGAGATAAAATATAAGTAGGTACAGAAAATGAGGACGCGAGAATAGTGCTTGCGAACGCACGACTCAGCCCTACCCTTGACACTTGACATTAGTCTGTCAAGCACGACTGCGTGCTAGCGCTCGCAGGTATGAGCATGCCTGGCTTGCAAAAATACCGCGCACACTAACCTATCATGTTTGTAAGCTTGCATCATCAAAACGCATTTTCAACGCTGCGGTAGATCTCTGCAAGTTCAGCTAAAACGCAGGAAATCTCATATTGCAATAAAGTTTAATCAATCGTCGATAAATTTCCGCATAACATCGTACACTTCCTCGATACAACGAAACAATAAAATGCCTGCGTTCCCGCACAAAGCATACCTGGCATCCTGCGAGAAACTGGTGGTCCTTTCAAATAAAACGAGGGTGAGGAATGTCACGATAGTCACGACGGCGGCGGCGGCGCGCGGGGAGCGCTCGGATGTCAGAACTGTCTCGGGACCAGACATGGGATCAAAAGAGTTCAGGCAAAAAAGATAACTGACAGCTCCGGGCGAGCCGCGCCAAAGACAATAGGAATTGGAGGAGCGTGCTTTATTTTAATTGTACCAATCTGATCCGTTGTTGGTTCGGCTCGTGTTCGCAGCTGTTGGCTTACGCGCGAGTGCGTTCCAAAGGCTCGCTTCTAACGCGTAAGAAACAGGACGGTGGACGACGGAGGGATAGCGCATCTATTGTGCGGCCGGCATCATCGCATCTCGCTTGCACCTCAGTTGCACGTAACGCGCAGAAAAGGGATGCTCGAGCGCGATGCATGCGGGGCTGCCGTCAGCCGGTGGTGAGCGGAGCGGTGACCATCGATCGCCTATCCCCAGAGCACTCGCTCGTTACATAAGAGCATAACTCGCAAAAACTCATTTGCGAAACACATTCGGTGGCTGGCTAATTAGCTATTCAAAGATAAGTAGGTACGAATGCCGCCTAGCTAGAGTGGTGGGGCGCCGGCGTACGCTCGCGACTCGTTACTGCTGGGACAGTGATTCTCAACCTTGGGGACCTGACCCTCTGCTAGGGTCGCCTGAATAATTAAGATTACAATCATTCTCTGCTAAGAAAACTGCCAACTTACCTACTGCACAAACACAGTTTTTATATTTAAGTAGCAGTTTTTATAAGGCATGTGTATTGTGTATAGCAAGGCTTGTCTCATCTAGTAGCGCACACAAGCGCTGTTCCGGCACACTGCATACTTTAGCACTAAGAATTTCTCAGGAATGCTTTGCTTTTGAATGAAAACGAACGCTTTATTCTAACGAGCGCGACAAACAGATGTACTGAACTGGAAGCGAGAAGTTGGCAGACATTAGATTCGGGTTATTAAAAGCTTCTAGTGAAATTTGTAACGGTAAGTACCTCCGTGGGCGGAGGGGCGGTGCGGGGTCAGACAGGGTGAAGCAAAGGGACCACAGTGACCCACCCTCCCCTTTTTGTTCTCGTATTTACGTTGTTATCAGCATTCGACTCGGAGCGTATAAATTATGTAGCTACGTGTGTTTATTAAGTTTAATCACCAAGTCAATATCTGCAGCTCTTATCTTGAGCAGAACTGGGTCGTTGTACTGGTCTTCTCGTACTACGCTTGCTTTATAGACAGGCTATAAACACGCCGCTGCAATGCAACACTAAAACATGTACCTAGTATATACGTATAGGTATCTATACCGTGTCCATTTTGAATGAGGCATAAACGTATACAAACCATAGTTAACCTAAAATTCACTTTGTTGGCGCGTCCTTTAATACGTAATTTACACTACTTGTCGATTTTAGATCCTCCCTTCAATAAAAATTGCTTACAATTATATCTGAAACTCGACGCCAAGCAAGTGAGTTTTTGTTATTTGTATCGTGGTTTATTTACTAACTTGCTCTATGCTGGATGGATACGGTATAGGTAGGTACGTCTCGCAGTAGGCAAGTATGCGTGTCGATTTCGAAGAAAAGTCATGATCGACAGTAATGCTGACCGTTCGAATTGTTTGCATTCGTCTCGTCCAGCGGAGTAAGAATGATTCCGAGCCATTAATCAATTAGCTCGGCTTAATTACCACATTCCGTATTCGAAAAAGAATTTGTTTTTGCGGAAAAAGGTTTGCAATGAATGTCGAAAGTGTGTGTGGGTGCACAGCATACCGCCCGGGGCAGCCCGGGAGAGGGGAGCCGTCCTTGCCGGCATGCGGGCAGCCATCGGTTCCAGAGGTCGTTTCTATACAGGTCACTATACACACGTACAGTATCTAGCCGCATCTACCGCGTTCGTGCTTTATACACGTCAGATGCAATCACGAGAGAGCTCGAGAGCCGAGAGCCGAGAGCCGGGCTTGCGTGATAATGATTTACACGAGTGCCGAGTGAAGCGTTACCGAACGCAAAGGACCTTGTGAAAGTAATGGTGCTACGTCACGAAGGAAGATGGCGCCCTAAAAGCGTGCCCCCATGGGCTGCTGAGTTGCTGACCCTTCACGCCCACTTGCAGCGAATGTTGAGTGCATTGTCCTCTGTCACAAGCGGCAGTGATCTGTGCTTTACCTGGCCAATGTTGAGATTATTCAAATTTGCGCCTACGAAATTCGCATGGGGTTACGAAAGTTTGTTTTTGATTGGTAGAGTCGACCTTTCTTGAAGCTGTAATGGCAAATATGCTGCTAGCATCAAGCAAACCTAGGGATTCGAGCCTCCATCACCGCTCAACCACGTCATGCCCCCACTCCTCGTGTGCCTAGGCTCGCGTTTGCATCATATCTATTTAAATTGCAAACTTAAATTCTGGTTCTCGCTGAATTTGCATTGTGATCCAGTTTTTAACGTTAAATTAACATTCACGCGAGAAAGGATGCATGATAACAACGTCTTTTTGATGTTTCAATCGAATTTTTACCATTATTTTAGATAACCTCTACCTGAAAACTAGAATTTAAATGTATCTTAATTATTTGATTCTATCGCGGCGAAATAAAGGGTACCTTAGTTACCGAAATATCTACAGTCTTTTGAGTTGTATCTGATTTGGAATCCTCTTAATTAATTAATATAAAAGCTTTACCGTTTAATTTGATTTTGTGTTTTGATGTTTCTTTGCTTGAATGATTCATCATGGATTATTTGTTTTAATAATTTAGAAATAAACTTGGCAGAGCGTATCCTAAACTTGCCGGTTACTTTTCACAATCTGTGGACTTTATTAGCGGACTAGCTGTATCCTGTAAATAAAAATGGCCACGTCACAATAGGCTAATGTCCTTTGTCAGTCAGTTAGATTATCAGAAGTTATGGGAAACTTTTTTTGTCAAAAAATGACAAAAATAAAGCGCGTCAGAGTTTAGAAGTATGGGCTGACGGCACGCCTAGCTAAAATGTGTCGCAAGGTGTGACGTCACGCGGAACTGGCTGTATCTTGATACTTTTTTGTTTAATTGACCAAAGAAAAATACGACCTATATCTTCTGATCATCGACCTACCTACTTAGAACATTTTAAGACACTAGCCTTTTCCTCAACCTTATCCTGTAGGTACCTATTGGTCCATTGCTGGACGCAGGCCTCTCCCTGATAACCGCCTGATTGGTGTTTATCCTCACGCTGAGCATGTAAGGATCGCAGTTCGGTGGTAGAATTGTTCTGCAGGGGTGCTGCTGCCCGGCCTCCGGTGAATATCCCTTAGTCGCCTCTTACGTCACCCACGGGAAGACATGGAGTGGTGCAAATTCTAAGCCATGGATGGATGGATGGATGGCTGTTGGTTACCTCTTCACTCTTCAAAACTACTGAACGGATCAGGCTGAAATTTTGCATACAATTCAAACATAGGCTACTTTTTTCCCATAATCAGTTCCCGTGTGATAAAAGGGCTACTTTTTATCCCATAAATCAGTTCCCGTGTGATAAAAATCACCTTTAAACGTTTCCATAATAACAGCGCGTGCGAAACCGCGCGGCGCAGCTAGTATTCCATATTTTCCAATCCTCTAACTTGTACACCAGCCTCCTTCCACTTCAGGTTGTTTGGTTCTCAAGGAAGCCTGAGAATCGCCGAACAGTTGAATTGACATTAAATATTCAAATTAGGTTTACAGAGCATTGTTTTCAGTGTGGGAAACTTAGGCCAGATTAACTCAAGGCTATCTGTGCGTGCCTACATGTGTCCTAAATGTCCATGATACGAGGAGGTACAGATAGCTCAATAGATAGGTAACAAAAGTTTGAAGCCAGAATCATCATAAATATATTACACTAGCAGCGCCTCGCGGTTACATCCGCGTAGTTCCCGTTCCCGTGGGAATTCCGGGATAAAATATAGCCTATGTCACTTCCTGAAAAGTAAGCTTTTTAATGATGAAATATTTTTTTGCAAACAAATCAAATCTTTCCTTTTTATAATATTAGTAGGTATAGATGATCTGAGCTCTTTAGCAGTGAGGACACTCAATTTACAATTTCAAAAATTCTTTATTAATACCTTAAATAACATTAGTCGGGTACAATCACTAGTGTAAATTTAATCCTAGAATGCACTATCATAAATAAATTAAAAAAAAAACGTTTTAGAAGCTAGGGCGTGCGCTTATCAAAACTTTCGTAGATATTTTTATACTTCGCGTTACAAAACATAATTGTGTCATACATAAAAGTGAAGACACTAACAGACCCCGAAGTTGGCCTTGTTTTCACATTTTTTTGATTTTAAAAACGCAATCAAATATGCTTGCTTATAACTTGGATCATGTCAGGAGCGTTATCTATCGATGGAGCTCTCTGTTCCCATTATTTCTGATAAAACCAGAGGTACCCATTCTTCCTGATAATACGTACAGTAAGGTTACAGTTATCATCAGACTGAAGAGTTCAGAAATCGGCTAGTATCCCGCAGAATTGGTTGGTTGACATGACGCAGGAAATTATGGGTTCGATTCGCGCTTTGGGACAAATTGGTAGGAACTGCAAATTTTTGTTGTTTTCTATGTATAATAAAACAAATATATAATATTAATATGTAAGTAATTAATTTTATTAAATTCTAGCTGCGCCCCGCGGCTTCGCACGTGTTGTTCCTATGGAAACGTTTATAGGTAATTTCCATCCCACGGGAACTGACTTATGAGATAAAAAGTAGCCTATGTTTGATTCCAGGATTAGAATTACCTGCATGCAAACCGAAAATTACAACCCGTTCCGTTCGTTAGTTTTGCCGTGAAAAGGTAACAAACATCTATCCATACAAACTTTCGCATTTATAATATTAGTGTGATATCTGTCATCTAGTTCTCATAAGCTCTGATTTGACGATTGTCGATTTGAAAGATTTATCGACTCAAGTGCTTTCAGAATCATATCACATCCGAACTGTAGGTGTTAAAACTCTTACGATTTCTCGGCCACCCAGCATCAACCTCAACAGCCTATTATTGGTCCACTGGACGCAGGCCTCCCCCTGATAAGCGCCTAATTGGGTGTTAGCTCATGGGGGCAATACCCATAATCCCCACGCTGCGAAAGCGGGTAAGGGCCAATACATCATCTAGTACCAAAACAGACCCCGGACGTCTCGGCACATACCTACATGGGATAAGGCATACCTTCCAGATACCTTTATCCCTAATAGAATGCCTTTAAGGGTTCCGTACAAAAAGGGTAAAACGGGACCGTATTACTAAGCCTCCGCTGTCCGTCTGTCTGACTGTCCGTCTGTCACCAGGCTCATGAACCATGATAGTAGTTAGTTCAAATTTTCACAGATGATGTATTTCTGTTGCCGCTTTAACAAAAACTAAACAAATAAATATTTAATGGAGCTCCCATACAAGAGACATGATTTTTAGTCGGAACCCTTCATGGGCAAGTTCGACTAGCACCTGCCTGGTTTTATTTTTGAATTCCTGAACACCAAGAACAAAGTTCCCGCAAGATAGGTAAAGTCCGACCCGAGTTATCCCGGTATCCATTTCCACCAGGCCATTCTGTTTGCTCTATGTAGGTATAGGTACTGCTGGCTCCCCAGTCATTCCGAATGCGACTTGTGTCCGCATTTTAATCAAGACTTAACGTACAAAAAAGCAAAGAGAAATAGTAATCGATGCTGTACTTGCTTTTAGAATCCTGCATATTTTTTGGAAGCAAAAGGAAATATTGTTACTTATCAGAGCTAATCGCAGTTGCTCGAAACTATTTTTAACAGACTTCAAAAAAGGAGGAGGTTCTCAATTCGATTGTATTTTTTTTATGTTTGATACCTCGGAATTTTTGACTGGGCGCTCCGATTTTCATGATTTTTTTTTATTTTAAAGCTGGTTCTTCCCGTGTAGTCCCATTTTAATTTGGTCGAGTTCTGAAAATGGGATCCCTATAATTGAAGTAAGTCGCAGTTTTTTTTAAAGAAATCAATAATTATTTGAAAGATGTATTTCATCATATAACGTAGTTCATCTCGTCCGTTTTCAAACTGGAATTTAAATTCGCTATGCATCTGCAATTTTGTTGCTTTCTGTTTGTTGTGAATTGTCAACACTTATCAGTTTTCGTTAAAAATACCATTGTTGACATAAAATATCTTGGTTTCTACAACCGAGTGTGCCTCTCCGGCAGAATGGGTAAGGAATTGATTTTTGGCAGTACAGACCTGTCGCTTCGGCAAGGATTTTGGTCCATAGACTCGCGAGTTGCTTTGAACTCTCCGTACATATACAACGACACAGTTCCGTTAATCTAATCTCTTTCGTAACTCAGAGCGGCAATACTATTAGATAAATAAATAACCGGAAGATGTGTTTTTCGATTAAGTTTGCGGCCAATAATAATAATAATTCAAGGCAATTCACACAGCATTATTTAGCCCCAAGATAAGCAGAGCTTGTGTTAAGTACCTCAACAGCCTGTATTGGTCCACGGCTGGATGCAGGCCACCTCGTGATAAGCGCCTTGTAGGCGTTTATCTCATGGAGGGTAATGCCTATAATCCCCACGCTGGGTATGCGGATTGGAGATCGCAGGTTGGTGCTATAGTTGTTCTGCAGGGGGCGCTGCTGCCCGCCCCCCCGGTGGATATCAGCCGCACCAACAACTAGCCAGCACACAGCTACGATATACTACATTATTTCATTTTCTATATATATATTTATATATAGAAAACGACCGATGTTACCAGTTAATTTTATTTTCAAGTTTGGCCGGAGTATAGTCTTATAGACGTAGCGAGACCACGACGTCTGCTTCCTGGGTTTTAACCTCGTAAGCTAGGCTCCTATATCAACCGGTGACCTGAGTGATTTGTTTAACATCACTTTTTACATAAAACAACATACAGGCTATCAGCACAACGTTTTACCATAATGATATAATAGGGGTAGGTGGAACCAAGTAAAGTACTTGTGGGTTAAAGAAGTCATACAAAAAAAAGTACTGAGTGCTGTTGGGGGTTAAAATAACACAATACGCTTGATTTTACCTACGCCTACGCCTACCTACCCTTTGACACAAGTTAATACTAAACCTGCCTAAAAAATAAAAAAAATAACGAGAAGGCGTTTGATGGTTAAAAACCCGCTACTAAGCCAAGATAAGCTTATTTATATAAGCTAAGACTTGGTTCTACCTCTAGTTACCAGATTATGGCAAACGTTGTGCCGAACACCTGTATAGTCAACCACTACTACTACAACTAAACTAAACTACCACTTACATTGCCCAAGTCGCATCGCAGATAGATCTCTGTTAGCGCTCCGACGGGAAAGTAGATAGAGAGATAAAAAAATATATTTGGTACTATAGAAACACATACAATTAAAGAGATACAATTCAAACAAAAGTATAATAGGTTTTATCATTCACGTCATAATCGAAAGTTTTTTAGGTACCTATATATTGTTATGGACTATAGAATAAGTTAAATAAGATCTTCAACTTTTATATGATCTGAAATAAATGAATTCTTATTATTATTATTCATCAATTTGGTACAGCTGCAATGAACTTTATTACATGGTATTTAGAATCCTAAGCGTATTTTTCCAGGCTCAGATAAATATGCCAGAAAACGTAATGTAAAACGGCCTTAAATCAATCAATTAATTTTGAACTTTGTATGATACACTTCTGACCTTAACATATTAATCAAATCAACCTGTTACTGCTGCCAATATTACACTTCACTGTTAGTTAAGTCTTAACACACAGGCTACCGATATTACACTTCAATGTTAGACAGGAGTGTGTAATAACGCCACTACAAGATGTATTTCGAGCGGGATGACAAGATATGGTTTTCTCGCGAGTGAGAAGTACAGAGCAGAGACGTGTACCGTATTTTCTATGCGCCAAAACTGTTTTTACCTAATAACAAGTTAGTGAAACAACCAATCGGAAAATTAAGAGAAGTAGCTAAATAAATATTTCTAAGTTTCTTATCAAAACAAAAACCGAAGAAAAAATGTCTGCTGTTCCTGAGATAAATAGACAAAATTGTGCAAAACAGTTTGTTATTCATAAAAATTGTACTATTCGTGTTTTTAAACACGCAATCCAAGACAAAAGTTCGAAGTATCATTTTCTTAAATATGAAGTCGGTAGCTGTGTAGGTAGATATAAAACGATTGTAACTACAAAATCGTTTATTGCACACTCTTAACAAATAGACAGCACGCGTAAACGATACTTTCCACGGAACCCTAAAGCAATAAATAAAACAGCTCGTAAAAAAACTTGTAAATCATATAAACGTTTCAATTAACATGAATCAGATTAAAAACAAAAATAAAAAATCATCGATTATCATAAAACGAAACGTAAACAAAAACGCCGGCGCTAAACTGATAAATTATTAATACTTATATTATAAATGCGAAAGTTGCTTCGTCTGTCTTTTATCTTTACGATTTAATGGCTGAACGGATGTTCATTAAATTTGGTAAGGAAATAGATGGTGTTCCGGGGAAGGACATTTGTCTTATAGAAAAAAAAATCTAGTTTTAAAATTGTTGACATGCCAATGCCAGAAGGTAAGTACCTAATTAACTTTATGATCAGTATAAATTAAAGAATTTACGTAGTAGTAAAAATGTGGGTAATTAATTAAATTTCACTTAGATATTGTCCCAGGAAGTTCATATAGGTACATTTTTTGATCTAAGAAAACCGCGTGAAGCCGTCGGCAAAAGCTAGGATAGAATAAATAAACTGTCAACATATAATTAGTTACACAATTGACTAATATGAGTACGCTTTGTTTACTACAGCTATATTATGTCTCGAATGCGAGCAGCAATAATTCAGTCGTTATGAATGAAGCCATGTTTATGTAGAGTACACGTGGCGTTATGGCCGATGCCGTCTCGATCATTTGATTTTACGTTTACATTTTATTTCTGTTGAGGACTTGACGGTTCATTTTATGTTTACATTTTATTTCTGCTGAGGTTGGAATTGTTATGGCGTCGTCGTTGATGAGTCGATTCCGGTACTTGTTAGGTTCTATTTTATGTATTTATTTAGTAGTAGTTTCTTTCCGCGGTTTTGCACGTTTTTTCGGGATAGTAAGTAGTAGGGATTGCAAATTCCCGGTTTTTCGAGGAACCGAGAATCCCGGGAAATGTTGAAGTCGGAACCGGGAAATCCCGGGATTTCCCGGGAAATATATTTATTTTGTATTTTTACTGAAATTAGATAATTTAACTGCCTCTTAAGCCATGTCGCTTATATCACCTGCTATAACATACCTTATATCGCATAGGTATGCGATATATGGTATATTAGAGCTGTATTTCTATACATCTGTTAAAATGAATATCAAGCTCTTAATTCAATGTGGTCGATGTGTTTTGTTCCCTCGTTCGACAACAAGCTTTAAAACTTTTCGTTCTAAAGAGACGTGACTGAATCCAGCACCTTCATTTACTGCACTACCTACAACAACACTCTCAAGGCAGCAAAACTACATGAGGCTGGACTTGATCTTGATAAACAGAAAGTATCTTTGTGTGAAAAATCGCCGAATATATGAATTAATTGTTACAAAAAAGCTATTTTAAATCAAATTAATCGGTTTCAAATTGTTATTTTTATCACAATCAAAACACGCTTTGGTCTATCCAGTTCAAAGATTTATTACGAAAGGTTGATTCAATTTAAGGTTCAATCACTTAAAGTACATAAGTTTTTTTCTTCAAGATGGAGGTACATTATGCATGCACACGGAAGCTTGATTTGGGCACTCTCTTATACATTTTGGACTGTTTCCATTCATCTTTACCACCCTGACTTTACAGCCGCGGGTGGGCTTAGATCTGGTAAAATGCGCCATTCTCTCCTATTTTTGGCTTTTTTTACTGCCAGCCGGACACTGCAATTGCCTTTAGGTCTTGTTGGACTCCATCGACCCACCTGGGTATCAGATATAGGCCCTCGTCGGTCGCTGAGATCCATCAGTATGCCGTCAACGCTCACGGCGGCGATAGGTAGCTTTTGTACCGTACTGTATGTCAGATGCAGACGAGATAAATATGAAAAGATGGGGGAGCGCTATCTCGTGATGTCAAAGAAAGCTTTGAATGTAAAAGTGATCGCGATAGTACATTTAATATTATTATCGATCCATTAATAATAAATTTGCAGAACGACTCCAATTCAACTTCCAATGGCGAAACTGAAGTAGAATCTATGTCAGAATATCTGTAGAAAATTTAGTTATAGAAAAATATAATCGTTACATAATAATAAACATTTCGTTTACCTACGATATCCGACAATATCGATCTCATGTGTACTCTTGCTCTTTTTTCCCCGGTCCCCACCTCGCCGCACTTTCCTAAGGAGCGGTACAGCGGTTTCGGTCGAACTATACCAATAGTTATAAAAATTAAATGAAAATGAGAAGCTTGTATAACTATTGGTAACACCAATTTGGACACAGAAGGTGACTACGTTTAATTTAGTTTTTTCCTGCCTTTCTTGACTCTTATTACAAGGCGTGGTAAGCATGTTTCATGGCAGTTAATTTCGCCCTATCAGATCCAAATCATCGGCATAACCCAGAACTTGAACTGATTTCAAAGGAATGGTATCGTTCATTTAAATTTTTGAGTTTTTCTGCACTTGTCAAGTCTATATTGAAGAGTAGGAATGAAAGAACGTCCTTGACAAGGACCACCGAAATTTCGGAAGGGCTCTGATATATCGTTCTGCACCCTGACAACACTAGCCGAACTTCTCAGAGTCATTTTGGTGAATGCTGTTTACTGTTTGATTGCAGGAAAAATAATTACTGATTGAAATCAAGTGATATAAATCATGTCAACCCTGCCCAGTACCGCGTAGGTACCCGATATATTTGAAATGCTATAAGCAAAATGAAATATATTAAGTTATGTCGTTTCGGTATTAGTATATAAATTTCCCGAAATTCCCGAATTTCCCGGGAAATGAATTTGGATTTCCCGGTTCTCAAATGGGTCAAAAATTTCGGGAATTCCCGGGAATTTCGGAACCGGGAATTCCCGGGACCAAACCCTAGTAAGTAGGTTCAATTCAGAAATTCAGGATTTTTTCTCTACACATTCTTGCTTTTTGTTAATAGAAGCTTAGTCGAAGAGTCAAAGGACGTAGGCTTTATATTTAATTATTCGTAAAACTCGTTCAAAAATATGTGTTTAAGAAATTTGTACATTTCAAGAACTGAAACAAATTAGGAAGTAGTATTTACAATTGAAGCAATTGAGCTGACCGCAGACTGTTACAAACAATCTAGAAGTAGCTCAACTGATCCATATCAATACCATTCGGAAGCGAAACAAAGACAGTATTAATTTAGTTTACTTTTATTTTTCTTCTTTCGCCTTAAAAGTTGATGCGAAGTTTCAGAACCACTTCCCTTTACCGCGTTCTTTTCCGAACTTCAAAGTATTGAAAGCACTAAGTTTAGTTGGTGAAAGAGCTAGGATTCTAGATTCCAGCTCGGATTAGAGACATGGGATGCGATGCGCTGTAAGCCGAGGCTAAGTGAGATTGCACTGCAGGTGTTTTTTCAGTGATGCGGTTTATTCGACCGGGTATGTCCGTACGGGTCTGTGCACCGGGGAGTTTAGAAACGACGCCGATAAATAAACTATTATAATTTTTTTACTCATTAAAAAAAGGTATGTGAAAAGAGAAATATGTAAATACTTAGTAAACAATACTTTTCCAGAGGGAGTTAAAAGATCTAGAAACCATTTATAACTCCAAAATGTCGACGCATGAAATGCAACTTATCCAATCATTTACATAAACCGAAGACTGCTAAGTTTTAAGAGCAATTAGCTTAGTAATCATCACACTAATATTATAAATGTAAAAGTTTGAATGTATGGTTGGATGTTTGTTACCTCTTCACACCAAAACAGATCGGGCTGAAATTTTGCACACAGGTACTCTAATCAAACATAGGCTTTTTATTCCATAAAAAGTTCCAGTTCCCGTGGGATAGAAATCAGCGTTAAATGTTTCTAAATAAGTAGGCTAACTAATGTAAATTACTTCTTCCTTCGGTTCTATTATCCAAAATATAATAGTCACACTTTAATAATACAGCCGAACTTCCTTTTATAGATGTTAAAATGTGTCATTCTGTGACGACTTGACGATACCACTGACACGGTGAAGCGACTACTTGAACAGAACAGTCGCGGACTCAAACCCACGACCTTCGGAGCGACAGCCGAGGCCGCGCCGCCGGCGGGGTAGATGTCAGAACTGTTACAAAACGCCTACTCCAAGCCCATCTGAGCTTTCTAATGATAACATCTCTTCCTGCAATCGGTAATGAGAGTTGCGTAGGCGCAGCGCAGGTGGCGTGGCGGGCAATTAGGAGCGGCTGTCATTGGTGGACTATTGTAGGCTTTAGTCAGAAATAAACATAAACTCGCTGTGCCCACCACGAGGCTTCACAAAATTAATGTATCTTTTGAAGGGCAAGGTGTACGCTTCTACGACAAAACTCCTAGCGAGTAGCAAAAATTATCAGTAAACTTGGGTTGAATTTTTCTCATTCCAACTCGGAAAATAATAACTAACCGAAACCTACTCCGAAAAGGAAAATCGTAGTTTCATTTTCAATGTCGTGAAAAACCAACTCTTATGTCGCTTGCATAAGATTAGCGTTTGCACGAAAACCAGTCAGAAACTTCGATTTCGAGTTAGTTAAGAGTACGGGAGATCCCACAATAGTATACGCACAATCTCTGTCTCGGGATCACGCAAGCCTGCAGGTTTTCGAGGACATTCTAACTCGAGACAGGCAAACCAAACGGTCTCTTCATATATGTGAATGTTTCGAAACGTCTTGCTAAGCGGCCCGTTATGATTTACTAGTCTGTGACTAATTTAATCGCGTTTTGGCCTTGCATTTCGATGATGCCGTGCTTCCCGTTAGGTATACTTCTTAATGTTGAAGGTCCTTAGCTCTGTTATTTGTTGAACTTAGCCAGATCTTCGACATTTTGGTTTGCAAGTATATGGCTGAGACGGTTCGTGCTTTGTAGCACCTTTTTCGATATAATCTAGTCGCACTAATATTATAAACTAGCTGCGCCCCGCGGCTGCGCACGTGTTGTTCCTATGATAACTTTTAAAGGTGATTTCTATCTCTCGGGAACTGATTTATGGGATAAAAAGTATCCTATGTTTGATTCCAGGATTAGAATTACCTGTATCAACATTTCAGTCCAATCCGTACAGTAGTTTTGGCGTGAAGAGGTAACAAACATCCATCCATACAAACTTTCGCATTTATAATATTAGTGTGATAGTGTGATGTGATTAGTAATGCTAAGATGTACGATGGATGTTTGTTACTTCTTCACGCAACCACTGAATTGATGGGACTTACATTTTGCATAAGTATAGGTAGTTCTAGACCTCGAATAAAACATAGGCTACTTTTATACTGTAAATGAGTTCTCTTAGAAATAATCTTTAAAGGTTTCTGTAGAAACGAGGCGTAAGAAGCCTTGGACTTGAACTTAGTGTTAGATTTATCTAACACTAAAATACAGCAAATAAAGCGCCTTTCAGGGGAAGGCCTGCGTCCAGCAGTGGATCAATAAAGGCTGTTGAGGTCGAGGGAATTGGGGCACTGGTCAATCCACCGCAGACTATTGACATGGGTACCAGGAACCAGTAGTCTTATGCATAGGCCATAAAACTCTATAGGTTATAAATAACCAAATCGTTTATTTCAAGACTTCCAAAATAAGCACTTAGACGAGTATTTTTTTACTATAAATATAAACAGCTTGATGAAAAGTAATTAATATCAAATAAGATATACGCTAATGGACAAAAAAAAATTAATGAACAAGAGTCAATTGCACCAATTGACTCTTGTTCATTAATTTTTTTTTGTCCATTAGCGTAAGAAGTGACTCCTCAAACGTTTCCATGGCAACAACGCGAGCTTCACCCCGGGCCGAAACATATTGCATAAATAACGCGAACTGTCTTCAGCATTGCTAAATGTACCTCAACCTCAACAGCCTGTATTGGTCCACTGCTGGACGCAGGCCTCCCCCTGATAAGCGCCTTATTGGCGTTTATATCATGGAGGATAATGCTCATAATCCCCATATCGCATAGATCGCAGGTTGGATATCCCTTAGTCGCCTTACGACACCCGTGGGAAGTGTTGGGGTGGTACAAATTCTAAGCCGGCACCACACAGCCTGATTTACTTAATGTATTAGTCGCTTATTATATTCTTTGGTGTATAGTTTGACAACTCACTAAACGTATTTAATTGTCAAATTAAATACGTTTAGTGAGTTGCCCTCAGGTGCACCAATCACATACACACGTACACATAACACAAACAACACACCCCTCCCCCATACACACACACACACACAACCTCATACATACTCATGGGGTCTCCTGTTGCCCAGACTCTTACGAGACTGGTGTTCTCAGGAGACCCATCACTTAACAATTTTTTTTTTTTCATATTATTGTTTTAAATTGATTTAATTTAACGTTAGATTGCATATTTTATGTTAAGAACCCATGGAAGGAGGTCCCCAAGATACAGGTTTATCCTAGTTTGGGGATCAAAGATGTAATAATTTAAGACTTGAATCTTTTTCAGTAAACGTTATATTATTATATTAATTTTAACAAATGAACACACCATGTAGTAAGTATTTATAAGACATTATAATAAAAATTAAAAGAGTAAAAAAAATTAAAAAAAGAGTAAATTCACACTCAAGCAAACCCCTCGTTGTTCTTGGCTTCTCTCTGGAAAATATCCACAGAATCAAATCGAAAAAAAGTCAAAACAAACAAGGCAAATAAAGTATAGCTTAAGTTTGAAGTGCTTTACCCTTTCTCCACACTTCATCAATGCTAATATTAGGCCTCCCCCAAACGACGCCGCGAATATCGATCTTATGCCACTTCCATCCTTCATACTCACCCAAAGAAATTGTTACAGAGAGGAAGGCGAAGAAAAGCCGAAGCCAACGGAGAACCAGGACGACGGCTACGAGACGAGCAACAGCGGCGAGGCGGCGCGCCGCAAGCCGTCCAGCACAGAGGGCTCCCCCGCGCCGCCCCGCACCCCGCCACCACCCGCACCTCCCTACGAACCCTCCCCCCTCATGCGCTACTCAGAACCAGAAGCCGAATACCGCTCCTTCGAACCACCCCCGGAATACCAGCACTTTCCCTTCCCGAAATACAATGAGCCTTACGCGTTCAAGAGAGAAGGAGTCAACGATATGCCATTCGATATGAGCCAACACTCTGCTCCGCATCATCCCTCGCACATCCACCAACAGCATTACAAAAGAGAAGAGGAGTACAACGGTGGACAGATTAAACGGGAATGCGAAGACCCTTATTCGTTTGTCGAGGAGGACCCGATGTGCGGGATGATGCAACCGCAGCAGCTGCATATGCAGCATCCGCATCACCACCCGCATGCATTGCCACATCAGCACCACCACCCGCATATGATGCATCAGCAGATGATGTTGAATCAGCCTAAGAAGAGAGGACGCAAGAAGAAGATCAAAGATGAGAATGGGTGAGTCTTTTTGCTTGCATTTTTTTTATTTATTACAACAATGGAACATTTTTAGGTGAGATATCGTCATAGGATTTATTACCTTGATTTTTGAAATCTTCTAGCCTCTGTCTAAGTTAAACATTAACCCCCATATTCATAATGGTCTGCTAACATAAAACAGCTGCTAAGTAGTGTTGTTTCTCAGTCTGACTTATGTCAATAGAAGAAGACAGAGCGAGATTTAGCAGTGTGCTAAGTTAGCAGACCATTATGAATAAGGGGGTTAGCATTTAGGGATAATCTAGCTTTTAGTAAAATGTTTACGAAACGAAAAATATGTTACGGACTACCGTTATCGTCTGTCTTGCTATTATAATACGTATAAAAAGAAAAATGTGAAGATACCAACAAATATTAGGTCCTTACATATGAAATTGGCGTTTTTCGTACTGGCCACTTTAATCACAAATATTTTCTCCTCTTTGGTAAGGAATTCCAAATTCAAATTTGTACAGCTATAGACTCATGTATTTGTGCTTCGATGATCGTCATTCATTTGTTTTTTTTCTTCTGTTTTTTTCTGTTTGCGTCACTCATTTTACAAAATGGAAAACTTAAAATATCGCATTATTTACGAGTACGAGTTCCGCCGTGGCACTAGTGCTGCGGAAACAACTCGAAGGGTGAATGATGTGTATGGCGGTCGTGTTGCAAAAGAAAACACAGTTCGTTTTTGGTTCCAACGTTTTCGTTCTGGAAATTTCGACCTGCAGAACAAGCCCCGTGGACGGCCTGAGACTCAAGTTGATAATGAAGAGTTGAAGGCTATTGTGGAAGCGGATCCATCGCAAACCACGTCCGAGTTAGCTGCAGGCTGCGATGTTAGTGATAAAACTGTTTTAATTCACTTGAAGCAAATTGGGAAGATTAAAAAGCTTGAAAGGTGGGTACCTCACGAATTGACTGAAGCAAACCGGCAAACGCGCGTCGACTGCTGCGTTACATTACTAAACCGGCACAATAATGAAG
Organism: Eupithecia tripunctaria; assembly: GCA_955876795.1. NCBI lineage: Eukaryota > Metazoa > Arthropoda > Insecta > Lepidoptera > Geometridae > Eupithecia > Eupithecia tripunctaria. The sequence goes on from OY041624.1 coordinate 10,163,349, forward strand.
GTATTTTAAACCGAATCATTACCTGTGATGAAAAATGGGTTCTTTACGATAATCAGAAGCGCTCAGCGCAATGGTTGGATCCTGGCCAGCCAGCCAAATCCTGCCCCAAGCGAAAATTAACCCCAAAAAAGTTACTTGTAAGCGTTTGGTGGACTAGTGCCGGTATTGTTCATTACAGTTTTCTCAAATCTGGCCAGACTATTACGGCTGATGTCTATTGTCAGCAATTGCAAACCATGATGGAAAAGCTAGCGGCTAAACAACCTAGGCTGGTCAATCGCTCCACGCCACTGCTGCTTCACGACAACGCTAGACCACACACTGCGCAACAGACGGCTACTAAATTAGAAGAGCTTCAATTGGAAAGTCTAAGACATCCTCCGTACTCCCCGGACCTTGCTCCAACAGATTACCATTTTTTTCGAAATTTGGATAACTTCTTGCAAGAGAAAAAATTCAACTCCGATGGGGCAGTCCAAATCGCCTTCAAAGATTTTATTGATTCCCGTCCGACTGGTTTTTTTAGTAAAGGGATCAATGAACTACCTATAAGATGGCAAAAGTGCATAGAAAATAATGGTTCATACTTTGATTAATTAAATATATTATATTAAAAAATATTCGACTTTTTGTTCCTCCCATACAAAACGCCAATTTCATATGTAAGGACCTAATATATTGAGCATTTAAATAGTAGGATGTAGGTAGATAAATGATAATACCCAAGAAAGGGTAACAGAAATGTTAGACATCAAATTCGTAAACCTGGATTCCAAGGTTCTCAAGCAATCCTCTATTCTGACATGGCATCCCTAGAAAACAACAACAAATCAACTTGACATGTTATTCTTGAGGCCAGAATGAGCCTTTAATAGTAACCTGTCATGCCCTACGGACGTGCCCTTCTCGTCCCCTCACGGATCACGGTGATTCAAACGGACTACAAAGAGCTCGAGGGTTGGACTGCACTTAGACACACTTTAATTGGTCGACGACTACGGCGTGTGACCTGATGTTGCAGGCGTCTATAGGCTGCGGTAATCGCATCAGGCAGGCCGCATGCGTTTGCCGTCTTTGTCAAGGAACAGAAATACGCAGGTACTCAACTTGTTTTGTATAAGTAGGTACTTACTTACATCGTCTTGAATGGTGTGTATGTTAGACTTTTCTTCGAATGGATTTAAAATACTGTTGGCCGCAGATGGGCCTGACAGCGTTACCGGACCTTTGGCGCAAAGGGCGCCTCGACGGTAAAATTAGGTTGGGGCAACACGCACAAGGGCCACCACACCACTTAGGTGCGAGCCACGGCTTGGGCAGTCGCCAGTCGCCAGATTTTTTTTTATTTAACAAAATCAACAGCCCTTATGTCTAAAGATCATCTTAGATGCTGAGGAAATGGCGGTTCAATTGTGTTTTTTTTATGGTCTGTGCGCCATTTTGATATTTGACTAAGCACATATCTGACAACCTATACTTTTGAACAAGTGGCTAATGTATGGTTTATGGAGTTAAATATTTGAGTTTACAGATAATTTAATCACTTTTTAACAGCACTTTTCAGATTACTGACTGTATAGTAAAGAACTGCGTGCCACGATGAATTTATACAAATCAAAAAATTTACACATAATAACATACATTACAAGAAAAATATTACTGAAATCCCCTTCCTATAATAAAACAACGAATTAAGAAATACAAAATGAAAGAAAGTGTTTATTACAAAACGTGTACAAAAACACAAACTAGCTGGAAAGAGAAACTAGACAGAAAATAATAATGAAAACAAAAATGCATCACATAAAAGTTTAATGTGTTTGGTAGATAGGTTTTATCAATGCTTTGTCTATAGCATATGTGTGATTCCACCGTAACACCTGACATTTAATATAGCCGACATCGCTCTTCTTAAGGTCTTGAATCATACAAATGTACAGGGTGAATTAGAATACTAAAGCTCTCACGAAAAATCTGTCTCGTTCATTTTGTTCATGGTACCATTAGGTACCATGAACAAAATGGAGCTCCCTGGAGCTTCCAGGCCCTCGTGCCCATTAGGGCACGAGGGCCTGGAAGCTCCAGGGAGCTCCTGTCAGGAATGAAAAAGCATTTTTTCGAATAGATTATTGAATTATGAACTTCGCGTCAACATTTCAATTAGCGTCTATCTTTTCTTGAAATTGATCGCAAAAAGTAGATGCCTTTGTTTATTAATAATTCCTTCAGTCAGCTACTTTAATGCTGACTGTACAGGGTGTACCAGAAGGTTATTGGTCAGCCGTGGTGTGATGGGTCTTTCATACCCATGAAAACCGTTCTCTTTCTAATATAATTGCATCCTTTGAAATAAATCAAGCAGAATGTCAATTTCATGCAATTTGGTAAAAGTTCACCTAAATTCGATCCCGATGCGCTAGCAAAAAATTATAGAATGCCAAAACCTTTGTATCTAGAATTGAAAATGTACATCAGGAGTTTGAGTTGATGATTTAAAGTGTAATAATCTGATAGTTTTAACAAAACTAAAACTGACTTCGAATCTCTTAAGTTAATACTGTTTTTAAGTTTTGTGGGACAATTATTGATCCCTCTAGGATTAAATTTATAAGAGACGACCTCAGGATAATTATTTAAGCGATATACTTAGTAAGAATATAATAAAATAATAAATATAATATAATAAAAATTGGTTCATAACTGTCGAAGAATTTGACAAACAAACATACATACATATAGCAACATTATCCTCTTTTTTTCGAAGATTGTTAAAACACCCTGTAAGGACTGCGTCAGACCAGTTTCGCTGACCAGTTCAGTAAAAACACGTCCCTTGCACGGCTTCCCCTGATTCCCAGAACGTCACTACTTCATTCACCCATATTTTGGCAGTAAAAACTCGTAATACCGCGGCACAGAATAAACCGTAACATTCATTCCTCTCGTATTGTCGATAGTCCTGGGGTGCATTGTTGGCGTCCCCTTTGATAATGCGATGTACCCCTTGCTTGCGTGGAATGGCTCTATCACAATATATTTGGGAATGGTTACAAGGCTCGTGATGTAATTTGGTTAAAATTGTTGACGAATTAGCTTGCATTAGTATTGGGTCAGTTTACGGTTATTTAAAGATTTTTTTATAAAAAAAGACCTTCGTTTGACCACAATCTCATGTGATGGTAAATGATAATGAGGCGAAAGATTTATTATGAAGCTTAATTTTTATTTAGACTATTCTCGATTTGTAGAGATTTTAAAGAGTCGTGGCAAGTTTGCATGTTATGCAAAAAGAGACAACGAACCGAGTAGTTATTGACACCATCTTGTGTTTTACCGGACATTAATCGATATCATAACAATTTTCCTGCCCTGTACCTATGTCTGCGGGCTCAGCATAATGGGTTATCTTATTCCATACACTTCTATTAGCCGTCGTCTGAACACTCACTCCTTTGTTCTAAATATTAGTTTTCATAGCATCAATCTTTTGTTTGGCGTTGTACCTTTAATCCTATATACATCTACATTTATACGAACATCACACATTCACACTAATATTAAAATGCGAAAGTTTGGATATGTGTCGCTTATTCACGTCAAAACTAACGGACCAGACCTATGGTCCATATGCTACTAAGATATTTACGATTGAAATATTGCTCTTATACAGTTTATTTATAAGTGGGTATCACGGGAACGGGATTATGGATTAGGAGATTATGGTATACTTATAGGATTTTTATTTGCATAAAAGTGAACCTCAACAAATATATAACTTTTACTAGTTGCGCCCCGTGGCTTCGCACGCCTATCCCACGGGAACTGATTTATGGCTTAAAAAGTGTTTATAGATTCCAGGGCTAGAAGTAACTGTGTGCATTTCAGCCCGATCTGTTCAGTAGTTTTTGCGTTAAAGAGCAACAAACATACATATTTACAAACATTCGCGTTTATTATATTAGTAGGATGATGCGCCGCGATTTAAAAAAAAATAGTGTACTCGTAATAGCCGATGTTAGGGATAACATCTTCAAAACCCTTTAAAACACCGAGTAAAGGATCAAAATTAATGTTTCTTTCAGAAACTATAAATAATTATGCAAAACGAACGAAATCTCCCATAAAAACCAGAACATCTTGCTATACGCCCTTTATTACACTAAAAAATAACTGGAATACCGCCACCCTTTTGCCCTTGCATAAAACAAACATAAATACAATACTCAAAGGTGAATGCCTCGTTATTAGTCATAATAACAACGCCAACAGGTGAGCGATTGTCATTCAAATACACAAACAGATTCTCAGATATAACTATACATATATTTTTACATATCTTTGCTATTATACGGGTGGTTACTCTTGGCGCCAGCTCAAGTAGTTCCGACATTCATAATCCAGAGGAATTTAAAACTTTTCCTCTGAATTTTAAGAATATATATTTATATTCTATAACATCTGACCTTTGGCCAGCGTCTTGACTGTTAGTATAGTAAATTTTTCAAGTCGTGCCAACTGAAATTGAAAGTTGTATCGTAGAAATAAATATTTCATATCGCTTCCGTATTGGCAGAGCTCCCTTTGTTCTTTACTAGTGAAGAATCTTAATATCCTTTGCCATTATTAGACATTCTAAATACTAAAGTTTTTTAAACTTACGCGATCAGAACACATTATTATAAATATTCACGGGTATCCAGTACTCTAGTCATCCCGTGACCACGACAGAGTGTAAACCTGTTGAAACGTCGGGAAAAATAGGTAAATAAACGCGATAAATACCCGTGAATATTTATAATAATTCTAAATACTAACCCTCTTCATAAGTCCCCTAACATTTTCTGAGCTAAACGGCTGAATGAATTTCAATTAAATTCGGCAAAGAGAAAGATTTTATCCTGAATTCCTGAGTGACATAGGCTACTTGTCTGAAAAAATATATTAGGTAGAGTCTTCCTTATTAAGTAATTATAGTAAATTCCATATACACATAATTTCCATGTGGGTAGAAGCGCCATAGGGCGTAAAATGACCAATAAGGTGATAATAAATGACTATTAAAGATAATAATAGGCTTGGTTTAAAAAACACTATAAACCGACTTCAATTTTATGGTTTTCTCATGGAAGCCATTGTCAGAACTGGACCAAACCTTGGACCTTTTAAAGGGAACACACGGGAAGCACCAGCTTTCAAATAAAAAAAGAATCATCAAACTCGGATCACCCAGTCAAAAGTTCTGAGTTAACAAACAAAACAGTCGATTTGAGAACCTCCCCCTTTTTGAAGTCGGTTAAAAATCACGTTATTGTAGAGTTAAATATTCTAATATTTTATACCGATCAACTTCTGGCACATTACATTCACGAGACAAATATGTATACTCGTACTCGTAATAGTAGAGTTAACTTACTATCTATGGATAATTATGAAGCCTCCGGGATACATAGCTCGTTCGTGTTAGGATACATTATTGAGGTACATAACTACGTAAAGTATGTATCACTATAGGTACGGGTAAGTTACTGAAAGCCGGCGCGATCGTTTTTTTTTGTGTTTTTTATAGTTAACTACGTCACAAATCTGTCGACACTGGAAGCCTACTCAATTTCTTTTCACGCAGTTTCGAAGCTCTGGTGTCTATTCAGAGGTCGCCAAAACTAGAATAAACTAATAAGACAGGCTAAAAATGTTGCCGTCCATATTATTTCGATCGTTTTGAAAGGGACGGCGACATTTTTAGTACTTTCAAATTAGTTTGGTTTAGTTTTGGCTACTGCCTTGCTTTGTTTTCGGACGAATTAGATAAATGTCAAAATCAAGTATTAAATTCTTGTAGGTAATCTGTGTAAACATAGGGGAACACTGATCAAGGCTTACTCAAATCAAAGGTAAACAAACCTTTAATATATTTTAAGAACCGAATTTTCACATTCATTTCAAATAGTATTAAAAAATATATCTAAAAATAAACAAAAGAGTATCGCGCCAGCTATTAGTAACTTACCTATATTCGTACATCACTACACTACGAGTACATTATTATTAGAAATCAAACTCCCTATTGCGTCTGTCTGTCAGTAAAGCCAATATTTTTATATACATTTTAGCACTGTGGCAGTGGCGGTGTCCAAAAATGCGACATCCTTTAAGATTTATCACTGATTTGCGATCAAAGCTGGGCGGTTTGCTAGTATTGTATAGTTAGGTATATGTATGTAAGTTAAATGTGTTATGTTATGTCGAAACCTGTACGCGTTAATAACAGGTCTTCAGTTGAAACGAGAGGGAAACGATCTTTAGATGGGCCAGTTGTGAGACTTGTAAGTAGTGTCAAGTTGTAGATTCGAACTACGTCGTCAAATACGGGTAACCTGTTAAATAACTAGTAGATACTTGTCTGTCCAATCACAATACATCCTACTGATATTATAAACGCGAATGTTTGTATGGATGTTTGTTACTCTTTTATGTTGCCATCGGCATTGTGCCCACCATTTGTGTACTTTTTTATAATTGTGTGCAATAAAGTATTAAATAATAAAATAATTAAAACTATGTAAAAACCCTCGCTGCATCAAATATTACATTAATGATGTTAATTCTTGTCGCCCAGTCGTCGACAATAGTACTTATGCAAGAACAGTTAGACTTATGGTTTGTCCACGTTGAATGGAGCATGTTAGTAAACAAAATACGACACAAATAACAAAATCTCACTTGCTTGGCGTCGAGTTTCAGATATAATTGTAAGCAATTTTTATTGAAGGGAGGATCTAAAATCGATAAGTAATGTAAATTACGTATAAAAGGACGCGCCAACGAAGTGAATTTTAGGTTAAGTATGGGCGGTTTGTATACGTTTATGCCTCATTCAAAATGGACACGGTATAGTTATGCTAAGATTGTATTAGTTGATAAGCGAAAAACTTGCTAGTGGTTTCTTTTTCACTTCTTCCACTAGTGGACAAAAAATTTAATTAAAAAATTTTTGAATAAGAGTCAATTGCACCTCATTTCTTGTTTGATAGTAATAACTATTTATCAAGCTGTTCATATAGTAAGTAACAATTTGACTTGTCTAAGTGCTTATTTTGTAAGTCTAAAGAAATGAACGATTTGACTCTGACTCTGACTCATCTGTCAGTCTGAAGGCGATAAACTCGAAAACTACCTACGAGGCCGCGTGCAGAAACTAGGGCTTAATCAAGTGTGAGTCGACTACCACATGAAGGGTTCCGTAACATCGTCATACAAAACTTTAAAAAAAATAAGAGAAACCAAAAAAACATCTAAATCTATTGATGGATCGAAAAAAAGGCTAAAATGCTAAAGTTATTTACAACGGGATATATACCATGATTTGAGGTTTGAGCTTTCCAATAATTCCGTGATCAGGGCGCATGAAACTGTGCAGAAATATAGGAAAGCTATCCCGCCATCCCGTATATCCCGTTGTAAATAACTTAAGTATTAATAACCATGATGGATTTAAAAGTTTTAAGGCTAAAATGAATGACCCGTTCGTTCATCCACCCAAATCTTGGGTGATCGTTACGCAGTGAGGTGGATATTGGCCCTCTGAGTTATTAAAATTTTATTATTTGTTGTTATAGCAGCAACAAAAACAAAAATACACTTGCTAATGTTTTCACCTGTTTACCGGTTATAGGCAGGCATGATATACTTAACAGCAATTTTGAAAGTGGAGTTAAAAACCAAAACAAAAAAGTTTTGAATATGAGTTTTTTTATTGAAAACTAAAATTACAATCAAATATAAGATAAAACTAGTATTTATAACCATTATAACTACAGACTGTTGCAAACAATCTACTGGTAGCTCAATGAGAATAATTCTTATTGAGCTACCTGGTGAAATGATAAAAAAGTATCAATGATTAAAAAATATCGAAGTGATAATTAGGGATAAGAAAAACACCAACTCTGTGTAATTTCAACTGTCTCCTTTTTACGGCTCATGAGATACAGCTCGGTGACAGACAGACAGACGACGGACGGTCAGACAGCGGTGGCTTAGAACTAGATCTCCGTTTTCACCCTTCACGTACGTAACCCTAAAAATAGACAAAAGAGAAACCAGACGCCATAGAATACCTCAAGCTTAGTTACCAGTTCAACGTCCGTATGTTACCAAGAACGTCCATTATATAAAAAAATAGGCCGCCCAATGAGGTCGGCGTGAAAGGTGATAATAATAACGTCAAAGGGAGAATTAGATTAGCGAGAAATATGATAAGGGCTATACCTAAAGGTCGGGAACTGTTCCCAATCTGTATGTAATCAATAAATATGTACTCTGAAATGGCTTAGACTGGATAAGAATCTACCTCTATAGTGTTTCTTTCTTAGAGCTATGCTCGGAGTCTCTCAGAAGGATAGGATTCGTAACGAACAAATCCGACAGAGAATCAAAGTTATCGACATAGCTCAAAGAATTAGCAAGTTGAAGTGGCAGTGGGCCGGCCATATCTCGCGAAGAACCGACAACAGATGGGGTAAATGAGTTCTAGAGTGGAGACCGCAACTCTGCAAACGTAGTGTAGGGCGCCCTCCGGCCAGGTGGGATGACGATCTACGAAATACTGCTGGCAAATGCTGGATGCGTCAAGCTGAAGACAGGGCGCTATGACGCTCATTAGGGGAGGCCTATGTCCAGCAGGACTAATATAGGCTGATAATGATGATGATGATGAGTCAAACATTTGACCGGCGGCGATGGGAATCAAACCGGCGACATTCTGAGAGCTAAGGCGGAGTTTTCATCCACTCTATCCAAAAGAGTTTGTTTCGACGTACTTAGTACTTACGTCCTTGCGAGTAAAAGCCCAATTCCCCCTCAAGCCTACACACTGACCGCATATCCAAGCAAGCTGTGCTGGTCGCCGCAGACGACGCCCACGCGTGGCGTCACTCCCATTGTGACGTCACTTCCAATGCGCACCCTGTGGCCTGCGCAGACGAGCGACTTTTGTCCGAGTAATGTCCGTACTTTTTTGTGCGTGTAATGAGGCGTTTTCTCAATAAAAAATGTTTATAGTTCAGAGTGTGCAATATCGCCGCTACGAGATGGATTTTGAGCGGGGTGATAAGATATGGTATTCATGTGAGTGAGAAGTACAGAGCAGAGTGCACCGAATTTTCGCCAAAACTGTTTTTACCAGCACGTTAATTGCAAGTTAATGAAACCATTCGAAATATTAAAAGACATAACAAAATAAAAACTTTAAGGTTTCTTACCAAAACGAAAACCTAAGAAAAAAGTGTGTTGTTCCTGAGTTAAATAGCAAAATGAATGCAAAACATCTATTAAAAAAAATTATCGAGGAAACTTTCAACAATAGTGTTTTTAAAACACGTAATTCAAGATAAAAGATCGAAGTAACATTTCCCTAAATATGTAGGTGTGTATAAAGGTGGTCAAAAGTCAAAAATTCCTTTTTTCTATAAATACAATAAATGCACACTTAGAAAAGGGTTAACTCAAATTATATTAAAAAATTACACTGACACGGAAATAAAGTGTATTTTGATTTCGGTCGCTTCGGTATGTAACAAAACATACGTATACAAATATCGCATGTGTTTTTGGTAACTTATTCAAAGATTTTTGTTTTACCTACAAAAAAGGTAATACTCGGACTAGTCTTTCATCTGCGCTGCCCTTTATGTCATTGGCAGGTTCGACCCGCGGGCCCTAACGAACTCGATACGTCCCGTCTCGCACAAAACCCATTATAAACGGTTATTTCTAAAAGTCACAGTACAAAGACGTGTGTTACACCTAGATAGGATACATTATTAAAAGCTTTTGTCTTTTTATATAAAAGAATATACTGTGACGTCATACATCAAGGCTCCAGTATACCAAAAACAAAAGGTGATCGCGCCAGCTTTCAAAGATTGACCTATAGATTTGAACACCTTTCTCCAAGTCCTGGACCGGAGGACTTGATGGTCAGATAAGGAGAGAGGGATCTCTCTTATAGTTAACAAGTATCTGCTCGCTGCTTCACACGCTTTGTCTGGAAACGAGCGTTCAGTAGCGAACAAATAAAATGATGGTAGATGGTTCTGCAGGAGGCGCTGCTGCCCGCCCGCGGTGGATATCCCTTAGTCGCCTCTTACGACACCCACGGGTAGAGTTGGGGTGGTACAAATTCTAAGCCGTTACCACGAGTTAGCACTGCTATGGTGCATTTTTAAGGAAGTCTCGTCCTAAATCAAACCCGCGCTTTGCCATTTTCTTACACATTGCGACATAGAGCAAGCCTGTATGTACCTACCTCGTAGACATACTAGGTATATCCTTGGCCAGAGTGTAGGTATCTGTCTGACCGACTTAAGCGACCTTTACGTCTAAAACATTCTGAATACGAGTGGCTAAGTCTTAGTTAGTTTCGGCCAGATGACGTGACGAATCGATAACGCGGATGGACAATAAACTTGGTGCGGTGCTGATGACTTCAGTGGCGCAGCGGTAAATGTTCCGCCTGCGACGCAGGAGTTGCAGCTTCGATTTTTGCCTCGGGGCAACTGTTTGCACGATCTGCAGATTTTTTTCTGTGTATTTTATTCTATGTATACAAATGTATGGGTTTTTTTTTATTTTTGCGAAAACTTACGATTTGATTTGGTATGTTACTTTGAGAAAAGTGTTCCTGGTTGGAAATAGAGTCGATTAAGACCAACTTGTTTTTTTTGACAGATGTCATTTTTTGGGCAAAACGTACTTTTTTTTTCAAAAAACTAAATATAGCAATATTTTTTTCTTCAAAATAAAACACAAGATTTCTAACTATAAAAGAAATGGTAGCTACCCTTAAAAATTTGCCCCACTCTGTATAATACTAGCTGCCCCGCGGCTTCACAGGCCTATCCCATGGGAACTGATTTATGGAATAAAAAGTCTATTCAGCCTATTCCAAGCCTAGAACTACCTGTATGCAAAATTTCAATCCAATCCGTTTAGTAGTTTTTGCCTGAAAGAGCAACAAACTTCCTTCCCTACATGTTTACAAACTTTCGCGTTTATTATATTAGTAGGATGGGATTGAAGTTGCCACTTCTTTTTGGTATAAGTAAGTGAAATGATGATTTAAGAGGGAGCACGCTTTCCCAGAAGGAACTGCATACAGGTAGTTCTAGGCCTGGAATAGGCTACTTTTATCCCATATATCAGTTCCCGTGGGATAGGTGTGCGAAGCCGCAGGGCGCAGCTAGTATATCATAAAAATACAATATTACGTTTTCGTAGAACAACAACCAATTACCTTCTAAGATAAGTACTATTTCGCTGATGTAAACAGGACAATTATGATGATAGTGCGTATAGGAAAATCAAAATTCTGTATATGCCAGTCGATTGAGCGGAAAATTTACCATCAAACTGCATAAGTATTTAAGGCGCATACAGGAGCCAATCTGACAGCATGACCTATTTTATCATATTATTACGTTTAACATAGGAAATTTTAAACATCCCTCATAAGTTTGGGGTATCTATTATTAGCTATTTCTTGATACTATTATAATAGATTTATCTTTTAGGAAGAGATGCAAAAATAGAGTTTGGTGGCCAAAAAGCGCAACTTCGTTTAATGAAATTTTGTATACTTATGTAAGTTCGGTGACAATGCAATGTCATGTTACCATCGAGATGATCTGATGATGGAGACAAAAGGCGGCCATAGGAACTCGTACCCGAAAAGTAAAGTTAGATTCTAAAAATATTAAAATTGAATTTGCTCCTTTTTCAACAAAAATATGCAACTTTACATTGCTGAAGTTTTGTTTTACTGATTTCATAACTGTTGGTTTGTGGTTTTCACTGATTATTATCAGTGACCAAAGTTATCTATCATACATAAATGTCATTGTTTACAAAGAATATCTAGTATTCTAGAATCGAGTATGATAACAAACAGACTAACTTTCGCATTTACATTTAGATTGTTTTTATCTCGCACACGTAACATTAAGCTAGCTAGCTAGTAGCTTAGTGGCAATTTAAATTGAATTTTTTGGCTTTATGTGATACCCATAGAGCCAAAAATTTCGATCATTAGATATGCCATGAGATATCGATTGGCAACTCACTTGAAATCAGTGTACTGTGTGTTTTTAACGACTTTAAAAAAATGTTTTTTTTTATTTGAAAGCTGGTGCTTCCCGTGTGGTCCCATGACAATTGGTCCGGTTCTGACGGTGGCATCCATGAGAAACCCATATAATTGACGTCAGTTTATAGTTTTTTTAAACAAACTCAATTATTAACGCACGCATTCAAACACAATTGTCTTTTAACTGTGCCATTGATGCCATAGTTCTTGATGTCAGGGCGTATAACGATTTAAATCTATGTATAGATCTCTATATAAAGCAAAAGGTAATGTAACGCTAAAACTCCCTGCATCACATAGATAGAGCAGTCTATAAATAGGGCACGTCTAGTATACACGCCAGTTCCCATAGCGAGGTGGTATGGTGACACAATTAGCGAGCGCGGCCGCCGACCCCGCCGGAATTAGCGGCCGACCCACTTACAGGAGCCCTGGACTCCTGTCTCACACCACAGGGCCGGGAGAACACTTTTCCTGGAGAGACAGTGGTTTCACGACACTTTCCTAATGTGTTACGTACGTATCTAGTATGTGTCCTAGAAGAAATACTTTATAATATAATATTATAATAAATCAAACAAATATATAATACTAGCGCCCCGCGGCTTCGCACGCGTTGTTCCTATGAAAACGTTTAGAGGTGATTTTTATCCCACGGGAACAGATTTGCGGGATTAAAAGTAGCCTATGTTTTATTCCAGTATTAGAATTACCTGTATACAAAATTTCAGCCAGATCCGTTCAGTAGTTTTGGCGTGAAGAGGTAACAAACATCCATCCATCAATCCATACATCCATACAAACTTTCGCATTTATAATATTAGTGTGATTAGCTGCGCCCCACGCCTATCCCACGGGATTTGCTTTATGGGATAAAAAATTGCCTGTGTTATTCCAGGCCTAGAACTACCTACCTGTATGCAAAATTTCAGCCCGATTCGTACAGTAGTTGTTGCGTGAAAGAGCAGCAAACATACATACAGACATGGATTAATGAATTCCTCAAACTACGATACTTTTTATAGTAAAATGTATACATTCTACTGATAGGTATATATGCATAAATGCATAAAGTTGTTATAAAATGGCAAAATTCAGCACAAATACATAAGTTCCCGTAAGAGACCTAGCCAGCGCTGGTCTTCCCATCCGTATAGATGACATTACCTACTCCTCTTTTGGACGCAGGGCCCCGATAAGCCCTTATTGTCATTTTTTGCACATACTGTAAACGTAACGCATTACTAGTGAGTATTAATTCGGCGTCTGTATCTACGGCACCGTGAAAAAGCTTCTCCAATGATCCTTACAACACTGACTCCTACGGCGAATTAACCGTGGATTTTCACAAAAAAAATAAAAACAAACGCCATTGTAGTGATTTATGTTCGAGAAATATCAACTTATTCAACCTCAATAGCCTATATCGGTCCACTGCTGGACGCAGGCCTCCCCTGATAAGCGCCTTATTGGCGTTTATCTCATGGGTGGTAATACCCATAATGCCCACGCTAGTCATGCGGGTTGGTGATCGCAGTTCGGTGGTAGAATTGTTCTGGAGGGGGCGCTGCTGCCCGCCTCCATCCCTTAGTCGCCTCTTACCTCCCACGGGAAGAGTTGGGGTTGTGCAAATTCCAAGCCAGCACCACATAGCGGGAAAAATCAGTAGTCTTCAAATGACATCACGGGTCTATCCAGCCGACCTTCGACAGACCTATAGATAACCTGCTACAAGTACTAATGTTTCCTGTTTGCATCGATTTTCCTCCCGCCTGTCTACCTACCATATTAGAAGTTATTCCGCTCTTTTTCTATTGCTCGTTTTCTCTGAAGAACGGGTGGCTCAGCTACTTGTGGACTTTCATCGATGCATTGTCTTAGTGCATCCCACGAATAAATAACTTAAGTTTTTTTTATTTTTACCTCCCTCTATCCGACAGAGAACCAAAGTTGTCGACATAGATCAAAGAATTAGCGAGCTGAATTGGCAGTGGGCCGGCCATATCTCGCGAAGACACACACACAAATCTTCTGTATGTGAAAGTCAACTATTAACAAAGTCAACAATTAGTTCAATTATTGTTTCAATAAGGGGTTTTCGATTTGCAATTTTATGACGAAATAAATTAGTACTAAACATATAGACAGGGCCGTCGGGCAATTTGAGTAGGTATACCAATCTTAAATGAAAGGAAAACAAAAACAACAAAAAAATATGCTAAATTGGCAACACAAACTAGAAACTTGGTTTTCCTATACTTTATTTGATATTGTCATACATTGATTGATGACGAAAACCCCTCATTGTAAATACTAGTTTTATTTATTTCTTTTATTTAATTGTATTCTTCAATACATTATTTAGTCAGTGACAATTAAAAAAAATCATAGTGGTGCTGCATTATGACAAAAAAAGGATATCACAATTTGAAACTCCAGCTTTTATAGAAAGCTCTGTCCCTGTTTAAATTGCTCAAACCACATAGCTTTTAAAGATTAAATTCTTGACAAGATTCTTTAAAACGTCGGATTTATTACAGAGGCATTTGTTAGTGGGTAATCTTCGGACAATTATGAAATACTCTTGGAGTCCAATTCTGATATAAAATCGCTTTACTAATACGAATCCTCACGTTGAATCCTAAGATAAAATAAACTCTACAAGTCTAGATGCGTGCAGTGTTATTCTCACGGAGACATTGATAGAACGGTATCAACCTTGACACTTTTGATACACGTCCCTTCAACTGTAGTCTTTCATCTTCGCTAAAATTCCCAACCCGCATGCGCAGCGTGGGGATTATCCACGTAACCCCATGCTCATCGACCCCATAAAGGTGCTTATCAGAGCGAGGCCTGCGTCCAGCTGTGGACTTATAGGCTGGTGAGATGAAGTGAGAATGTATTTAGTGACGACCTTGTCATAGTAACGCGATTAGTTTAACATAACAGAGCATTTATTTAACGGACTTCAAAAAAGGAGGTCTTTCTAAATTCGACCGTATCTTTAACCGACTTCAAAAAAAGAAGGAGGTTCGCAATTCGACTGTATTTTTTGTGTTTCTTAACGCAGAAATTGGAAATAAAGGTTTTATTTATTTATTTTGATTTATTTACCACAGAACTTTTGACTGGGAGGTGGTCCGATTTTCATGATTCTTTTTTTATATAGCTTGCTTTCAGTATTGTCCCATTTCAATATAGTCAAGTTCTGACAATGCATGGCATCCATGAGAAAACCATACCTATAATTGAAGTCGGTTTATAGTTTTTTAAACAAACTCAATTATTCTTGTAGGATTTTATTCCTAACTTCAATGTGCATTTTATCTAAGTAGGTATAGGTCCACCAAGTCGCGCGGGGAGCAAGACTTAATGAATAACAATGCTGCGAGGCGCTAGCTCGATTGTAGTCTAGGCTGTTCCACAGGACAGGAACTAGGCTAGCCGATGCAGATGTTTACGCATATTTAAATTTGGTAGACCATGACGTAGGTTAACGGACAACCGGTTACCGAGCGGCTTTGGTACCGCGGCTGCGTGTGCGCAGCGCATAACTTTTGCCCGATTCATTGCTAACTTAAATAATAGTGGCTATTCAGATGTCGCCAAAACTAGACTAAACTAATCTGACAGGATTAAAAATTACAACTGCCAAATTAGTTTTGTTTAGTTTTAGCGACATCTGAATAAACACCAATCCTGGATTTCATGAATGTAAGCGGGTTAACTACGAACCTAGTTTGTGTTGGAAAACATGTTGATAAGGACGCAGGGTAGGCGCGACGCGATCCGCACTCACCACTGATGATGAAGTACCTCGTTAAGGGATGAAACGTTGGTGTTTTTCCAACACAAACAAGGTGCGTAACTAACCCGTTTACATCACACTAATATTATAAATGCGAAAGTTTGTATGGATGCACAAGATGTATGTATGGATGGATGGATGTTTGTTACATCTTCACGCCAAAACTACAGGACGGATCTGGTTGAAATTTTGCATACAGGTAATTCTTATCCTGAAATCAAACATAGGCACACTTACTTATTATCATACATACTTTTTATCCCATAATTCAGTTCCTGTGGGATGAAAATCACCTTTTAACGTTTCCATAGAAAACTCGCACGCAAAGCCGCGTGGCGCAGCTATTAGTAAATAATTTCTACAAGAGAAATTATTAATAAATATACCTAAAAAAATTCAGTCAGTTCCGTCCAGTTGTTTTGGCGTGAAGAAGTAACAAACATCCATCCATACATTCATACAAACTTTCCCATTTATGATATTAAGTATAGTGTGACTAACAAACGTCGTATCAACAAGGAATAAATAAATGAACTGAACTGAACTGAACTGTCCATGCTAGCCAAGCATTCTGTCAAGAAACTGAAAAATTGCGAAAACACATTTGATTTAAGATGTGTAGGTATAGGTAGGTACTCAGTTTATCCTTGGAACCTTTTTCCCTTCTCCGCGCAATGGCAGCACTAAAGCCAAATGAACGGTCATCTGAAATAACCAAGAGGTTTATTGCTTCGTCGCTTTACTTGATGAGCCGCAAGGACGACCTCTGCGGCGTAGCAGGTGCACCGACGCAATAGGTTGCGAGTTCGATTCGTGCCCGGGGACCAATGTTTGTACGATCTGCAGATTTGGTCGGGGTGTTTTCTATGTACAAATATATATTGGTGGTTTGATTTCGCTGTAATGAATAGTCCAGCACTCATTAATTGGTAATGTAATTTTTGCCAGACTTCAAAAAAAGAGAAAGTCAAAGTCAAAGTCAAAGTCAAATCGTTTATTTCTTTAGACTTACAAAATAAGTTCTTAGACAAGTCAAATTTTTACTATATAAACAGCTTGATAAATAGTTATTACTATCAACAAGAAATAAGGTGCAATTGACTTTAATTCACTTCAATTTTTTGTCCACTAGCGGAAGAAGTGAAAAAGAAACCACTAGCAAGTCCATCGCTTATCAACTAATACAATCTTAGGATAACTAAGTCTAACTGGTCTTACATACTATTGTCTGTATGGAACTGGGCGACATCCGGCCAAGCGTTAACATCATTTACGTAGTCATCTACGGAGTAATAGGCTTTCTTGATAAGATTTCGTTTTATGTACAGTTTAAATTTACGAATAGGGAGCTCAGTTGCTTCAGATGGAAGCTTATTATAGAATCTTACGCAATTGCCCACAAGGAAGATTCTCAATTCGATTGTTTTTTATGTTTATTACCTCAGAACTTTTGACTGGGTGATCCGATTTTGATGATTATTTTTTATTTG
Source organism: Eupithecia tripunctaria (assembly GCA_955876795.1). Lineage (NCBI taxonomy): Eukaryota > Metazoa > Arthropoda > Insecta > Lepidoptera > Geometridae > Eupithecia > Eupithecia tripunctaria. The sequence goes on from OY041624.1 coordinate 10,180,792, forward strand.
AAAGCTGGGTGCTTCCCTGTGGTTCCATTTCAATGGCATCCATGTAAAAACCATATAATTGAAATCGATTTATAGTTTGATAAAACCAACTCAATTATATTGAGTCCACCGTAATAAAAACAATACTCTTTCATCTGTTGCAAAAAAATATCACCCAGATTTTTGACTAATCTTTTCGTCTGCCAAAGCGTCTCTACAAATAATTTAAATTAAAACGTCCGATTAATCGCCAAAAGAAAAAAAACGTGTTCAATATCTTCTATATTCTAACTGCACTAATTAGAATTTTTGAGTCGTCAGGTCTATTATACGTGGGAGAACCCGGGGGAATCAGCATGTTCCACCAGACCGTGTCTGACCGACCTTACGTTATTTCCGAAGTATAGCTATGAATGACGGCCATAAGGTATCTAATTGGTATGAATTTTGATTAGTGTATGATTGCAGTGGCCAAGGATTTCTCTGATTGTGGATTGATGATGAGCCGTCTATAGATTGCAAAGTCGCACATGTCTATAAATCTATGGCGTCATGGTCGCAAGGCTGCCGTTTTGAAATTTAGATTTTTTTTCCTCGTATTTGAAGTAGCTGTAAAATAGCTGTAGGTTTTATATGTGACATAGAACGTAGGATTGTCCATCTAAAACAAGATTATCCATTTAATATTCCCTGTCATCATCAGCCTATATTAGTCCACTGCTGGACATAGGCCTCCCCTAATGAGGGCCATAGCGCCCTGTCTTCAGAGTTCAGCTTGACGTATCCAACATCTACCTGCAGTCTTTGGCAGATCGTCATCCCACCTGGCCGGAGTGCGTCCTACACAACGTTTGTCTAGTCGCGGTCTCCACTCAAGAACTCGTTTACCCCATCCGGTATCGAGATATCGCCGGCCCACACTGCCATTTCAGCTGGCTTATACTTTGAACTATGTCGATAACTTCTCGCTGAGTGACTTTGAACTGGAATATACTCCCGTATTGTAGGTAATATACTCATAATATTATGGGTAAAAAGCTCTAAAAGGCTAGATAGACGCTTTGTAAATTATGAACAAAGATCAATCCATATTATTATTTTAGAAAAAATGGCTTAATAAAAAATGTTTTTATTCTATGAATCAATATTTTAACTACAGGGACTTAGAAAAGACTTCGAATATATTCATTAACAATTTTTTTTTTTTCTTTTTTAATATGTTATTCATTTTATTAATTAATTTTGTAATAGAAATAGTAATTGTATTTTAGTATTGTGTAAATAAGAAAATAATATTTTAATGCCTAGGTTAGGTAGAATATAACTGGACATAATATAGTTTTAAGACCTACATTGTAACATATATTCTGGCAAATAAACATCTTTAATCTTTAATCTTTAGTAAATTGGACAGCGATATCAAGAGATCCCTACACTTTATCCAGCTGTGGACTGTGGACATAAGCAATTTCCTTAAAAATTGTACTTCAAAATCGTTATATACCAAAATCTGGGTAGCTACCTTCATATTTAGGGAAATGTTACTTTGATCTTTTATCTTGAATTAGAAACATGATTGGTAAAAGTTTCCTCGAGAGATGAATAATTTTTTTAAAAAATATGTAGTTGTTTTGCACAAATTTGGTATTTATCTCAGGAACAGCACCCTTTTTTTCTTCGGTTTTTGTTTTAGACGAACATAATAATGTATATTTCAAAAAACACTTAGGTTAGGTATGATGAAATACCAGCTGTATCGTCGACTTCGCCAACTCTTTTCCTGAACTAAATATGACTAATGCCCTACACCGACTATCGCCTTGACAAAAAAGAACAATTTATCCTTTTAAGCGTGAACAGAGTTACTTTCACACTTTAAATACTATTAGATTTGCACGAAATGTGCGCCTGCTCAGAAAGAGATCGAGGGTGACACCCACAGGAATGCTGAGTAGATGAAATTAAAAAAAAAACCGCCGGAAAAACATGGCTCAAGAAGGCTCAGAATAGACAAGACTGGAAAAAACGGCCGCTGGAGGCCTGTACTCGAAAAGAACCTAACCTTTAGTGTGTTATAATATAAAATAATCAAATTAAGTTATTTTTTCTTAAAAATTAGATGCACTGCGGCTGCGTGTTCGTTTTTCCCGGTACAAGAAGCCTATTTTCTCCGGGATACATTGCCAAATATTAAGATTCTCAGCGTTTTAGGCGTGGAAAGAAATACAAATATTAGCAAGTACTTACAAGGAACTAACAGATTTATTGGAATCCTTGGAAGCTAGCAGCTGTGGCCACTCCGCGCTGGCCACGGCGCAGTACCAGACCATAATTACAGTGCCACGCAACAGCGGGAAGGGGTGACGTGGTGTGAACCGAGGCATATGGCGTGGCGTTCGTCGCCCTGTACGAAGACGTACCTCGGCGGTAATACCAGACCTTGATTTACTATCTATACCGTATCCATCGACCATGTACAATGTCAGTAAACAAACCACCGACACAAATAACAAAAAAACACTTGCTTGGCGTAGAGTTTCAGATGTTATTGTAAGCAATATTTATTGTAGGATCTCAAATCGACAAGTAATGTAAATTACGAATAAAAGGACACGCCAACAAAGTGAATTTTAGGTTAAATACGGGCGGTTTGTTTAATTTCATTCTACATGCTGCGATGGATAATATTAGGTCCTTACATATGAAATTGGCGTTTTGTATGGGAGGAACAAAAAGTCGAATATTTTTTAATATAATATATTTAATTAATCAAAGTATGAACCATTATTTTCTATGCACTTTTGCCATCTTATAGGTAGTTCATTGATCCCTTTACTAAAAAAACCAGTCGGACGGGAATCAATAAAATCTTTGAAGGCGATTTGGACTGCCCCATCGGAGTTGAATTTTTTCCCTTGCAAGAAGTTATCCAAATTTCGAAAAAAATGGTAATCTGTTGGATCAAGGTCCGGGGAGTACGGAGGATGTCTTAGACTTTCCAATTGAAGCTCTTCTAATTTAGTAGCCGTCTGTTGCGCAGTGTGTGGTCTAGCGTTGTCGTGAAGCAGCAGTGGCGTGGAGCGATTGACCAGCCTAGGTTGTTTAGCCGCTAGCTTTTCCATCATGGTTTGCAATTGCTGACAATAGACATCAGCCGTAATAGTCTGGCCAGATTTGAGAAAACTGTAATGAACAATACCGGCACTAGTCCACCAAACGCTTACAAGTAACTTTTTTGGGGTTAATTTTCGCTTGGGGCAGGATTTGGCTGGCTGGCCAGGATCCAACCATTGCGCTAAGCGCTTCCGATTATCGTCAAGAACCCATTTTTCATCACAGGTAATGATTCGGTTTAAAATACCTTCATTATTGTGCCGGTTTAGTAATGTAACGCAGCAGTCGACGCGCGTTTGCCGGTTTGCTTCAGTCAATTCGTGAGGTACCCACCTTTCAAGCTTTTTAATCTTCCCAATTTGCTTCAAGTGAATTAAAACAGTTTTATCACTAACATCGCAGCCTGCAGCTAACTCGGACGTGGTTTGCGATGGATCCGCTTCCACAATAGCCTTCAACTCTTCATTATCAACTTGAGTCTCAGGCCGTCCACGGGGCTTGTTCTGCAGGTCGAAATTTCCAGAACGAAAACGTTGGAACCAAAAACGAACTGTGTTTTCTTTTGCAACACGACCGCCATACACATCATTCACCCTTCGAGTTGTTTCCGCAGCACTAGTGCCACGGCGGAACTCGTACTCGTAAATAATGCGATATTTTAAGTTTTCCATTTTGTAAAATGAGTGACGCAAACAGAAAAAAACAGAAGAAAAAAAACAAATGAATGACGATCATCGAAGCACAAATACATGAGTCTATAGCTGTACAAATTTGAATTTGGAATTCCTTACCAAAGAGGAGAAATTTGGGATTAAAGTGGCCAGTACGAAAAACGCCAATTTCATATGTAAGGACCTAATATATAATAGTGTAGCCTATTACGCGGTAATTGTTAGCTGCATTTGCGACTCTATTGACTATTGAGTGCCGTGCTATACACAAAGGGGGGCACCGCTATTTCCTAAAGCCTTATATTAAGTACGTCGTCGGTCCGTCACTGGCAAAGACATAAGTAAAATGTCTTTGGTTACTGGTTAAAAATATATATGCACAATCATGTACCTACCTAGAACAGACACGCGAGTCCAACTCCCACTTGGCCTGCCTTTTTATTGGGTTTTCGGCAAATAGTGGAAGAACTGAATAAACGATGGATTTCATAATTTAAGATTAAATTTGATAAAACTAATGCGAAAATTGGCCACATCTCTGACTCTGTATTGTAACTTCCTCTACTCTATTATCAGTTGACATTTTATCTACGATCAACCGAGAAACAAACAATGCAAAGTCAAATCGAAGATTCGAATGAATGAAGGAATCGAATTATTTATATAAATTAGATACGCGAATAACTTTACTAAAACGTTGCTTACTAAATGTCATTATTAAAAAAATTGCAGTGCCTCCTGGTTTCACCCGCGTAGTTCCCGTTCCCGTGGGAATTCCGGGATAAAATATAGCCTATGCCACTCCCTGAATAGTAAACTTTTTATGATGAAAGAATTTTTTAAATCGGTGTAGTAGTTTCAGAGCCTATTTGATACAAACAATCAAATATTTTCTCTTTATAATATTAGTCTTATATTAGTAGATACATACATAGCACATACAAAACATAGAGGTTAAGATAAAGTTAGCAAAAATGGCCAACATTTAGCAGATGCAATGGCATAATGTGTCCTTCATAAGCGCTTAGTAGTGTGGTTAGAGCCTGCAAGACATAGAAAAGTCTGGCCGACACAGAAGACCTTCTGTGGAGGTCAGACTTTAGCCACGCTCACCACACTGTTAAACGCACCCTATTTCTAAACCGACGTTGTTAGTTACTCTTGGAAGACGTCCACCAGCTCTTTAGGTAGATTTACTAACTGGCGTGGCGCAGTAACCCAAAGTGGATCCAGAGATCCTCAGTTGTCCCGGTCACTTACCATGTCAGTCCAGGACACATCACGATATTCTGGTCCTGACCGATAGGCGACGACATCCTTCAACCTTTGGGTAGCCTGGCTGCAAAGACTGGTTTATGCGAATGGCATACATGGGAGACGGTCTTCCACTCTGTATACCAACAGAAAGCACTAAACGGCTCATGATGATGAACAAAACTAATCTTTGAATACCGTAGCGTACAGAGTCAGAGTCAAATCGTTTATTTCTTTAGACTTATAAAATAAGCACTCAGACAAGTAAATTTTTTTACTATATAAACAGCTTGATAAATAGTAATTACCATCAAATAAGAAATAAGGTGCAATTGACTCTAATTAACTTATATTGTTTGTCCCCTGGCGGAAGAAGTGAAAAGAAACCACTATCAGTATATAAAATAGGTAAGTAAGTAGTCAATATATCTATACAGTACTTTAAAAACAGAAATTCGTTTATTTATAAACAGAGAACAAAAAGACGAAGGAAACGGAATAGTAAGTAAAAAAATAACAAAAAGGATATTAGAAAGACTTATCAAGAGTGGACAGATAGTGTTGATGAACCATAGGTACATTTGAAGATGGGAAGGGATTTAGCTCTTCGGATAGAAACAGGAAGAGCGTTCCAGAGTTTGGCGGCCTGCAACGTGAAGGTATCACCATAAAACTGGGAAGTGTGTGATGGAATTTTTGAAAGAAGGGTATCAGAGGAACGAAGGGATCGTGAATGGGACAGATGGAGAAACGGCGTTTTAGATGGTGTTGATGGAATAAAAATAACAGAGTAAAAGACATTAACAACATGAGCATTCCGGCGAAGACGAATCGGTAGCCACTTGAGCCTGTTACGGTACTCAGAGATTTGGTCAAATTTACGCTGGCCAAATATGAACTTAATAGTTCTGAAGACGCTCAAGTTTGTTGAGTTGGTCTTCAGTTACGTCGGGGTAACTGGCGCCTGTGTAGTCTAGGAAAGGGAGCAATAAGGATTGTGCGAGCGCAATTTTGGTACAAGTAGAAATAAAGTTACGCAAGGGCTTTAAAGAAGTCAGAGTCAGAGTCAAATCGTTTATTTCTTTAGACTTACAAAATAAGTACTTAGACAAGTCAAATTTTTACCGTAAGTACCTGTACCAAAAGTCTTCCTGGATACCGCTGCCAGCTGCGGACCTAGAAACTATTAATGTTTATAAATGGTAACGTCTATCCCATAAGGGTTATATCGCAAGTCTCCTAGGTTATGAATAGGGTCTGGTGGTAACGAGGACTGGCGATGTGCGCCGGCGCATCCGCCCACGTCCCAATCGCCGTGTGATTGTGCGCGCGTGTTTACGTCGCGGCGGGTATTTCGGGACCGGAACCTACGGCCGCATCGTAGCTAGCCAAAAATCCGACGATAATCGGATCAAGGTGGAGCGAAACTGAAAGTTTCGGATTTTATGTTGCTAGCTGCAGGGGCATTGTTGTACAGTAGCGGGAATACTAAGTAGGTAACAGGTTTAGTACCTACGCCAAGTAGGACGTAAGTCAAAAGTGCTAGAAATAATTGATTGTTGAACCAAAACTAGCAATGCTTCAAAGAATTGGAATACTTCGAAAAGTTATAAGTAGGTACATATGGTAAAAATAAATTGACTTGTCTAAGTGCTTATTTTGTAAGTCTAATAAACGATTTGACTCTAACTCTGGTCTTTTCGTTAGAAATCACATTGATGTGATGTGACTTGTTTAATAAACTAGCGGCGTCTCGCGGTTTCACCCGCGTAGTTCCCGTTCCCGTGGCAATTCCGGGATAAAATATAGCCTATGTCACTCCCTGAAAACTAAGCTTTTTAATGATGAAAGAATTTTTGAAATCGGTCCAGTAGTTTCGGAGCCTATTCAATACAAACAAACAAATCTTTCCTTTCTAGAATATTATTATTGATGTGAAATCATTTACTTATACTATAATGCGAAAGTTTGAATGGATAGTTACTTTTTCACGTCAAAACTAGGGAACGGATCGAGCAGAAATTTAGCATAGATATACCTATGGTTTATCCATCCAGCATGGAGCATGTTAGTAAATAAACCACGATACAAATAACAAAAACTCACTTGCTTGGCGTCGAGTTTCAGATATAATTGTAAGCAATTTTTATTGAAGGGAGGATCTAAAATCGACAAGTAATGTAAATTACGTATAAAATGACGCGCCAACAAAGTGAATTTTAGGTTAAGTATGGGCGGTTTGTATACGTTTATGCCTCATTCAAAATGGACACGGTATAGGTACAAATTCAAAAGCAAATTGAAAAATGCTTTATTTTAATTTAAATTTGATATTTTTTTATATATTTAAAAACCTAATTCTAGACCTGGAAAAACAGACTGGGTATATTGACTGGAATGTTATTCCAACATATTAGTTAAACGTTTGCTAGAAACGACGTGTGCGGTCACGGACAAAAACGAATCTACGTTAAAACAGATTCCTTACCCTAGTTATCGTAGTATCCAAAGAAAATGTGACTCAATACCACTGGCCCTATTAAATTATTATGTAGTAAAATATTTAACAATCAATCATTAACACTTCACGGCATAAATAATAAGATCTATTGAGAGCGAGCCATTACAAGAGACGTCTATAAGTATCGTCCACAAACTATAAATAAGTTTAAACATACCTACGGCACCAAGTGTGGTTTATTATTATACGGAGTGGCCGAAATCACGGGCTGAAGTGAAACGTACTCACTGTTTATTCACAAATCACATTTCAAACAGATAAATTTAATGTTTTATTTAGTTGCGTGTAGTTTGATTTGTTTTCGTTGACATGGGCATGCGTTTGTTAGTTACTAGTTATCTTTGTTAGTTTAGCACTGGTAGGCTCAAGGCATGCTTTGATATTTCTTATCATCACCATCAATCTATGTTAGTCCAGTGCTGGACATAGGCCTCCCCTAATGAACGCCATAGATCCCTGTCTTCAGCTAGCCGTATATCTGTCTGCAGATTTTATCAGGTCGTCATCCCACCTTGCTGAAGGGCGTTCTACACTATGCTTGCCGAGTCGTGGTCCCCACTCAAGAACGCTTTTACTCCAGAGGTTAACTGTTCTTTGCGAGATATGGCCGGCCCAATGCCACTTCAGCTTGCTAATTCATTGATTCATCTAGGTAGGCTAAAATCAAAACTTTGAAGGAAAGCTGTTTAAAATTTTATACACATACAAAAGGATGTTATAAATAACAAACTTTGTTAATAAAATACAAAATAATGTTCTTTCTCGTTAAAATAATCATCAACCTATACTAGTCCACTGCTGGACATAGGCCACCCATAATGAGCGCCGTAGCGCCCTGTTTGTAGCTTGCCCCATCCAGCATCTGCTGGCAGACTACACAGAAAGAATAAAAAACAAAATTCAAAATATTTTTGCGAATTAAATACAAAACAAGTAAACAAGTCAAGTACAAATGAAAGGTCCAGAAATATCAAATTCCGTAAATTACTACAGTATCATATGACTTTAATAAGCTGCATAAATCCAAGAACCGGTGGACCAAAACCGCAGACGGCGAGCAAGTGCAAAAAGAAAAGGCCAACAAACATAAATGCTGTATAATTTGTGATGAATTGATGAATGGTTCGTTAAACAAACTATAAAATCCGAATAGCGTCATTAATCTCTATCGATATAAAAACGTCGTTAAATATCGCGGTATCATTTAAGTCGCTCACTGAGCGCGCCTGTGATTAAGTACATATTATTCAAGTCTTGTATGGGACAGTAATTGTCTCTGCCACGTGTCTTTGCTTATAATTTGTAGAGAAATTGACAAAAGTAATTGTTTTCGATCATCTTTTATTGTAAGGCTTTTGCTTATTCGTTTTAAAGCTGTTTCAGACGAAGCAAGATTTTTTATCGCCTTGCGGGCTGCGCTGCTCGGTCTTAGGGATGAGATACATGTTGTTTACTTTACAATACTTCTTGACTGTCAACTGTAAGAGACTACTTTCTATGGAAACTGTTAAATGCTATTTCTATCCCACGGGAACTGATTTATGGGATACAAAGTAGCATATGTTGGATTCCAGTATTATATGGGATACAAAGTAGCATATGTTGGATTCCATCCAGTATTAAAATTATCTATATGCAATTTTCAATTTCAGTGCAATTCAAGTATTTTTGGTGTGAAGAGGTAGCAAACATCCATCCATCTCTACCTATCCATACATCTAGACATCCAAATTTTCGCATTTATAATTTCACCGGAAACTATTTCTTCAAACCGTATCAGCAATTCTTGTAGGTACTTACTATTGTGTGGGAATAATTGATTCGAGACTTCGAGTATATAAAGAGTATCAGATAACTACATAGAATCACCCGAAAAACATAACTCGGTTAAAAAGCGCCGATGTTTATTTATGTATATACAGCAATGCCAATATAATATACCTATCGCCGCGTTAGAGCAGAAACCAACAAAGTCGCCATTTTTGCCAATATGATTTAAAAATGCAGTTCAATTCAAAATGTTATTCTCTTTCGACTGATGAAATCAACTAAGTGTTAGGACGGTTAGTTTAGGAGATATATAAATAAAAAAGCAACTAACTTAACGATTAAAACTAAAAACTTAGAAAAATGTACAGAAGATAGCAAGAATTAATCCGCTTACATCCGTAATGAATTCGTCAAACTACGATAGTTTTCATAATAAAAAAGAATTAATCTGTATATTTCCTATTTTTATTGTGGTACAACAATATAGAGGATTATGCTATTCAAATCTCATGCATTCCTTCTCCTTGCCCACAGCATGGAAATCAAAGTGGAACCCGGCATGGAGGGCGCGCTCGTCCCACGCGTGGTGAAGGAGCGCAAGAAGCACGACCGGTTCAATGGAATGAGCGAGGAGGAGGTCTCTCGGCGCACGCTGCCCGACCACCTCGCAGAGAACTTGGATATCATCATTGTGAGTACGATCGACAACTGCTTTATATCTTGTAGTGTTCTGTAGTCTATGTAGTGTAGGTAGCCTGCGGAATAAGGTCTTAAGAGCAAGTACTCTACACAACAAAACGAAAAACAGACCTTGATAGGCTATATTGGTCTACTGCTGGACGCAGTTCTCCCGCTGATAATGATCCCATGGGATCATTATCAGCGAGAGCCATAATCTCTACGCTGGGCATGCAGCTTAGGGATCGGAGTTCGCAGGTACAATTGTTCTTTCGTCCCTGGTGGATATCCCTTAGCCGCCTCTTACAACACCCGCGGGGAAAGATGGGGTGTTGCAAGTTCTAAGCTACACAGCAAAAAAACAGACCTAAATCAGAAACGAATGATATTTATTTCTTTAGGCTTACAAAATAAACCCTTAGACACAACTAACTAAACGTTATTATCAGGCTTAGAAACGTAATTACTTTCGGTTTTATAATATGAGTAATGGATATGCTAGCTATAGGGCGCATATACACCGACTGCAAATTGCCGTCTGCAAGGCTGCTGCGAGGTCACTCCGTGAAGCCTGTGGTAGGAAGCTTCTGCGCTTCTGGACGGAGTTAGGCTGGTTAAAATAGCAAACAAACACGCACAATGGACCATCCCGACTCTCAGTGCGAAAAAAAGAGTTCACTCACTATAACCATAACCAAGGCTCAACTGCAGACCAACCGACGGCAGTCGATGGCTGCCCTGCATTCACCTGCAGTCAGCAACTTGCCTACCGTATATTTGAAACGTGCTGTCCGTGTGTAAAGCGCTTTGATGACTATACGTGCCTGTACTCCTTCAGATCGGCATAAACCCGGGCCTGTTCGCGGCGTACAAGGGCCACCACTACGCCGGTCCAGGGAACCACTTCTGGAAGTGTCTGTACCTATCTGGACTGACCCGGGAGCAGATGAGCGCCGATGAAGATTACAAGGTGAGGTCACACATCGATGTACCTAGTAATAGTACATTGGGATGAAAGTAACTTATTTAGACCGCTAATTCTGCATTTCTGTATGTATAGTTTTCGAGCTATTTTAAGTGATTTTTTGCATTTTAGTAGCACAAATTTTATAGGTCAACAGTATTAAAAAATAGACAAAATAATTAATTTTCCATTAGGACAACAAATACATGACTTAATGTTACTAATAGTTGTTGTATTGAATGAAAACTATTTCGTATTCATACTTAAACACATACTACCTACTCTGATATCCCAGTCAAATGTTCAATGTCAAATCCACCTGTATTCCAGCTGCTAAACTTCGGCATCGGCTTCACGAACATGGTGGGGCGCGCCACCAAGGGCTCGGCGGACCTGACGCGGCGGGAGATCAAGGAGGGGTCCGCCATCTTGCTGGAGAAGCTGCAGACCTTCAGGCCGAAGGTGGCCGTGTTCAACGGCAAGCTGATATACGAGGTCTTCTCGGGGAAGAAGGACTTCTGCTTTGGGAAGCAGCCGGATACTATTGCCGGGACTAATACGGTGAGTTTTGGTGTCTATGGTCGCGCCACCAATACCCGTGCGATCACTCGCAACTGGCAGTAATAATAATAATAATAATAATAACTCATTTATTGTTCTCACACAATGTGCTTAAATTACTACAACTATAGTATAGCTATATCTAAGAGCAACATTGTGTGAGACTGGTGCCTGCGTTAGGTTTGTGAAAAACCTGTGTTACAGGTCACCAGGCTCCCACTCCGCGGCAAAGGTGCAGCAAATACATACAATAATAGTTCGTTTAACAATATTATGCTAAGTGTACAACTAATATGAAAACAACAATTACATAAAGAAAAAAAAAGAAAAATAGTACTAAACTAAAAATAATAAAGTTTTTATTTAAAACTAGTTTTTAGTTTTACTTGTAAGTAATAATAAGGCAGCATTTCGTTGAAATGTAGGTTATTTGTGTGTATCTGTGAGGGTGTGGCGGTGAGTTGTGATGTGTTTGTGTGTGAGTTGGATGTGTGTTCGGGTAAGGTCTCCTGAGGACACCAGACTCAAAAGAGTCTAGGCAACAAGAGGTACCTACCTACTCGTGTGAAAAATTAGTACATGATAAGTAGAAGTAAACAGTTTTAGTGACAACAACAATTACAACATTAATTAATTAATTTTCTATATTATGAGCCTGGACATAACAGACTTTCTGTTTGATCGTAATTAAGACTCTTTAGGTATTTAGTAATAGTATGTTTACAACTATATTTGTGTAGGGGATAGATGTTGAGAGACTTATTCAATTTGTTGTAGAGAAAGTTACCTTGGAAGCAGAAGAAGTAGTTAGTGCGGCGAGATTTAAATGTTTCAGCCTGGCAAACCTTCCCTTTTCTGCTTTGCCCTTATTTGTTTCTGGGTCAAATAGGAGCTTTGAGTGTTTTAAAAGTACAGTGTGCAATATGTAACGTTGTCTCACCGTTAGGACATCCCAGCATCTGAATAACTGTACAGTGGGATGACGAAACGGCAGTCCAGCAGCAACTTTCAATATTGCACGCTGAGCTTTCTCAACTTCGATCAAATGGGTTTTAGCAGCTCCACCAAAGGAAGTAATGCAATAATCTATTATTGACTGTGCCAAGGCAGAGTAGACCATCTTTATGACCTTACGGTCAGCAACGTGCTTAAGTGTTTTAAAGATAAATATCAGTTTACGAAGCCTTCCGGTAAGAACATCAATATGTGGTCTAAAGCTTAGGGTTTGATCAATAACGACACCTAAATATTTAATATTCTCTGCTCTTAGGAGAGAAGGACATGCACAGTTGGTGGTAGGGCCGGTACATGTGTGTGCGAACAATTTTAGGTTGAGAGAAGGGAGTAGGTTTATCCTGTGAGCAAATGCCAAGTATTTAGTTTTTGTGATGTTAAGCGTTAGGATATTACTATGCAGCCAGGTGCTAACTTTATTAAAACCCTGTTGCGCGAGTACGAAAACTTCCTCCCAAGTATTAGCACTGAAAAATAGGGCTGTATCATCTGCGAAACTTAATATTTTACCACAAGGTAGCTGCTGCTGGCACAGATCATTTATGTATGCCAGAAACAGCGACGGTCCTAATATACTGCCCTGCGGTACTCCATGATTGACAGTTAGTATGTCACTTAACTTCCCGTCTATTTTGACCCGTTGCTTCCGACCTTCCAGATAATTTCGAAACAGGTCAAGTGGAAGACCTCTGACACCGAGATTTTCTAGCTTATGAAGGAGATTAGGTATGGAAACAGTGTCAAAGGCCTTCGCCAAATCGAGAAATATAACAAGGCACTTTTTCTTCCCGTCCAGATCTCTAATGATACAGTCAACAAGTTCGTGTACTGCGTCGCTTGTCGACTTTCCATGCCGAAACCCATATTGGTTATTAGAAATAAGATTGTTGGACTCTAAGTAATGCACCAAGCGCTTGTTCATAATGCGTTCCAATATTTTTGACATCGTAGGGAGGATTGAAATTGGCCTATAGTTAGTAGTGCTATTTGTTTCTCCGCCTTTGTGAACGGGTTTAATAACGGCTAGCTTATATGCTTGAGGAAACAGTCCAGTTGCTATAGAGAGGTTGCAAACATGCGCAATCGGTTTAGAGAGAAGATGTGCATATCTCTTGAGGAATTTACTCGATATCTGGTCAAATCCCACTGCGCAGTTTTCTCTCAAACCCATGATCAGCTTTGTGACTTCTTCTTCGTCCGTCGGGTGTAGTACAAAGGACTTCAGAGTATGGGTATAGTCGAACGGGATGGGCGCAAGTAATTGATTTCGTGACATAATTTGTTCTGCAAGATTCTTCCCTATGTTTGTGAAAAAGCAATTAACTTCATTGATGCTGGCATCAGGATTGTTCGCAAAGAGGAGATTAGTGGAGTGGTCTTTAGCCTTGTTTGAGCCACTAATTTTTTTAATGACGTCCCATAGCTGTTTCTTATTATCCATAGCATTAACTAGTTCCTGTCGCTCATAATTTCGCTTAGCCTTCTTGATAATTGTATTGCAAAAATTTCTGTATCGCTTATAGGTAATCTTATTAATATCTTGATCAGGATTCCTTTTGAATTTTACGTACAGCTTATCACGGTTCCTCGTGCATTTTAATAGTCCTTTAGTGATCCAGGGCCTATAAGTTCTATTCCTGTTCGAAGTTTTACGTAGCTGAGAGTTATCTACTATGACCGACTTTAATTGGTCTACGAGTAAGTTGGCTGCTGCATTCGCATCTCTACATTCTAGGATTGGTAGAAAATTCAATTGGTTCATTGATGTATCAAGTGACTCGTAACAAATGTGATAAGATGGATTTCGTGAATCATATTTAAGAACTTCGCTATTAAGGCTAACGGCCACACTTTCATGATCGGTTACTGATGTTTCGAAGACGAAGCAGTTAGCGTCCATTTTTGTTTTGATCATGATGTGATCCAAGCAGGATGTGCCGCGAGTAGGTAATGTGTGACTTGGTAGTATTCCGTGGCTAGCTAATAAGTTAAGGTACTCATAGGCACGTCTATCTGTGCTATTTGGTACTATGTCAATATTTATATCACCGCATATGATTATATTTTTATATAATTTAATTTTATTAAGGAAGGAGTCTAGTGAATTGACAAAATTAGTTATATTATACTGACTGGGTGGCCGATAGATTCCGAGAATGCACGTGTCCCGACTGATTTTCAGTAACAAAGCATTAGCATCATAAATTACAGGTTCTTCAAAGGTTACGTTCAGTTGTTTATTATAATATATTACTACTCCCTCATTTTGTGTTTTGTGAGTTGTCGTGGTTATATAACTATAGTTATCGAGGTCCGGTATATACCTAGAGGAGGCCAGCCAGCATTCCGAGAGTACAAGAACATCCCAATCTAACTTTGACCTTTGCAGGAGCGTGGTAGTAAGCCTGGGACGTTTGGATGTTTTCAATAAATGCTAAATGTATGTGCTACTGATGATGGATGCTCTGAAACAAAATGTGTTATTGGTCCTACATATGGCGGCTCAAATATTTTTGTGCGTTTTAAACATAAAAAACATCTTTATTTCCTTATATACAATAAATATACACTTAGAAAAGATCACGGAAATAAAGTAGTATTTTTGACTTCGGTCGCTTCTGTATGTACGTAAGGAATCGACGAAGAAATTTTTAGCCTAATAATTGTTAATTTAAAGTTATTAATGTTTAAAGTTATAGAATAAAGCATGACCAAATAATCATTGGTTGGCAGCTTATTATGGGGCTACTTACCGCGACTCAGCAAAGTTGTGTAAGTCTGGCCATGTGGGATGACGATGTAATGCGGCTGAAGATAGATGTTCAGCAGTGTACAATTATGGGCGAACAAAAGACGAGATTGAAGATTCTCATCAAACCCACAGAAAAGCTGAAACGAATCTGTTAATCATAGACACACACAAGTCTGTCTCCGGTATTTTAAGGAGCTGGGCTCTTACGGGTCTGGTAAGGGGAGAGAACGATGGACAATAAACTACCAAGCGAGATGACAGTGCAGTTTCTAACTAACAGTTTTTTTTTTTATTGAGTAATGACTAACGACTACATTCAACTTATTATACACTAGCAGCGCCTCGCGGTTTCACCCGCGTAGTTCCCGTTTCCGTCGGAATTCCGGGATAAAATATAGCCTATGTCACTACCTGAAAAGCAAGCTTTGTAATGATAAAAGAAGTTTTTAAACCAGTCCAGTAGTTTCGGAGCCTATTCAATATAAACAAACAATCAAATATTTTCTATTTATAATATTAGTATAGATTTGTGTTACTACTTTACTATGTCGGTAAAGATGAGAGATATTCACAATGTAGCCCACTGCGCTATCCACATACGCGGTTTTATACATACAGAATAAAAACATGCAACAGAAGGCCTAACTAAAACTAAGCTAGTCGAGAGCTGTGCTCCACTTCAACAACTAAGTTTAGTGAA
The DNA here is from genome assembly GCA_955876795.1 of Eupithecia tripunctaria. Taxonomy (NCBI): domain Eukaryota; kingdom Metazoa; phylum Arthropoda; class Insecta; order Lepidoptera; family Geometridae; genus Eupithecia; species Eupithecia tripunctaria. The sequence continues at coordinate 10,196,770 of OY041624.1, forward strand.
TAAACGAAATGCTAGAATTAGATGGGCTTATATTGAAGCTACGTGACGGATTTAGAATGCCTACAAATATTTATTTACTAAGTATCTGCGCCCCGCGGCTTCGCACGCGTTGTTCCTATAGAAACGTGAATGAAAAGGTGATTTCCATCACACTGATTTATGATATAAAAAATGGATTATTACAGGATTAGAATTACCTGTATGCAAAATTTCAGTTCGATCCGTTCACTAGTTTTGGCGTGAAGAAGTAACAAACATCCATCCATCCAAGCTTTCGCATTTTTAATATTACTACATATAAAGTCTCATCGGAGACTCTTCAGATGCGCAGGACATATTAAAGTGAACAAATGAATGCGTAAACACATGTGTACTCTCATATTCCGATGGGATAACAGATCGATACGACCAGGGAGAGGTCAGGCGCGCGACCAACTGCTTAGCGTGCATTCCGAGGCACGGAATGTACCATGAGTCATGACTAGACTAGAGATACTACTGAAACTATAATTCCGAGAAGAGAGAGAGAGAGAGAGAAGAATCTTAATCTGAATCTACTCCTAACAACGTACCTTCCTTGCAGTACATGTGGGTGATGCCGTCATCGTCAGCCCGGTGCGCGCAACTCCCCCGCGCGGCGGACAAGGTGCCCTTCTACGCGGCGCTCAAGAAGTTCCGAGACTACCTGAACGGCCTGCTGCCCCACCTCGACGAGGGGGAGCTGGTGTTCCCGGACAACACGTCGCGCAGGCCGCAGGAGGAGATGGAGATACGCAGGTACAAGGGGATGAGGTTAAAAACCAGGTTTCGACCAAAAACACTGAAGCAGTTGGTTAAAAATTAGGTTTTGACCAGAAAGACTGAAGAATTAGGGTTAAAAACCTGGTTGGGACAAAAAAAGTGAAGGAAAATAGGGTTATGTGTTGTGATGATACGATGTTACAGATATACACGTTAAACATACAGCCAAAGTCGGCGACAAGTGGGCAACACTCACGCTATCTATTGTAAGGTTAATATATCGCTAAGAAATACCCAGGCTTCTTTAGAGAACTGAACTTCCATTGCATTCGCGCTCAGGGATAACACAGAGAAAGGATAAATCATGTCCAACCCAGCAGTGGGATCATTTGAGTTGATTATCATGTCATGATTCCCAACATACTACAATAAATTATTTGGTTCTTATCTGTAGCTTTGTTTGTATGCATTTCGGGCCCAGTTTCGTTTAAAAGCATTAAAACTTAGGGCATTTGTAATCAGCCCGGGCAATTTAACAAAACTGCAGGTAGATCTTAGTTCTATTTAAGTTACGTAAGCTCTATTCACCTAACATATTCTCTTTCAGCACTTAATTATCATTTAAAATGAAACTTCTTCTTGATACACTTAAGTCATTAAAAAATGACGATCGAAATCGACCGTTTGCACCCCAAACTCAACCAATCATACAATGTTTATCTAGTCACAATCTAAATCTATTCTCAAAACACCCCTATTCCAAATTTCTTGACACCAACAAATCTGACCACTATATTAATAATTATGAACAATAAAGTGTACATTACCCTCGCGTTGTTCTCTTGTAACTAACATAGAGCGTTGGTTACTCGCGACCGGCTCGATCGATCGTTCTCCCTGTCAGGACTCCCGCTTGCAGACTCACTACGGAGCCCGAGCCCGGCGACACCATCATCTTAGAGGACGGGACCGAAGTCCCACTGAAGAAGAAACGGGGGAGGCCTAAGAAAGTAAAGCTTGAGAACGGAGAGGTCGCGCCGCCGACGCCGCGCGCGCCGCGCCAGCCGCGGCAGGCGCAGGTCTTGGACCCGAACGGGGATCAGCCGCCGAAGAAGAAGCGGGGGCGTCCGAAGAAGATCAGGCCGGAGGAGCAAGCCTTCTTGTTGCAGCAGCAGCAGCAGCAACAACAACAGCAGCAACAACAGCAAGTAAGTCACAACCTCAATCTCAACAGCCTATACTGGTTCACTGCTGGACGCAGGCATTCACCTGATAAGCGCTTTATTGGCTTTTATCTCATGGGGGTAATGCCCATAGTCCCCACGCTGAGCATGCGGGTTGGGGATCGCAGTTCGGTGATAGAATTGTTCCTCAGGGGCGCTGCTGCCAGCCCTCGGTGGATATTCCTTACGAACCTGCGGGAAGAGTTGGGGTGGTGCAATTTTAAGCCGACGACACCACAAGTCAGATAAAAAATCTAATCATAAAAATCATAAAAACCCATACATTTTCGACTTCGACGAGACTGGAACCTGCGTCCTTCCCTCAGTACGGGCATGTGATAACCATCCACGAAGTCAAGTGACGTAGAAGTCGAAAATTACGGAACTTCATACGGACTTTACCGCCGTTAGCTCTGTTTTTCTTAGAAATTACCCATAGAGTAAACCATAATAACCAAAACCTTGAGTAAACCAAATGTTAGAAATTCATTGAGTAGTTCCTGGTCGCTTTTAGTACCAATCGGTTCAGTACAATCAAACATGCAGTAAATATGCAAGATGCTTAATGCTATTGCAAGATATGTAATGACATCAAAGTGTATATGCGGTTGTGAAAAGCATTGGAGGCTAGCACCCTAGATCCCAGAAGTAGGTGACCTCTAAAAATAGAAATCCTAAAATGATAAACATGCATAATCATTTATTCTGTTGTTAAAGAATGATAATGGATGACATTTATTTTTTAATTAATTTAATCAATAACTCGCTATTCCTTTCCAAAACCAAATAAATCATCGAAAACGAATGATTTATTTGGTTTTGGAAAGGCCTCAATTTTTTTTTATAAATGACGAATTTTTCTGGACAAATTCACACAGCATACGTTTTTTTTAGTATGATGGCTATCTTAACCTTAGGTACCTACTAGAACCTAAGTTTTTCGATGCTCAATGTCAATGTAATAAAAAAAATGTATAACATGTTATTTCATAAGGTTATACAACCGAACATAGAACGTTTTCCGTTTTATAAAGTCGGTTAAATATACGCCCGCACTGTCAGATATTAACGTCGCTACAAAGTAACTTGGCTTCCTCGTCAAAATAAGATGAACAAATTATTAATCATCGATCTGTGGTAAAAGTCATGGTTTGGTCACAATAAGTTCAAATTTCGGAAAAAATCTTCTCAAAAATTCTTCTCTAAAATGCTAATCTTTAAAAACGGGCTTTTCAGAGTTAAAAAGCCGCCAAGTTACTGCACTTGGTTCCACTTACCTCGTTATGCCGAACTCCCTGTAAAGCTAGTCTGCGTATATAAAGGGTTCCTTCTGTTTCCAGCAAACCAACAGCATGCTGCAGCCCCCGCTCCCCTCCATGTCGGAGGGGTACCTGGGGGGCGCGGGCGCGGCGGGGACAGACTTCCCCCAGCAGCTGCCCTCCCCCCTCATGTACCACCAGCAGATGAACGACAACGCTACTTACTTCCAGCCGCAGCCTCAGCAGGCTAACCCTGGTACGTACTCGTATGCCATTAACGTCACAAAAAATTCGGGTAGACTGTGTCAAGAACGCTGCCCCCAGTGGAGTACCTACATCTCGCTTCATCGTCATCATCATCCTATATAAGTCCGATCTGCTGAACATAGGCATCCCCCAATGAGCGCCATAGCGTCCTGTCTTCAGCTTGTCGCATCCAGCATCTGCCAGCAGTATTTCGCAGACCGTCATCCCACGTGGGCGGAGGGCGTCGTACACTACGTTTGCCAAGACGCGGTCTCCACTCAAGAACTCCTTTACCCCAGCGGTTGTTAGTTCTTCGCTCGCTTCATAATAATTCATACGTTTGCGGCTCCTGGAAGAAATCGCGTAAGCGATAAGGCTGTCCATTGTGCAGCTATTTTTCTTTTCTATTTCTCTGTATCTTGGTGTGCAATACCGCATATTTGTATTGTATTGACTTTGCTCTAAATATGTATTTGTTTATCTAATGATCTTTATCTTCGACAGGCATGGAATCCCCCCTAGACGTGACGCTAGGCATGGGCCGCGGCTACGGGTCTCCCGGGGGGGCGGGCGCCGCGCCAACCCCGGGCCCGGGGTACGCGGCCTCCCCGCGCGGGGTCTACGCCTCGCCCCGCTCGCAGGGGTACTCGCCCAGCCCTGCGCGTACTCCGCAACCCCAGGTATGTACTTAAAGAATCTGATCTTACCGATCCTATTTACTTAGTTGATAATAATTTATAGTCTAATTTTATCCGGTTCGAAGGACCAAAAACTGTAGGGGTTCCTACAGTTATAAGTTAAGTTAACAGTTAATTAGTAGCGGGAAGGATAATGTACGAATCAAACCCCCGAGTGCTATTTTGTCACTGATTTAATATTGGTAAGAAATTAAAAGTAAAAAAAAAAAAAGTAAAAATCATTTATTGGTACAGAACATGGGGAACAGAAATAGTTTTGAAAAACGATGTCATCTGCAGAAGTTAAACACTGTGTCGCAGAAATTGCACAATAACATGAGTAGTAAGCAAATTGGTGCAAGAACATGTGTATAAGTAGGTACATATGCTTCACTATACATGCCCTAGTTAACTAGCGAACTAACTGTTGGAGGACTTATTACTCTTACTACCCCTAACAGCAATAATAATGTTTAAAGCCATTATGTAACCACCCCCTCCCTCATAAAATCATAAATCATTTATTCAGAAACAGCCATACAATAGGGTATATGCATCGATTTTTTTTATTGTTTTAATCTATTCCTTAGGTCATTATTTAACCGAGGAATGATAAGACGCTCACTGAATTTCGCATTAACAAGGTAAAAAAAACAAATCAAAACTACAATCATTTTCGGGTGATAAAAACGCTGCCATATTGGCGCCATGTTTATGTGACGTCGACGTACACACTTGATTAAAACCTTTGGTGACGACCTCGGTAGTGATCATCTCAGGGAAGAGGTTTTCCGAAAAAACTGAAAATAATCGACAATACGAAATGTCAAGTGGGCAGAATAGTGTCAAATCATGGTGCAGCAAGCAGAACAAAAAAAGAAAAAATGTGCACAGTGATGTCACGTCCGCTTTAGTCAATGGCGTAGCGTTTTGAAATTTTGCGATTGAGATTTAAAATATCAAGTTTTCAATGGTTAAATTCTACAATAAAAACATCTCAAAATGCAAAAATAAATATGTAGATATGTTTCTATATCAATAGAGAGTACGTATATATTTTTTTAGCCATTTTGAAATCATATGCATATACCCTATTGTGTTTGAACAGTAGGTAGGTACATAAAAATATCATGCAATGTAAAGAGAATAATGTCAAATTCTTAGTTATAAAAAATTACACTTGTCCAATGAGCTAACTTAAATTACATAAAGTCAATATAGTTTTATTTAATTGCTACGGTTTAGGAACTCGTTGACCGTGTAGAAACACCCTTTCAGCAGGAGTTGGGTAAGTTTACTTTTACGGAATGAAAGCATCTGAGAGGTTAAACCAATTGGTTTAACCTCTCAGATGCTTTCATTCCGTTTGGTAAAGAATTGAATAACCTGATAGCCTGATATCTGCTACAATGTCTAGCGATATTTAATCAAGGACAGAAAGGCACCTCGAAATCCTTCCTTCTGGTTATAAGTCGAGTAGCCATTTGCTCAAGGGTTTCATATTTGTGTCTATTTTTGATAATATCAGTTAGCAATAACAATATGTAAAGGCTGGGCACCGTGAGTATGCCTAGCTTCCTAAATGGCTCTTTGCATGACTCCCAATCTTCCCTCTTCCAGTACCCTGCCAGCCCGGCGGCGTTCAGCGCGCCGTCGCCCCCGCTGCGCGGCGGCGTGGCCGGCGCGGGCTACGGCTCGCCGGCGCAGCGCTCCTTCGCCGCGCGCTCGCCGCTCTACGCGCACAGTCCCGCCCCCTACCATCATGCACAGGTAACTACCATATTCACCTCCACATATACACACTGCGCCCATCTAAGCATTTTGGTTTAAACTGTTTCCAAAATAGTAGTCAAAATAGTCTGCGAACTTAGCACACTGAAAATCTCGCTCTGTCTTTTCTATTGACATAAGTCAGAAACAACAGTACTAAGCAGCTGTTTTATGTTCGCAGACCATTATGAATAAGGAGGGTTAGGTTCTAGTTGAAATAAATGTCTGGATGTCTATCTAAGTTGATTTGTTTGTTTATTTGTTCAGCAGCAGGCGAGCCCGGCGCGCTACTCGCAGTCGCCCCACCCGCACCATCCACACCCGTACTCGCGCTCGCCCGCGCCACAGGTAATACGAACATCACTAATGCCCGTATTATGAAAGCTTGCTCAGTCATCGATCTATGCTTGAGCAACGCATAGCTCTATGACTGAGCAAGCTTTCATAATACGGGCCTAAGAAGGCTACGAAGCTCTCCCAAATCTCAGCGGCCGGCCCGTGCGGATTTATTGCTGTTTCACGTAGAATCGCATCGTGGTGGCCATTCGGCGGCGTTCGCCTTATTTCGTAATTTTGCCCCCTATGTCGTATTGCCCCCGCGTGTGAGCGAGCGGTTGCAGAAACTAGAAGGAATTTCACCATTTTTGATATTTTTTCGTTCTTTCCGATTCATTTTAAATAAACGACTAGCAAGTTTATCAGCTAATACAATCTTTGCATATCTAAGTCTAAATACAGCGTTACTGGTAAGTAGACCCGATCCTTTCATGACGTGATAGTAGGGTTCAGTAAAAACCAATTTTATTACGAGGTACCCTGGTCTAAAGTTGAGCCTCTTCGAGATAGTTGAATTTTAATATTTTTAGCGAAAATGTCACCTTGAAGTAGAAGATTGATGATATTTTTTATAAAAAAATAACTTTCTAAATCAGAATAGCCTTTGAAAGTCGAAGAAATAATGGTTAACGCTAGAGCAGTAGGCCGTTTAAATCTTAATAAAAAAAAAATATCTACATGTTTCACAATCCAAAAAGGTGCAATAGGTGGGTCACGTGTGTACGATCTTTTTAAAAAATACATATCAAAGGACTCAGGTAGTTAAATCCCAAGTAACGGTATTTCAAGGTTAAGTGTTTGCCTTCCTAGTAGAGGCGGGTTTAGTGATCAGAAAGACTGTGATTGGTTCCGCTTAGAGAGTTCTGACACAACCTCATACTATTGTCAGTGCGGAACTGGGCGACATCCGGCCAAGCATTAACATCATTAATGTAATCATATAAGGAGTCGCCTTTCTTGATAAGATTTTGTTTTATGTACAGTTTAAATTTACGAATATCTAGCTCACTCAAATGTCGGCTTGAGTAGATTCAATTGCACGCGAGTGTATGTACCTGTGGTATGTACCGAGAGCAGTCTCTGACTTAAGTGTTAGTTGGACCCGCAGGGCATCAGCCGGCCGTACTCGCGCTCGCCGGCGCCCTTCCCCGCCGCGTCGCCCGGCGGCGGCGCCGGCGCGGGCTACGCGGCCTCGCCGGCGCACACGCCCTACAGCCACCACTCGTCGCCGGCGCACCCGCTGCCGCCCACCACGCCCTACAGCGACTCACACGCACATCTGCAGGTAACTAACTACCATCAGCCGTACTCGCGCTCGCCGGCGCCCTTCCCTTTTCAACTTCGGATCAAAATCGGAGTATAGATGTTGTTACGATCGGTTAATCCCCAATCAATTTGACATAATGCAAAGTAGTTTGACAGTCCCAATATTATCCCTTGAGGTACCCCAAAAGACGTGTGGTATTGATCGTTTCATCGCGCTTGTAGATAGCTTGTAAAGATATTTTACCGATTGCGTCTGATCTTTACTATTTCGAGGTTACGTAAAAATATGAATAAAAACTGTGTCAAAAGCTTTAGTGAGATCTAAGAACCTTCCTTTGAGAATTATAAACAATGCCGGACAAATCACACAGCATTATCTAGCCTAAAGCTAAGCAGAGCTTGTGTTATGGTTAATACGATGATGTTGCCAAAACTAGACTAAACTAATCTGACAGGACTAAAAACTATGCCATCCTTATTATTTTGATCGTTATGTCAGGGATGGCGACATATTTAGTACTGTCAAATTAGTTTAGTTTAGTTTTGGCGACATCTGAATAGACACTATCTGCAGTTAGTACAAACATTTGTCCCGAGCGGGAATCGACTTCCTGCGTCGCAGGCGGACTTTCGCCCACTGCGCCACACAAGCGGCGTATCTGAATATGAATAAACTATTTGAGGTAAAACATTATGTAACGTGTATCGACAGGGAGGTTCCGGCAGCAACGCGTCCAGTGCCGGCAGCAACCTCTGCGCCGACCTCTCCTCGGACATCGGTGCCGCCATCTCGTCGCCCCCGCCCCCCGGCGCGGACTTCGACCCCCCCGCGGAGTCCCCGCCCCCGCAGGCGCCCTCCGTCTCGCAGCATGCTAACGACGAGACTAGCGATCTTACAGACTACTCCAAGGTTAGAGACGACACGAACATTTATTTATGAATGCACTAGCTGCGCCCTGCGGCTTCGCACGCGTTATTCCTATGGATACGTTTAAAGGTAATTTCTATCCCACGGTAACTGATTTATGGGATAAAAAGTAGCCTATGTTTGATTCCAGGATTAGGATTAACTGTATGCAAAATTTCAGCCTGATCTGTTCAGTAATTTTGGCGTGAAGAGGTAACAAACATCCATCCATCCATACAAACTTATAATATTAGTGTGATTGTAGGGTTCGGAGTTAGGAGGCTTGAGTAAAACGACTGTTTGTTGCTATGGTAGGTTAATCACTGAGGAATTCATAAGACAATACATAATATACGGCAGTTAGTATCTATCTACTTAGGCATACAGTACAGCATTTACTTACAATAGCCATGGATGACACGGCAGCGTAAGAATAAAAGCCGTGGCTATCGCGGCGTAAGAAGCTCAGCTGCGACTCAGCCTATTTTTGGCGTTGGTACGGTAGGAGCCAAGTAAGTGAACCAATCAAAATGTAATGAAATAGTATTTATTTGCTTAAATAAAGTTTAACAATGACATCACAGGAAGGGCAATAGATCCCTTCTGTCATTTAACACCTCCTCGGACATAATGCATATTACACTATTATCAGTAATAACTAATACAGAATATTATACATACTTTGATTAAGAATCCAAGATATTTAGTGCAACAAAGACATTATTTGATGACAACTTAGAAAATCTCATAAAAGTAACAGAAAACAACAGGTATATGACAAGGTTATCACTAAAATTTAAAACTAACTTCAACAACACATAATCTCACATGTGCAGCGAAAAAAATTTAAATTTGGATTCGAAAACGAAAGAGAGGTCAATAAAATAATGAATGTAAGCTTTCAAATCTAAAAATTGTTTCGAGCTTCGATGATACCAATGTCGTTAAAAATGTTCAGCAATATTCCTTTTGTTTTGAAACCACTTTGTATACAAAAATATCCAGATTTTTAAATCGAATAGGTGTGAAAAAATCTGTTACTGAAGGCGGATGTTTGCATTTGCAGAAGATTTGGTAAATTGAGTAGATTACAAGAAATATCCGGGGATATACCATGATTTGAATTTTGAGCTTTCCAATATTTCGGCACAGTTTCATGCGCCCAGTGAGTTTTATTAGCAGATAAAAAACGATCTACCCTCATTTTTTGTCTTTTGCTACGAATGTAAATAACTTTAGTATTAATGACCATGATGGATTTAAAAGTTTTATTAAGAAATATCCGTGTGTTATTCCAGACGTCCGGTTCCCCCGTGGGCGTGGGCTCGTCGTTCAGCGTGGGCGGCATGTTCGACGCGGAGGCGCGCCTGCAGTACGGGAACAACTCCGCCTCGCCGACACACCACGACCACTACTCTCAAGATGGTAACTACCATTTACCACTACTTTATTATATTCATTTAGGTGTACTTCCTGCTTCGCTAACGTAGAAATAACCTATACAATTACATTTATGCACCTATGTAGAAATAGCCACATAATTACACGAGGTGTTTGTGCGCAGAACTCTACTTGGTTTCCTAAACAACGTGTATCATAATATGTGTACTACCCTGAAGGGGGAGGTTTCAGACCACAATGGTGATCAGTTGTGACGAGGAGTAAATTTAAAATTCTTATTTTCAGTTTCCCTTACCAAAAAATCTTATTTCCTAGTGCCTAAATAAAGTGACAACCATGCGCCCAGCTTTTACGAAATAATAATAATAATAATAATGTTGGACAAATTCACACAGCATTATCTAGCCCCAAGCTAAGCAGAGCTTGTGTTATGGGTACTAGGTAACTGATATACAAAGATATAAAAAATGCAAAGATGTTTCAAAGATTTCTGGACAGACCAGACAGACTAACTTTTAATAACGGAGATACTCATTTGGTAAAGTTTTTAGGTAAGTTAGTCGTGATCGCGGCTTAAAAATTGATACCTGCCACTCAGCCCGCGGATGCCATAAAAGTCGACTAAGGGACTTCGCCAAAAGAAAGACAGCAGTTTCCTCCTGTGTATTAACTATACCTTTTATTCGATCACCAATTCCCTGCCAAGTAATTATGGCAATACCCGCCAGATTCAAAGCTCTGTCCAGTAGTGGACATCAATGGACAGTGCAGTCAGTCAGTAGGTTATTAGATCAACATACAAGAAATTACAAACAAAACACTTGGAAAAAGACATGAATGTGTACAAACAGCGTAAAGTTTATTTCGTATGTTTATCTGTCACTCCTCATCTGTGATCATACTTAGGTCCCAAATGCAAGAAATAGCTGACTATTACGGTTGTCACTTCGTAAAAAATCAGCTGTCCATGTTGAGACTATGTTGCATTTTTTTTTCATCAATCGAAATTCTAAAAGTCTTCCAACAAAAGTTGTTCACCGGGGGGCTGGCGAATCCCCCCCCTTTCGCATAGTACACATATTTTGTTACCCGGTGTATTCAATGTCAATTGGTTCTGCTTACTTTAATATTAAACTGTATTACAGAATACCAGTCTTCCCTCCAACACAAATCATCGATGATTCCCAACAGTGTCGTTAACTAATCAAACTTTGTTATGTTCCAGGCACGGGCGTGTCCGAGAGTCCACGGTTAGACCAGATGCATCAGCACGCGATGTATCCCAACAACTTTAACAGGTCAGTAGCAAAACATTCACCATGAGAATGTAACTGCTGAAGTGGCAGTGGGCCGGCCATATCTCCCGAAAAACCGACAACCCCTGGTGTAAACAAGTTCTTGAGTGGAGACCACGACTCGGCAAACGTTGTGTAAGACGCCCTCCGGCCAGGTGGGATGACGATCTGCGAAAGACTGCAGGCAGATGCTGGATGCGTCAAGCTGAAGACAGGCCGCTATGGCGCTCATTAGGGGATGTCTATGTCCAGCAGTGGACTAATATAGGCTGCTGATGATGATGATGATGATGATGATAATGTAAGCGGCTGGTCTATTATCTAGCAAGATTTGTGTCAAGTATATATATATTTTTTTCTCTAAAAGAAAAAAAATTGATTGTCTATTCACAAGGAAAGTAAGTACTGAAAATAATTGCCTAGAACGAAATTATTGTTTATTTTGAAAATGATCAATCAAATTCTTATCATGATTAATCAAATCAACTTAAACAGCCGAATAAAATTCTAGAGCGTCACCTGTTCATACTTTGCATTTATTTAGTTCAGATTCAAATTATAGACATAAACTTTGTCTACATAAGTGTGTTTGTTTGTAGGTCAACGCCAGAAGGAGGCGGGGGCGGCGGCGAGGCGGCCTTCTCGCCAGTCGGCGCTTTCCGCACGCACACACCGCATCAGCTCTCGCCACACAACCATTATGATACTGGTAAATATTTCTGTGAACACACACTGATCACTCCTCCGCCTCCCAAGAGGCTAGCTGAGATAAATAAAGGGGATTTTATGAGCAAATCCCCCCTATTTAGGGGAGGCATGTTCAGCAGTGGACGTATGTTTAATGATGAGTGAATTTATGGCATAGTTTATGCCATGTTGAGAGAGGTACTTACATTTCAATCTATTTCGACTCTTGATTTTTAATACAGAATAATTTACTTAACATAACGATTACAGGTAATTTAATGTTACAGTTAAGTTGTCTGATTAGATTAATGATCAATGCCAAAATGGTGCTTATTAGTGGCATATGTCCAGTGGAATAATATAGGCGGATGATGCGTGTCTTTACGTAATACAACAAATATAAAATAATTTATTTACCATAATGATTAGAGGTGACTTAATGTTACAGATAAGTATTCAATCATGTTTTCGACAAAATTGTTATCCACAGTGTACCTAAGGTATGACTGTATTTATTTATTAAAGTATGTTCTTGATTTTACAACTTCCCCCGTTCCAGGCTCACCCGGCGACTACACAGGCGCAGTAAAAACGAAATCCCAAGACGTAGCGTCAAAATCCCTCTCAGGCCTAGAATCCCTCGTTGACCAGATCCCCTCGATCGCAGAGGGCCCCGGCGCGGCGGCCGGCGTGGGCCCGGCGCCGGCGGGCGGCGAGGCGGCCGCGCCGGCGCCCGTGCCTGCCTTGCCGGAGTACGCGCCGGCGCTGTACGGGCCCTACGGCGCGTATAGTGGGACGCCTTATTCTAATAATGGGTGAGTATTAGTACTACTAAGGGGTGTAGATTATGTTAGCTCCGTATGTACCCACACACACACACACAACAACCCCGACACAGTAGATGACCCTCACGTCTTTCAGCATCTACAAGCAACGCTTATAAGAGAGCTGGTGCTTCTCGTGTGGTCCCATTTTAATTTGATTCAGTTTTGACAATGGGATCCATGAAAATTCATGAAAAGCTATAAAAATTTAAGTCTGTTTATAGCTTTTTAAAACAAAATAAATTATGTAAGTCTAACGCCTTCAGTACACCTACGCAATCGCATGCGGCAGCGAAACGACGAAAAAACTAAGTTGTATGGCAACGTTTCGCACGTGTTATGTCTCGCTCTACTATATAGCTAGATGAAATAGTTGCGTCCTTGTCGGTATTGTTTCGCAAGTAACTGCGAAATGGCCGTTACACAGACGCAGCAGTTTCGCTAGTGGAGTTTCGCATCGCAAGGCGTCACCACGCGTTCTGTCGGTGAGGACAGAATTTCGCACAATGGAAGCCGAAAATATTGAAATATTATTGAATTTGATTCGAAATTATCCTGAGTTATATTTAGTTGGGCATGTTGATTACAAAAATGCACACAAAAAAGAGGTGGCATGGAGGAAACGACTCAGATGACATTCTGAAACGACGTCTGCACCTACAGCCCACGAAAGCTACAATGACATTTCCTTGCGAAATAACTGCAGTGTACTAACGTTCCGCAGATGTTTCGCTACCGCAATTATTTCGCAAAGACTCGCAGCCGCATACGAACGCGTAGGTGTACTATGGGCATAAATCAACGATATGACTGACTGTGAGTGATTGTTTTATTGCAGATACGGCGTCGGCGGAGGTTTCGTCGGGTACGGCGTCGGCGGCGGCTGGGTCGGCGGCGGCGGCGTGATGCGGCCGGCGCCCGGCTACCTGTCCGACTGGCAGTACGGCTACTCGCCGGTGCCGTACGCGCACTACAACGCGCCCTACTACTCGCACCCGCCGCCCGCGCACCACCAGCAGGCGAGTACATCACCTACCACTTGATGATGCTGTAGCCCTTACGGACGGCCTGTTCTTATTCAGTCTTACCACAGGGGATGCTTTAGCCGTAACGGACGGCCGGTTCTTATTCACTCAGCAGATTTAGTGCAGTTTTTAATGGAAATCTCGCACGCGGCGGACTTGGCCTTAAATACGGACACATTCTTATTATCCGAGTATAGCTGTTTAGGTCAAATTTAAATTACTTATTAGTTTTAGACTAGAGTGTAATAATATGATACATTTATTTATTAAAAGAAAATTACATACATAAAAAAATAAAAATAGGCGACGGACTTTCGTTCGGTTAAATAAATAATGTTGGACAATTCACACAGCATAATCTAGCTCCAAGTTAGACGAAGCTTGTGTTATGTGACGACCTCTGTGGCGCGGTGGGCGAAGGTCCGCCTGCGACGCAGGAGGTTGCGGGTTCGATTCCCGCCTCGGGACAAGTATTTGTACGATCTGCAGGTATTTGTTTAGGGCGTTCTGGAAGTTTTCTATATATAATAAAAAAATATCTATCTATGTAGTGTATTGTATTATGTATATGTAGGAGGTAGCTCAGACATCGTCAGGAAAACTCGGATTTATAGTCTCGATAATTTATATCATAATCACAATCACAATCGAAATAATCTCATTAACAATAATTAGCAATTTTGTACAACAAGTAAGGCCTGATCACTACGATAGCGTGTGCACTGAGCGAGCTCCGAAGCTAGAATGTCCATTCCTGCCGAGCGCGCGCCTTAAATACGCGCGCAGCGGTCCGCAGGTAATCAGTGGCGCGCTTTCCAGGTAGGTGCCGCCCACTTCGGGCGGGTCGAAGCGTCGTTCGACCGGTGCAGGCGCTTTACAAAATCAAACAAAGAGATAGCGCCGACACGGCCATGCTGACGTGCGAACGTCCTCGTTTGCGTAGGCTTACAGGACATCATCTGAGAAAGAGTAAATGACAATGTTATTGCTCGTCTATCCTGACAAAACATATCTTATTGCTGCCTAGTCCCCTTAAGCTTTTACAAAACTTTCAGCTATGTTCTAATCACTAGTTCAACCAAACCTTACACACTGTATAGCCCCGAATTCACTAGTTTGGACAAATCTATCCTGATTACTCAACTTAGAATCCCTTCAGTATACAACTGGCCTGGATTTATGCGACTTTTTCTTTTCGCCTTGTTATCCATTCAGTCTATAACTGGCTCGGATTTAAGCGACTATTTTTTTTCGCCTTCTTAACTCTTCAGTCTATAACTGGCTCAGATTTAAGCGACTATTTTTTTTTCGCCTTCTTATCCCTTCAGTCTTTAACTGGCCCGGATTTAAGCGACTATTTTTTTTCGCCTTGTTATCTCTTCAGTCTATAACTGGCTCGGATTTAAGCGACTATTTTTTTTCGCCTTCTTAACTCTTCAGTCTATAACTGGCTCAGATTTAAGCGACTATTTTTTTTTCGCCTTCTTATCCCTTCAGTCTTTAACTGGCCCGGATTTAAGCGACTATTTTTTTTCGCCTTGTTATCCATTCAGTCTATAACTGGCTCGGATTTAAGCGACTATTTTTTTTCGCCTTCTTAACTCTTCAGTCTATAACTGGCTCAGATTTAAGCGACTATTTTTTTTTCGCCTTCTTATCCCTTCAGTCTTTAACTGGCCCGGATTTAAGCGACTATTTTTTTTCGCCTTGTTATCTCTTCAGTCTATAACTGGCTCGGATTTAAGCGACTATTTTTTTTCGCCTTCTTATCTCTTCAGTCTATAACTGGCTCAGATTTAAGCGACTATTTTTTTTCGCCTTGTTATCTCTTCAGTCTATAACTGGCTCGGATTTAAGCGACTATTTTTTTTCGCCTTCTTATCTCTTCAGTCTATAACTGGCTCAGATTTAAGCGACTATTTTTTTTCGCCTTGTTATCTCTTCAGTCTATAACTGGCTCGGATTTAAGCGACTATTTTTTTTCGCCTTGTTATCTCTTCAGTCTATAACTGGCTCGGATTTAAGCGACTATTTTTTTTCGCCTTCTTATCTCTTCAGTCTATAACTGGCTCAGATTTAAGCGACTATTTTTTTTCGCCTTGTTATCTCTTCAGTCTATAACTGGCTCGGATTTAAGCGACTATTTTTTTTCGCCTTCTTATCTCTTCAGTCTATAACTGGCTCAGATTTAAGCGACTATTTTTTTTCGCTTTCTTATCTCTTCAGGCAGCTCGCTGTCGGACATAAGCACTCGCTGTCATCCCAACAACTAGCTCTCTCTACTTCCTTGCACCAAGAATCAAACTTATGTGAACTTGAATCGAAATTAGTAATGGATGGATCAAACCTTGCTTAACGCGCTGAACACTAAGATGTTCAGTGGCACCTGGTGACGACAAAACTTTCGTCGTGGACTTGCCCGTGGTGCTGGCAATGCATGCCGGCACAGATACCTCTCTCCCTGGGCGCAGCAGCACGGCACCGCGGACTGCGAGTGCGGCTAGCAGGTAGCGGTGGGACTGGGTAGCGCCATGGTGCGCTCGACCAGCGCCATCGGCAGCAATGACATGGTACTCATCGAGGGTGGACCAGCATGTTCCAGCGCGCTAAAACGCGCCAGAATCGTACCTAGAAACTCACGAAGTTCATTAGTTTCGGTGTTAGTTTGTTGCCTTGTTCCACCTCTTCCACAAGGTGTAGAATTTTTGGCAATGATTTACATAATGCAAAACTATTTGCGCTGTAGGCCAGAGCATAGACTGGACAATGGTGTCCAATCCCACTTCTGATGTAGGAGGTAGCTCAGACATCGTCAGGAAAACTCGGATTTATAGTCTCGATAATTTATATCATAATCACAATCACAATCGAAATAATCTCATTAACAATAATTAGCAATTTTGTACAACAAGTAAGGCCTGATCACTACGATAGCGTGTGCACTGAGCGAGCTCCGAAGCTAGAATGTCCATTCCTGCCGAGCGCGCGCCTTAAATACGCGCGCAGCGGTCCGCAGGTAATCAGTGGCGCGCTTTCCAGGTAGGTGCCGCCCACTTCGGGCGGGTCGAAGCGTCGTTCGACAGGTGCAGGCGCTTTACAAAATCAAACAAAGAGATAGCGCCGACATATATCAGTTATCTAGTACCCATAACACAAGCTCTGCTTAGCTTGGGGCTAGATAATGCTGTGTGTATAGTCCAGCATTATTTATTTATTTATTTATTTATTTATTTATTTATGTGTACTTGATAAGTTTGATAACTGATATACTCAATATAATACGTACGTACGTATAAATACTACGTATATATTTTTTTATACATAAAAACATTCAGAATCTGGATGTTCCAGAACGCCCTGAACAAATATCTGCAGGTCGTACAAATATTTATCTGCGTCATTAAAATCGGGTAAGCTGTATCACGACCAGAATTAGAACGCAGCTGCCTGCAGTGGAGTACGTGAAATGAAACATTGTGTGCATGACAAACATTTATTTGCACAGCAAGTCAATACGTCAATACGAAGACATATTCCTCGGTCCCATCAGTTTCGCTGGCAGGCACTGAACTGAAAGAAGTAGCCAAGTTCAAGTATCTGGGCCACTGGGTTTCCGAGACTCTCTCAGATGACCTAGATGTAGAAAGGGAGCGCAGGGCATTGTCAGTTAGAGCTGAAATATGTACTCATATGTATCTAAGCTGAAATAAACGTATTGAATTGAATTGAATTGAATACACTTGCGTGCGTAACACTGATTGAGAATTTGCGCCTTTACTTCACTCGCCGTACGTAACTTAGCTTACTATTCTTCGTGTGAAGTACTAATGAGTTTCTACATGTACATGTCTGGTAGGAAAAGCAATTGATGACCTTTCAACGACCTACAACAATGGGTGCTATCAATCATATTTGTGTTAGAAGAACAGCAAGTTCTTACAACACAAATAAGGTTCATAGCTAACCCTCTTACATCCGTAATGAATTATTCAATCTATGATAGTTCTTATAGTAAATATGTAGTATCATATCGAACGTTTTTGGTTATTATAGTTTATACTATGGGTAAAATAAAATATTTAGGATTAAAAAAATAAAGAATATAAATATTTTCCCAAAAAATTTCTACTCCCACGGTACATGACTTCGTGGCGTAGTGGTTATCACAACTGAGGGGAGGACGCGAGTTCTGTCGGAGCTGAAATTTATCGGGATATTATTTGATCTCTTAGTATGATATCAGTGATCTCGTAGTAACGTATGTACTATCGTGTGTTCCAGTACCTGTCAGCCCCTCCGCTGTTGGAGCTCCACAAGAACGGCGAGCACAGCGGCGGCGTGCCGCCCGTCCCGCCCGTCCCCTCCGTCCCCTCCGTCGGCTTCGGAGGGTTCTGCTAGTGCTAGTACACCCTGAGCCCAGTGCCAGAAGGTGGAGGTTACCGTGGCAGGTGCGGCTCACTCTGTCGGCAAGATACGAGGGAGATCGGTCATCGAGGGGTATAGTACGGCAAAATTAAGTTGCATCGAATGTACGGGGATGGTTCAGTTTCATGCATCAGAAAAGTTTGTCTCGGTGACCGATCTGTGAACCTAGGTGGTGTCCCCTACCCGTAGGTAGGAAAATAAAATGTGAAAGTGACTTTCGGAGTTTCGGTTCTAGATAGTAAGATTGCAAGGGCGTTGATCGCAACGAATCTGAACCCGCGTTAGAATAAGTCTTATCGCAGTTTTTGTACAGTTTTAAAATCTGTTTCGGGGCCTAATTTTGTATTTCTCTTGGGATAGCTTTTTGAGAAGGCAAGCGCTCTAGGTTACTGCGTGAATCTCAGCTTGGATAGTGGGGCGGGCGACTTTGCTTGCGAGCTACTTTTAAAACTATTTTGATATTTTAACGACGTCATTCAGACGCCAGCAAACTCGTCCGTTCTAAAGTTAACAGTACTTTATTCCTGTTATTCTGTTAGGTTTGGACTCTGGAAGCTTAGTGGCGAAGCTGTTACCTTGGATAACGTATATTGATACTGAAATGCTGACGTTCTATATCGATAACGTATCGTTAGGTTATACAGTTAGGTATACTACGGACGAGCGACTCGAATAAAATAGTCAGCAGGATATATGTAAAGCAATCGTTAGTGATGTAATTTAATCATTTCTCAAACTGAATGAGCTTAATTTTTAGTCGTTTATTTGTAAATATTGTATGTATTGTTTCATCACATTGTTTTAACAAGCGCTAGTTCCATCACAGTTCTGTTCGGTAGGTGGGAGTGGGGGGCGTACAAAATGTACTTAATTAATTCGGTTTGTCTGTGATCTTCAATCTTACGATGGCCATACATTGCCATACTAAAACCCGGTAGAAAGGCAGTATTCGTGATTATAAAATCTTGCCAAGTGAAGTGTTTCGTCTCGGTATCTAGTCACTTACTAATTCGTGTCGGCTAGTCAAATTGTCGGAATATACCGCGCTCTCCCTCGCTCCCACGCTCATTGCTCGAATAAACTAAACTAAAATACGTTTATATATTTTGATCTAAGTCACGGCGGCCTATGGAATGAATGATGTATACTTTTTTAGTTTATAGTTTTTAAGTCACCTTGTGGCGCTATTTATAATTTTTAGCATTTTTTTTTGTATTTTACCGCCGCCATTTTGTGGTAGCGGCCATTTTGTCGAGGCGGTCGGTGACCCCGCTGCGCACAAGGTACAGTTGGTGATATAGCGTAGTGAAGAGACGCGGGTCGTTGACCGCGGTATTGCCATGTACATTGTACACCACGCATTTTACTAAACGTTACCCGTTCAGTTACATAGCTTCGAATCGCTAGTGAATAATTTTACATTGTGTATTTTTTTGTACGCCATTTTGTTGTAAGGTTTTGTTTCTTTAGGCTGAATAGCGTCTATTCTTCAGGCTTAGGAAATAGTTGGTACTGAACCCCATTGTACTTAATTTAGCGCTAGGTAATGAATTTTAAGTATTTTTTTTACTAAAAATTCTGTCGTCTAAGTCCAGTGATGTGTCGCAAGGATGCTATTCAGTCTATGGACATTTTGTTTTACCGTGTGACTGGTATACCTACCTTTTAGGCTTAATTTAACATAACTCAATGCATAATTTACCTAGGGTGCTGATAACTTGTTTCCTTATTTACGCGATAATGGTTCTTGTAAGGATATACAATAAGTATCATTATAGATCTTTACTACGTTGTTTTTATTTTGTACTTTGACTGTTTAGGTATCGGGTCGTATCGAGGGTCCTATTCAAAAGATAGAAAACAGTCGTCTGCGCAATCTTCGCGTTATTCGGTCAAGGTGAAATCAACCATGTGTCATTAATCGCAAGGTTGAATTGACCTTGGCCTGGATAATGTAGATTTTTGTGCTAAAGCGTGTGCGTGCTAGTTTATTTCGGTACAAACTCTTATTAAATTAGTCTTAAAAATATATTTCTTTGCACAAACGTTTTTAATGTAAGCTAATTAATAAAAAACGAAATAACATACGTAATAAAGACATATACGTTAATGATAGGTATTGGATGAATTTATGGTAGTAAGGTAGGATGGGGTGCTTCGTGGATCTGTCGGATCGTGCTCAAGTCGCGGCGGCGCCAGTCCCGCCCGGCCTCGGAGTTGTGTATCGAGGTAACTATAAATTAACTCTGTCTCGATTAGTATAAAGTTCATTTTACTACATTCGAGAGTTATAAAATTTTCCTCGGCTATTGTTGTAATTTCTACTAAAATCAGTGTTCCCTCGCTACGCAACTCCGATGCAATCAAACTATTTATTTTTTAGTTTCTTTTTCGTAAATCAGGAGGGAAAAACTATTATTTAAAAAATGAAATCAACAGGGTATTTAAGATTGCTTAAGATTTATTATTTTGTATTTATTATTAGTTGTTGTCGCCGTGTTGCATCAGTGTTTGTGTTGCTCACTTGGATACTACTCGTGTGGGAATCATTACAATTACCTACTCTTAAATCAAATAAAACGTATAACAATAATCAATATCTACCAATTTTACCGAGAAGTAAACGTAGAAGTTCCTCGTAAACGGGCGTGGTTTATAAAGAACTGGATCAAAGTATCCTCGAACTTAATCATTCAAAATCATTTGAAACACATGAGTAGTCTTGTATGTACAGACGAGTGCTTTATTACGCTTTTATGATATTATTTTATTTACTTAATTTATGTATGCGCTATTTATTTTGGCTTGTGTTCACAATAATTGTGTATTTGTGTATATTTATTTCGGTTTAGAGTGAGTCGTTTAGTTGTGGTAGTCAAGTTTCTTTATGCAAGGCCTTATTGCCGCAACTATCAATTTATAATTGAGATATTGGCCTAACTAAAATGAATTTTCGAGACGTTTTTGTTTTAATTCACTATACATGAAACTTTACACTAACAAAACCGGAATCATATTGTTTTTACATAATTAATTTCAAGGCTTCTTTTACCTGGCTACCCCAACAGAATGTATCTCGCTACAGTGAAGGCCTACGCACGCTACCGCTCGTGGCGTGGACAGTGAGCCCGTCGCTACCCGTGTCACCCTGGCACTTATGTCATTCTACAGCATTTCATTGTTTTCCATCATCTCGTCGGACGATGCAGCGTTACCAAAACCAAAATTAACTTTTTTACAAGAATCTCTCGGTCATTTTAATATTATGTAGAATAGGTAGCGCTGCGCCGTCCGTGTCACCGATCTCTCAAACTACCCTCGAATTAGGTGTGAAACCCCTTCCTGTGCAATATCGATTAAGTACGTTTTGTATTAGCGGAGGAGCCTTTACTCGACTGGGAGCGTAAGGTCTAGAATCGTGTGATAGGCGCTAGAGGCGAGTGGAGTCAGGTCGTTGACTAACCGTAGTTATAAGGTTCTATCAACGAGTTAGTGTTAACTGCGCGGCGCGTTTCAAACGCGGCGCGCGGCGCGACGTTTGCAACGCGCTGGTTTTTTATCTCTGTACGATACGATGGGAGCTCCCCGCGCGCTGCGCCCCCTAGCGGCCGCCAGCGCGGTGGGTTGTGACCGGCGCATGCGCGGGAGACCCCCGCTTACTATTAGGGTTGACCGGTGTTTGCATTGAGTCGCTCAACTATTGTACAGTTATGTATATTTTTGTAAAATTCATTCTAACTCGTGGCAATATTAATAAAATTTTAAAATTTATCTCTAATATTAATAACTTAGTACAATTGTTATTCAGTCTTTTTTTCGTGTATTTATACTTTGTTTTGAAAAAATTGTAATGATGACGTTGCAACCGAGACTTCGACATTGATGCCTGAATGACGGTTCTATCTTCGACCATCTGGATCATAGTTGCCCGACTCACACGCACTGGTGTCGAATATTGGCTCACACCACACACAACTTAGCTCGCTGTGTGTTTGTGTGTGGTGTGTGTGTGTAGTTGTATGACGTAGCGTTTCGGCGCGCCGCTTGGTTGTGAATTAGTGTCGCTTCGATCCTGCCCCGCGCCCCGCACCCTCACTGTTGAGTTGAGATGTACCAACTAACGATCTAAATAGATTTTTATACTAGATTTTTTATTAATACCGCTCTTCAGTCATCTCCTAGAGTTTTGTTTTTTCCTTATCTTGGAAGGTGTATCAATAATGGTGTTGGTCATAAATATGTCTCACCAATACTGTCTCGCTGAATGCTTTCAAATCAGTATTGTCGTGCCAAAACATGAGGGAATGCAACCGACGCAATATCATTGTAAATTAAATGGGAAGCAATAAGACGAGTAGCGTCAGTCGACTCCTAACTTTCTTGAATTTACTCGTAAACTAAAATTTTCAACATATTTAAAATAGTTGCCGGAACTTAGGTGGATGTAGGACCTTAGAATCATTTTTACAAAATATACTATGTTATATCAATACACCATTGATACTTAAACTCTAGTACCAATAAGAGCTGTCTGCAGACTCGAATATTTAGGCATTCTGTTCCTAATTTGTTAAATTTCCATATCAAACATTTATAAGTTTTAATTTTAATCTAATTTAAACTAAAATTAAAACTCATAAAGCAATGTGTGAGAATAATGTTACAATCTAACTATTGATGTTTGATTCTAGCTCAATTTTATTGATACTTAACTATATTTTATTATTATTGTACTTGCTTGTTATTCCGCCGTTGTTTATCGTAACTTGTTAATGTATTAACAGAATGAACTTTAGCAACACATCTCATTTTACCGAGATGTAGAGAAAGGATTTATGGTCTAATGCATTATCTGCAAATAAATGTATCTCAAAAACGTTGATCTTTTGAGTAGATTTATTAAATTGCGACTTGACAATTTACCTGTCAAGAGCGAGAGTTCAAGTACAATGCAGCCGCATCCGTGCGCTACCCGGTGCTTGGGCGGCGACGCGACACACAGAGAGTTACCCGGGAGCCTGGTACTCAGGTACTCACCCCCCGAAAGACCTGTCAAGTGAAACGTCTTATGTCGCAGTTTATAAGTATCTCGGGGAATTCAGATATGAACAATGAAATAGTGTTGTTTTGGAACAGATTAGGATCTGAGTTGCTTGTGTCAATTATGGTATGCGGTGTGTTGCGTCGCTGCGTTGCGTTATAAAGTACAATTTACCTTTATCTCTATATTACTTATAGTGTGGATTATCGCTGCTGGCCGTCGCGGAGGCCGTCGGCCCCAGTCCGTTCATAATACGCTAGTGCAGTAAAGTTGATATATTTGTACAGTTTTTAACGATAATACTACTTCTCGTAGCGTAACTAAGCAAGAAATATTTTTAGTATATTAAGATCTAATCGAATTACATCATAGTGTAACATAAAGTACTCGGAAGTTTCTAAATTTCGTTTTAAAATTTGTATTGTCCTTCGTGAGTTTAATAATTTGTTTTATGGATTTGATACTTAGCATCGCGAATGCCGACTCAGTTGAGAGTAATTAGACATAACTGGAAGAATTTTAATGAAAAACAACATTAATAATGGTTAAGTAATGTATTATAAATAGTTTTAAGGTAAAAAGTTATTATTAACATGTATGGAAAAATTGTGACAAAATTATAGTCATTTGTAATATTAAATGGTTGTTTTATTAAAAATATTTATTTTGCAGTACTCTGTAGCAATTGTAAATCAGACAAATGTGCCTAATTTACAATTGCTACAGCCGAGCCCTAACTGTAGTTCGCTAAGCTAGTAGACTAGGTAGGCACAGGTACTCGTATATATCAAGCCGAGCCAAGCCCCATACTGTGGTTTGCTAAGTGACAATACTCTGAAATAAATTAAAAAACCACTACCTAATCCATATTAAATCTAAATAGAAAATACAATCAAATAATAAAAATTAATTATTACTTAATTAAGCTAACTGCAGACTCTTGTAAATAATCTACAGGTAGCTCAACTGATCCCTATCAATACCAGTTGGAAGCTTAACCAAGACGCGCTGGCTGCATTACCCTGCTGTGGCTAGTAAAAGACACTAACAATTGAATTCTATCTCTGCTCCTACAGCCATTGCATAAAATAGTAATTTTAGTTAAAAATCTGCCTCTGCATCTATCTTGAAGCTACACACACTCACAGTGTAGGTAAGTATGTTCACACTTATATTCTTACATATCTATGTTCACACTACTCCAACAGCTCTAGGTATGTGCCTGCTGTGATAGTGAGCTTAACCAGAGAAGGAATACCCGAGCCACACTAGCGCCGCCTCCTATTTTATCTTATTAGTACGTTAAAGAAATTTATTTTCAAAAAATGATTGGCTGGTTTGTGATACCTATGATAAGCTTTTTTTAATAACTCTGTAATAGTTTTTTTTTGTATAGTTTAGGAGGAGATGCGAAGTTGCACTTGGTGGCCACCAAACTCTTTTTTCACATTCGAAACTATATACAAAAAAAAGACATGGCACTCGGGGACTGCCGCGGTAAAGCTATTGCATAGCATAAGTCAGTAAAAGTTCTGCTATTCATCGATAGATGGCAAAACTAAAAAGTATCACCGCTGTGCCGGTCGGAGTGGGGGGTGTTAGGTTATTTTCGTTACGGAATTTCTGGATTCGGTCTCCACGCTCAAGGCCCGCGATAGAAGCTATGCAATAGCTTAAAAATCTATATATTTAAAAAAATCGATTGTTCAACGTAATAATAAGCGAGTTAAAAAGGTCTGCGCTGTTCTGATCTAAGAGAATACAATAACTTCGGTTCTGATAACGTTTGTGTGTTTGTCTTTCCCATCGAGCTTGATATAAACTCTATGGTCTTTCCAGACAAAGACCTTGGTAAGTTTTTATTTCATAAAATTATTTTTACCTACTTCTGTACATGCTTAACTGCATTACCCAGTAGCAAAGAACATCAATACAATACTCCAAGGAGCCCAGTAGCCTGTCTAAGGGCGCAAGCAATATAATTTTTGAAATTTCTTATCTTCACTCCGCAGTTTCTTTGTTCTCCTGTAAGCACCATATTTTAAATTTCCCGCCAAACTACCGGCATAGCAGGGTTGCCAACCGTAGAATTTTTTCCTCGTACTGAGCAGGTAAAAATCTCGTCATTTTTATTCGAACCACGTACATTAATCAAAAAGGTTCCTATGTAACAAAACCAATAATATTAATATTAGACTATTGAATTTAAGACGTTTTACGCAATGAAATAATCTATTGCAAGTTTTCCACTAAATAAATAATCACCTCGCCTTGTAATAATAATCTATAAACTTATGTACCTACTCTTGCATCTTGGGTATAATACGCTACCGATTGATATTGATATGGATTAGTTGAGCTACCTGTATTGATTAATTAAAAAGGGAAGATGAGGTACTAGTTTCTCGAAAATGGCAACCTCATATTGTGTAAAATTGTGTGCTCCCACCTCAGTCACCGTGGGACCGGCGGCACGGGCGGTCGTGATTCGCGTGAAATATTGTTGTTTCGGTATCACTTCGGCCTTAGATACGTCTTTCCGTCTTTGTTCTTCTTTGTATTGCACAGGACTGGAAATATAACTGTGAGCGTATGTGTTTGCGTGTAGTTGTAACACATGCCAATTTTTGAGTAAGCGCTGGGAGAACGTAACCTATCTTCCCTTTTTAATTAATCAATGGCTACCTGTATATTTTTGCAACAGTTTGCAGTTAGCTCAATTGAATAACAAAAGAACGAAATTTGCATAGGTACCTAAATTAGCGAACTAAATACTTCTACTCTTATTAATTACTGAAGCTAGTAGTATGTTGTGTTGTTAATGATTGCATTGGGGTATTCCCAGATGCGCTTAAAGCTGGAAGAGTGGTACCTTTGTTTAAAAAGGGAGAAAAGGGAGAACTCAATATTTATCGACCAGTATGTATCCTCCCAATTTTATAAAAAATTATAGAATCCATAATTAAAAATAGAATTGTAGGGTACTTTGATAAAAGGCGTTTGATTGTCTAAGGCATGACATTCTGTTAGAGAAATTAAAATATTACGGCTTTGACGGAAAGGAACTAAATAAAATGACAACATTTGAATAATAGGACACAAATTGTAAGCATAGGTGACATAATTTCTGACAAAGGACAACTTAATATAGGGGTACCACAAGGGTCGATCTTGGGCCAGTGCTCTTCCTTATTTATTTATGTTAATGATTTATCCAAATGTGTACCAGACTGGGCGTTCATAAACCTATTTGCAGATGACACACACGTAGGGATTCAAGACAAAACTGAACTTAAACTAGCAGAGAAAATTGAAGAATCAATCCAGATACTTACAAACTGGTTTGAGGCAAATGGTATTGTGCTAAATGCTACTAAGAATGTAATAATGCGTTAAATTAACGTTATAATAATATTATTAATATTATTATTATTAACGTTATAATAATATTATTATTAAATTAACGTTATAATAATATTATTCACACTACGAAACAATAAAAACTGTAACCGATACAGACAAAGTTTTCACGCATATATTTTCAACGATAGTTTACCTCACTTTTCAAACAAATGTTGTAGAGAACCAAGATTACTTACCTCTATTTTGGTGAACTTGTGAAACAACTAAATATCACAACAAACTTTTGACGAAGACTGACAAATAATCAAACTTCATAATGTTATCATAAACGAAAAATTAAAATAATGTTGCCATTCGTCTCAAGTAACACAGCTGTCTCAAGTTACCCCGTTTGACTACATTCTTAGTAGCATTTAGCACAATACCATTTGCCTCAAACCAGTTTGTAAGTATCTGGATTGATTCTTCAATTTTGGTAATAATGCGTTACAAAGCAAGAAAAACTAGACACACTGAGGGGACAATGTCTCACGTTTTCCTTGGGTACACTATAGACCACACGCTAAACCAGACAACACACATAGAAACTATGTGCAAAAGACTAGCAAGTGCTAACTATGCTCTATTAAAACTAAAACCTGTGGTGACAAAAATACATTAATATCAGTGTACTATGCTTATATCCACTCCATAATAAGTTATGCTACAACAGTATGGGGAAATGGTGCTATGGTAATCAAGGTTCTGATTTGCCAGAAAAGGGCCATTAGAATAATTTGCGGATTACATAGGAGAACGTCAGCTAAGAAATATTTTGAGAAATATAAAATTATGACTGTGGTATCACTGTATATTTATAAAAGTATTATAGAAATACATATTAATAACTATTTACAAAAAAAAAACTCATAATTATAATCTACGAAATAAGGAAAAACTAGTCAAACCAACCAACGGTACGTCTTGCGAAGGTACAAAAGCAGGGAGAATCTATTAAAATACAATTATATGATAAACTACCATCACAGACATTGACAATTTTGATCATTTTAAACATAAAATAAATTTTTCTTTGAAAGCCATGCATTTTATAGTATTAATGAATTTATGTGTAGCAATTTATTGATTTAAGTAGGTAGGTAATTGAAATGTTTTAATTTATGACTCTGATAACGACATAGAAAAGAAATGAATTATCTGAATTATCTGAATGAAAATTATGAATGGAAAACATATTGTGTATTACTAATATTATTATGAAAACATTAAAATTTTCTTGAATGTGACTTGTAAACCATGTATAACTTCCAATATTATAATCTATATTAAAAAAATGAAACCCGTTTTCCGTTGTCACGACATAACATGAAAACGGCTTGACCAATTTGGCTGTTTTTTTTTAAATGTTCGTTGAAGTTCAAGAATGGTTTTTACGGCGAGAAAAATTCGAATAACTGCCGGGAAAACACCTTTAAACGTTTCCATAGAAACAACGCGTGCGAAGTCGCGGGGCACAGCTAGTGGTTAATAAATACTCCTAGTTTTCATCTCCAAATATTATTATCAGGAAAAAATTTGCCTTCGTTGATCATAATTTCATGAAGAAAATATTAATAACATGCATTGAGTAACACAAAATACGAAATACGTTGCTTAGAAAATCATACAGCAAGGCGATAATTCGCGCAGAAAACGCGAATGCGGCAGTAAAATTTTTGATTTATGTAATTATGTCAAAACCTAGTAGGTACAACATTTTATTGTACGGGCTGTACGGGCATGATATGATAGTGTTCTGGATGGTTCTGGAAGACCACAAATCTCGTATTTGTACGAGGAACCTCGTACGATTGGCAACCTTGCTGCATAGAGATACAGTTTAATTCACTGTCACTGTCAAATGTCACTTTTGAGAAAATTATGTTGCCATTAGACTCTTATTCATCAAAGTGAACGAGAAGCATAAGTTTCCGCATTACGTACGGGTTCTGTATAAGAACTTCAGAAAAAAAACATAAGAAAATTTATTTTGCGTGGAATTCATATTTACATTCATAGATCCATCGAAAACAGGAATTAATAAATATAGTACCAACTTATATAAATTATTAAAAATAGACCTCAAGGTTGTTGACCGATAAGAAGACTGAATGGCAGAATGCAATATTTCATAGAATTGAGAAAACTATGGGGCAAGTTATTCGTGAGGATCCTTCCACGGCAGACCCACAGTCCAACTACCATTGTAGAGTATGGCGGACTTTTCTAGGATCTTTTGCGTTTGTAGAGTACCTACCTACCTAGACTATTTTGACAAATAGAGATTCAAACCCAAAAATGACGGAACTTACGAAATTTTAGTTCATTGTGGAGCCAACAAACAAGGTACCTACCTACATAGCGAGGGAAAAGTATTTAATATAGTAGTACCTACCTACACAAATAATATAGTTTACCAGTAACTAAATCAATCAGTCTTGCTTTTTATAGTGGAATAACGCATAAAATGCGCTGGCAGAAGCTTGTAGCAATTTTAATATTTAGTACTATTCCATCTATGGTAGGTATTGATTTTTTTTATTCGGACAAGAAATAATAACATAATCTATACGTATTAGTAGTATGTCTGTAAATACATACTAAATTTCGAGCAGATATACTAAAATCTAGAGCAGATAATATAAACCTCATCAAACAAAATCGATTGTCATATAGAATATTGAATCGGAAAACCACTACGACATGACATGATATTTCTGTCAGTTAATCGCTGCGATTTTAATTTTAGACTATTGCGATATCTTAATGAAATCCTTCGTTCAGGCCCGAATATAATATTATTCTAGTCGAGCCGAAGGATTTCATTAGGAGATCGCAATAGTCTAAAATCGCAGCTGACTCCGTATCTGGCAACCCTTTATATATTTTGACAGGAATATCACAACATAGACAATATAGAGAAGTTGTTAAGGTTTTTTATAGTACCAAAAACATGATGGAACGAAATTATTTGGTCTAATAAAACAAACTTCTTGAAGAAGAACAAAAATTATAAATTAAACTATCATAATCAGAAAAATTTGCATGATAATAACATTTAAAACATTTCTGATTTGTTTGGCTCTATTTTAATTCGATTGAATTTGATTTATTTAGGACATCAATAAACTGTCACCATAAAGAAGCTTATTTTGATGGCTTCGAATTCATAGACAATCGAACTGTCCAACAAGAAAGAGGTTCCGCGAAAGAAAAGATCGGCGGATCGCCTGTAGTTTTCGGTGTGGCTTGCGATGTCGGATATCGGCAGCGGTGACGAGGGGATTTCTAGTCAAAGTACGTATGTATTTACACCAGCAGTGGGCTCCGTCAGGCCCAGGTTTATCCGCGTTCGGGTCCCGCGGCGACCGTCGCCAGCGGCAGTAAAAGCGTTCAAAAGTAAATATCTTGTTGTTCCTGTTTCAAAATGGCGTTAACGTACGAGTTAGGTCTCCCTCGGGGCCCTTTGGAGCGGCGGGCGAGAGGCCCGCGAGCCTCGGGAGTCGCGGTGGCCCGGGTCGTCTCCGAGCCGGGTCGCGCCAGAGGTTGTTGACCTATCGATTTTTTTGTCTGCGACCTCCCGTCGGCGGAGCGCCCTCACGACCAGCTGACGAGCCCCCGCCGCCCACGGTGCCCCCGCCCGCCCCCGTGGCTCGAGGCCGCCGTAGCAGCCTGCCCCAAAGTTCTTTGTTCTCACTGCCCTGGCCTGTGTATGTGCAATAAGTGAAAGTGTTCAGTGTGTGCCTCCAATCCAATCACCAGAACAAAGGAATCTAATCATAGATTACCACAACCTAGTTGAAAAGAAGGATCTGACTACCTAGGTTGTCTGGAAGCCCAGTTTAGTATAGGTAACTGTAAATTCTGAAGCTGTGAAGAATATATCGATCTGCAAAGTGGAAAACGACTTTCAACGGAGGACTGTTGAATGCCATTTTACCTGCTGTAGGATGAGTATGGATTCCAATTTTGCATTATTTGTTTCGTCTTTGTGTGGTCATGGACTTGACATATCCTTCAAGTAAGTAAGCAATTTGTCATAAACATGATGTTACTTAATATCCTACACATCCTACATTATTTTGTCAGCTTTTCTGTATTCTGAAATGTTTAGTAGTTGAAGTTGAAGTTTTTAATATCAGCCCACTATCTAATTCCTAGATATTTTTATTTCTGAATTTTAAACCTGTGACAAATAAGGAAGGCAATGTATTGAGCAATTATTTGTCTGGATTGCTTTGTTTAGTGCCATCTGTACATAGTTTGCAACATGGCCTTGAGTCTACAATTGGTATAATGTCTGCAGACAGTATTGTGAATGTCTATGTGTTCTATACATAGCTTTATGTAGTATAATTATGTTATTCTTGCATAAGAAATTGATTATTCTACTTATCAATATAATTTTTTTATTCAGTAAACCTTATTTTGTTTCACTAACATACATAGACTGTCCTATGATAGTTAGACTTCTTATGTAGTAGTTCGTACTTACAACTACAAGTTACTCTTAATGTTATCAGGTTTTTTCTTTTCTTTGCTAGTAGAAACTTCATCTTTTACCCCTCCCTGGTACATTATACAGACCTACCTAAAAACAAAGTTAAATTACATTGTAATAAAGAACAGGATCATAAAGAATGGCACAAGAAAAATTAAAATCAAAGTTATTGAAAGTTGTGTTCAACAAAATCAATGCAAAAATTTTTGGGGCTCACTGTGCTTATAGCTAATTTTGTAGCTGTTTTCATACAAGATGAAATCAGAGCTATCACAGGGCTTACAAATACTATTTAAGTTGAAGATCTTCTCTAACCAGTAATATTTACTGTTTAGACCTGAAAAAAGTCATCAGCATTTTCAGGGCTTGCTCCGATCACTCTTGTTTTAGTTTTTTTTTTACTACTAGAGGTACATTTTCGCCTCTGTCACCCGAACAGTTTTCACATAATTTTGCGGCTCGCTTGTCTCGCCTTTATTTATGCTCGTTCTAATATTTTTTTTTGTATAATCTTTCAATCAACGCAAAGTCTGAGTAGAGTTACCTTGGCAGCAAGCTCACGCGCCGTCATCGGGCGCATTGTTTATTTATTTATTTTTATTTATTTATTTAAATTAAAACGGCTGTAAGAAACCAATTACATTAATTAAAAGAAAACAGAATAACAATAAAAGTTTCGTACATACAATTGTCATAAAATGGAATGTCAGTAAAATTAATATTAATAAACACTCAGATAAACATTTAACTAACATAATTAATTTTAGAAAGAAAACAGAATTACATTAAAAGTTTTGTACATACAATCATCATAATATATATGGAATGTATTGTTGCGCTAGAGTTACGTTAAATTAAAACAATGTTTTGATGTCTATCTATCCAGTTGGGAGTTTTCAGTCGTATGGGAACTTGAAAAGTTAGTGATCACATTGGTAGATTAAACATTATTCTTAAAGGACCAATATCACTACATTTTCAACCATTCAAATATTTATTTATTTATTTTTAATAATGGCACAAGCATTTTGTTCTGTCAAGTAATTAGGTATGTATACCATGATACCATGATACCATTGCCATGTCTTGCCATTCTCGTCATAAACTGGCCCCACAGCCAGAGCTCGGTTGCATAACCCAGCCATGGTTTCTTCATTCACCGCGTCCGCCATTTTTTATGCGAAAACTACAGGTTTCACTTTTTTGCGCGTCTGGCCAGTGTCTGCCAATGGCGTCTGCAGTCATCGACCTTCCTTGAACTAGTTACATAACCTGGGCTCCCTCGCGAGCCTAGATCGGGCCCCCGAGAACAATGATCCTACACTACACTGATGCGCGGGTTTTTTGCACATCGTTGATCTACCATCAGTGACCTCCGTTGTAACGCTTTTCGGGTTGTTGCGAAATTTCTGTGATTCGCGTGTTAAATTTTTATTTCATGCTCGCCTATTTTATTGCTTAATTTCGATTTTCGTCGGTGTGAGATTTTTTATACATTGTAGCGTGTTGTGTTGATATTGATAGAGCGAAAAAAAATAGGTACTTACTATAGTTATTCAGCAATTTAAATTTTGACGAGAATTATATATGCCCAATAGAATTTGAGTGCTTGCGCAACGGATTTTGTGCTGCCGAGAAATGTCGTGGACATAAATTAATAAATTTCAATCGAATTTTTCGCAATTTTTTTTCTACAAGAAGCGGAATCTTTCTTATCATGGCCGAGCCTTGTTTAACAAGGGGCTGGTAATCGACTGATTACTACTTATCAGCCAGTTCTGCGTTCCCAGTAGACAAACGCCATTCGGCACGGGTGCGAGAATTTTTGAATTTTTCATATTAATTAACATGAGAATGTCGGATCCTTTTCAGAGAATCAATAAATACTGAACTCGTACTGTTAAAAACGAGATTGTAGTTTCTGATTCATGCAAAAGATAGTTCTAGAGTTGGTTTTGCAAGACAACGATAACGAAACTTCGATTTTTCTTCTCTGTGTAGGTAAGGTATACCTACCTACCTAGCCCCCTGAACATTTTCATGCATTATCAAAAGTAATACCTAAAAGAAGAATTTGTTTCCTCTTATACAGTCAACCCGAGTAAATTTTTCCAAACCCTTTTTACACAGGGATAATATCGAAATAAACGGCCTTAAACGGTTATGTAGATTCTACCTAAAAATTGATAACAACTTATAATGGACATGAATGCAATAAATAAATAAATAAAAAAAATCTAAATTTTCGCCACCGGGATTTTACTTTCGACCTAAGTATGAGGTACTTAGACATGTAGGCGTGCACAGTGATTTTGGTCTATACACCAAAATGTCATCAATCATCGAATGCGTAAAATACATATATCTATTGGAAACTAGCTGCGCCCCGCGGCTTCGGCACGCTTTGTTCAGGAAACGTTGAAAGGTGATTTATGAGATTATTTTATGAGATCTAAGTTTGATTCCAGGATAAGAATTATCGTTCAGTTATCCGTTCAGTAGTTTTTGTGTGAAAGAGTAACAACTATACATCCATACATGCACACCTGTGATCCACACATTCTTACAAACTTTTGCCTTTATAATATTAGTAGGATAGGGGGATTAACTCCTTTATCTTCTATAATTTACGCAAATTTCGATTTTCTCTTTTCTTGTCTAGACAAAAAAACGCCGTGCCAGGTGGCAGCCTCTGGCACGGCATCCGTCACCTACGTTTCACCAAGCATCGGAAGTATTCGAAAGAGTTTTGCAAAATCAGCGAAAACAGCTCTGGCACACCCCAAGCGTTTTCGCAAAACGCCAAACTTCGCATTCCGCGTTTATCTGTGCGCGCAGAGCTCGTAACGGCTGACCCGATTCCTTTGTGACCGTTGTATTCAAAACCTGATTCAATTCAAATTCTTGGAGATTAGACATCCTGTGGCGATTTGGGTGTTGCCTGTATTTCTATTCCGATCGTATTTACCGAATTCGGGTGTCAACGCCTGGCGACGGTTGGATGGCTTTCATCAACGTAACGGTTAGCGAGGCTGGCTTCCTGTCCGAGATTCCAGCGTGTGATTCAGGCGGCAGCCGGCCAGACACGATGTAAGGACTTTTATACATCTCGTCGACTGCACTGACTGCTCCCGCAGTTGTCTCCCGCAGTCGACGTTTTGACCAAAGTATATTATATTATTTTTAATTCCTTTGTAAAAGTAGATAAAATCGTAAAAAAATGTCCATCTTGTTCTCTATTCACTAATATTTCTTGAACCCATATTAAACGTATTTTTAATTTTTAAGCTACTTCAAAAAAGAAGTAGGTTCTCAATTCGACTGTATTTTATTTTTTCATTTTTGTTACCTCAGAACTTTTAACCGGGTAAAGTTGATGATTGTTTTTTTATTTGAATGCTGGTGCTTCCCGTGTGGTCCCAATTGGGTTCAGTTCGGATATTAGCATCCATGAGAGAACCATATCGTTGAGTGCAGGCGCGCTGTCGGTCGACGGGTGTAGTTGGAAACTTGCAGTCTATGTATATGAGCCCTAAGACCATCTGGGCGTACATCTTTCTTTAGAATATCGCATTCACTGCCCGACCTTACCGACGAAACCCTATTCCACGAGAACCACGTCTGCGTCTTGGGCCGTTTGGTGTCAGTGTATTCCAATTCTTATAGAAAAAAGCCATATCCCTCTGTCGCTTACGTGAGCTTATTCAGAAGAGGTCTACATTCTCCAGCAATACAATATATTATATATATTCTATTGTCGTTAAAACGTTATGGGCTCGATCAGACGCGGGGGGTCGCCCGTCTCGCCTCGGGCGAAGTTGAGATGGAGACTGTAGGTACTTCTATTTGGTTGCCTAGCAACGGGATGTTCAGACACACCGGCATTGTTACTTCACCCTATAATATTATATCCCGAAGGGTGAGCTCCTTATTATCTTCACAACAAGTCTAATTTCTAGCTTGTATTCAATATTATGAATGATCGTAACTCTCATAAATCCATAATAATATTAGTTAGGGCTTAAATTCACGGAGGGCAAGTTACCGATTGCAAGCCACGCGTCGACTGCGGCAGACTACCGCTGCAGTCTAGTAGGTACCCATAACACAAGCTCTTACTTTAAGGCCAGATGATGCTGTGTGCCATAAACACTGCTATTTCCACGCATATATGATCAGTCGCCTATTTTATGTCTGAATCAAATAATGCAATATTTAATAGACGCTTCTTTATAGGAATAGTGATGCGAATCTATAGTCTCGAAAAATATAGGGACTAACGAGAGCTTCGACATTTATCGAGCTGACAGATTACGTGTGTCTGAAATTATTTATTTACTAGCAGCGCCTCGTGGTTTCACCCGCGTACTTCCCGTTCCCGTGGGAATTCCGGGATAAAATATAGCCTATGTCACTCCCCGAAAAGTAAGCTTTATAATGATGAAAGCATTTTTTAAATCGGTATAGTAGTTTCGGAGCCTATTCCACACAAACAAACAATCAATTCTTTCCTCTTTATAATATTAGAGAACCACGTCAAATAAAGACAAAAAATGCGTGAATGAAGTATAAGTTGTGCTTGTGATAATGTAAAAAGGTATTCAAATTATTTTATTTCAGATCCATACTTTTGTTAGTATGAGTAGGTAGTTTCTTATATTAAATGTTAGTGACTAAGCTAGGTACATACTTAACTCTCTAAAATAAATTAAATATTATAAATTATATAATATTATATTGTTTATCTCACGGGAAGCTGTAGTAGTAATGAAGTAATCCTTCTACTGGTCACTTTGGTTGTGGTTATGGACCGTTATTTATCAAGTGCTGAGAGACATGTCCCTCACTCATGATGGCACTTGAAACGGTGTACGATTAGGGTTTGGTCCCGGGAATTCCCGGTTCCGAAATTCCCGGGAATTCCCGAAATTTTTGGCCCATTTAAGAACCGGGAAATCCAAATTCATTTCCCGGGAAATTTCGGGAAATTTAGATACTAATACCGAAACGACATAACTTAATATATTTCATTTCGTCTTATAGCATTTCAAATATATCGGGTACCTACGCGGTACTGGGCAGGGTTGACATGATTTATATCACTTGATTTCAATCAGTAATTATTTTTCCTGCAATCAAAGAGTAAACAGCATTCACCAAAATGACTCTGAGAAGTTCGGCTAGTGTTGTCAGGATGCAGAACGATATATCAGAGCCCCTCCGAAATTTCGGTGGTCCTTGTCAAGGACGTTCTTTCATTCCTAGTCTTCAATATAGACTTGACAAGTGCAGAAAAACTCAAAAATTTAAATGAACGATACCATTCCTTTGAAATCAGTTCAAGTTCTGGGTTATGCCGATGATTTGGATCTGATAGGGCGAAATTAACTGCCATGAAACATGCTTACCACGCCTTGTAATAAGAGTTAAGAAAGGCAGGAAAAAGCTAAATTAAACCTTCTGTGTCCAAATTAGTGTTACCAATAGTTATACAAGCTTCTCATTTTCATTTCATTTTTTATAACTATTGGTATAGTTCGACCGAAACCGCTGTACCGCTCCTTAGGAAAGTGCGGCGAGGTGGGGACCGGGGAAAAAAGAGCAAGAGTACACATGAGATCGATATTGTCGGATAGCTCTTAGGATATCGGTAGGTAAACGAAAATATGTTTATATTATGTAACGATTATATTTTTCTATAACTAAATTTTCTACATATATTGACATAGATTCTACTTCAATCAATTTCATCTTCCGTTTCGCCATTGGAAGTTGAATTGGAGTCGTTCTGCAAATTTATTATTAATGGATCGATAATAATATTAAATCTACTATCGCGATCACTTTTACATTCAAAGCTTTCTTTGATGGTCTTGGCATCACGAGATAGCGCTCCCCCATCTTTTCATATTTATCTCGTGTGCATCTGACATACAGTACGGTACAAAAGCTACCTATCGCCGCCGTGAGCGTTGACAGCATACTGATGGATCTCAGCGACCGACGAGGGCCTATATTCCCCCCCCCCCCCCCCCCCGTCTCGCCGCGCGCATACCTCATGAGCGGTACAGCGGTTTCGGTCAAACTAGAACAGCGTTTATCTTCTTGGCTCACGGTAGCCTATACAAACAAGGTGGACGTGGAAATCAATAAAACAATTCAAGCCGCTAATAGATTCTTCTTCAACCTTTTCAAATATTTAGGCTTTAGGTTGATCTAGGAGATCTAAACTACTCATTTACAAAACGCTACAACGTCCAGTTCTTACGTAAGCCTCGAAAATGACTTATGGGTTCTAACCAAGAAAACCGAAAGACTCGTGTTTGAAAGAAAAATACAAAGACGAATCTTCGACGCTGTACCTGGATGGTGACTACTGGTGGCAAACCTGATGGCCGACGACCCCCTGGAAGACTGATACCCAGGTGGGTCGATGGAGTCCAACAAGACCTAAAGGCAATTGCAGTGTCCGGCTGGCAGTAAAAAAAGTCAAGAATAGGAGAGAATGGCGCACTTTACCAGATCTAAGCCCACCCGCGGCTGAAGAGTCAGGTTACTAAAGATGAATGGAAACAGTCCAAAATGTATAAGAGAGTGCCCAAATCAAGCTTCCGTGTGCATGCATAATGTACCTCCATTTTGAAGAAAAAAACTTACGTACTTTAAGTGATTGAACCTTAAATTGAATCAACCTTTCGTAATAAATCTTTGAACTGGATAAACCAAAGCGTGTTTTGATTGTGATAAAAATAACAATTTAAAACCGATTAATTTGATTTAAAATAGCTTTTTTGTAATAATTAATTCTTATATTCGGCGATTTTTCACACAAAGATACTTTCTGTTTATCAAGATCAAGTCCAGCCTCATGGAGTTTTGCTGCCTTGAGAGTGTTGTTGTAGGTAGTGCAGTAAATGAA
The DNA here is from genome assembly GCA_955876795.1 of Eupithecia tripunctaria. Lineage (NCBI taxonomy): Eukaryota > Metazoa > Arthropoda > Insecta > Lepidoptera > Geometridae > Eupithecia > Eupithecia tripunctaria. The sequence continues at coordinate 10,234,715 of OY041624.1, forward strand.
GGTGCTGGATTCAGTCGACTCTTTAGAAAGAAAAGTTTTAAAGCTTGTTGTCGAACGAGGGAAGAAAACACATCGACCACATTGAATCAAGAACTTGATATTCATTTTAACAGATGTATAAAATACAGCTCTAATATACCTTATATCGCATAGCTATGCAATATAAGGTATGTTATATCAGGTGATATAAGCGACATGACTTAAGAGGCAGTTAAAAAATCTTATTTCAATAAAAATACAAAATAAAAATATTTCCCGGGAATTCCCGGGATTTCCCGGTTCCGACTTCAACATTTCCCGGGATTCTCGGTTCCTCGAAAAACCGGGAATTTGCAATCCCTATGTACGATGGACATCACTATTGGTATAATATAGTAAGCTTCATATGAATAGCTGCTTTTGATTGGCATAAAAAAAAACAAAACAAAAAAACTTATACTAAACTAACGATCCGTCCCGGTTTCGCACGGGTGGATATTTACTTTAAACGTAGCCTATGTTACTCAGGAATATTGTCGCATCCTGAGTTTTTGAGTTCCAAACATCTGATAATTAAGTTTGTATTAAAAAACTGTAAACCAGCTTCAATCATATGGTGATCTCATGGATGCCATTGCCAGAACAGGAATAAATTGAAATGGGACCACACGGGAAGCACCATAAATAAAAAAGAATCAAAATCGGATCATCCTGTCAAAAGTTCTGAGGTAACAAACATAAAAAACAAAAAAATACAGTCAAATTGAGAACCTCCTCCTTTTTTGTAGTCGGTTAAAAATACAAATCTTTGGTCTTTATAATATTAGTATAGACCACAGAATCTCTACCATTATCAAACAATGCAGAAAGCATTGCTATTGCTAGAAATAAAGAAAAACATTTATTTGGACCGATTACATAACATACACATAACACGACATACGTAAAAATTATAGGTCAGTAGAAAATAAGAAAAGAATTACATATAATAGATACGCTCGGATCAAAAACGCTTCTTTCCCTGGTTCCGGTATTCCGCGACTGTAATCCGCTCTCCTCTTTCTACCTGGAAACCAAACTAAATATAATTTTCCAAGCGCACTTATTGTTAACTTCCCTGTAATTTCAGGTTAATCGAGTTGTTCAGTCAAAGACAGACAACAGTACAGATCCAGGTCATATTTAAAGCTGAGCGCAGACTAGAGTCACGATACTTTTAAGTCACATAATTGCTTTACAAAAATTATGAAGACGCGCAAATTTTAAAGGAGGAAAGACTGTCTTGTCTTTGTCGTGACTCAAGTCTGCGGAGGCCTTAATGTCGTCGGTCGTATGTTTTATGATGATGACATAGTTTTTACCCGATTATTAACTGAGGAGCGTTATGAGGTTGACATTCTATGTTTGTTTGTATGTATGTTGCCAATTTACATGTTCCCACGTAGCACTGAAACTACTTGTTCGATTTCCACAAATGAGGTATCGATTCGTGTCCATACCCCAGTGGTTATAGAATATAATGTCAGACGATATTGTGAGTCTAACGAGATAGCAGAGTCTAAGGCACGTATTATGAAAGCTTGGTCAGTCATCGAGCTATGCTTGAGGAACGCTTTCCTATGGCATAAACGTCACTCGAGTATAGCTCTGTGACTGAGCAAGCTTTCATAATACGGACCTAAGTAAGGATCGGAAAATTAATTGTTAGAATTGTTGTTATAGCGGCAACAGAAATACATCATCTGTGAAAATTTCAATTGTCTTGCTATCACGGTTCATGAGATACAGCCTGGTGACAGACGGACAGACGGACAGCGGAGGCTTAGTAACACGGGACCCGTTTTATCCCATGGGTACGCAACCCTAAAAATAACGTATAAATAAGGTCTTTTATTATTTGATTATATATAACTCTCATTGGGCGTATCTCGAAGCTCGTGTATCTTCTTCAAAGCACAAATAGAACAGGAAAACGGGAGCGGAAGTTATTCGTTCCCGAAATGTTGTCCTCAAAGGCCGGTATATCAATTAAAATACTTTGAGGAGTTACGCTCTGTTGTGTATCTACACGTAACCGTTTTCGAATTGAAAATTATCTGAGCTCACCTACTTGGAGTTCAGTCACCTCTCTCAACCTAAAAGTACAATTTATTGGAGTCGCCACTAGTATGCCAAAATGACGTCACGCATTCTTGGGCTTATTTCTGCACTTTCCACCATGGAGCGGTTGGCTTCTCAACATACGGACAGTTTTTTTCGATTATTCCCACCCTGAAACAGTAACCGGGCCCGCCATAACCAGAGGAGATTCAGGTGCAGTTTCTTTTGAAACACCAGCTCGTTTTTGGAGAGAATCATTTTAACATTAAAAAAGAACTTTCAAAAGAAACTGCATCTGTGTGAGTTTAAAAAACTACCTATCTCCTCCGGTTATGGGTGGTCCCGCACTGTCCCAGTTTATAGTAATTACTATTTATCAAACATAGTTAAAATTTACTTTTCTAAGTGCTTATTTTGTAAGTCTAAAGAAATAAAGAATTTGACTCTGACTCTAAAAAAACATCTGCTGCCACAACCGAATTTTATCCAGGGCTGTATAGGACGCCCGAAAATGGTGCCATCCACCATGGATGGTGGATGGCACCATGTGCTAACCGCCTAACTCAAGCATACTCGTAGATCGATCACTGAGCATAGTTTCATAATACGGGCCTTATGCCTTGTTTACGGAGACGGGGGGCGTGTTGGGTGTTTTACTCTGTTTACTCCCCCCCGCGTCTCCTTAAACAGACAACAGAAACATCATTGTTTTTATTACTCCTGCAAAACTTGATAATTGAGTTAGTTTTAAAATAATATAAACCGACTTCAATTAAATAGTTTTTCTCATGGATGCCATTGTCAGCACTGGACAAAAATGGGACCACACGGGAAGCACCAGTTTTCAAAACCTCATTTTTGAAGTCTGTAAAAAATAGTGTTCAATTATGGGATTTCAATTTACTTTTCAGTTTTTTCAAAACAGGTGATTTTTTTTTTTTTTTTTTTTTTAGATATTGATTCATCACATTAACAATTACAGTAAACATTATATTTGCACCGTAAAACCTTGTAAGGTTTGTCTCGGTACTCACATTCGTCTTAGCTTTAATTGTAGTCTAAGTGTCAGTAATAAAGAAAATTGGAATACAGTCAAATTGCGAACCTCCTCCTTTTTATAACAATATATGGTAATAAATAAGTAATAAGGTTAGAAATAGGTAACATAACTACTGCATCATCATTCATGTTCAATCCCTCTTATTTATTATGATTTCATTTTGGATGGTTTGTTCAAAAATTGAACATTTTAAACATGCCACACCATGTAAAGCACACACACGTACAAATTATAACAAAAATGACACAACGACAAATTATGAATAGAAACAAATTAAACTAAGTGGGTACAAAAGGTAAGGGTAGATACAAACTCAATATTGTTGATGTCACTATTCCAGTACAGCAGTAGAAATATCATCCATGGTACATAACTTGTGTATCCTATATTTTTTGTAACTAAACAAAGTTATTGCGAAATCAAAGAAATTGTGGTGGAAAATATTTATTGACAGATATCATCGGACGCAACGAAACGAGCCGCAGACGTTGAGAACAGTGTTTTATTTAGAAAGCTGTCATTCATCATTAAATTGATCCGTCGTCGTCCTTTTCTAACTCGAGTTCGATTAATTTTCTCTGAGCTTGTGAAAGTATCCGTTGTTGAAGTTTATGCTTTTGTTTTTACCCGGGTAGTTCCCGTTCTCGTGGGAATTCCGAGATAAAATATTGCCTATACAAGCTTTTTGATGATGAAATATTTTTTTTAATCAGTCCAGTAGTTTCGGAGCCTATTCAATACAAACAAACAAATCTCTCCTCTTTATAATATCAGTATAGACAAAAATTACAATTTTATCTCAATAAAAAAAAAATAGGTAAGTATATCAGCTACAATTATAAAATCTACGTTTATCTACGTTTTATAGGTACCTGCATAATTGTAAACACACGTAAATACTGCGGTGCCTGCAAATAGCTCGCAATACTTCAATTTGCATACAAATGAGACGTGAGTGAGATTCATATTTTGCTAAATACTCGTCATAATAGGTTAAGAGTGTGCAATAACGCCGCTACGAGATGTATTTCGAGCGGGATGACAAGATATGGTTTTCTCGCGAGTGAGAAGTACAGAGCAGAAACGCTCACCGAATTTTCTATGTGCCAAATCTGTTTACCTAATTACAAGTTAATGAAACAACCAATCTAAAAATTAAAAGATATAACTTAAGTAATACTTATAGGTTTCTTACCAAAACAAAAACTTTTACCAATCGTATTTTTAAAACACGAATTCAAGATAAAAGATAAGAGAGATTCAAGACAAGAGAAAAGATTTTGAAGTAAATTGCTTATGCACACTCTTAAATCAAGTTAATGTCTGAAGTAGCCCCTGATCTGATTCTAAGATTTTTTAAACAATATCAAAAGATTTAACTTCATTATGATTATAATAATAGAATAAATCTATCGATGTAATGTGTTGTATTAGGTATATCATCCATCACACAAGCTCTGCTTAGCTTGGGGCTAGAGAATGCGGCGTGAATTGTCCTGCATTATTCATGTATATACCACAGTCGATACGATAAATCACACTTCTAAGAAATAATAAAAGTAGTAAGATTTAAATATTAAATATTTTAATTGGAGGGAAAGATTACAAACAATAATTAAATACCTATTTATAATGATTCTGTCTTTATGTTGTTTCGTCAACTTTAATTTTTTTTCGTTTGTCTTAAGTTCTTTTGTTTCTGGTAAGAACTTCATTGTAATTATCTTTGTTAATAAAAAAAAATACTTTAGGTATATGGCTGAAATTTGCATAATATGAGAACTGAAATAACAGCTTGTTTTTATATAGAAACGCTAGTAAAGAGAATATCCCAACCAAATTAAATTGTATACAGTCGCTTCACAGTTTCACAGGATTGTATTATATTTGTGTGCACACACTGTCCGTAGTTTGTATAACCGTTATAAAACATGACTAAACTGCTATCTAGGTCACTAACTAAATTATTTACGACCTCTCGGTACAGATTACACTTCGCACCCCAAGTTTTGTCGAGTAACACTATACAGATAAGCGTTATTGTTGCTAAATTTAGTTACCTAAGTCACACTCCACAGTAATAATATTGATCATCATCAAGCTTTTTAATGATGAAATAGTTTTTTGAATCGGTCCAGTAGTTTCGCAGCCTATTCAATACAAACAAATAAACAATAGAATCTCTTTATAATATTAGTACTTACTCAAGAACCCTCGGGTAGAAGCCCGTCAAGTCGAACCTTTTCACGGGAACTCTTCATAACATAACAACAAGCTTTCATTACATTCCTCTTTCATGGAACTGGAATCCAATAAGCCCATCGCTCCGGGCTTTATTTCCTGGCAATGTTGCCAGGTATCGGCGTGTAAGAGCTTGTCCTACCAATTAACTGTCCATTGAAATTCAGTTGAATTGGAGCTGAATTTTGCACCGTATTCAGTTCTTAATTAGGGCGTGTCAGATTCATGTAGGGTCATGAATCGCGGGAACGGGAACTACGCGGGTGAAACCGCGAGGCGCACTAAACTAATATTATAAATGCGAAAGTTTGTATGGATTTTTGTTATTTCTTCACGCCAAAACTACAGACAGATCTGGCTGAAATTTTGCATACTGGTAATTCTAATCCTGGAATCAAACATAGGCTACTTTTTATCCCATAAATCAGTTCCGGTGGGATGAAAATCACCTTTTAACGTTTCCATAGGAACAACGCGTGCGAAGCCGCGGGGCGCAGCTAGTATTTAATAAAGGCCGGGTAGATGAAGCGCAGATCGAATTGAAACTGGCCATGAAACAACAAAGCATAGCCGCGCGCCGCCGCGGTATTCTGAAGGCCATGAAATGTGATACCGCGCTGCAACACAACAATATGTCCAATTAATCGGCCCGTGACGAGAATGTGGACAAACGTCTGCTAAATGTTGCACAAAATGTGTCTTTAAGAGTGTGCTATAAGTAATTTACTTCAAAATCGTTATTTGTCAGAATCTGTGAAAGCTACCACCTTCATATTTAGGGAAATATTTCTTCGATCTTTTATCTTCAATTGCGTGTTTTAAAAACACGATTGGTAAAAGTTTTCTCGATAGTTGATTTTTTTGAAAAATAGAGGTTTTGCACACATTTCGCTATTTATCTCAAGAACAGCACAATTTTTTTCTACGGTTTTTAAGGCAAGAAGTAATCATGTCTTTTAATTTTGCAAAAGGTTGTTTCATTAACTTGCAATTATAGGTAAAAACAGTGTTGGCGCATAGAAAATTCGATGCACGTCTCTACTCTGTACTTTGGACTCGCGAGAAAACCATATCTTTTCATTCCACCTCCAAGCCTGAAAGGCCGTCGGATTCGCATATCGTCTTCCCTCGGTACCGACTTCCCTCGGTTTAGGTATTAAACATTCAAACATCCAAAGTTTCACATTTATAATATTACCTAATGTAAGTTGAATGGACTTCAGAGAAAGCATAAAGCTCGGAAAAGTTATTTGAGTAACGGCACGGCATAAACCCCACAGATTTAACAATAGATTCATTAGCGATACAATATTTTAAAACTTTAGTAAGTTATCGTTAATTAGTGCCCAATAATAAATAAGTAAATAACGCTGGAATATTCACACAGCATCATTATAACGCCTTATCATTATATTTTAAATTATTTTAGCAACACATACTTAATGATGATCCGGTTCGAGTGCTAAGCCGAGGCATTTGTCGCAAATATTATATTTATAACGAGTTTGATTCTCGTAACTGAACGTAATCAAATGATGATACGATATATTATTTATTGCATAAAACATGGTATACGGGTGATTAGTGTTGTGAGTTTTAAGCTTATGTTTAACTATCCTATAGCATGCAATTCATTAATTTATGTCTAGGGCTTAAAATTAATAAATTCTTTGATGTCATAAAAATAACATTCACTTAGCCAATTAAATAATTTCTTTTTGAATACGTATACGTCGTATACATCACGTAGTTTTGTTAATCTTAGTTTTGGCAGCAAACGGTAAATTTGCACCTAAATGAGGTATGAGTTTGATGCTAAAACTCATATACTTAATACAATACTAAGTAAATGACTACAGATATATTTACACGTGTCATATTCAGGTTGGAATGCAACCTGGTCGTATCGGTCGCTAATCAGTGCACATTTGGGTGTTGCGTGCGAGTCGGCAGCGCGTGCGCATGTGCCTTGCCCAACCCTGCTGAAACTGTAGCCGCGACAAGGCGACCTCGCCTGCTGGGCCGAGACGGGATTGTAACTTGTAACCTGGCTGAACTACTAGGTTATTGAAGTATTGCGGGAATTATAGTCGCCACTTATATCACAGCAAAATAATATTGTAACTGCGGAATTGGATGTTTCGATTTTTAATTTTTTTAGAATAGAGAGTAATCACACCGCTTCGTCATTAAACTCGTTGGAACTGATTTATGATAAAAATAAGCCTATTTGTTATTTCAGGCCTAAAACTACCTGTATGAAAGATTTCAGCCCGATCTAGAAGAGCAACAAACATACATAAGTACATACATGTTTACAAACTTTCGCGTTTATAATATAAGTAGGACTGATCTGGACGGCATGGCATCACAGCCTAAGAGTACAAACTTGTGCATTCAAATATAGTCCTTAACGTAATTTAGATGTATGTATTTATATTGCCGGCATTAGATTACAGACAGCTCGCAGGTCAGCCGCTTGGGCTTTGTGAACTTGGCACCCGACTTTGGAAAATCCAATTTTTTTTTATTGATTCGTATAGATAATCGTTTGTAGTTGTTTGTAGTGAAAGAATTTTCGTTTGTAGTAACTCAAAAAAAAAGTTACGCGATTTTGAAAAATGGCTCAGCACCCGACTTTGGAAAATCCAATTTTTTTTTATTGATTCGTATAGATAATCGTTTGTAGTTGTTTGTAGTGAAAGAATTTTCTTTTGTAGTAGCTCAAAAAAAAAGTTACGGGACTGAAAAATTTCGTCAAAATATTCGAACATTGGAAAACCGAACTTTCTTTGCTTGATTTGCATGGAGACTCGTTGGTAGACGTTTGTAGTGAAAGAATTTTCGTTTGTAGTAGCTCTGAAAAAAAGTTGTGCAAGTTTGAATTTTTTTTTCGAAAAATTAGAACCCTTCATTAAAATACTCTATCTTTGGAAAATCGGACTTTATCTTATTGATTCGCACAGAGAATAGGTCATAGAGGTTTGTAGTGAAAGAATTTTCGTTTGTAGTAGCTCCGAAAAAAAGTTGTGCTGATTTGAATTTTTTTATTGAATAATTAGCTATCTTTGGAAAGTCGGACTTTTTCTTATTGATTCGCATAGAGAATAGGTCATAGAGGTTTGTATTGAAAGAATTTTCGTTTGTAGTAGCTCCAAAAAAAAGTTGTGCTGGTTTGAAAATTTTTATCGAAAAATTAGAACCCTTAATTAAAATACTCTATTTTTGGAAAATCGGACTTTTTCTTATTGATTCGCATAGAGGATAGGTCATAGAGGTTTGTAGTGAATGAATTTTCGTTTGTAGTAGCTCTGAAAAAAAGTTGTGCAAGTTTGAATTTTTTTTTTCGAAAAATTAGAACCCTTCATTAAAATACTCTATCTTTAGAAAATCGGACTTTTTCTTATTGATTCGCATAGAAAATAGGTCATAGAGGTTTGTAGTGAAAGAATTTTCGTTTGTAGTAGCTCCAAAAAAAAAGTTGTGCTGGTTTGAAAATTTTTATCGAAAAATTAGAACCCTTAATTAAAATACTCTATTTTTGGAAAATCTGACTTTTTCTTATTGATTCGCATAGAGGATAGGTCATAGAGGTTTGTAGTGAATGAATTTTCGTTTGTAGTAGCTCTGAAAAAAAGTTGTGCAAGTTTGAATTTTTTTTTTCGAAATATTAGAACCCTTCATTAAAATACTCTATCTTTGGAAAATCAGATTTTTTCTTATTGATTCGCATAGAAAATAGGTCATAGAGGTTTGTAGTGAAAGAATTTTCGTTTGTAGTAGCTCCGAAAAAAAGTTGTGCTGATTTGAATTTTTTTATCGAATAATTAGCTATCTTTGGAAAGTCGGACTTTTTCTTATTGATTCGCATAGAGAATAGGTCATAGAGGTTTGTAGTGAAAGAATTTTCGTTTGTAGTAGCTCCAAAAAAAAGTTGTGCTGGTTTGAAATTTTTTATAGAAAAATTAGAACCCTTCATTAAAATACTCTATCGTTGGAAAATCGGACTTTTTCTTATTGATTCGCATAGAGGATAGGTCATAGAGGTTTGTAGTGAAAGAATTTTCGTTTGTAGTAGCTCCGAAAAAAAGTTGTGCTGGTTTGAATTTTTTTATCGAATAATTAGCTATCTTTGGAAAATCGGACTTTTTCTTATTGATTCGCATAGAGAATAGGTCATAGAGGTTTGTAGTGAAAGAATTTTCGTTTGTAGTAGCTCTGGAAAAAAGTTGTGCTGGTTTGAATTTTTTTATAGAAAAATTAGAACCCTTCATTAAAATACTCTATCTTTGGAAAATCGGACTTTTTCTTATTGATTCGCATAGAGGATAGGTCATAGAGGTTTGTAGTGAAAGAATTTTCGTTTGTAGTAGCTCCGAAAAAAAGTTGTGCTGATTTGAATTTTTTTATCGAATTATTAGCTATCTTTGGAAAATCGGTTTGTTTCTTATTGATTCGCATAGAGGATAGGTCATAGAGGTTTGTAGTGAAAGAATTTTCGTTTGTAGTAGCTCTGAAAAAAAGTTGTGCTGATTTGATTTTTTTTATAGAAAAATTAGAACCCTTCATTAAAATACTCTATCTTTGGAAAATCGGACTTTTTCTTATTGATTCGCATAGAGAATAGGTCATAGAGGTTTGTAGTGAAAGAATTTTCGTTTAGTAGCTCTGACAAAAAGTTGTGATGGTTTGAATTTTTTCAAAGAAAAATTAGAAATTCATTAAAATACTCTATCTTTGGAAAATCGGACTTTTTCTTATTGATTCGCATGGAGGATAGGTCATAGAGGTTTGTAGTGAAAGAATTTTGGTTTGTAGTAGCACCGAAAATAAGTTGTGCTGGGTTGAATTTTTTTATCGAATAATTAGCTATCTTTGGAAAATCGGACTTTTTCTTATTGATTCGCATAGAGAATAGGTCATAGAGGTTTGTAGTGAAAGAATTTTCGTTTGTAGTAGCTCTGGAAAAAAGTTGTGCTGGTTTGAATTTTTTTAATAGAAAAATTAGAACCCTTCATTAAAATACTCTATCTTTGGAAAATCGGACTTTTTCTTATTGATTCGCATAGAGAATAGGTCATAGAGGTTTGTAGTGAAAGAATTTTCGTTTGTAGTAGCTCTGGAAAAAAGTTGTGCTGGTTTGAATTTTTTTAATAGAAAAATTAGAACCCTTCATTAAAATACTCTATCTTTAGAAAATCGGACTTTTTCTTATTGATTCGCATAGAAAATAGGTCATAGAGGTTTGTAGTGAAAGAATTTTCGTTTGTAGTAGCTCCAAAAAAAAGTTGTGCTGGATTGAAAATTTTTATCGAAAAATTAGAACCCTTAATTAAAATACTCTATTTCTGGAAAATCGGACTTTTTCTTATTGATTCGCATAGAGGATAGGTCATAGAGGTTTGTAGTGAATGAATTTTCGTTTGTAGTAGCTCTGAAAAAAAGTTGTGCAAGTTTGATTTTTTTTTTTAGAAAAATTAGAACCCTTCATTAAAATACTCTATCTTTGGAAAATCAGATTTTTTCTTATTGATTCGCATAGAAAATAGGTCATAGAGGTTTGTAGTGAAAGAATTTTCGTTTGTAGTAGCTCCGAAAAAAAGTTGTGCTGATTTGAATTTTTTTTTCGAATAATTAGCTATCTTTGTAAAATCGGACTTTTTCTTATTGATTCGCATAGAGGATAGGTCATAGAGGTTTGTAGTGAAAGAATTTTCGTTTGTAGTAGCTCCGAAAAAAAGTTGTGCTGGTTTGAATTTTTTTATCGAATAATTAGCTATCTTTGGAAAATCGGATTTATTCTTATTGATTCGCATAGAGGATAGGTCATAGAGGTTTGTAGTGAAAGAATTTTCGTTTGTAGTAGCTCTGAAAAAAAGTTGTGCTTGTTTGAATTTTTTCAAAGAAAAATTAGAAATTCTTAAAATACTCTATCTTTGAAAAATCGGACTTTTTCTTATTGATTCACATGAGGATAGGTCATAGAGGTTTGTAGTGAAAGAATTTTCGTTTGTAGTAGCTCTGAAAAAAAGTTGTGCAAGTTTGAATTATTATTTTCGAAAAATTAGAACCCTTCATTAAAATACTCTATCTTTGGAATATCGGATTTATTCTTATTGATTCGCATAGAGGATAGGTCATAGACAACTCCGGAACCTTGCACTGCGCGTTTTACACATTTCTTTAACCTTTTAGCTTATTACTTTTTACAAGATATTTAGAGCCAAGATCGTTCATAATAAGAGTTATATTATTTCAAACCTATCTACGTTTGCTGAGTCGCAGTCTCCACTTAAGAACTCGTTCACCCCAACAGTTGTCGGTTCTTCGGGAGATATGGCCGGCCTACTGCCACTTCAGTTTGATAATTCTTTGAGCTATGACGATAACTTTGGTTCTCTGTCGGATGTATTCGTTACGAATTCTATCCTTCAGAGAGACTCCGAGCATAGCTCTTTCCATAGCTCGCTGAGCGACTTTAAACTGGTGGACCAGCCAGCCCTATTATGCGTGTCCAATTCTTGTATAATATTATATATTCTGAATCTCGGAATCAGATCCAACGATTTTTATGAAATTTCGTATACATGGGGTTTCGGGGGCGATAAATCGATCTATGGTTTATCCATTTTAAATGAAGCATGTTAGTTAACAAAATACAACACAAATAACAAAATCTCACTTGCTTGGCGTCGAGTTTCAGATATTATAATGTAAGCAATTTTTATTGAAGAGAGGATCTAAAATCGACAAGTTATGTAAATTACGTATAAAAGGACGCGCCAACAAAGTGAATTTTAGGTTATGTATGGGCGGTTAGTTTACGTTTATGCTTCATTCAAAATGGACACGGTATAGTTAGGATTAATTTTTAGAAAATATTGTTTTATGCGTGATTTCAATAAACTTTTATCAACTTTATCGTAATCAATTGACCCTTCCTGATATCTATTGGCGAATAGTAATACCATAATTTCTAAACAAAATTTACCAAAAAAAAACGAGCCAGGCTCTGCCATCCAGGCACTAAATAAATTAAATGTCCACTAATGCAACTAAAACATTCCCATTTGAATCCTAGCGAAAATATCAAGATGACTCGTTCCGCGTAGGTATACAATACAACTCGCTGATACTCGCTTCTACATGGCCGTGCGTGTGTGCGTGCCACCGTGTAGTGAAATTAGAGAATTATCTTATTAAACACTACACACCTAAAATAAAAGACTACCACCTACGTAGTAACTAACAGCACTTTACAAAAAAAACAAGATTAATTTAAGAAGGTACCTATATAGTAGGTACCGCTATACCTACTTATGTTTACTTATTATTACAATACTATAAATACTCTTTAATGCACACCAAGATACAGAAATACAGAAAAGAAAAACACAAAAACTGTTGTACAGTGGGCGGCCTTATCGTTAAGAGCGATTTCTTCCAGGCAACCTTTGGATGGACACGTGATTATAGTACAGATATAGACGATTATTATTTTATTACTGAAGTTATTTAAAACGGGATTTTTAATTCCCGTTTGTAGGTAGGTAGGTATTTCGATGCACCACATATTAGCAATAAGATCATTATTTTCTTGCATCAGATAAATAATTAATTCGGTTGCAATTTTAAAAGAGCTGCCTTGGCTGCGGCGGCGGCATGGCACGTGCTAGTAATTTACTCAAAGGATGCCGACGAAGCCTTAAAGCAGAACGCGCTCACGTCCGCGCTGCATAGTCGCACGCGCTGAAGTCATCACATTAAAAAAAAACTTGTAAAAAAAACAATTAACTAAACTCCCGTTCACGTTAATTATGTTTATGACCAACCTCACCTAAACCTCAACAGCCTATATTGGTCCACTGCTGGACGCTGGCTTCCCCCTGATTTGTGCCTGTGTGCCTGCCTGTTATTTCAGCCTGTGTTGGCTGTTATCTCATCGCCTCCGGTAAATAATTCTTAGTCGTCCTTAATCTTATCTATATCTATATAAAATCCTTAATCCTTAGTCGTCTCTTACATATAACACTCGCTGAAAGACTAGGGGTGGTGTAAATTCTATGCCGGGCACCACACGACGATCGTTAGACCCAGTCAGTGCATTAAAGCTGAACGCAGACGCCCACGCCCAGCTCAAAAGTAGGTAGGTAGGTACTTATCCTAAAATTTACTCTGTTTCCGCGCCTTTTTATACCTACCCACGCAATTTACTTTACTTGTCCATTTGAGATTTTAAGTAATATTTTACTGAAGGATGCTTCATTAAAATATTGCTTAAAATTATAAGCAACTAGCTGCGCCCCGCCGCGGCTTCGCACGCGTTGTTCCTATGAAAATAAAAATTATTTTCATCCCACGGGAACTAATTTATGGTATAATAAGTAGCCTATGTTTTATTCGAGGATTAAAACTTGATTGAACCTCTATGAACTATTCCCTATGCGAATCAATAAGAAAAAGAAAATACTCAAAAATTTTTGCTAAAAATTTTCAAACCAGCACAACTTTTTTTCGGAGCTACTACAAACGAAAATTCTTTCACTACAAACCTCTATGACCTATTCTCTATGCGAATCAATAAGAAAAAATCTGATTTTCCAAAGATGGAGTATTTTAATGAAGGGTTCTAATTTTTCGAAAAAAAATTCAAACTTGCGCAACTTTATTTCAGAGCTACTACAAACGAAAATTCTTTCACTACAAACCTCTATAAACTATTCCCTATGCGAATCAATAAGAAAAAGAAAATACTCAAATTTTTTGATAAAAATTTACAAACCAGCACAACTTTTTTTCGGAGCTACTACAAACGAAAATTCTTTCACTACAAACCTCTATGACCTATCTTCTATGGGAATCAATAAGAAAAAGTCCGATTTTCCAAAGAGAGAGTATTTTAATGAAGGGTTCTAATTTTTCTATAAAAAATACAAACCTGCACAACTTTTTTTCAGAGCTACTACAAACGAAAATTCTTTCACTACAAACGTCTCTGAACTATTCCCTATGCGAATCAATAAGAAAAAGAAAATACTCTAATTTTTCGATAAAAATTTTCAAACCAGCACAACTTTTTTTCGGAGCTACTACAAACGAAAATTCTTTCACTACAAACCTCTATGACCTATCCTCTATGCGAATCAATAAGAAAAAGTCCGATTTTCTAAAGATAGAGTATTTTAATGAAGGGTTCTAATTTTTCTATAAAAAAATTCAAACCTGCACAACTTTTTTTCAGAGCTACTACAAACGAAAATTCTTTCACTACAAACCTCTCTGAACAATTCCCTATGCGAATCAATAAGAAAAAGAAAATACTCTAATTTTTCGATAAAAATTTTCAAACCAGCACAACTTTTTTTCGGAGCTACTACAAACGAAAATTCTTTCACTACAAACCTCTATGACCTATCCTCTATGCGAATCAATAAGAAAAAGTCCGATTTTCTAAAGATAGAGTATTTTAATGAAGGGTTCTAATTTTTCTATAAAAAAATTCAAACCTGCACAACTTTTTTTCAGAGCTACTACAAACGAAAATTCTTTCACTACAAACCTCTCTGAACAATTCCCTATGCGAATCAATAAGAAAAAGAAAATACTCTAATTTTTCGATAAAAATTTCAAACCAGCACAACTTTTTTTCGGAGCTACTACAAACGAAAATTCTTTCACTACAAACCTCTATGACCTATCCTCTGTGCGAATCAATGAGATAAAGTCCGATTTTCCAAAGATAGAGTATTTTAATGAAGGGTTCTAATTTTTCGAAAAAAAAATTCAAACTTGCACAACTTTTTTTCTGAGCTACTACAAACGAAAATTCTTTCACTACAAACCTCTATGACCTATCCTCTGTGCGAATCAATGAGATAAAGTCCGATTTTCCAAAAATAGAGTATTTTAATTAAGGGTTGTAATTTTTCGATAAAAAATTTCAAACCAGCACAACTGTTTTTCGGAGCTACTACAAACGAAAATTCTTTCACTACAAACCTCTAAGACCTATTCTCTATGCGAATCAATAAGAAAAAGAAAATGCCCTAATATTTCGATAAAAATTTTCAAACCAGCACAACTTTTTTTCGGAGCTACTACAAACGAAAATTCTTTCACTACAAACCTCTATGACCTATTTTCTATGCGAATCAATAAGAAAAAATCTGATTTCCCAAGATAGAGTATTTTAATGAAGGGTTCTAATTTTTCGAAAAAAAAATTCAAACTTGCACAACTTTTTTTCTGAGCTACTACAAACGAAAATTCTTTCACTACAAACCTCTATGACCTATCCTCTGTGCGAATCAATGAGATAAAGTCCGATTTTCCAAAAATAGAGTATTTTAATTAAGGGTTGTAATTTTTCGATAAAAAATTTCAAACCAGCACAACTTTTTTTCGGAGCTACTACAAACGAAAATTCTTTCACTACAAACCTCTAAGACCTATTCTCTATGCGAATCAATAAGAAAAAGAAAATGCCCTAATATTTCGATAAAAATTTTCAAACCAGCACAACTTTTTTTCGGAGCTACTACAAACGAAAATTCTTTCACTACAAACCTCTATGACCTATTTTCTATGCGAATCAATAAGAAAAAATCTGATTTCCCAAGATAGAGTATTTTAATGAAGGGTTCTAATTTTTCGAAAAAAAAATTCAAACTTGCACAACTTTTTTTCAGAGCTACTACAAACGAAAATTCTTTCACTACAAACGTCTACCAACGAGTCTCCATGCAAATCAAGCAAAGAAAGTTCGGTTTTCCAATGTTCGAATATTTTGACGAAATTTTTCAAAGTCTCGTAACTTTTTTTTTGAGCTACTACAAAAAAAAATTCTTACACTACAAACAACTACAAACGATTATCTATACGAATCAATAAAAAAAAATTGGATTTTCCAAAGTCGGGTGCTGAGCCATTTTTCAAAGTCGCGTAACTTTTTTTTTGAGCTACTACAAACGAAAATTCTTTCACTACAAACAACTACAAACGATTATCTATACGAATCAATAAAAAAAAATTGGATTTTCCAAAGTCGGGTGCCAAGTTCACAAAGCCAGCCGCTTGAAGCTTGCGGTAAGCCATTTTGTTACTGTATACAATGTACATGTACCTAAAGATGTCGACATTTTATTATAGACCTTTAAACGAGCAATTCTTGAATCTCGGAAACGGCTCCAACGATTTTCATGAAATTTAGTATACAGTGGGTTTCGGGGGCGATAAATCGATCTAGCTGTGTTTTCAATAAACTTTCATCAACTTTATCGTAATCCATTGACTCTTCCTGACATCTATCGGCGAATAGTAATACTATTTTATTAGTGTTTTGATAATAATTTCTAAAAAACAAAATTTACCGAAAAAAACCGAGCGGAGACTTTTAGTACCTACTGTGCGATAGCGGTGATGGATGTTATGTCCTAAAATGTGCTGTGCTGGCTACCCATTTCACACTAAAGGATATGGACAGAATCGGCAATTATTTAAACGAGTAGGTCATCCACTTCATTTCATCCAGCTTAAGGCGGCTACTCCCACCCCTGCTGCAGGGGCTATCTAGGGAGTACTAGTGGGATAAATTGTGACGTGTGTGCCAGACCATCCATGCTGTCTTGATTGCCCCTTCGGCAGGTGTGTGTAGAGACTACTCCTATATGCTCCGACCGCCCCTGCCCCTGCTACAGGGGTGTGAGTAGTCGCTCTTACTCTAATTTGACTTTATAAAAACTTTATTAATCAAATCAACAAATAATGCTCGACAATCCACACATCATCATCTAACCCCGAGCTAAGTAGAAGTCGTGTTATGGGTGCTAGAAAAGGTACTAATTAATTGCTATTCACATGATATGTGTATTGTGAAATTCGTCAATGTAAGGCCCAACCTCAACCTCAACAGCCTATATTGGTCCACTGCTGGACGCAGGCCTCCCCCTGATAAACGCTTTTATTGGATGTTATCTCATGGGGGTTAATGCCCTTAATCCCTACGCTGTGCATGCGGGTTGGGGATCGCAACTTGGTGACAGTCCTGCTTCCGGTAAATATCCCTTAGTCCCCTCTTACGATTTGGGGTGGTGCACTATTATGTAGTAACTTCACCTTGGGTTATCATAATCTCATTATGTAGAGTAGACTATACAGTATGTAGGTAAATAATGTAGGTAGTAAATAATGTTGCATGTGAAAAATGTATTAGACAAATTATGAAGACATTGTGTAATGTATTAATTTAATATCTGAATAACATGGTTCGATCTTCATCATATTAAATTTAATAAGCACTCGAAAAAAATCTCAAACCGTTCGTACCTTACGTAATCCTTTGTAAAGCGCCCTATTCATTTCCTCGTCGCACGTGTGTTGTTACGACCCTATTTATTTCGTCTTCCTTGTCTTGTGTTACGGATAGCCTTGGCTCCTTCGGCCTTGAGAGGCAGCATTCAGAGCAGCCAGTCCTGACTTGTTGCTACGAGGGGCCAGCGCCGACCCGATTGTTATTGCCCGACTATCAACGGAAGAGCATAGCCCTCTTCCGTTGGCACCCTGCTTTTGTATATGTGTAGCTAATTTTTATGTTCTAGCGATGAAACTAATCGTTCGTATTTAATTAGTGAGGTATCTATTTATTCGTCTTGGGGCGGTTAAAGAGTATATGACGCGTCAGACGATCACAGGCAGCGCGTTGCCAGACTGTCAGTGTTCTACAAGTACCACTTTGGTGATTGTGGGCAAGCATTGCACGACCTTACCAATTCCATCATAGGAATAGCAGACGCACGAAATCATACCACCCATTCCTGGTTGACATACCACAGTGTCAAACCAAAAAATTCTGCTCTACTTTCATAATATCCACAGCCAAAGAGTGGAATGAACTTCTTGCGTCTGTCTTCCCATTACAGTACAATGGAGTCTTCAATTCTAGGGTAAGTAAGTTCCTTCTGGAAAAGCCTGCTCCATCTTGGACAAGCGTTTGGCTACCAACTCACTTTAAGAAAGCGAAGATACATCTTCGCTTTCTTAAAGTGAGTTGGTAGCCAAACGCTTGTCCATCAACAATAAAAAAAATATTAGTGGTCTAAGATTTTATTGTTAAAATAATAAGCACAATCGGTGAAGGCCGTAGTCGGGTTTTAGTTTATTTTGTCTTGTAACCCTACTTTTTATCGCGTAGGTGCTACATTTAGACTCGGACGGCGAGGTCGACTCAGGAGGTCGGTCGACGCGACGTTAGAGAAACCTCTTTAGTATGATTCTGCATCCTCTCACACGTCACTTTTCAAGGACCCTCTCAAGGAGTCCTGAAAACCAGCGCAGTATTGGGCAAATGCTTACTGCAACATGCTGAGGGTGCAGCGCAGCCCGTTTTACCTTCTGCCACTTACTTTAAGTTAATGTACCTAAGTTTAATCCATTAAATTGTAGGCAATTATCTTCTGTAAGAGAAAATTAATACATTAAATACAAATACAAATACCTACCATCAAAGACTTAAATCGTAATCTTCCATATATTTCTCATTTAGTTGCAAATTTTGTCAAGAAATCCCAATAACATAAAATAAAATTCACATGCTTGGAGTAGAAATAAAGATATTGCAACTATATTTATTGAAGAAAGGATCTCAAATCAGCAAGTATTTTCCATTATGTTTTAAAATCGTCAACAAGAAAGTTAATTGAGGTAAAGTACTGCGGGTTTATATAAGTTTTGCGCACGTTATAAGAAAAACTAAATTAGTCAAATTGTTTTATGTTATCTGCCTGAAAATAGGTACCTATCTAAGTGTTTCTTTCGGTAAAATTCTCTCTGAGACGCAAGACAATGAAGACTGAAGAATAATTTCAAAGGGAAAGTTATACCTTTGTCATCGGCTTTTCGCGCGTAATAATTCCAGGCCCCGATGGATGTTCCGCTCGATTTATTATGAAGGCTACGATTGGTTAAATTGTGAAGACTTCGCTCCGCTCGCGCGGAAGTGATTCTAACCGACGCGTCGGTCGCGTCGTCGCGACGACGCGAGGCGCCCTAAGTGGCGACGCGACGACGACGGTGGTGGGAGCTGGTTAGCGCCCACGGTGATATGGAATAGGATAATTTATTCGTGACCTGAAGCCGTCAGTAGGGTCATTGGCACACTCCATCATAAATATTTGGTTCACATATTGAGCTTAAAAAGAGTTTGAAAAAGCAGGAGATTCGTATCTTTTCTAGACTGTATGTTATGTCTTTTTAATGTGATATAAGTATCTACATTAATATGTTTTGTTTCTTAAAAATAAAATTTAATAATACCCTAATTACAAGTTGATATTTTTTAATTTTAATATCGCTGAAACCCTTCACAAATTCAATGTAAAAATAAATTAAACTACTTGAATTAAATAAAAAAAACAAGTATGTTTGAATAGTAAGATTTGGAAATAAATAAAGGGCTTATTTATTAAATTATTAAGTAGGTACTTACTTACAAAAAAAAACATACATTCAATCGATTTCTTCGTTATTTAAGATTTCGTCGAAATCTATCCCACAAAGCCCGATGACCGATTTGGATGATTATTTTCCAGTTGTACCTCTAAAGGACGATTCTGAGGGACCACCATAAAAATATTTATTCCCAAACCCACATAACCTACAAAAAAACAGTTTAAACCAAGGGAATTAGAAGCTGCTATTTTTTTTCTAAACAATCCATTTCATTCACAATTATTATAATCATTGTGAGTAAGTTATAACTTAAAGCGACAGCGTTCAGTTTGATAACGTAATGAATAACAACGAAACAGACAGCGTTGCCGTTGTACGCTTTGCAGTTCTATTGATTGGCTGAATACAGGGCGTGTGAAGTGAAGTCTAGACCAGGCCGTCTGACACGGCTCGCGGTGACGTAACGTAACCCACAGCTGCAGGTCGCTCGCCAACTGAGCTAGCTGTTCAATACTGTTCATATTTATTTCCTTTGAATCGATCTACACGTGTCTGGATAAATGCTGTAAACATAGATATAAGTTAAGTAGTTAAGTTCTGTAGTTATGATACAGGGGAAATAATGTCAGAAGGTACGCGATAAATACTTGATAAAATCAATAATTATAAAGTTGATGATTATGTTCTCCCAGCAGCGATAACTCAATTAATGACCTGTGTTGTGTTACTTAACTAAATGCAAAGATACGCTGATCACGTACATAGACTGAAATGTGTCCTACTCAGGCGAAACACGAACGCCGGCGACGACGGTCTGACTATGACTGAGGACCTAATTTGAGCGTTCCACTTTCAAGCTAGTAGGTACCCAATATCCTGAATTTTACTTACATCGATGGACGCAATGGCAATACAAAAAGATGGCGTAGGTATATAAAAGTCGTATTTCAGGGAAAAGACGTCTCACAGTGTTTTAAGAGACGTACACCAAATCTATGCGCCAAAACTGTTGTTAATGAAACAGCCAATTGAAAAATTAAAAAAAACAAAAGAAATACGTCTAGGTTTCTGGGCAAAACAAAAACCAAAGAGAAAAGTGTGCTGTTCCTGAGATAAATAGCAAAATGTGTGCAAAAGATTTATTTTTCAATAAAATCAACTATCGAGAAAATTTTCACCAATCGTGTTTTAAAAACACGTTATCACACTATATAATATCACACCTTAATATTATAAAGGCGAAAGTTTGGATGGATGTATGGATGGATGTTTGTTACCTCTTCACGCCAAAACTACTGAACGGATCTGGCTGAAATTTTGCATACAGGTAATTCTAATACTGGAATAAAACATAGGCTACTATTTATCCCATAAAACTGTTCCCGTGGGATGGAAAATCATCTTTTAATGTTTTCATAGGAACAACGCGTGCGAAGCCGCGGGGCGCAGCTAGTTCAATATAAAAGATC
Source organism: Eupithecia tripunctaria (assembly GCA_955876795.1). NCBI lineage: Eukaryota > Metazoa > Arthropoda > Insecta > Lepidoptera > Geometridae > Eupithecia > Eupithecia tripunctaria. The sequence goes on from OY041624.1 coordinate 10,256,009, forward strand.
GAAAAAACATTTCCCTTATTATGAAGGTGGTAGCTTTCACAGATTCTGAGATAAATAACTAACGATTTGGAAGTAAACTTCTTATGGCACACTCTTAATTCACAGACTCGGAGTCAGGCTCTCAGTGTTTCAACACAGAATTCCGTTGAGTCTTAGGCCCGTATTATGAAAGCTTGCTCAGTCATCGAGCAATGCTTGAGCAACATTTATGCTATAGAAAAGCGTTACTCAAGCAGAGATTGAAGACTGAGCAAGCTTTCATAATACGGGCCTTACTCTTGCATTTGTACAACTATTATCTTACCGAATCGGATAAAAAAAATTATGTCCGATTTTCGGGTCTCATAAGACACTGCGTTTTGCTGCCAAGATTTGCTAGATTAGACTAAGACATACTGGTTTTTAGGGTTCCGTACCCAAAAGGGTAAAACGGGACCCTATTACTAAGCCTCCGCTGTCCGTCTGTCCGTCTGTCACGAGGCTGTATCTCATGAACCGTGATAGCAAGACAATTGAAATTTTCACAGATGATGTATTTCTGTTGCCGCTATAACAACAAATAAGTAAATATAAAAGTTAAATAATTTTAATAATTAAGGGGGGCAACGCCCTTATCACCTTGAGAACCGATCACCGAGGATAAGCAACGTCGGGCGCGGTCATTACTTGGATGGGTGACCGCGTCACGTTGACTTTTTTTTACGATGCTCTGTATTTTTTGATTTTTATAGATAATGGTACGGAACCTTTCGTGCGCGAGTCCTACTCGCACTTGACCGGTTTTACTACGTCATCAGAAGTAGCAGCACAGTTTCTCATGCCAAATTACGGCTCGCCGCAATCTAGCAGTGAGTACGCTTTCGTGGCTCTGTTCGGGCCAGTGGGCCTTGCAGATGTCATGATTGGTCAGTTAGTTTAGTCTAGCGTTCAGAAACGGGCTGGTCTGCCACGCCCCCGAGCTCGCAGAACTACCGCGAAACACAATAAGGATGTAAGCGGGCTATCTTCGAACCTTATTCGCTACGATCACCTACAAACGATTATTTATCTAGGTATCTATAGAAATCAATAAAAAAAATAGATTTTCCAACCAAAGTTCCAGGTGCCAAGTTCATCAGCGCGATCTCCAACCCACATGCCCAGCGTGGGTATTACGGGCATTGCCTCTCCCCCCACGATATAAACGCACAATTAAGATAAGCGTCATTATCAGGGGGAGGGCTGTGTCCAGCAGTGGACCAATACAGGCTGTTGAGGTTAGGTTTGAGGGTGGCAAGGTCACAAAACTTTTGAAGTTCATAGTTAACCCGCTTACATCCGTAATAATTTCGTCAAACTACGATATTTTTATAAAATGAAAAAAAAATCTTCTTAAACTGTCTCTTAGTAAAGATTTCGATGCATAAACCTTACCTCAGTGATAGTTTAAGTATGCATTAAGGTCTCTGAGTGCGGCGCAAAGTCCAACTAATTTAACATAGACTTACTTAAGGCCTGGAAAAAACGAGCTATAATAAGGCGTGCGTTTTATCATAAATCAGTTTCCTTAGGACATAAATAACCTTAAAACGTTGCCATAGAAAAAAAGAGTAGAAGCCGGGGCAGAAATTAGTTAATTTTACTTTTTATTTCATGGTTTTCAGTAATTTGTTTTAATTATGCTTATTATTTTTTATGTATTTTGTTCTCATCGTAAAACCTGTCTTTTATGTATTGCACTGTTGTAGAAATTTGTACCTAATCTCTTGTAAACAGAGAAACAACCAGACAGACAGCCATTTTATTCTCCATTGTGCTAAAGGGATTGTAGGCTTTTATCTTGTTACGAGCTACGTCGGTGTTACAAAGAGATTTTTAAATTTATTAAATAGTTTTTCAAAACATGGCCATTTCACGTTTAACAAAAAACATCACATTACCTATACGAATCAATAAAAATAAAGCCGGCCAAGTGCTAGTCAGAGTCGCGCAATAAGGGTTCCGTACCATTATCTTTAAATAATATTATAAATAGGAAAGATTTGATTGTTTGATTATTTGTTTCTTTGTTTCTATTGAATAGGCTCCGAGACTACTAGACCGATAAAAAAAGCATAATTAAAAAGCTTACTTTTCAGGGAGTGACATAGTCTATATTTTGTCCCGGAATTACCACAGGAATGGGAACTTCGCGGTGAGCCGCGAGCCCGCGAGGCGCTGCTTGTTATTTAAAAAACGACAAAAAATCATGTCTTTTGTATATGAGCCCCCTTAAAATAATTATTTTATTCAGTTTTTTAGTAGCTTTTATAGCGGCAACAAAAATACATCATATTCAATTGTCAAAATTCAATATTCAATTTGAACCGTCTTACTATCATGGTTCATGAATGAGATACAGCCTGGCGACAGACGGACGGACAGCGATAGGGTCCCGTTTTATGGAAAATCCACGTTTAGGGTTCTGTACCCCCTTTGGGTAAAAATGGATTTTCCAAAGTTGAGTGCCAATCTCACAAAGCCAAAGCAAAGTAGGTTTAAATAGAAAGCTAAGTTCGCAGCTAGTCTGCCCCAGAAAGAAGCTAAAACAAATTAATCTAAATTATATCTACCAGAGGGGGCGAAAATATTGATTGCCTGCAATGCACTGCGCAAAATACATAACACTTACATTATATAAGTCTGAAAACGATATAAAATAATGCAAATGAAAGGAAGCAGCTCTCATTTATCGTGTCCAATGGTGCATGCATGCATAGTTGCGTGCGATCGGCATTCTCGCTCCTGGCCCACTTCTGGGGTCACTGGTTGCTTGCACTAGCAATTTATTCATGGGAGAACGAAATTAACGAATACATGGGGAATGCGGCTAATCCTGGTGCCAAACATACCCGATGGCGCGTTCCTAGAACTATCCAAAGATGTAGACTAGCATAGTTTACCTTAGCTAGCATTTTTAACCGACTTCAAAAAAGGATGACGTTCACAATTCGACTGTTTTTTTTATGTTTGTCCGATTTTCATGATTATTTATTTATATAAAAGCTGGTGCTTCCCGTGTGGTCCCATTTTAATTTAGTTTAGTTCTGACAGTGGGATTCATGAAAATTAAGTCGTTTTATAGTTTTTTAAAACATAATTAATTATGATGCAAACTAGAAAGTTTTTCAAGCCTTAAATTGTGTCGTATTGGAATAAAAGTAACCATTTTCCGAAACCTTTCGAGAAGAAACCGGAATGTGACATCTCAGGGGAGTAAATAGTAACTCGATCACTCAGATATTTACAGATGTTTGCTCCTCTTAGGCCCATGGATTGACTACAAAGTTATTTTTGTTACCTTGAAGTTGAATGATATGCGAAAAGGCTTTGGCTTAAAGATACAACTACACAAGTGTCATTTCATTATCACGTATTTGTCAATAAATATTGAAAAACGTAATGGAATGTCCTTTGAAATCGCAATTTTTTTTGTGGCTTCAGAAACGTCAACGGTCTATGTATGTGCTACACCAAGAATTTATTCGGCTCTAATCGTAAATCAATTTTAGATCCTATTCTGCTAAACGAATCGCTTTGATCGTACAAAAAATTGTCTCGAAGCGGGAATCCAATCTGGAACCTCTGCGCCAGTGAGGTCATCAAACAGTGGGAGCCATGGGCTGTGGGCCTGTGGATGATGGTGATGAACCGTGCCGTGAGTTGAAGACTACTTATGCCCGACCTATTCCTAGATTGTAAGATTTTTCTGCATTGGCGCGCTGCCATGTGTTTGATGATTACAGAATGCGTAAATATTTTTTTATCATCGGTTTTAAGCAGTACATCTACGAAGTAGGTGACCAGGTTATTTAGGATATCATTCGTGTACTGTTTAGAGAAGTTTTTTCTCAATTTTTGGTGCGGTAAAATAAGCAAATTTCTGTTGTGTACCAATAAACCGTTTACTCAACATTTGTGTTTTATTTAATCTTACGCCGATGGTAATGTTGATAATTATCGGATAGCAGGTTGGCGCCTTCTCCCCCCGACCCCCTCCCGCCGGGGTCGTTGCCCTGCTTAATGTGCCGATGGCAAATATTACAATTAGTTACGTTACCTATTGCTTTGGAAATTTCGAAATTTGTCTGAATAAATTTGCAAATTTAATCGGACGAATTATTTCCGTGTCTCCTTGAAGAATATAAATTGTTTTGATGATAAATCTTGACGTTAATAAAGGGAATTTAAAGCTAAATGTTGGACATCGCTCAAAAGTTTTTTTTTTTCAGGATATCATGGTCAAGGCATGGACGCGGGCGGAAACAATTTTGACTCCGGTAAGTTTATAAATCAACTACACCTACATAAACCACGGCCGCACTGCAGGACGGTAGGCTAGGTACACTGGTAGCTTAGCGGGCTGCTTTGAAGGGCGCGTCGTCGTCGCGTCGTCGTCGCGTAGCTGAGATAAAATCCGAAAACAAACATCGCCTCGCTAAATCCAGGTGACTGGCCACGCTTGCAATGTGCCTGGTCTATTGTCTGTCAATTGTAGACCGATGTGGATGTTTCTATGTATACAAAATTTATGGGAGAATCCCTGAGATGGTCATTCATCCCGGTGGTGGGCCCATAATATAATCATTGACGAGGGATAGGTAGGTATTAGTTCCGCAAAACTTAAAAAAAACCAGCCTGTTTTTAGTTATATGTATTTCAAAACAATCAAATATGTTAATCATATAGGTACGTTGTTTTCTCATCTACCATCCAAGCTACCATACTGCAGTGCTTCCGTAGCCTAATCATAATAACTAAAATATACATACATATACTCAAGCACACACACAAACACACTTCCAGATTCTTAATTCAAGAAAATTAACGAGTAGATACAGAAACTTTGTGTTTCGTTTTCTTAATATCATAAGTATTATCTCTGACATAATAATTATGTGAACTACATAAGATAGCATTTGCATGAAAATCAATCAGATTCATCGATTTTCGTTTTTACGCGCTACTTACAATATACCCGGTGAGAAGACGCATGAAATCGACATAATGTTTTCGCTGCCGCTTTTGGTAGCAAATACCACAATAAAGGTAGTACCTACTTCACATTTATTCTGTCTTAAAAAATCTGTACAGGTCTTAACTTCTTTATTATGGTGTCCAATTCTGTTAACGAATTGCTTCAATGTCATTGGTATCGGTCAGGGTCACGTAGAATCCTTACATATAAGAAACCTCAGAGAACGTGCGGTGCTATTTTTACGGGAAGGTTACTTAAAGGGTTAGATGTGATTTTAAACTTGATGTTATCTCTTTTGATTTGCGATCTGTACGTAGTGTCGTTCGTCAGAGGTAGAGTGACTAAACGTCATTCTGTGACGATATCGTCATGTGAAGTAAGTTTGTGGTTTTAAGCTGTGTGGTGCTGGCTTGCAGTGTGGTGCTGGCTTAGAATTTGCACAACCCTATCTCTTCCCGTGGGTGTTGTAAGAGGCGACCAAGGGATATCAGAACAATTTCTGCCACCGAACTGCGATCCCCAACCCGCATGCCTACACTGAAAAAATATAATAGTTAAATTTACTAAATTCTCAGTATTTTTTACAAAAGCAACGTGTAAAAATGGGTCCTACACACTTTTTTGTTAATTTAACTAAATACAAATGGTTAAACTTTTACAAAACTGGTATAGTATTACTGACTCATTAGAATTGTAATATCACTGTCGTAAATTTCCGATGTACGAAACCCCATCGGTTAAAATTACACAACCGATCGATTTTACAAAATAAGCCGTACTGTAGAAGTTTTGTAAAATTTACGTGTCATGTATTTTTTGCTATGACATATTTCGTATATTTTACCATATAGCTTTTGTAAACTATACAATACCAGTCATGCAATATTCACTCATTCTGTTTTGTATAATTTAAGGATTTTGTTTAGTATTTTTTAGTAAACCTGTTTAGTATATTTTACCCTATGATTTACCTAAAAGGTACTATACTAGTTTTGTAATACCTACTCATTCTGTTTCGTAGATTTAACGAGTTGTACTTAGTATTTTCTACTAAATCGGTTTTTTATATTTTACCCCTCAGCTTTTGTAGACTATACGATACTGCTCATGTAATATCTACTCCTTTTGTTTCATATAATTTAAGGATTTTGTTTAGTAAATTTCATTAAACCTTTTTTGTATATTTTACCCCTAATATACGTAAAATGTACGATAGTGGTATTGTAATATTCACTCAATCAGTTTCGTATAATTTACGGGTCATGTTATGTATTTTTTGCTAAATAAGTATCGTCTAAAATACCATTATTGTATAGTACATTCTACGAAATTTGTTTACTCATTTACTTTCGTATATTTTGCAACTTTACTTTGGTTGAATCTACAAACAAATTGAATAGGTATATAATACCCTTGGCTTTTAACAGTAGGTATTGCTTTCGTAATATTTACATATTATCTTTTGTATATTCCACACTTTTTTTAATATTGATATTATAGGGTACCTGGGTTTTTAAGTTGGCTACTTACGGCCGTTCCCAATAATCAGATGGATTGAATATTTGAGAATGGCCGTAAGAAGCTAACTTAAACATGTAGGTACCTATGATCAATAATCCAAAAAGCGCGAACAAGTAAATAATGGGAGAACAATACGTACTTACCTAAAAGTCAAGGTTATTATAAACTCACAAAAAATGTCCAAGTAGAAAGTTCCAAAGCAGATTAAATAAACGAAAGCAAATGCATAAGTCAAAACAAATTCGTGAAATGTACAAATTTAGCAACAATATATATAACACAGGACATTATACGCAAACAAATTATTATCAAAATCATTACACTCAATTGAATTATCATAATATACATAACAATTAATTATTGAATGTTACAATTCCCAGATTTGGCCAGGATAAGGATTCAAATAATAGTAAATGTAAAAAATAAAAGAACTTTTTATTTTACTAACAAACACAAAATGACAACAACAAATTACGTAGGAAACGCTCGTTCCCTCGTTTTACATATTTTAGTTTACCTAGACGTAACAGAATTGCCACCATTATATAAATAAGTACGAACTGAATTCCACAAGAAATATCTCAATCACATCAGGCATAAAAAAAGTTACAAAATAATGATAAACATTTCTGGTTTTATCAATTATACTCCAGATTCATAATTAAGGGGCTGACAACCGTCAAACATCTTCTCGCCGTATTTACGGTTATGGTGTAGATTTCTTCGTTCGTAGGTACTAAACTTATGCAATTTTTTTGGTAGAACTTATTTTGATAAAATTCGGCTACTTTTTAAACAACTTCAACTCACAGTTCGAAAACAGGACGTCAAAATCTGATTCAATCTGAAAATAATTTAAATTTTGGTAAGTAGGTATATAAATTTTAGCATAATTTTTATTCAAATTTAATTTTAGGAGAAGAGTAGGTTTTCAAGAGGTTGCGGGTTCGATTCCCGCCTCGGGAAAAATATTTGTACGATCTGCAGATATTTTCGATGTAAAATAAAAATATCTATCTACATTATGTAGTGTATTGTATTAAGTATATCAGTTATCTAGTACCCATAAGATAATGCTGTGTGAATTGTCCGAAAAATATTTAAGTATTTATTATTTATTTATTATTTATTTATTTATAATAACCAGCCGGTAACACCCACTGCTGAGTATAGGCCTCTTCCTTATCTCGCTACCCCATACAGTCTCATAGTATGATAATAGAGCAGCTAGTTAACACATAAGATGGATTTTATTTTATATTACAAGACAGTGTAATTGTAATTGTAATCAATGGCAAACAGACTACCTACATTATTGATGTAGTAAATAAAGAAACTTACTTCTTTTGAAATTGCCACTCAACCCAGAGATATTTGATTCCACTTCAAATTTATCAAGATCATTGGATGCAATAGACTCTGTGTCCATGGAACATGTGCTCTGAAAAAAAAATTATTAAATAAATGAAATTATCTAGTAAGTGCAAAGAAAATATTACCTACTTTGTAATTTTTTTTTAAGAATTTATAATTGTGCATTAAAGTACATTTACAAAGCATCACATATCCATGTAGGTACCTATAATATTATTTGCTTACCAACGTTTTATTTTCATTTCCGAATCGAGATAGTCCAGCCTTCAACTCAATTCTATCTTTTATTTTATTTGATTGTATGAGTTCATTAATATCTGACTCGGTAATATTTTCAACACAGCATAGCTCCAAATCGTGTTCTAGAAAAGATTATATAAAAAATGAGATAAAAATGTCTTGAAATAAGTAGGAACAATAATAAAATAACTGGGACTGCAGTGGCTTATGAATGACGATGAGCAAAGTACCTATCCTTTCTTTGCTCATCGTCATTCATAAGCCACTGCAGCCCCAACTACAATATATAAACAGCCTAATGACATCAGGCTATAGTAAGCCTATGCTGGACATAGCCCTCCCCTAATGACTGGTAATTATAATTCACTACTAGCTACCCACATACAGAAATTGTAATAATAAGCTACTATTATTACGATTTCTGTGTAGTTACCCTAGGTAGGCAAAGATGCCCAGTTAACCAAACATCGAGATTATTACAGTTTATCGATGTCATCAAGTCAATTAGTTAGGTAGGTAGGTATAGGTTTTACATACCTTTGAACACTCTTTGAGTGTCTTCCGAGACTCCCCACGAATCCAATGGCTCAATCACGAAATTATTATCAGTATCAATATCAAGTACGTTCGGATCGTATTCCTTTTCTTCCATGATTGATCAGGCAGGCAGGCAGGCAGGCAGACAAAGCTCAGCAAAATGGCTAACGAAACACCCTCCACAGTTTCGAAAAAAGGCACTTTATTGCGTACTTTCAATGAAAGTAGGTAGTATAATTCTGTGTTACCCATATGAACATAGAATCGTTTTAATATAAGAAGCAGGAGTCCAAAGAAAATACAATAACCACGTAAAGCAGGAGTCGTCGTCGTTCGCTCGTTAGCGTCCCACTGAGCGAAGTGAGCGCGACCCCCCCTCCCTTATTACAGTTATTAATTTTCTAATACGAAACAAGGTACGTTAAATTAACACTCACAGTATTGATTCTACAAAACTACTTTTGTAAATTATTATGCGTGTCCGTAATTTACCTACCTACCTACCTACTTACCAACGCAAGGTTCTTTCGGGTCTAGATACCAAGAGGAGACTGGTCTTCGGTTTTCCTAGTTATTACCTGCGCCATTTACGTCAATAGACACTTCCACCAAGACTATAAGGCCCGTATTATGAAAGCATGCTCGGTCATCGACCTATGCTTGAGTGACACTTATGCCATAGAAAAGCGTTACTCAAGCATAACTCTATGATTGAGCCGGCCTTTTATAATACCGGCCTACATCCTAAGCAGCTTAGGATTTAGGCCCGTATTATAAAAGCCTATATAAAGCCATAGTACATACATAGATAGAAGATGGAAAATACATAGGCAGGAAGGTACCTACTTATTATAATATACCTAGGGACATACCTAATTGCCTGATATGTGTTCGAGAGCAAGTGTCGTCTATATTAATATTATAAAAAGGAAAGATCTGATTGTTTGTTTGTTAATTTGTTTATTTGTTTGTATTGAATAGGCTTCGAAACTACTGGACCGATTTAAAAATTCTTTCACCATTAAGAAGCTTACTTTTCAGGGAGTCACATAGGCTATATTTTATCCCGGAATTCCCACGGGGCTAGTAGGTATAAAATAAATATCAGATTGTCTAGATAAAGGATAAAAAACCCTGGGACAAGTTTTGCTCCAACTCAAAAACTAACATTCTAACCAAGTAAAGGTTTCTGAGTCGCTCGATAGGTAGAGATTAAAGTGATCAAAAATTCATAGTAATCACCTTATTTCCTAGTTTAACTATAAGTTATTAAAATTTTGTGTCCAAGAGTCCTGTAAATTAAAGCACTTTGACTTTTGAGTAGATAAGGTAGGTACCTACTTCGTAGTTTAGATTCACTGCTTCCAGTAAGTAACTCCCTCGAGTTTGGGCTCATTATGATTCGTATGATACATTGGGCTTGGTAACGAAGGTCTGGTAATGGAGCCAGGAGGGGCAGGAGGTGATAGTCGAACTCATCACTGGCTAGTAGACCTCTCAAGTTTGAGCTCATTCGATTAGTTTGGTAACGAGGGTCTGGGGACAGAGCCAGGAGGTGGATTGTGGAAATCTTCCCTGGCTACTTCTAAGCCCCTCGAGTTGGAGTTTGATTTACTGGTTTCAGTTCTGTAGAGTTTGAAATAATTCCACTCTAGCCAAGGTGAGATACGTGCTGATGAGGGGGCAAAATACGCCAGCTAACGATAGGTACCTACCTATTCTAAGGAATACAAAATACCGAATACCTATTACAAAACTAGAAAGCTATTTTTACGACAGTACATTGTTGATTTTATTATAGTTTTGTGTAAACTGTGCATCAAAATCAAATTATTTATTTAAAATTAAAATGTTACAAGTTTGGATGTTTGTGGCTCAATCACACCCTAACCACTGAACCGACCACAGCCACAAAAGTGGCTCGCAGCGAAATAGCTTGATTTCCAACGCCACAATAGTGGCGTGATGTAAGCGAGAGCGCAATCAGTTTTTATTATTTATTTATTTATTTTATTTATTTATTGTTTATTTAATTAACACGGTTAATAAAAACCAATTACATTAATTAAAATGAAAAAAATTACATTATTCAATACAATTTAAGGTAGGTATGTATTATTTCTTGTGAATTATTTAGATAGACGGACAACTAGCAAAACATTGTACCCAGTTGGGCTGAAAGCTATTAAAAAGCTATACCTACACATTCGATGGAGCTGTTATGTTTAGAAATCAATCTGTAGTCAAAACGGGAAAAAACCGTGCGAGTTCGTGCGACGAGTGTATATTTATTAATTGAACATCAAATTATAGTTGAATATACTAAATCGTATTATGTTAAATTGAGTTTGGCTAAAGCAACATCCCAGATCATTAATTTTACACAGAACTTTAGTAGTGAAGCACGCGCCATCTCACGTTATTTTTATGTACATTCTTACAAAACTAGATAGTATTTTTTACGAAAGTACACTGTCAAATTGTTTACTAATTCAACATCAAGTTATAGTTGAATATATTAAATCATGGCGATTGAATTGCGTTTAGCAAAATTAACATCCAAGATCATTATTTTTACGTAGAAGTTTAGTAGCGAAGCATGCGCCATCTAACATTACATTTAGGAACCTTCTTACAAAACTAGAAAGTTGTTTCTACGAAATTACAATGTTAAATTTGTTATACTAATTGAATATCAAGTTAAAGTTGAATATACTAAATCGTGGATGTTGAATTGAGTTTGGCAAAATCAACATCACAGATCATTAATTTTACACAGAACTTTAGTAGCGAAGTATGCGACATCTAACTTTATTTTTAGGAACATTCTTACAAAACTAGAAAGTAAGTTTTACGAAAGTACACTGTCAAATTGTTTACTAATTCAACATCAAGTTATAGTTGAATATACAAAAACGAGGATGTTGAATTGCGTTTAGCAAAATCAACATCCAAGATCGTTAATTTTACATAGAACTTTAGTAGAATGCTTACGTCACTTGACGATACCCTCGAGAAACATTTTACGAAACATACATAAGTGTATTTAACATACAGCTTTCTAGTAATTTTAACTATATTTTATAGGTTAATGTTTACCTTTGTGGTTTAGTAAAATAAACAACGAGTTTTTGTAAAACCAACGAGGAAATAGGTTGATTTTATTAGTTAAAGCCTCAAACTACTCAAGTTTAGTAAATTTAACAATCATATTTTTTCAGTGTAGCGTGGGGATTATGAGCACTACTACCTCCCCCTGATAAGCCTAAGCGCCTTATTGGCGTTTATCCAATAGGGGCGCTTAGGCTTATCAGGGGGAGGCTTGCGTCCAGCAGTGGACCAATACAGGCTGTTGAGGCTAAGTAAATAAGTTTAGCGGAATACCGTCCGGCTTATTAAATGGGTACATCTATCCTTTACTCTGATTGTTCTCTTACCATGGAAACGTATTTTAATCCAATTAGACGTCCCTAATCTTTTTCGTGAGTTAAGGTCGCGAGGGACATGAATTCGTTATGTGCGAATAAGTAACATCATCGCTGTTTTAATGGTCAATCAACTTTACGAGGATTGTTGAGGACTAGCTTTGGTCAGCGACTTCGCTCTTCTGGGTTATCAAAACTAAACACTAAATTGAACAGGTAGTTAAAAATATTCGATGAGCCATATCGCAAGCTTGTTTAAAGTTCATAAACTAAACAAACTCTCAATTAATTTTGAAGCCTTTGTTTATTAATTCGATCTGAAATATGTACCTACTGGAATTTTGGATAGCACTTTTAATTATTTCGTATAACATTTTATATCGTAGGTATAGGTACCTACTCCACTTTTAGCGTTTTATAAAATTGACTCGTAAAATGGTTAAACAAAATCATCACAAAACCAAATCATGGACATACACGCCTAAACTGCCTAGTCGCAGCTAGTTGAACACGTCCATGTGCCTCTTCGGCAAAGAAAGTGTTAGTAAAATTCGGCAAGAAGATAATTACTCGCGTATATGATGATACTCATATCATCGATCATATGATCGATGGAGTAGGCTTGGTTTGGCATCAACGTAAGATTTCACAGCGTAAGATTTGACCCCTAAAAATGAGCACGTGGATGTCGTGAGAGTCGACTAAGGGAACCTTCCAGAGGAAAGGTAGCAGCTTCCTTCCAATGCACCTGCCAACTGTAATGATTATAGCAGAACTCCCCTGGATTCGGGAGAGGCACGTTCAGCTGTGAACCTGTGTGCTCATCCAGGTTGTAAGAATCTAGGCTATTTTAGTGGAAAAATGGATGCGAAGCCAATTTGCAGAACGTTGTTATTTTATAAATTCTTCAATACTTGCTAACTTGATTATGAGTTACCGGTGCAATGGTGCATGCAGTTACGTTTACCAGTTCTATATTTCACACGATGATTTCTATTTCAACGAGCAATTGTTACAAGATTTATGTTTGAAACTTCCCAATAAAATAATCACGATAAGCAACGTAAATTTCACACACACTTTTCTTTTTCCTAAACCTTATGGTACCACACAACATGTTAAAATACCAACCCATAATACAATAGGCTTATTTAAAGCCCGGATTATGAAAGGTTGCGTAGTCATCGATCTGCCATAGAAAACTTTTACTCAAGCTCGATGACTGCGAAAGTATAATACGTCCCTTAAAATAAGATGCTGCGTCGTGATTTCAACACTCACACAGTATGGACATTTGTCCAGCTCTATTTATTAATGACTAATCTTTGGTACGGATGGCGCAGGTCAGCAGCAGCAGGCTGAGCAGGAGCTGGCGACAAAGATGCTGCAGATCCAGTCCAAGAGGTTCTACCTCGACGTGAAGCAGAACCGCCGCGGACGGTTCATCAAAGTGGCCGAGGTAAGGAAACAACCAACCACCAACTGACCAGACGTTGTGGTTAACGTGTTCTTGAATATCTGCAAATTTTGTGTACGTGGTAGGACGATCTACGAAAGACTGCTGGCGGATGCTGGATAGAGACGGGGTACTGCAGTTCTTATGGGCGTTCTCAGGGGGCGGTCTTTGTCGAGTAGTGGACGAGCACAGAATTTCTTGGCAATATAGTGTAGCGTTTGAGTGATAGAAAGCTATCACTTTTTTATCCCACATTTATGTTGTGATTTCTAAACTTCTAATTTCTCTGATTAGATCGTCTGCGCAGGCGGCAGGATGAGTCAGATATTTCTGGCAATATCTTATTCTATTGCTTCCTTAAATCTACTACAGCCCAGACATCGCATAACACTGGTCAACACTGTTCTTGTTTCCTTATTTTTTTTTTCTGTTATTGGGTATTTCTATGGCCCTGACTATGAAAAAAATACTGGGAGATTGGTAACAGCTTTACTTTTTGAAATATACAGTTTTATTATTTTGACAAAAAAATACAAAAAATTAATACATAATGTTAACAAAATTTCTATAGAACACTATCAAATGATCTTTTATAAGATTTCCTTGAATGAACAACTTCAGGTAGATCTCGTTGCAAACTCCAGCAGTAGTCTGCCATCATATGTGAATCCCACCTTCCCTGATAACGCTCTTCAATTGTCCGGAGATCCTGATGAAATCTTTCACCCTGCTCCTCACTAAAATCACCCAGATTTTCTGGAAATCGGTCTAAATGCGAGTGCATGAAGTGGACTTTTATGCTCATGTTGCACCCTAGCTCTTGCAAGTTTGATAGCATGCACTCAACAAGCTCTACATGGTCGTCGGATTTATTTTTGCCTAGGAAATTACTCATAACCAAAACAAATGAATTCCAAGCTTTGGATTCGACTTCAGTCATTGATTTGACAAAATCAGGATCTTTCACGAGTTGCCTAATCTGTGGCCCATCAAAAATACCAGCTTTCAATTTTTCAGTACTTACTCCTGGAAACTTACGTGAAAGAAAATTGAAACATTCGCCACTTTTGTCAAGCGCCTTCACAAACTGTTTCATTAAGCCGAGTTTAATATGAAGTGGTGGAAGTATGATGCGGTCTCGGCTAACTAAAGGCACGTTTATAACATTTTTTGTACCAACTTCTAGCTCTTCCCGCACTGGCCAAACTTTTTGTGACCAATGGTGTTGTTTGTCACGACTGTCCCAGAGACACATGAAACAAGGGAACTTTGTGTAGCCACCTTGTTGACCTAAAATAAAGTTAACCATTTTCAGATCAACACAAATGACCCAGTTGTGGTCTTGATACTTAATTTTTTCCATAACCTTAGAAATATTTGAGTATTCTTCTTTTAAAGTCGTCGAATGTGCAATGGGTATGGATCCGTACTTGTTACCGTTATGGAGCAAAACACACTTTAAACTTCTTTTGCAGCTATCTATGAAAAGACGCCAATCACTAGCTTGGTACTTTTTTAAACCCATCTGTTGCAAAATACCACCAACATCGTTACAAAAACTAAATCCTCCTCTTGAGAAAAATACGGTAACAGTTTTTTTCTCGGGTACGATAAAATGTGATGTTGGTTTCCGGAGTAAGCAAATGTTTTTCTTTTAAACGAGATGCTAAAATTTCAGAAGCTTCTTTCGGTAAGTTCAGATCTCTTACTAAGTCATTTAGTTCTTTTTGATTAAATGGTTGAGGTTCTGAAAGGCTAAATTTGTAGTCTGGATCAGAGTCTTCACTTGATGTATTTCGTTCGGGTTCAGAGAGATTTGGATCATCAGAAGATTTAGATGTGCTGGGTTGTATCTCTCGTGATTTTAATTGAGGTCGTTGAGCAGAAGATAAGTTAGGATATGCCCATTTACTTCGGTTTCCAGGGTTAATGCCGTTTATTTTCACAACACAGAAGTAGCAATCGTCATGATGGTTTCGAGGTTCTCGCCAAATCATGGGTGTTAAGAACATTATTGCATCTCTTTTTCCACTGGACCATAACCGTAGACACACCACACATTTCTGGCATACAATATGAGGAACCCATGGCTTGTCCTGATTACACAATTTTATTTTAAAGTATTGATGATACGCTGTTTTCACAAAGTCCGATATAGGTTTTCGATATTTTTCAAATATATATTCACCACAAATATAGCAAAAACAATCTGGATTAAGCACACAACGTCTTCTTAACGAAGCCATATTGAAAACAACAACAAAATATATTTTAGTGACCAGTAAGAAACGAAAATCAAAATAAAAATAGTAAATGAGGGTAGTTAGCTATAACTCAAAAACAAAAGCTGTTAGAGAAAAAATGTTGCCGTATTTAAAAAATACGCGTCAATTTCAGATAGAAACAAAAAAAAAAATCACAGGTAACAAACAACTTTATTTTTTTTGCTGACCAGTGTAATCATTATTTGTCTGATATACCTTCATATTTGTCTGTTCAGATCGGCGCAGACGGCCGGCGGAGCCAGATATTCCTGGCCATGTCGACGGCCTCGGAGTTCCGCGACCACCTGTCCAGTTTCAGCGACTTCTACTCGTCGCTCGGACCGCCCAACCCGGAGAATGTGCCCGAGGATGGCAAGCTCAAGTCTGAGATGATGCTCAAGGTAACTGTTGAAGTTTTTTTTCATCGAGGATGCTTAAACATTTGACCAATTGACAACCATCTTATTTGAGCAGGTGAAGATGTGGTTAAGATGGCACGCTTTTCCTTATGGGAAACTTATTCACTCGGGAATCGAATCGAATAATTCGTCAATAGAATTTATTCGAACGAGAGCAAACGCTATCCTTACACAGTAATTAGCGCTGGCTTCTCGGTGTTGATTGGCTGATAAACATTCAGTTCCTTGCAATTCAATTCATTTATTTTTACCATAGGTTCCCAGCAGGTGAAGATGTGGTTAAGATGGCACGCTTTTCCTTATGGGAAACTTATTCACTCGGGAATCGAATCGAATAATTCGTCAATAGAATTTATTCGAACGAGAGCAAACGCTATCCTTACACAGTAATTAGCGCTGGCTTCTCGGTGTTGATTGGCTGATAAACATTCAGTTCCTTTCAATTCAATTCATTTATTTTTACCATAGGTTCCCAGGGAACAACAAAGTCAAGTCAAACCAATTACAAAATCACACAATAATTGACTCTAAAACTATTAAATAACAATATAGATTCACAATACCTAAGTGTTCTGACAACTGACTAGGATAGAGTGTTGTCTTATGCACAGCAGCAAATTTTGTCCTAAAAAATCTTAAGTTGAATGACACACTAAACATAGTTTCTGACGCAGCAGGTTCGGTTCTCATTTCTAGGATCAAATAAGGATAATCAAAAACGACATTTAATAAAATGCTGCTTCTACTTGCAGCGTTTCTGGCGTAGCCGGAAGGATTTTTTTCAGCAGCTTTCTGGTTTCAACTATTAAACATTTTTTTTATTGTGTCTAATAATTCTGTTTCGTTCCAGGACAACCGGCGATACTATCTAGATCTAAAAGAGAACTCTCGCGGGCGTTTCCTCCGCGTGTCCCAAACGCTGTCCCGCGGCGGGCCGCGCAGCCAGGTGGCGCTGCCGGCGCAAGGCATGATCGAATTCCGCGACGCACTCACAGACCTACTGGACGATTTCGGGACCGAAGACACACAGTATGTATGCAGTGTGGCGGCTGCGGGGTAAGAATCGACCCTTCCAACTTGGTCGTGGCGGTCCCTAAGTAAGAAGGTGTCTAACCTTAAACTAGGTCGTGCCAGTCGTATCATATGCATCGACCCTTCCAACTTGGTCGTGGCGGTCCCTACGTAATAATAGACACCTCCAACTTGCCTGTAGCAGTCGTGGCGTAAGAATCAACCACTTCAACAAGACCTTGGTGGCCATTGCGTAAAGAACGGCTCCTCCAACTCGGCCTGGGTTTGGCGTAAGAGGCGGCTAAGAGAACCAAAGGAAAAGCAGAAGTTTCCATCCGTCTGCCAAGCGTGGGATTGTGACAAACAGGGGGGGTGTTTGGGCGAAGCATGTCCAGCAGTGGACGTATGTGTGCTGATAGATGCAGTGTGTTGACTGTGTCTTTGCTATATCAGACGCAGCCAAGTGAAGTCTGCCGCACCTAAAATGAACAAGCCCTAGTGGCAGTAAGCTCATATGAGAAACTGACAAACGTTGAGATAAACGTGTTTATGAGTGGAGACCGCGACTCGGCTAGCGAGGTGTATGACGCCCGGTGGTCAGAAAAGATGACGACATACTGCTACGGGTAGTGTAGAAAGATGGTGGAAGTGAGGACATGACAAACGTCATAAACAGCTTGATAAATAGTAATAAAAAAAATAAGGTGCAATTGACTCTAATTCACTTAATTTTTTTTGTCCACTAGCGAAAGAAGACTGTGATAACAGGACTGTGGCATGAAATTATGCAAAAGGAGAGCTTAACGTCGAAAGTATATAAACCATTTTCTCACAAAGGTTAATGCTAGTTTTTTTGTGCCAACAAACTGTGTAATAAAACTAGTTTTTTACAAAAAGGCTATGTTCCCAAGAAAAATCAAATGACACCATCTGAAAATATTTAGAAACCTGTAGAATTTTACTCACGACTGGGCCTTCAGAATGCCCAGCAGAGTAAGTTTTTTTTACTATTTGTTTAGTAAAATCTGGTTGCGTGTTAGTTAATGTCCAAACTTGTCTCTTGTTGAAGGTACAAGGGCGAGCTACCAGAGGGAAGACATTTGCGCGTCGACAACAAAAACTTCTATTTCGACATCGGACAGAACAACCGCGGGGTCTACATGAAGGTCTCAGAGGTAAGTGACATCTGTAAGAGATGGCAGCATGCCAGGGTGACTCTCTAACTCACCCTGGGGATGATCTTGGTGGCTGCTGCCATTCCTCTGGTAACCAGAGGAATGGCAGCAGCAAGATCCATGCAATTCAATTCATCTCAATTCACCAATGCGATTCAATTCACCAATCCGCCTGCCAAGCGTGGTGATTTTGGCAAGGCCCCCCTTGTTTGGGGAGAGGGGCTTGTTCGCCTGTGGACTATTTATGCTGAGCTGTAGTTTATTGGTTTCAGAGGAGTCTCGAACATCCTATAAACAAGTACTTACCTTTATAAAACTATGGTCTCGTTAAAGAAGTAATGTAAACTGCCAGCATTTTGGTTCTACGATATTAGTAAAGTTATACTAAAGAAATTTAAAAAATAAATCTAGTCTAAAAATAACTAGAGACTGTGTTATGAATTATGATAAGAGAAACAAAGGTCTAATAAAAAAAAATGTAAATAACCTTTTGCATATCAGACAGATATTCATCGACATGTCTTATAGTTGTATATATTCTTATATTTATTTTAACTTATTGGTTTAGTAACTGTTTAATTCCGTTGGTGCTAAAAGGTGCGTTTACACTGGACCGGGGAGTAAATGTTTACACTGACGAAGTAGACCGGAGCGTAAACGACTTATCAGGAACCATCGATGGATGGATGGTTATCATTATCAAGGATATCGGGATATGGATATAAACATTGATTTAATTGCACGACACCTTCCATTCAACAGACCGATGACATTGCGGTCGCAGGGTGGTGAGGGATGTGTGGTGTAATATGATATGTAAGCACTTAATGTAGGGGAACTAACGTGTACGTTAGTTACCCTACATTAAAATCTAGTTAAAGCGCTCTTTGCAGACAGTCATAAATGCACATCGCATTATGTAGGATCATAAACCTATAAGTACAGCCAACATTCCTACAGATGGGTTCCTACTGAGTTGCTATCTGTGGTGTCGTATAGGGGAGGTTTATGTCCAGCTGTGAACGTCTGTGGGCTGATAAATTAGATTATTCGAAAACTCTCAGCGTTAGTATAAACGGACCTTAACAGCAGCACAACAGTCCTCAATATAAAGGCCCAGGTCTCGCATGCAAATTCGCAGGTGAAGAGCAACTTCCGCACCGCCATCACGGTGCCAGAGAAGTGCTGGGGCCGCTTCCGGGACATCCTCAACGAGTACTGCGAGAAGATGTGCCGCGGGGGGCCGTCCGGCGCCGCGCCCGCCCCCCTCGCGCCGCACCACGACGACTCACAGGTACCAACAGTAGTGTCCTGGGTAATTTTTTTTTATATTCAGTCCGTCGAGTCTTCCATACCGCAATGCTTGAAAACGAAATTTTTTAAGCATTGCGTCCTTCCTGTTATGACCTACGGAGCTGAGACGTGGACAATCACGATAGGGCTGGTTCAAAAGTTCAAAGTCGCTCAGCGAGCTATGGAAAGAGCTATGCTCGGAGTCTCTGAAGGATTGGATTCAATGTATTTATTGTTGCAACCGCAGGGGTAAATGTTTTCTTGAGTCGCCTTTCGGCCAGGTGAGATGACGATCTGCGAAAGACTGCAGGCAGATGCTGGATTCGTCAAGCTGACATAGTACATTGTCCAGCTGTGGACAACTGATGATGATGATCATATGAGCAATAGGTAGTGTATTGGGTGAACAAAATATTATTCTATTAAGTCCATCAGTGTGATTATCAGAAGATAGATAACACATATTTTTTCTTTTGACAATCAAACAAAAAATTATAATAATAAAGCGCGTCCAAATTTGTGAGAGCGGGATAGTGACGTTGCTAAAAAGTTTCGCAAGGTGTGACGTCACGCGTAACTTCAACAATCTCACTAATATTATAAATGCGCAATTTTGCATGTATGGATGGTTGTTTGTTACTTCTTCACGCCAAAACTACTGAACGGATCGGGCTGATATGCCAGATAGTCCGGTTTGCATATAGGTTATTCTAATCCTGAATTAAACATAGGATACTTTTTATCCCATAAAACAGTTCCCGTGGGCACAGATAATATCTAGTACCGTGGGATAGAAATCACCTTTATATTTATATTTATTTATTTACTAGCTGCGCCCCGCGGCTTCGCACGCGTTGTTCCTATGAAAATATTAAAAGGTGATTTTCATCCCACGGGAACAGATTTATGGGATAAAAAGTGCCTATGTTTTATTCCAGTATTAGAATTACCTGTATGCAAAATTTCAGCCAGATCCGTTCAGTAGTGTTGGCGTGAAGAGGTAACAAACATCCATATATCCATACATCCATACAAACTCTCGCCTTTATAATGTTAGTGTGATTGTTTATTTAATTAACACGGTTAATAAAAACCAATAAACGTTTTCATAGGAACGCGTGCGAAGCCGCCGGGAATTTTAGACATTGTGACGACAGGAAGCTATAGAAAGCCTCAGTGTGGGATACTGTAGAAATATTGCTCAATTTATGCATTCTGTTTAGTGTCAAAATTCAAATTTTTATCTCGCTCCTCCTTATGTATTTCCACTGTTTTGAAAATTTGCCACCAATCCGCCGAGCGTGTGGTTTGGGCGGCATATTCATCCAGCAGTAAAAGTATGTGCGCGTACTGTGTGAACTTACGGTTACTTTTTTAATCACCCTCTATACTCCGATTCAGAATCCATGATATATTATGTCAACAAAGACACTTATCAATGAAAACATATCAAAATCTCATAACAATAACAGAAAACAACAAGTTAATAGCAAGGTTATCGCCAAAAACTAAAACACCAACTTCAACAACAAATAAGCTTAAATGTGATTTTTTTCTGATTTTTTTCTAATTAAATTATGAAAGAAAGCTTTTCAAATCCAAAAATTGCTTCAAGCTTCTGTGCTTAGCTTCGATGATACCAATGTTTTGTAACCTCTTTGTATAGAGAGTCAGACTCAAATCGTTTACTACGTTAGACTTACAAAATAAGCACTTGACATGATTTGTTTTTACTATATAAACAGTTGTATTATAGTAATTAATATCAATTAAGAAATAAGATGCAATAGACTCTAATAACACTTAATTTTTTTGTCCACTAGAAGAATATTTATACATAAATATTCAGTCTTTTGATTCGGAGTATAGGTTCATTTCTGAGAATATCCGTCATTAAACGTCTATCGTCTATTGCAGGATACATTCAGCGCTAGTTCATCGAACCTGATTTGATGCGCCCCCCCATGACTACCCGCGACGCGCGACCCGCCCGGCGGCTGTGCCCCAACACAGTACGTCGGTCCAGCTTGTATATATTAGACTAACTATATATTTGACGCAACATCAGGACATTCCGACGGACGATTCATTTTTCTAAATTACTGTGGCGAGCGCTACACTCAATCTTTAGGGTCGCGATGCATCGAACGCCGAAACATCACTTTGACAACTTGATCGGTGTTAAGTTAGTTATGAATAGTCCAGACTGATTGGACGATTGTGAACGCATACTGCAGCTAACTTCACACTGGTCCAGAGAGGAGAAACGGCGCGCGTTCTTTGTCCCGCGACGAAATAGTTGTAAGATATTGTGATAACAAATATTTGAGCTTTATTTTAAGCGTCGGATAAATTGTCGAACCTACATGGTACTAATGTTTGCACTTACAGATTTATTTGTTGTTATTGATTGTGGACTTATAGCGCGGGGGTCGAGAACTCTATCAGTTAGTGCTTCGGGCTACTTCAGTTTTGATAAAACGATGACATTTATGAATGCTGACGTCAAACGGCACCGAGGCTGGATGGACTAGGAGGAATGCCTCGGTGGGGAGAAATAAAATTTCAAAATTAGTTCACAATTATTTGTGGCCTTTTTAAATTTAAAATAACGCACCTCTAAGGGGTCGATCGAACTAACTTTAAGCTTTGAGCTTTATTTTTTTAATTACTATTTTTGGCTTTTGTAAATAAGGTTTCTTTAGCAGATGATTTGAAAGTTTTAATCGATGAATGAACTTGTGGAATCTAGATTCCTTTTAAGTCATGGTTTTTGTTATGTAATGATTATTTCGCCAGCTTTTATTAGACGTAATTTGACATCTGACAATCAAAATCTATAAAGTACACTGGCGTTGTCATCGACGAACATAATAATGAAACCACTTGTCTAGTTTGTAGGTGTATGTGTTTTTTTAATATGAATTATTTAATATTAGTTTTTTTGTCTGTTTACACTTGATGTGGCACGGGTGTGTGCGGGGGTCCGTTCCGTTGGGAAAACTTACTTTAAATACTTAAGCATACGGTCTATATTGCTCAGCATCGAATATCCAAGTGATTCAAAGCTATTTGACATTACAAAGAAATCTACTCGTATTACAGATCATTGAAAGTTAAAATGTCTTAGAACATGTTTAACCTGCTTACATATACATTCTTAATCCCGTTATTTGAGTACGCAGGTTACGTGATAATGTTATTTTTGCTAACGGAACCGGCCTTTAACTACAACAAAGGCACGGGTGTTTACAGGTAGGAGTCGATGCAGCCGTTGGGATTTTACCTTCTCAGATCCAACAATCAAATCTTATCTCATGTTATATGTTGTAGAATTTACCATTATATTGGCAACAAAGTACACTTTAAATTTAAGGCTTTACAGCCACGAAAATGCCTAAACCAAATCACAGGCTTTAGGTACCAAAGTCTTCAGCAACTGAGGAAAACGGTCAGTTGTCGATTGTCAACCAATAATCTATATAAAAAATGTCCCTTGGTCCCGGCATGACGCTTATGTAAACGGCTGGACCAATTTCCCCAACAATTTTTTGTTGTGTTTGTCATTGTCAGGATAATGAAAATATTATGAACGTTGAAAACATAAATTTCCACGCGGGCGAAGCCCCAGAGCTCAGCTAGTATATTATAGATATTCTGTGACTAGAAGAAACTATCAACTAGCAAACTTTAAAGTTCCGGTATTTCGTTTTCAAATTATTTATTATTGGATGTCACTAAAAATTATGATGGGTATGGATGCCTTTCAAACAGAACATTCTAAAGCTTTTACGTGGACGGCAGCGAATGCGGAACGTCTGCAGTGTTGTAGGCGTCTATAAGCTGCGGCGTCTATAACCACTCCTGCTTCCCATCAGCTAGCTGTGAAAGTTCTGTAAATATCCCGATTGGCCACATTTGTATCTAATCATATACCTTTAAACAAGCAAATCTTGTATATCTGAGTCTCGGAAACGGCTTCAACGATTTTCATGAAATTCAGTATTTTTTAGGTTTCGGGGGCGATAAATCGATAGATAGATCTCGAAAAATGTCGTTTTATTCGTGTTTTCAATAAACTTTCATAAACTTGATCGTAATCAATTGACTCTTCCTGACATTACTATTTTATTCGTGTTTTCAATAATAAACTTTATTGTCATCAACTTTAAACTGAAAAATATGACTCTTCCTGACATCTATTGGCGAATACTATAATTTACTATAATACTATAATTTCTAGAAAACATCCAGGTACTAAAAATAAAGTAACGCAAAATTTGTAGAAAAAAATAAAGTAATACAAAAATATTGTTAATTGGCTGAAGGTAAATTTCCCAACGGTATTGCCGTTGCCCATTGCTTGAATGAGTTAGGTAAGGGGCAGGTGCTGTGATATTCTCTGGCGACGATTGGGGCGATTTTAAACGTCTACTAGTTGTATTGCGATGGACGCAGGCGCGGCACTCCCAGATTCGGTAGGGTTGCTGCTAAATTTACTGGCTTTACCATTTTATGGTATTATTAATATTATTATACATTTTTTACATTATTTTCTGACATATTACTTTTTAATAAACTAACTCTGACGTTTTTAATTAATGTAACAATTTGATTGGGGATTTTAACTAAAACATAATTTTAATATATCGTCATATTTTGGTCGGATTATAACACCAAAAATAATTTTCGAATGCGTTCAAACTATTTTTGATGGGGCATATTATTTAAATCATTAATTGTGAATTTGTATTAACAATTTAAAATCAGTGAACAGAATAAAATAAAGTTTGATTTATAAAGGAGATTCAAAGCTATAGCTTTCCTTGTCTAAACTAGGGTCCGCCTATAGGTGCGAGAGAGATCGCGCTAGCCGTGGCTGCGTTCATGTGGATAGGTTAAGTTTGGGTAGTACCTAAGCACCCCGTGTTGATGGCTTTTGGAGAATTATTATTCACTTCTTCCCTAAAGAACTTAGTACTTAAAGATTTCTTGCTGAAACTCAATGACAACCAATCAATCAGTGTAAAAGTTGAACGTAAGTAAAGTTAGCTGGGTACTAGGAATACAGAGCCATACAAGAGGTGTATGATTCTCCACAAGTCATGCTATGAATGAGCGAGTGCCTGTATATTATCATGTATGTAAGTGTTTGAGTGCGCGGGACGCAGTAGTCGTAAGTGCAGAACTACATCAGGCGTCAGACGTGCCTTTACTTACTTTACTAATGTATTTAAGCATTTTGTTTAGTTATCTTCTATTCGTTCACCCTTTGGTTCATCTTATAGACGTTTTAATAAAACTATAGCTATAGATCTTTTGAAGCGATAATAAAGTTTAAATTATTGTCCCAGAATTTTCCCCAGAAGTTCATTCCGTACGCAATAGTGGAGTGGAATTAGTCTAGTTTGATCAGCTAAAGGGTGGATTGTAGGAGATGGCATTTTTTGTTTTTCATGATTTGTATGAGTAAGATGAGTAAGGAGCATCGCCTTGGGCGCGCTCCGTGCCGGCCGCCCCGGAACACGCCGGTGGCACGGGCCGCCGCCGGCGCGGGCGCGCTCTGCGTTCAGTTTACCGTCCGCATGCTTTACCTTATTGTTCTCTGTTCGTATTCACTGCTTTTTTCATATATTCATTAATCATTTTACAGAAAAACGTATTGAATATGAACATAGTAAATGTAACGAAAAATACTTATCTAGCTAAAGAATCGCAAAGCGATGCTTGAGTTCCATATTCCTATTTTTGAGTCACTGTAGTCGTAAAGTTAAGCATTGTAGAACCACTCGAAGAGTTTCACCGTACTTCGATTAATTTTTGTAAGTTTAATGCAAGTTGTATATGTTTTTTTTTTGTTAGTTTATCGCTTTGTATCGCTTTATTTTGGGCCGATAGCCGCGTTGTGACGAGCACTGGGGTCTTGCGTTTCCTGCTTCCTTCCCTCGCGAGGAACGGAATCATTGCCACAGCTTTGTCGATTTGTCGATTCTGCGCTGTACGTAGGTAAAGTTAGTTCGTAATAACTCCTTTGTCGATGTCAACTAGTGGTCGAAGCAGGAAGCCGGTGCGTTTCACCGTTCATACTTCATAGATCCTACTCACTATTGAATCTACGATTGCGTTTAATAAATACATAGTTAAATCTTCACATTTAAGAAATAGAAATAGTCGGATGCTTTGGATTGCATCCTTAGTGAAATAAGATGCATTCTAACCCCATCCTTAGGATTACAGTACATCTTTCTGTGACCATAAGTCTAATAGAAAATCAAAACAAATGTTGTGACGTCCGATACAAATATAAACGAAATAACTTTATAAAAGATTCACTTCTATACGGATAATATAGATATATATAGCGGGGGCGCTGCGGTCTCATTATAAGTAAGTTAGGCTATTCGGGAGCGGCAGATTGGATTTAATACTAGAGCTTTAGCATATCTAGTTGTAACGGAGTTCTTTAGTGTTGATGTAAGAATGTCGGCTCCCATCGTGTCGCTTGTTGTCGGCGGAGGCGTGTGTTGTCAGTCATCGAAAGCTCGCGAGGGGGCGCCCCAATCACCCCCCTTTTACCCCCCTCTCTCACTTGACCCTTTGGGCGCTCCCCCGCGATGAATAACGGCTTAATTTTAAATAAACTTTATGGTACAAAATGTAATTTTAGTTCCATAGATGTTTAAGATCCAGAGTCTATATTTAGAATATTTGAAAGTATTCCACCCACCGGTTTCCGGTTTGAAAATGTCAATCAATAATTACAAATTATTATATTTAAAGAGATTTAAAACATTAAATGTTTAATATTAATGTTGTGAACTAGAGTGAGTTTAAATCAATTCGGCAATAATCTAGTACTAGTGGGTTTGATTGTTGTTGTTGTCCGGTATCGGATCGGCGGGTCGTGCGTTCCCTTTTCTCTTTTCTAATCTTCACTGTTAGTTCGTATTCTAGACTTGGTAGCAGGTTCGATTCCCGCCGATCTGTCAGTTGTACTGCAACTGTGACCTCGCCTCCCCCACCAGATATGACGATATTTTAGTAGCGTCATTTTCACTAAACCCCCTTTTTTTGTCCATTCAATAATTTAAAATTCATTTTATCCATGAATTTGGCTACCGTGTTTCATTCTGGGTTATCATTAAAGTCCTTGACTTATTCTTATATCTTCTTTCGATAAAAACTCTCTAAATTTTTCTCTAAATCACAATCATCGCCACATCGATATTTCATGTCTACTTATTGTGGTACCTATCCAATACATTTGTACTTATCCAATATCAATCTTAATACTAAAGTTATTTACAACGGGATAGTTACCATGATTTGAAATAACCTTAGTTAATAACCATGATGGATTTAAAAGTTTGATCTTGTCTTGGACAGTATTTCTTTGCAGTTCCGTCGATTCAAGTATTTTTTTTATGTCAGTACGGGAAGTCGTGTTCACTTTGCAGTCGGTGTGTTAGTCAATTACTACGATTATTCACGGTGACTTGGCTCATCTAAATGTTGCGTCTGCCAAACTCCTTACTTTGTGAGATTATATCGTCGGTGTTATATTAATTCGTCTCTTGGTCCTTTTATTCCTTGATAGGTGTTAACAACTCTGGTTGTCAAAACCTGATGTCCTAAGACTTGGTAAGTATTATCAACTCTAGTAGTCTAAAACTGTTGGCTCCTACAATTCGTGGTCTTGAGTGACGTCACATAATACTCTTTTCTGTGAATAGCTTACATAATGTTGTGCTATTTAATAGTCTTTGGAGTAGACTTAGATGGTCCTTTCAAAGACCTAGGCATGTGTCAAGAACTGCTAACTGCTCACATGGAACACAATCGCTCTGTCGTCTATAACAATATGCCTCAGCATATGGCTAACTTTTGGCGTGGCAGCTCAAACACGATTTCTATAAGATACCCTCTCAATAAGCAAATACCTCATTGTTGATTCTTTGAAAGTCTATCTGGTAGTTTAGTTGAGATTCCTTGTTTCCTTCGATTACCTCATTCAATACTTATTACCTCATTTCCGAGGCAGCGTGGCAGACCCACCCGCGCAGCGCCCCCTCCGCTAAATGTTAACTCACCTTAGATACGGATCTAATCGACTAAGAAAAATAAAATTACAAAAAAAATATTAATAATAATTCAGAGAGTATAATAGTACGTTAGTTTTAATTATATTTCTGATATTAATTGATGTTTTGCTAAAGATAATTTATCTGTGCGTTACGTTTTGACAGCGTGGGTGTTGGCGTAGCATCCGTCGCACACACGTACAACACACACACACACACGTTTCTATGTGTTCACCGCTGTACTCACTATTAGGTACGTTTTTTTAACTCTAAAACATATAGCATAGCCAGTTTTACTGGAAAAACTAAATACTACTTGTAAGAAATCATTTGAGTAATTCGTTGGTTTGTTTATTTTCCCAGTAAATCTTTACCTAAAGTATAACCGCCGCTGTGTAACATATAAAACGAATAACCTCAAAATTCATATATTTTTACAAATAAGCAATACCACAGTACCTGAAATTAAAAGATAAAATAAAAAGATATATAGAAAGTTGATGATGTAATAGAACGGAAATATACGAAAATAACTTGGCGGTTTCGAAAGCAGGACACACCACACAGGCATGATGGAGGGCAGGATTATATTTACGTTGTAACATGTATTATTTGAAAGATATGGCTTCAGGATTAGGAAACGGGGTTCGACGCCGACAACTGACTTTCTTTTTGTAAATGTAACATGCTGACTGAAAACCGATGTCTCCCCGGAGGAAATGTTCGGTGATCTGTCGGATTTGTCGGCGGGTGACAGGTTTGGGCAGGGCGGGCTCGCGGCGCCGCGGCCCGGCCCGCCGTAGGGTAATGCACGGTTGAAGGGATCACACGACGTGATGGGAGTAGATAGGTATCTCGATGTATCCGCCCGCGCACACCTCACGTCCGAGGGATAGAGACTCGCGTCTTTTTAACGCTTTTTGATGTCTTTCGAGCTGTCGTCGATCCGGCTCGGGTGTGCGGTGTGCGCGCGGCGGCTTGAACGAATTGTAAAGGACGTGCCATACACGTTGCGAGGTTGGCAGCGCTGGAGATCTGTAACAGCGCTGCCAACCGCAGAACACTGAGGTTAAGGCAGTGTGCTTTCATTTTTTTCTCACATTGGCCGTTGTCGGGGGTAGGTGGGGCTCGCCATTGTCAGAAAAAGTTGGAATTGTAAGATAGGGTACCCTTGTACGTCCAAGAGGAAGGAGAATTTCAGTTTCGTGTCATTTTAACCTTTTAGGTAACGTTTTTCAAGTATGAGATAGGTAAGTGTGCGTCTGTTTGGTCGGACGAACGCTCGCGAGCGCGTTCGTTTGTCCGATCGGCCAACGGCGGCGGTTAGGGTAGACGTTCGAGAGACTTGAGGTGAAGAATAATATCACGAATGAGTGGGTGAAGTAATACTGCCAATCGATTGTAGTTTGTATGTAATGGTCAATGGATAATGATTTGTAGAATAACGATTTCGGATTATTATGTCCAATATTTTATGTATAGTATCGGATTGCGGAGGCTAGGTGTTGTTCAGATATTTCCGGCGACGGAGCAGCGGTTTTCGGTTTTTTTTTGTGCCTGTTATTTTTTTTCTCGACATTTATCTATTTCGATTCATTTAGTCTGGTAGATTAGGGTGTCTGAACATAATTCTACCACCAATTTAATGTTTTCCTTAGAAGATGATGGAAGATGGATAATGAAATGATGGATACAACTGTGTTCTGTAGAGTACGAAGCGACAGGGCGTTGTCTAGATAGGTTTGCACTTGACGCGCTGCGGTTTTGCCTCCGCGCCGGTTTTGCGCGCGATCGACGCCATCTTGTTGTTTGCGAGGAGACAAAATGGCGGGCGCGATGATGTAATTAAACGCGGACAGTTGTTCGCAGGAGCTAAGTTGTAAAAACTAGAACGCAATATAAATGTTCGTTGTTAGGCTTAGCGGTGATGGCATATTTGGTGTTGTGTATGCAGAGAGAAAGAGAGAGAGAGAGATTGGATTTGATTTGCAGGGTGTCTATTCAACGAAACTTCTGTATCATTTTACGATCGAGAACTGTTCAGGTTCCCCAGAATGGTTTAGACTCCCAGCAAGGTTAGGTGGTAGGTTGATATCGTGTAGAACTGTGGGACTGACATGGCTCATGTGATGAGGATAAATTATTTTGAACTTAGCTTCATTTTAAAAGTTGGAAATTTCTCAATTCGTGTATGACACGGCTCGCTTCTTGAGACTGGTTTGGTGTGAGACGGAGGCTGACCTCTGGCGGCGCGAGTGCGAACTAACAGCTTCCACCGCCGCGCCGCCAGCAGTCACCCTCCCGGGCGCTGTGCTGCGCGATAAACAAACGTAATGAATGGTAACAAGATCCAAATTGAAGTTCAACGTTTGTTGATCACGCAGTAAATGCGCCAGGAGAGATTTGTATCCAAAGATTGTAAAGTGTGATGTATCTTCTTATAGGTTTATTAATATACTTACTAGTATCTTATAATACTTTAATTTACTATTATTTGGCACGAGTTGGTAACGAAAAATTGTAATGTCAGAGATCTCCTGATCGAATTTTGAATAAAATAAAATTTATTCGTATGGCAGTCACCTGAATAAAGCGGAATGAAAATACTCTAAATAGAAGAAACGTGGGATTAGTGCGGTAGAGTTTCGAATCATTTGTTTGGAAAGTTCGGGAAGGAATCCCCGCTCGCGCAATGAGAACTGGAAATTTGCTAAGCAATTCTCGACTGTAAGCGCGAGCGTGGAGGGTCGAAATCGGTATGGAAAAGGCAGTAAAACTGCTTGGTGCTTCTGTGTACTTACGATGGATATCATTATATTGTTTTCTATTAAAAAATATCTGTGTAAAACGCCTTTATTGTATGTAATTATTGGTTTTGTTTTCTTTTGTAAACGCGCACGCTCTGTTTTGTGACAGCGCCACCTGTTGTTGGTTTGTGTGCTCTGATAAAGCGCCATCTATGAGTTGGTGGTTGCACTAAGTGGTGGCGTGCGCGTCCTCGAGGTGAGTGAGAAGTGTGTGCGGGATGACTCGCTCGACATACACAAGGCGGAATATTGGTGCGCGGCGACAGTCGCGCTGTTTGTAGCGAAAAGTTTTAATGAATAAATGGTGAAAAATAAAGAAATTACAAAAAATAGCTCTTTTTATTTAATACTCCTTTATTTCCTGAATTGAAAGTTTTGATAGTTAGAAAAGCGCCATCTTTGTGAATAATTTGAAGTTCCACAGCACACAGTTTTAATTTGTCTAGGAGTAGATGTCGCCTCGAGGTTAATGACCCGGGTCCGCCCTCTCACGGAGGTTGTTTCATAAAATCTCAACAAATACTTATTGAGGATGGTCTTCGTATAAGAACATCTAAAATTAAAATATCTAAAGTAAAAAGTACATAAAGTACCTAATACTAATATGTAATAAAAGAGGAGTCGGAGTCTCTGAAGGATAGAATTCGTAACAAATACATCCGACAGAGAACCAAAGTTATCGACATAGCTCAGAGAATTAGCAAGTTGAAGTGGCAGTGGGCCGGCCATATCTCGCGCAGAACGGATAACCGCTGGGGTAAACGAGTTCTTGAGTGGAGACCGCGACTCGGCAAACGTAGTGTAGGACGCCCTCCGGCCAGGTGGGATGACGATCTGCGAAAGACTGCAGGCAGATGCTGGATGCGTCAAGCTGAAGACAGGGCGCTATGGCGCTCATTAGGGGAGCCCTATGTCCAGCAGTGGACTAATATAGGCTGATGATGATGATGATGATGAATAAAAGGGGAGATGAGGCACTGACTTCTAAGTGGCAGCCTCAAATTGTATCCAATTGTGTCCTCCCACCTGTCATAGTCAAAACGGCGTTTATTTTATATTATTTTATTTTTTGTCAGAATTTTTTTTCTCGCTGACCAATACTTAATTGGATCACACTTTCTGCCCAACAAGTTACTGACAAATACTGATTTTTCGATCCGATCCTCATTTACATATTGTATCGATCCAATAACAAATCGAAAGTCATTGTATCAATACAAAAATCGGGTGGATCGTATTCCTTTTTATCGATCCACACCAGTATCAATCGAACATCCATGTCCATGATAATCACAAAAACTTAAGTAGAGAGAGTCCATTATGCACAATAAATTCGCCAGCTAATAAATTGCGTGGTGTTCAGATTTCAATCACATCACTATGAAATAGGGAAGATAAGCCGTAGATAGTGATGCTGCCTGAGCTCGACGGTGGTAGATCTCTGGGGGCTTTTTAACTCGCATTAAGAGCAGATTGTTAACGGCGTGATTACCTATTATTCGGTGATGGTTAAAAGTCAAAAAGTGTATGGGTTTGACAGATGCCTTAGATCTGTCACGTGATCTGTTTCGAATTTTTCCCTACGAATCTTTCAAATGTTTTCGATTCGCTTCATAACGAAAGTCGGTTGGCTGGCTAGGCTTCATTTAAAAAAAAACCTGAGGGCCTAGCCAACCGGCATTTTATGAAGCGAATAGGGTATATGCATCGATTTTTTTTATTGTTTTAATCGATTCTTTAGGTCATTATTTAACCGAGGAATGATAAGACGCTCACTGAATTTCGCATTAACAAGGTAAAAAAAACAAATCAAAACTACAATCATTTTCGGGTGATAAAAACGCTGCCATATTGGCGCCATGTTTATGTGACGTCGACGTACACACTTGATTAAAACCTTTGGTGACGACCTCGGTAGTGATCATCTCAGGAAAGAGGTTTTCCGAAAAAACTGAAAATAATCGACAATACGAAATGTCAAGTGGGCAGAATAGTGTCAAATCATGGTGCAGCAAACAGAATAAAAAAAGAAAAAAATGTGCACAGTGATGTCACGTCCGCTTTAGTCAATGGCGTAGCGTTTTGAAATTTTGCGATTGAGGTTTAAAATATCAATTTTTCAATGGTTAAATTCTACAATAAAAACATCTCAAAATGCAAAAAAAAATATGTAGATATGTTTCTACATCAATAGAGAATACGTATATATTTTTTTAGCCATTTTGAAATCACATGCATATACCCTATTGAAAATAATTGAAAGATTCGAAGGGAAATATTTGAAACAGGTCACGTGACATATATAAGTCATTTGTCAAACCCATACATTTTTTAACTTTTCTACTATCGCTTTCGACATCGATTGTTACATTGTCTAGGCCTTCTGAACGTCAATAGATACTTATACTAAGTTCTGTCTCGAAGGACCACACCACACCATAAAAGCAACCTCCTCGCGTGCAATGTCATTAGTCAAATCTAAAGGAAGCGGCTATCAACTCGAGCCCCGTCGCCCCTCGCACCAGGGGGCGCCGGGGGGTGCGAGGGGGTGCAAGGGGGCGCTCGAGTGCCATCGAACAAACTTTGATCTCCTTATTTGCTTATTACAACAGTTGTCTAATTCCTTCCACGAGACGTTTTTATTGGGAATCAAAAGAAGTGTTTGCGTTTGCGTCCACAGATGGGGTTAGTGGAGAGGTTTGGATTATTTTTGGTGCCGTGATCAAAGGTAGGTGAAGTGATCCTTGTTGTAATTTGAGCCTTCCTAGTTCTGAAATAATGGCATTCGAGTGTAAGGGGTGGATATCAATTGATCGCTGCAATAATATTGTTTTAATATTAACACTATTTTTTATTTAATTCAAATTGCCGTCATCAGGTTAACTAATTAGAATTATAATAGAGTTTAAAATAGTCACAGAAAGAAAAGAAAGTGTTTGTAGGTCAGACTGTTTTTAAACGGAGGTATACAAATTACAGTTCAATTTAAATAAATAAATAATGTTGGACAATTCACACAGCATTATCTAGGCCCAAGCTAAGCAGAGCTTGTGTTGTGGTTGTGGGTACTAGATAACTGATACACTACATAGATAGATATTTCTTAATATACATAGAAAATATCCAGAACACCCTGAACAAATATCTGCAGATCGTACACACATTTGTCCAGAGGCGAGAATCGAATCCTATCCTGCAGGCGGACTTTCACCCGCCGCGCCACAGAGGTCGTCGAAACTTGTGAAAAAAATAAGAACAGGTAAAGATATCCCTCCTTTGTCTCAAAAAATATTTATCTAATCTATGGTTCTTTACTTACTTAATATTTGAAGCGAAGCGAACGAAGTTTTCAGTGGCAGCTGGCAGCTTGGGTGATTTGGCTGTACGATAAAATAGTCACTTCGATCGAGTATAACTAACTGTCCATTATTATTAGTACTTTTGAACGGGTATTTATTTATATATTTTTCCCGACGTTTCAACAGGTTTACATAGTGTCGTGTTCACTCGCGGTCGCGACAGTGTGTGGTGTGTTATTATAACATACACTGTCGGTCACCATCACCACACACTGTCGTGTTCAGATCGCGTAAGTTTAAAAATATTTGTAACTGTCCAACCGTTGATCCGATTTTCGTGAAATTTGATAGAGCCATTCATAAGACAAGTTAAATATGTTGGTAACTTAGTGGGGCCAAATCCGATGAGTGGTTTTTGAGACAAGGGGGTCCAAAGTGGGCTAATTAATGTAATCACTAAAATAAACTTGTTTTCAAACGGATGTCAGGTTTCAAACCTGGTATGTTGATCAGCTGTATGGTTCCAGATTACAATTTGCACCACCCGAACTCTTCCCGCGGGTGTCGTAAGAGGCGACTAAGAGATATCCACCGCGGGGCGGGCAGCAGCGCCCCCTGCAGAACAATTATACCACCGAACTGCGATCCCCAACCCGTATGCTCAGCGTTTGAATTATGGGCATTACACTCCATGAGATAAACGCCAATAAGGTCCTTATCAGGGGGAGGCCTGCGTCCAGCAGTGGACTAATCCAGGCTGTTGAGGTTGAGGATTCTGACCAGAGGGGTATGGAACAATGATCACTACTGCACCTATCCCTCTTTTCCTCTTTATAATTTAAAACTAAACCGTTAACTCTGAAAAACCATCACCTTCCAATCTCCATAACAAAACATAAAAACGCACGTTTATGCAAATAAGAATAAATAAAACCTGAGGAGTTCCTTTGGCATGGAGATGAGTTGCCATGAGTCGGCGAGAGTCGCGCTCATTAGCATGGCTTTGATCGGAGGACCATCCATGATAACTTCTGTTTATTATAAACGTAGGCAACAAAAGTTAACTATTAATTATTTTGTGTACACAAATGCAAATGACTAAACGTGGAAAATTAGAAAATACGGAAGTCAGAGAGTCAGAGTCAAATCGTTTATTTCTAGACTTACAAAATAATGATGAAACTATAGATGATGATGATGATTCAGATGAGATGAGCTTAAAATATTTGAATATTGTTTTACATAGAACAATATTTAATATTGAATTCAATTGTAGACTTGAGAATGCATAATATGCATTCTCAATCGTATATTATTAATAATCATATCGCATACATATATTATATGTATGCGGCAGCGGCATTTAAACAAAAAATTGCGATACACATAATTTAAATAATAAAAATAAACTTAAAGTCGCTGTACCCACAACTGGGCTTCATAAAACTAATGTATATTTTAAAGGGCAATGTATACGCTCAGAGACAGAGTCAGAGTCAAATCGTTTATTTCTTTAGACTTACAAAATAATCACGTAGACTTCTACAACAAAACTCTTGCTGAGCTGCAAAAATTATTAGTAAATAAATTCAAACAAACTATCAAATCCTAACTGTGCAAAAAGGCTTACTATAAAATATCAGATTAATTAGCTAGAGGATAAAAAAGCTTGGGACGGTTCTTGCTCTAACTCGAAAAATAACAACTAACAGGCTAAAGGTTTTTTCGTCGTTTCTTACTTTAGTCAAAACGTGCTTTAGTCTACGTACCGAAGCGGCCGAAATAAAAAATACCAGTTTCTTTCCTTGTCAGTGTATTTTTTTAATATGATTTGACCTTTTCTAAGTGTACATTTATTGTATTTATGGAAATAAAGCATTTTTGAATTTTGCGTCTACATACCGAAGCGGCCGAAATCAAAATTACCACCTTATTTCCTTGTCGGTGTATTTTTTATGAAAAATTTGAATGTCTCATAATTTTCTACCTACTTCAAAATTCCTACTTATTTGCAAACTAAAGCCAAGTCCACCGCTGCGTCCATCAGTGCGTGTTCAATTCAAAGGAAGTGTTCCACTGAAGCGTGGCTCCATCTCACATGATTGACGTGGAGTGGAGAGCTGTCTTTGCAGTTCAATAGACTTGGTGTTTTGCAAAATAATCATAAAATTGCTTTAGTATTTCCGTAGATTTGGGATTTTGAGAATATAACTTGAACATGCAGCTTGTATTTAACCGACTTCAAAAAAGGAGGTGCTCTATTAGACTGTTTTTTATGTTTGTTACCTCAGAACTTTTGACTGGGTGGTCCGATTTGCATGATTATTTTTTTATATCAAAGCTGGTGCTTCCCGTGTGGTGTTTTAATTTTGTTCAGTTTTGACAATGGGATCCATGATAATTTAAGTCGGTTTATAGTTTTTTAAAAGAAAATTAATTATTTATATACCTGCATTTTGCTAGGTAGGTACCGCTCTCTGTGTAATGGCAATTCAATCATTGTTCAGTCGGTCTCCCGCGACACACGCCTAGCCTGGCGGGGATCATAGAAAATACTCTCACATTAAACCAAAAATGTAACAACTACTCATAGGTAACATCTTCTTGTTCTAATGTCAGATAAATTATTTAGTATTTTGTATTTGTAGTTATCCACCGGGAGGCGGGCAGCAGCGCCCACTGTAGAACAATTCTACCACTGAACTGCAATCCCCAACGCATGCCCAGCGTGGGAATTACGGGCAATACCCTTCATTTGATAAACGCCAACAAGGTGCTTATCAGGTCAGTGGGAGGCCTGCGTCCAGCAGTGGAGGTTATAGGCTGTAGAGGTTGAGGTTGTACCTATTTGTCTGGCGAGATTTTAGCTACTGCCTGATTTTACAGCGGCGGGCGTACCTACTTTGTTATTTAGCACTATTATCAGTAATTTTAACCTAGTAGAGATAAACCATTCTTAAAACAAGCGCGTCTCCACGGAGTTATATCAGTTTATTTCTCTTTAGAGAGCAAAGAGCAGACTTTTTCTTTTTGGTAGTATTCTAACAAGCAAGCAGACTTTTTTAAAGTTATATTTCGACGCCCCTCGCTTAAAAGTACCTAATAAACTGGTATAGGACATTCTGTGAAGACGCGTTCATTAGGAATGGTTTAATTAATTCTTCCTAAGTGTAATTATATTTTAAATTGTAGAATTTATTAGCTAATATATTATTAGCCGGTGGGATCAAAATTTATTTATAAACCTAGATTTCGCTCGTAGGGAACTTATGTTACTTTAACTAATTCTTATTCAATACCTACCTATCCCGAGACTGGATGTTTGTGATAGAGACCCTTGAAAAGTAATGAAGATATTCCGAGAAGATGCCCCCTTCACTTATGCATTGTGCTACAAACTCGTCCGAATATAAAAAGTAAAGATTTTATATTCGGACGAGTTGTGCCCTAACCCGTGCCGTACTAGTTCAATAATTAAGAGCACATGGTCTGGTGGCTCAGCGAGGCGGAGAGCTCTCGATCTGCGCTCGACGCGCTTTGATATCGCCGCCGGTGATTGAGTTCTCCGCTTCATACGGTGCACAAATTAATGACTTCGGCTCCTTGTTTAACTCTGCACTAGCACTAACTATGGTATCCTGGTATTTTGTAAGTCTAGGGTACAGTGGTGTCGATTCTGTTGTTTTAGGATTCCTAACCTAAATTTTACGATTTCAAAATTGTATATGCTGCTAGGTTGACTAAAAAACATGGTATTCTCTATACAGATCCAAAAAATACCTAAATTAGAACGTTTTTGAACATCGCAAAAGCTCTCTGAGTTGAGCAGTTGGGTGTTGCTGTGAGTAAGATATGTTTTTTTTTCTAAAATGTTATTTCAGAATATTTCTTTACATGGGTCAAACAGTTCATCCATTTTTAAAATCGATAAATTTTAACCATGACCAAATTAGATGCGTGCTAAAATTAGGTAGACCTTTCTAACTTTAGCTAAAATGTAATGCAAAGAATAGGGTTAAAGCTACTTTAAAGGTTGTTTTAGAACTATCAATCTAATTTTAGAGATGTCATCCTAATTTTAAACGTGTCTGTCTAATTTTTCAACCATAGAATATCTTTGATCTATTTGAAAATCCGAAATCCTAATGTTAGCTAATCCTAAGACAGCAGAATGGACACCAGTACCTACCTAGGGCCTTGATAATCTGAACATACAAGAGTATACCCTGTTTGGACGTACGGAGCATTCGTAAGGAGATATTTTCTCAAGGCATTTTTCTGAATATCACAAGATTTTTTTTATGATTGAGAATCTTCTATCATGTATTTCTGTCGGCCCGGCGAAAACCTTGATCGATGTTGAGAATATGTTTTAATTTATTTAAAATAAAATACCTTTTTATTTCATCACTCATTTACTAGAATTCATTTTATTAACTTTCGAAATCTATAGTGTTTTGACGAACAATAAATATCCTTCCTTAATCTTAGATAAGTTACTGAGAACTTGACAGGACGCACTTGCCGCATATGCAATGTTTTTTTAACCAACTTCAAAAAAGGAGGTTCTCAGTTCGACTGTTTTTTTATGTTTCCCTCTTTCCCTCTAACCTCAGAACTTTTGACTGGGTGGTCCGATTTTCATGATTTTATTTATTTGAAAGCTGTATCTGGTCCAGTTCTGCTAATGGGATCCATGAAAAAAAATTATAATTGAAGTCGGTTTATAGTTTTTTAAATCAAAATCAATTATTGATTGATTTGATTCCTAACCGCCCATTCCCAACTTGTCATGTTCCAATGGCAGCGTATCCATCATCCATCTAGGAAGCTATTCACACTTGTTTGAAACCGATTTTCATAGAAAATTTGATGTCTGATTGTCTGTTGGGTCCGACAACCGACAAAATGGAAACGGGCTGTAAGGTTGACTCTACCGATCTTCGCCAAAATATAGTAATAGGTATAACTTGAAATAACGGTGAAAATATCATTAGGTACGTATCTGATAACTTATCAGGTAGGTAGTATATTATCACTTATCATTATCAGTGCTAAGTGGGTAATCATGATAATGATGATGACGATAACAAGTTGCAAATGACTGAGATTACTTTGAAAAGTGTACATTCAGCAAATTTATAAAATAAAAAAATTTGGTATTTTCACAGAAAAAGTGCAGTTTTGTTGCTTCTTTATTGATTGATTAGGTAAGATCAAATTTCGCAGTTCTACTTGTTTTTGAAAATTCCTTTATTTTGTGTTGTGCGTTTCCTTTTCAGTTTTTTCTTTTATGTCGACTACATCAAGTACCTATTTCACATCAACTTATTTGGTGACATGATACGCACACCTACTCGTAGCTTATTTCTCGATTATTCCATGTGTCATATACATATAGGTACATAAATCATTAAAGATAGTCTTTCTTATTTATTTATTTGCAATGGAAAAGTATTCGCATAAAAAAAAGCTGTAGGTAGTCAGCTCTACCTTAGCTTAGCTTTACCTATTGAAAAATATGAAGTAACAAACTTCAGTAATACGTTTCGAACAGAAAACTCACCCCCCCCCCCCCCCCCTAAAGTAATGAAATACCGCTACATACCAACACAGGTACAGTTCGCTACAGTACAAAGCTACATAAAGAGCAAAGTAAAATCGATGTGTACCAAAAGGTTGTCCAAAGGGCGGTCGCTCCTGAATTATTAACTAAGACACACTGCGCATCTGAGCACCTCTCGCTCACTCTCGTACCTTCTACGTATTTCTGTCTCACGTGCATTAGTACGGGAGGCGTTGCTCTTTGCACGCCGCATATAGTGGTCTCTCTCTGCCGTGTGGATAAGGGGTGGGTGCATCTCGCTCGCTCTCATTAGGTTAGTCTACTGGGGCATGTTTGCTCGACGCTTGCCAGTCGCATTTTGTATGGTGGAATCTAGAGTAGTTTAAATTCAGAGAAAACAGGGTCTGGTCGGAGGATATCCGAACGTGTTTTGATTCCATTCTGCCTAACTTAATAACGTAATTAACGTAAAAGTAATTAGCTACTCAGGCAGGACTATTTTTTTATATATTTATTTTTTATAATACAGTTTTGTCATACAGGGACTATGCCACTCGGATCACCCAGTCAAAAGTTCTGAGGTTCCGAGCATTACAATTAAAAATAAACTCAGTCGAATTAAGAACATTCTCCTTTTTTCTAATCGGTTCAAAATATGACGCTTTAGAAAGAGAAAAGTGGAAATT
Organism: Eupithecia tripunctaria; assembly: GCA_955876795.1. NCBI lineage: Eukaryota > Metazoa > Arthropoda > Insecta > Lepidoptera > Geometridae > Eupithecia > Eupithecia tripunctaria. The sequence continues at coordinate 10,296,159 of OY041624.1, forward strand.
GCATCGACAAGAGCTAGGCTCAGCTCATTAATTATTGTAATAGGTAATAATATCTAATGAAATCAACCGGAATCTATATTTTTTCAAATCGCAAGTTTAACTTGATCTGTAGTTAATAGATAGTACTTAGGCCTCTAACTCGGTAAATAAGTACCTACTTAGCTATCAAATAACCACACAATTTTTATCTTATCTTTTTTACTATCACACAATGCTTGCAGGTAAAACTATGTAGTTTTCATCATAATTTTTACAAAGATTTAATCGGCCCTTTCCTAGAGAGACCGCGCCGTGTTTGATGTGAGCACTTAGCATGAGTGAATTCTGTGGTGTGCTTGTTATCAAAAGTTCGCGCAATAACATTGCACAATCACACTATCACACTAATATTATAAATGCGAAAGTTTGTATGGATAGAAGGATGGATGTTTGTTACCTCTTCACGCCAAAACTACTGTACGGAACGTGCTGAAATTGCATACAGATAATTCTAATCCAGGAATCAAATATAGGCTACTATTATATATATTTTTATCCCATAAATCAGTTCCCGTGGGATAGAAATCACCTTTAAACGTTTTCATAGGAACAACGCGTGCGAAGCCGCGGGGCGCAGCTATTAACAGTTGAGTTTACTCACAAGAAAACTTATTGTATCTAGGTACTTATAGTGTGTGTGCGTCGGCCTTTTTCAGAGACAATTGTCACAGAGTTTGGGCGTAAGGGCGTATCTAACGATTTAAATCTTTTAATTTCTAAATAAACTAAACAAACCACACAGCAACTAAACAACATTAGTTTTCTTTCTCATTTGTCTGCTTATTTCCCTATCTAAACATGTGTATACCGTTTTTATCATAATGTACCACTATGAATTTCTCTAACCACGTTTCATGCACTTATCAATTTTATTCTTTTCACTTCTAAAGTTGTTTAGTTCCAAGTCTCATCTCAATTCTAAATTGAGTCGGTTGAATAAGTAGGTCGTCGCGGGTTCGATTCCCATATTCCCAAAGCGATTACACACTTCAAATATTTGCGGCGTCACCCCTGTGTTTGTTTGTATGCGGTAGGTATGCTCCACTGCAGAATTTGATGTTGATTTCTACTTACTAACAAAGAAAATTACAATCAAGTTATAGAAACAAATTTGAACTAGTTATTTATATTGAAATAATTGAGGTAACTGCAGACTGTTGCAATCAATCTGCAGGTAGCTCAACTGATCCATATTTATACTAGTTGTCGCGTCCCCAAGTTGCTGGCTGTATTACCCCGCTGTATGGTAATTGCCATGCTGATATTCCCCTCTAAAGACAGGAAAACCACCAACACGATGCTCAAGATGAGCCGAGAGGACCTAAGAACGATGGTGGGCATCATCACAGGCCACTGTGAATTGAACCATCATCATTTTAGGACTCGAGCCACAGACAGCAGTTAATGTCGTGGCTGCTTCCAAGAAGAAGAGACTGTGGAACACGACGTCCTACACTGCACGGCCACTGAGGAGGCCAGACATTAAACGGGGCTGAAGTGTCTCATTGAGGCATCTACCCCATCCACACCCACAGAAAAGCTGAAACGAAGCTGTCAGTCACCAAAGGTCCAGCTCCGGTACTTCAAGGAGCTGGGCTGGTTAGGGCCTGCTTAGGCAGGGGGATAATGCACAATACACTCCTATGCGAGATGTCCGTGCAGATCTTAGTTCCCCTACTCAGAAATAGAATAAGAATTAGACTCGAGAACGGCTGAACCAATTTGGCTGAAAATTAGCGGGCGGGTAAACTGTATCCCAGGGACGGACATAGGCTACTTGAATAGAGCGTGCAACGCCGCGGGCAAAAGCTTAATAAAGAAAATAATATTGAAGATTTCATGGTTATCGTTACCATAAATCTAGATATACCTATATTTATAATAACGATAACAATGAAATCTTAAATATTAATAGTGAGTATAGTAGGTATAGTAGAGTAATAGATCTCAAGATAATTTAAAAGTATTTTTTTTTGTTTGTTGTTTTGATAATACAAAAAAAAATAAAAAAAATATAATTTATTCTACTATTGAAGTTGTAAGAATCCTTTGATTTAAAAGGATTCTTTCACCTTTCTTATCTTTGTAGCTACTTGGTCCGTCCAGATAAAAGAGAACACTGTCAATAATTATGTTATTGCGCACGCTGAGACATCCTAATTAAAGAGTCAAATACATTTAAGAACCATATTACTTGTTACTAATTGAGTTTTAAGTTGTGTAATTAGGTACTAAACTCATGTTGGATGTCCTATTTAATTTTTCTTTGCAATAAAGTTTGTTTAATTTCATTTAAGTATTAACCTCTGGAATTCGTTCAAATCATCTTAGCATTAGCAAAATCGCAACTAAATACATTTCTAGATTATGTCATACGGCGAAATATTACAAGAGCCAGGTACAAAGGGCTACCAAGACAAACGGCTGAACAGATCCTGATGTTTGATAAGGACGAAAGTTAAATAAGTAAGGTAGCGCCCAATAAGGCCGCACCCACGCTCGGCGGACAATCTCCGGACACGCGCCGGCACGTGTCCGACACGGGACACGAGAATTAATACGGACAGGTTATTAACTGTTAATAGACTTATGCGATGTGTTGTTTAACGAGTTAGTGTGCTATTGCCTTATTGGTTGTCAAAATATTACTGTACTAGCAGCGCCTCGCGGTTTCACCCGCGTAGTCCCTGTTACGGGGGGAATTCCGGGATAAAATATAGCCTATGTTACCCCCTGAAAGTAAGCTTTTTAATGATGAAAGAAATTTTAAATTGGTCCAGTAGTTAAGAAGCCTATTCAATAAAAACAAACAATCAAATCTTTCCTCTTTATAATATTATTATTAGTATGTAGATTGCGTCATGTCACTAGCTAGGAACTATTATAATTATTGTAATTACAATAACAATGCAATAAGCAATAGTTCAATAGTTATTTATTCTTTATAATAACAAATTCAAGTTACATGTCAGGTTTTTAAATCAAACTTTGCTACAACAATAGGGTATATGCATCGATTTTTTTTATTGTTTTAATCGATTCTTTAGGTCATTATTTAACCGAGGAATGATAAGACGCTCACTGAATTTCGCATTAACAAGGTAAAATAAAAACAAATCAAAACTACAATCATTTTCGGGTGATAAAAACGCAGCCATATTGGCGCCATGTTTATGTGACGTCGACGTACACACTTGATTAAAACCTTTGGTGACGACCTCGGTAGTGATCATCTCAGGAAAGAGGTTTTCCGAAAAAACTGAAAATAATCGACAATACGAAATGTCAAGTGGGCAGAATAGTGTCAAATCATGGTGCAGCAAGCAGAATAAAAAAAGAAAAAATGTGCACAGTGATGTCACGTCCGCTCTAGTCAATGGCGTAGCGTTTTGAAATTTTGCGATTGAGATTTAAAATATCATTTTTTCAATGGTTAAATTCTACAATAAAACATCTCAAAATGCAAAAATAAATATGTAGATATGTTTCTATATCAATAGAGAATACGTATATATTTTTTTTGCCATTTTGAAATCATATGCATATACCCTATTACAATAGTAGCATACATACAATAAGATATAATCAAAATATGTCTTTATGATATAAAACGCAATTAATAATAAACAATCATTCAATAATATTACAAAATTCAATATAATGTCATTTTGAGCCAATGAACTCATCATAGTTATAAAACGTTTGCTCGATAAGCCAGCGTTTTAAATATACGGCGGTGCTTAAATATACTAATGTTACCAGCCTCTAAGCTCTACCAAGTCAAGTGAGAATCTTGACCGATCGAAAGCAATAAGCGCGTCACAGGCGTCACGCGGCCGGCATGGAAGCGGCAATATCCTGCGCGATGCGGGCGCCGGCCTACAGCTCGAGTGCGCGGATCCTGCTAACCAATGCCAGATCAACCGGCTATAATATATCCCGGAATTCCCACGGGGACGAACTACGCGGGGGAAAACGGGAGGCGCTCTAAATCATTTATTTGTCACATAAAACACACACATACAATTGGTTACATCATTTAAAAGAGGCAGAATTTAAAAAATAACGTATATATAAAAACTTATTATAAAAACATAAGTTGATGCGCCTCTCATACCAATGTACTAACTGTAGCCGCTAGGTTCCTTTTAATTATTTAGCTATATGAGAAGCACGAAGCACTGTTGTGAATTAAACAGAAATACGTGTGTGTATCAGTGGCAAATGGATAATAGCTCAGTGATAATATTGCTCTAGTTATGAGCAAACACTGATTTTCAGCTACCACCTAGTGAAGTGATTATTATGAATATTCGCTTTACACTTAAATACTATGTAAGTAACAGGAATACCTGCGTGCGATTAAGAGATTCAGAACCAGTCTTTACCTCTGCAAATCTACTATATATTGTCCATTTTGAATGAGGCATAAACGTATACAAACCGCCCATACTTAACCTAAAATTCACTTTGTTGGCGCGTCCTTTTATACGTAATTTACATTACTTGTCGATTTAAGAAAATTCCCTTCAATAAAAATTGCTTACAATTATATCTGAAACTCGACGCCAAGCACGTGAGTTTTTGTTATTTGTATCGTGGTATATTTACTAACATGCTCCATGCTGGATAGATAAACCATAGCTATCCTACTTTCCAAAAGGTAGCCCAAGAAAGTTAGTCAAATCTCATTACCAAAAAATATAATTTAACTAAGTTTGGGGGAGACCTTTGCCCAGCTGTGGGACAACTTATAGGTTAAACAAAAAAAAACTAAGTACACGGTTGTCCGCTAGAGATCCCTCTTGAGCGATAAGACCGATTTTTTAAGCTGTTATATTGTGTTGTTTCGTTCAATAAATAATTTTCCAAGTAGGTATAGGTAGGAAACTAGGTACCTACTTACGTTGAAAACCAATAATAATAATGTTGAATAATTTAATAATAATAATAATATTGAAAAGATATTGGCTGTATTGTGTATACATTGAGTTGATAGAGTGATTTTTTGTTTTTTCTATTTTGTTAAGGCTACCCGAGTCAAACTAGCGCTGCCACCTACTTTATCTTATTATTCGTTTCACTCAGGAAATTTCAAAAATCCATCGGATAGTGTAATAAACCTTTAATAAGCTTTTTTTTATTGCCTCTGTAACAGTTTTATATTATAGGTTGGGCTGAGATTTTGGATTTTTGACATCTCTTGCAACAGCTACGTTACGTAAGATAAATTATGTGGCGGCGCTAGTTTGACTTGGGTATCGGCGCCTTACCGACTTGTATATGTCTAAAGTCATAAAAACATATATTTTATCCTTCTTTCTTATTGTAAAATTGATGAAATTTGTTTGGGCCAACCTCTCGAAAGCTATCTGTCAACACAATCTCACCGGCTATGGATGAGCGAGGGGCTAGCACGAACACCGTTTAACGTCGCCGGTTATTGCTGATTGGATCCACCCCGTTATTGCTGATTATTGCTGTTATTGCTCGTTATTGCTGGGCTGGTGGCGGCACGCGGCCGGAATTACTTATTGCTACTCGTAGGTGCTTCACGGGGAATTGTGGGAAAGTTTGTTTTATTAATACTTACCACTTATAAAGTTGAAAGTACTACGGTGATGAGATCTCATATCTCATAGGGTGATTATGATAATTCCTGGCCTAAGTAATATAATGGACAAAAGAATGTCAGTCTGTCAGTCTGTCCGCTGTTTGCTGTCGTGTTTGACATTTTATGACATGACAGCTTAAGTATATTATTATAATATATATATATAGTATAGAAAAAATAATTCTGTACATATTCTACTTTTTGTTTGACGATAATTTATTGATTGTTACCTACAATCAATCCTGGGTTCGTTAGTCAACTGAGGCCGCTCGAACTTATCCCGCGGGATCAGTTGACCTAATTAATATTTTGAATCGGGCAACTGATCCCATCGATACATTTTATGTTTTGTATAGACACGTAAAAAAGTGTTTCAATTCTCTCCAAAGCCCAGATCCTCCCAGATCCGATCAGACTAAACCAAAAATTAGATAAAATGGTGGCATATGGCTTCTCTCCCGGGAGTCAATGAGTTAGTTTGTTTGTTCGTATAATTCGTACAAATATTTGTGAATATTTACACTCCGCAATATTCAGCCGCTTGACATTAGTAACGAGGTGTGTACAGTCGATTACAGAAGTTACTTTTTATCGATACCGAAACTTTTCTACGAGATATTTGCTCGATGATTTCGAAAATTTCAGCCCACATTTTGAATATAAAAACGATGTACATTATGTATGATGGAGTTGATCTTAGGCAAGGAGAAAGTTTTTAATAACATAGGCTTAACTACTTTTGATACAATAGAAACTCGTTCGATGTAACGGCATGAATTATATGACATTAAATTTTTTTACAAAAACTAAAAACTGTCCTCAAATTCCTTGATATTAATACATTCTTTTTAGTATTATGTTATGGGTATTTATCGCGTATATTTACCCGTGTTCCAATAGCATAAGTTTGAAGATATGTATTCATTTTTAAACTTTGCGGGACAAATAGTATTTCGTTAGTAATTATAATAACATTGTAATGGGAGCACCGAGGGATCACTCTCTATGTATTAAAAAAACATCAATTTCTATAAATATACGTTAATCCTCCTGCTTTTTCGAAGTCGGTTATAAGCGTACCTTTGTGTCGCCGTCTGTACCTCCGCGTCAGCAGGGGAGTGCACCCCATTACACCGACAGATTGATACATTAATTGCTTAGTTTACCCGATACACCCTCTACCCTCTAAAAAACGTCCGTGTGCCCTCTGCAACGTCTCTCTGTATCGAACTAGCGGAGTGCCGCAGGGCGCCTGATAGGACCTCTTCTGTTTAACGTGCATTATTTTATTCATGGCAGATTAATGTGGAGGAATTTGATGGGGACGGTGGAAATATGCTTGTAGAATAATGGTAGCTTGTTAGTATTAAGTAGATAGATAGATAAAACCATAAAACATTTATTTGCAACTGCAACAGACAATACAAAAAAAGACAATAAATGAGAGGTACAAAACATTACTTGGGAAATAAAGGAGAAGAAACAATGCATGACAACAATATCACAGTAGGTACATATTTTTTTAAACATTCAGTAAAGTAAGTAAGTATATTAATATTAATACAGTGTCTTGGGTACCTATGCTTCCGACTGGTATTGATATGGATCAATTGAGCTACTTGTATATTGTATACAACAGTCTGCAGTTAGCTTAATTGTTTCAAATGTTAATGCTAGTTTTAATTTATTTCTTATATTTGATAGTAATTTTCTTTTTCAATAAGTATAATAATAGTAGTACCTAGTAGGTACCTACTTTATGAAAATAAATAAATAATGCTGGATCATTCAAACATCATATCTATCCTCAAGCCTCAAGCTAAGCAGAGCTTACATTATGGGTACTGGAGCTGGTTGTAATTTAAAGATTTTTTTATATTTTATTTCAAAGCTTCCTCTTTTCCAGGAAGTATCTTCGAATACGCAATGCTTTGTGCAATAATGTCAGGGTGCGGCCGTAGTGACGGCGAGTAGAGCGGGAACGGGAAAGTGGAATATTTTCCCCTGGCTCATCCTCAACTCAATGCACCCTTTGCCTCAGCACCTTTGTATTTTATGGAAATGCGTTAACCATTCTTAGCGAACCGAAGAAATGCGTTAACCATTCTTAGCAAACCGAAGAAATGCGTTAACCATTCTTAGCGAACCGAAGAAATGCGTTAACCATTCTTAGCGAAGATTTGGTATTTTTAAGTTGTTTTATTTGTTGGCGGGTTATATGGTTGTCTTTCTTTTCATCTCTAGAAGATTTTCCTCCATTAGGTACTAACTAAAAAGCATTGGCTTTTATTTACCAAAACAATGTTAATATATTTGTTTGATTAATGGAACAAGAAACGACTACATTACATACATTACACGATTGTTACCTCCTCACCTCAACAGCCTGTATTGGTCAACTTTCTGGCCTCCCCCTGATAAGCGCCTTATTGGCTTTTGTCGTATGGGTGGTATGGCCTATAATCCCCACGCTGAGCATTCGGGTTGGCGATCGAAGTTCGGTGGTCTAAGGCCCTTATTATGAAAGCTTGCTCAGTATTCAATCTCTGCTTGAGTAACGCTTTTCTATAGTATAAATGTTGCTAAAGCATAGTTCGATGATTGAGCAAGCTTTCATAATACGGGTCGTAGAATTGTTCTGAAACGCTTCCCGGGGGGTCGTAAGAGGCGACTAAGGGATATCCGTCAGCTAGCAGCAGCGCCCCCTGCAGAACATCTGTATAAATACTTGAAAACGCGGAAGATATTTTTTCCGAGCTTGAAAATAATATGAAGTTTGAAGATATTCTTACTGTAGACGTATATATTGTTAGAGCAAAGATTCAAATCTGTAATTCGTAAAACTAAATAAAACTTAAATCTTCCCCGCTGTCACTCCCACCCCACCCTCTCCCCATCATTGTCGCATCAACATCTAAATCCATCCGACCTCGACCGCCAGCTTACCATCAACACCTCACACAAACCGACAGACACTCCTACACAAACCAAACACCACTCTAAACCCTCTACATAAATCACAATATCCCAAAAACACACAACACTTAAGATTTTACAACTGTAGAGAAAATGTTGCATGGGAGAGTAAATTGTAATAGGTAGTGGTAAGGTTGGTAGTGGAATGGGAGATGATTGCACAATGACATCCGGTTGACTGGTTAAGCCAATCATTGTGTCACGCCCTCGGCCTCCCTACAATGTTGCACCTTAATGTTAAGGGGAGGACAGTTATAGGGTGATAGATAAATAGCTAAGTTTTATGATGTGATTTTAATAAGTCTATGCTACTTTAAGTAAATTTTTTATCTAGTAATCATACTAAATGTGCTGCTTAGCTTAGGGTTAAATAAATAATACTAGATAATCCACACAGCATAGATGATGCTGTGTAGATTATCCAGTATTATTCAATTATTTTATTGAAGAAAAATATTTTTCTTCAATTATTCAATACTTACCTTGATAACCAGCTCTAGCTAAACTCTAGCTAAGCTTGCTTGCCACCTCAGTGATATAAAAAAAAGCTAGAGCTTAGGTAGGTATTGCTAACAAAGAGTTTGGTACCTACCGCGACTGGACACTTATGGACAGATCTCAATACGCACATAGAGTTAGGAATGGTAACGCAGCTAGAGTTCATCTTTTGTTTTTGTTGCGCTGTCGCTTATTTCCAATATAATACCCCGGAACTGCTTGCTACTTGCCTATTTTTTTTTACAAATTATCGCCTTAACAGAAACTCTACTAAACTAATCCCTGATTCCTCACCGCCACAGATCAAACATGATCAGAAGATCAGAAGTAAAGGACGCCCACAAATAAAGGCACAAAGACGGGATTACACGACCACTGTCGATTGATATTGTAAAGATGGTGAAAAACTCTCTTTGATCGAGTCTTATATAGAGAAGGAACTAAATCGTTTTTTTTTGCTGAAATTATAGAAAATATTTGAACACGATGGATCGTAATACATTATAATGGACTAGCTAGATTATGAAGCTTCCTACTGAATCTTTATTGGTCGCCATCTCTTAATTAATTCATTTTTAAGCTATTGCATAGCTTCTATCGCGGGCCTTGAGCGCGGGGACCGAATCCAGAAATTCCGTAACGAAAAAACCTTGACGTTTGTCTCTTTAGTTCAGCAACTCGCCTCTAGATGGCATTGCAATAGCTTTAACGCGGCAGTCCCCGAGTGCCACACGTCTTTTTTCTTTAATTTAATAACTATCACTTACTGCACTTGCGTACAAAAACTAGAGACTGATATTAATGACTACACCTTATTTATTGTAAATTTTTATATATTTGACATAGATACATAATTATTTATAATTTTTATTGATAAATAGTCCGAGACAAATGTATCTTTTGAGAATAAAGAAACTGAGCCTGAAATTTTATATTAGGTATGTGTAATTTTAGGTAAAAGATACAGAAATATATCTAGATATTTCAGTGGTTTAGCTCTTTATTTTTTCTGACGTGTTGTGTATAACGGGATATTTACCATGATTTGAATTAATGATTAATATCCCGTTGTAAACAACTTTAGTATGAGTTGTGTATTGTAAAAGTGTGTGTGGTGGTAAATGGAAGGTATGTCTTTGTCTTTAAATTAATTCCTAGCTCTGATAGTAGGTACCTACTCTGCTGAGCCGCTGCTGTTTGTTAGTTCTTTTTTATTTATACATTCTAATAATAATTATAAACTTGATAGGATATCTACCCGCGACACAGGCTTATCCTAGTACGGGGTTCTTATCATTTCCAATGGCCTATGTGGGTGTTTGTCTAATGAAGAACACTACATACCTACCCATCCTTCGTAGATGTAAAGAAGCCATTATTGTTGATGATGTGGATGTGCCAAATAGGCCAATGCCTATTGTAGTAAGTGCTACTTAAGTAACATCATTGTATCAAATTATTTTGTTTGACTCCTTTGAATCAGATCCACAGTAGCCGCATCCATTGATCCGGCTAAATCCGGTCTGATGCAGTTCCGACCAGTTCTAATCCGGTTCAGACAACTTCCGGTCTTCAAGGATGTATTGTGAAGGCGGGAACTTTATTCTTGCGTAAATTATTGTCCACCTTCCGAAGGATTTTGGCTTTTGTGGTCGGATTACCGCGTCATGGAATTTCGTAATAAGTATCTATTTTATTTTGGTGTTTGGTTCTAAATTAAATCGTAGCTTATTGTATTCATGAAAGAGTGACAAGCTTTCAAATGTTTTGAACTATGAATCTTTATATGAACTTAGGAATCTAAAATCAATCCAACTTAGGAATCTGGCGTTTCTACTGCTTTGTTTTGGTTGCGTCGAGCAATATAATTCAAAATGATAGTCACAGTTATGTCGGAAAAATGAATATTATTGCATTAATTAACATACGTAAAATAATTATGTTAGTAGTAGTGTTACCTACGTTTTTGCGATAAGTAAAAGTATAGTTTGTTGGAGAAAAACCTAAAAAGGCATGTCCTAGTTCAGTCATCACAATCACAATCTAAATTTTATGATTTTCAATTATTATTGTTTTGTCTAACCCGACTTAGGTTTGTGTTTACCAATAGATACAATGGGACAATTAGGCTGAGTCGTCGATTAACTTTGACGTATAATGTAGAGGTATAAAAACTTGTCAATAACGTTAAAACAACTGTTTAAAATTTAACCACCTCTTGGTGAATTCGGGTCTTAATAATTTATTTTATATCAAATGGGCTGATCGGTCAGTCAAACACTCAATTCTATGTTGTTCTGTAAATTATATTTTCTAAGAGGCTTATAAACAAAACGATTGACCACAGCCGAAGTCCCACTGCGTGGTTTCCACACTAATAAACACTTCTGATAGGCTTAGTCCGTCTGTTTGTATTCTCGCAGCAGCTGGAGCTATTGTGACTGCGGGAAAATGGGCTTTTATTATACAATTTTGCTACATTTATACGATTTTGAGACATTTGTACAATTTTGCTACATTTGTCGCGTAGGGCGGCGGGCGTATTCCGGAATCGCATTCGGAAATTTTTGGTATAATTTAGAAGCTCTTTTACAAAGAAAATCACAGTTATAAATTGGTTTTATATTTTTTTCATCATTAGGCGATTGCAGTGTTTGAAATTACACCTAAATACTCTGTAACATCCTTGAATACTAACATAGACTAAGAACATTTTTGACTAACATAATATGGACCTATAAATAGATTTTTTGTGTTGTCTGAATTTTTTTTTAATATTTATTATTTATAAGATCGAAAATTCTTACGAGAAAAAACAATTACATAAAATATTACCCAAAAAGAGAGACTGTACTGTGTTTTACAGCAGCAAAAAGGTCTCGGCTTAACATAAATGCCTAGCCATGAATAGCAATTCTAATACGTTTACCGAAATAAAAGAATTTCTAATAACTCTCGCTTATTCTTTGAATCAGAATACCTTCCTTCGCAAACAGGTGAGCTGGAGAACGTAATCTCCTGTGAACCTTGCCACGTGTTCCATTCACGACATGTTTCCGTTTCCACAAATTAAGCTTCCATTTCCCAAGGTGTGACCCGCTGGCTTTCGATCCTAACTTCACTCGGCAACTTAGCTCTGTTTACTTGTAAATTAGAAATGTATGAGCTAACTATATATACAGCTTTCATTTAGCACAGCGCCAGTGTCGTGACCAAAGGACCTTACTTTTCTAAGGTAGGTAATTAATGAGCTTCTGGTAGCTGGTGAGTATTTGGCGCAGCGTATCTGCATTGCCATGCGTACAACGCCATCGGTACAAATACGGTACAATAAAGGTACTTAGTTCTGAGGGAGCGATGCAGCCAGCGCGTCTTGTGGACGCTTTCGATATCGACGTAGGTATTAGTTAATATGAATCAGTTGAGCTACTTCTAGAACAGTCTGCAGTTAGCTCAGTAAATAAATAGCTTACAAATTAAAACTATTTCCTTAATTGTATTTTTTTGTTTATAATGAATAATTATGTGCTATATATTTATATAGTGTACTACGCTACGCCATTGCTACGCCACCGCCGCCGCCGACCGTCCCCCATGCCGCAGCATGGGGGGCGGTCGGCGGCGAATAAGCTTCGTTGTTGCTGCGAATTTGTTATTACGTGCATCACATATTGCTACAATTTCTTGCCAACACCATTATTGCTTCACCATATTGTTGTTGTAAAGGTTTCTTTAAACTTCCCATAATTTTTCACCCCTTTCCTTAATTTCAGCGCTTCTGGGTCGAGGGAAGACCCAGAAAGGTCATCTCTCATAGCTTGTTAAAAAATCAAACAATCAACTTAGTAAGTTCCCCCACGATTCTACGATTCGCTCGTTGATTGTTTCCAACGCGGTGGATGGAATTAATCGTGCTATGACGAACATATTGTTCGAGTTCTTTACTCATTCACCCTCTATACTAGTTTAGTTACCTACTAGTAGGTCAAAGTCAAAGTCAAAGTCAAATCGTTTATTTCTTTAGACTTACAAAATAAGTACTTAGACAAGTCAAATTTTTACTATATAAACAGCTTGATAAATAGTTATTACTATCAACAAGAAATAAGGTGCAATTGACTTTAATTCACTTCAATTTTTTGTCCACTAGCGGAAGAAGTGAAAAAGAAAAAGAGGTAGGTACTATAGTTAGGTAGTTTATGACATAGAGACATATTGAGGGTGGTGTTTGGAAAATGTTTATGCTATACCTTTTTTGTAATTTCGTAGCTTCCTATCACTTTTTTGATAGGTCGAAAAAGGTCGAGTTTAGAGCTAAAATTGAAAAAAATACATATATGTACATATATAATTCCGAACAAAAATAACTCGACTAAGATTCACAATACATAATATGCTCGGAGACGGAACAAATATAGAATATTTGATGATCGGATATATTATTATGATATATGATATGATATATTATTATGATCGGATAGGATATACTTGATGACATATTTGATGATTACAAGAAATCATTTTAAATCGACAAACTAACTCAAGCATTGTAATAATTGTGTATAAAAATCATCAACGAGAAAGATATATATATTTATGTTGAGCACTGCGGGATTGTTTTTTTTTTTGCAGATCATAATACATACATACATGTATTAATGAATCGAGCTTACATTACTTCCAATCTTTATTTTACGTGGGCAGTATAGGTAGTTTAATACATATGCTCAAGTTTTATATGTTTACCATTTAAATAAAAATGAAATTCGTATTCGAAAATATTTTATGAGTAGATTTTATTTTTATTATTATTTAGATTTTATTTTTATTTTATTAGATTCACGTACTTTTTTAATTTAACTCTTTCTCAGAATTATTATCCCGCAAATCACTACAAGGAACATAAATGGCGTTTCTGTAAAAACAAAGCTTGCGTAGTGTATTCTGTCCTATTGATAGGTTTGTATGACAGTACAAATAAATTGTTTCTGCTCGCCCCTTCCGTTCCGTCGAAAATCAAAGTTACTGGACCTATGTATAGTTAACTTATAATTTGAACCCGTGCATAATGTTCGAGAGGCGTTGAGAGCCTGCATCTGCAAACAAGTTCATTGATATGTGATTATGTTCATTAATATTACATCTGGTTTATTTACCGTTGCACGTTACTGATTTTAATACATTCATGCAGTTATGAATCCTCAATCGTTATAATGAATGCTGTTGAATTGTGTTTAACAGGGTTATTTTTAACTCGCTGAAACTGCAACACACTTTTAAGACCACCATTTAAGTAAATTTACAACGGAAAACTAACTTCCAACTCCTATAGTATTTTTGGGCAAGCGAACATTAGTCTATTACTAGTATGTCATTTAAAACCATTAAATTATTAAAGCTTACAATGGGATATTTACCATGATTTGTGTTTTAAGCCATGATCACGGAATAACAGTTATTCCGTGATCATGGCGCATGAAACTGTGCCGAAATATTGGAAAGCTCAAAACTCAAATCATGGTAAATATCCCGTTGTAAATGACTTCAGTATTTAAATATCGTTGTGCAAAGTGGGACTCAGTCTGTCATCGCCACCGAAAACAAGAGATAAGTTACATTATTTATTACTAGCAGAGCCTCACGGTTCACCCTCGTAGTTCCCGTTCCCGTGGGAATTCCGGGATAAAATATAGCCTATGTCACTCCCTGAAAAGTAAGCTTTATAAGGTTTAAAGATTTTTTGAAATCGATCCAGTTGTTTCGAAGCCTATTTAATACAAACAAGCAAACAAACATACAATAAAATCTTGCCTCTTTATAATATTATTAGTATAGATGATAATAATAATGTTTTACGTTAAAAAAGGAATTGTAAACGTGATAATATCCTGTGTTGTTTCAGCACCAACACAGTTATATGCATACATCTATGGGCGCTGGAGGGAAACTACCTTAAATCCTTTAGTTAGCTCAGTTTACTGAAAGGCAATTGCTTTATTTTGAAAAAGAAACAAAATCGCATTCAAAGATCTTCTATAAATTGCTTGTCTCACCTGGGAATCGAACCAACTAAAAATTAAAGGCCCATAGATTTTTACCACGCTGTATAGCTAGCTTTCACTGAGGAGTAGTAACTAGTAGGTATATACTAAGTATTCGAAATATTTAGATTCACAAATCCAACGAACATTAGTTGTCGCATTGTACCAATGAGACATCTTACCTTCAGAAATTCTGACTTTTGAACATTAATTGGCCCTCCAGCCCCCAATGACTCGTGACGTCACCGATGACAACCGGGGGCCCACTCGAGGGGCCCTAACGAGCTCGTCTCCCGGCGCTGCGGCTGACAGCGGCGCGTCACATCACAACATTTAGATGCCAGACGATGGGTAGGGATGAGGCGACAAAATGGGAAGGGCATTTTCAGTAGCAAGATTTTGACGAAAGCTTTTATTACTGGTTTTTTTTTATATGAAATAGACTTTCGTTTGACCGCAATCTCACCTGATGGAAAGCGAAGATGCGGCCGCCGATGTATAACGAAGGTCTAGAAGATGGCTACCCCGGACCACATTCCGAAACACAACAGAGTTGCTTCACGGACTGGCCCAGTCCGGAGGGTGGTGACAAGCCACGGCCGAAGCCTACCACCAGAGGGTACCGCTCTTAGCACCACCCAGAGGACACGTGTAGGGTAACAGAGGGTCAACACCACATGTATGATGTCTTCTTATCCGAATTTCGGCCTAGACAGAGACTAGACAACTAGACTTCTAGGTAGAAGTATTTAGGTACCTAGCTAAATATTATCCAACTATAATAAACTACTATACTTACTCGTTTTTACTTAGCTTGGGGCTAGGTAATACTCTGTGATTTGTCCAGCATTATTTTTTTTACTACAATTTTCATCAAAAATGTTTTTGTTTAGCCAAAATTTTATCTTGTGTCCTAGAATCCGTATGGACCTTCTGTCTAAGCTACTTAAATTAATATAATTAATATAGTTTTCGGGGATCAATTAGGTACTTACCTTCCTTTTTCCTTGTTGTAAAAAAATTCTTTTAGATTTAAATGTAAAAATCTGAAAACCACATTCGATTTCCATAGTATTACATTGTTTTGCTCTGCGTGGGACCACATCGGGATAATTTTCTATACATAGCGAAAGAATTTTCAAAATCGGTTCATTATCGTCGGAGATATCGACAAACATACATAAAATAAAACATAAAGCCGAACATAGAACTTCTCCTATTTAACCGACTTCAAAAAAGGAGGAGGTTCTCAATTCGACTGTATTATATTTTTTATGTTTGTTACCTCAGAACTTTTTTGTGATGGTTTTTATTTGAAAGCTGGTGCTTCCCGTGTGGTCCAATTTTAATTTGGTCCATTTCTGACAATGGGATCCATGAAAAAAATATATAATTGAAGTTATTGAAGTCGGTTTATAGTTTTTTGAAACAAAATCAATTATTTCGAAGTTGGTTAAATATATGACACACCTTCACTTCTCATGACATGTTTTACGTGTCGTTTGTATTACCTATTTGTCACCGTGATTTGCGGAAAAGTGAAAGTGATTTTGATTTGTAAAGGTTCACAATGACCTTCGAAAAGCGAAAGTGCGCTAAATGCCATCATCATCATCATTACCACATGAGCGCCATAGCGCCCTGTTCACAGCATCCAGCATCTGCCTGCTGTCTTTCGCAGATCGTCATCCCACCTGGCCGGAGGGCGTCCTAAACTACGTTTGCCGAGTCGCGGTGTCCACTCAAGAACTCGTTTACACCAGTGGTTGTCGGTTCTCGCGATATATGGCCGGCCCACTGCCACTTCAGGTTGCTAATACTTTGAGCTACACAGCTCAAAGAATTAGCAAGCTGAAGTGGCTACGATACTTTGGCAGTGACGCGATAACTTTAAATGAATGCCATATCGCCAAAAACTGAACCAGAGACGATATCGTCGACCACTTATCGAATTAGTGATAAAGTACAATAAACGATAATATGAACTTGAAACTCAATCCTACAAAATACACGTTACGTCGCCCCATTCGGCAATGACCTTTGTTTTACTACTCGCATGACTTCCGCACAAAAGTCAGTGAACGATCTGGAAACAATATGGCGACGGTTGGCAGTTCCGGCGGCGGCTGCGCGCGCGCACAAAAGCGCAGCGCGATTTCTTCCATTATTCCTCTAAATAACGCTCGATAATTACGATGCTGAGGGTACTCGAGTTACTTACCGTTGACTTCTCACTTACCGTGGGGTAAGCAACATTTTTAAAAGGAAGGAATACTAGATTGTATCATCAGGGAGCAAAATTATATTTTTACGGCGAGGAGGGCGCTTTTTTGAGGGATTCTTTAGTAGAATCCTGAACGTGAGGGATTTAAAGTACGTCGCCCAAGCCAAAAATTAGTTTTGCAACCGAGCTCCCCTCTACTTTTCATCGCCCTCTATAACAAAATAAAAGGCGCCTCATATTTTATTCACTTTCACTTGAAGAACTCATTTTTCAAAACAAAACCATAAATTTCTAACAATCCTTAAAAAATTACGAAAACGCTGGCTGTATCGTGTTTACGCGGTTTTTATTTTATTGAGCTGGCGCGGGCGGCGCGACTATGTGCCGTCGTACCAGCCAGTCTTTATTTAAACAATATTTGCGTTCGATTTCTTTGGCGCTGAGCACTATGATGTTCCAAATTCAAAAAGTGCGTGGCAAATATAATTGCGGCGCACTTACAAAGAGGATAAAAAACTCATTACTGTCCGCTAAAAGTTTCTTACACCACCTTTCGTCATTTTCAAATAGATGAAAAGGAATTCCTTAGATAAATTATTGTTCTAATTACCTGGTCGGGGGGTAACCTAATGCAACTCAGGTTTAAACTCTTCTCACATTGCGGTTTTTTGTCAATTTTCAATGAAAAACTGTCCAAAATTCGTCCCGGCACGAAACCCACCGCTGCTGCGCGAAAACTGTTCACATGAAGCTAGTAAGACAATTATTTCTTACAAAAAAGTTACAGCACTGTTTAAAATTTCGGGAAAAATCTATTTATATCTTAAAGATAACCGAAAGAGTTACTATGGTATCTACACGATCTACCGAAAACCCAGAAGATACTAACTCATTTTGAATCCGAAAGATTCGTTTCTTTTTGTAGTTCAGTGAATTCTGCTGGGTTATTTCATGAAAGTTAAAGCAGTAAAAAATATGCACATTCATATTAGATGTTTTTATTTGATTTATTACTAACAACTTTTCATTTCGTCTAATTATCAAGACAGAGACAGAGTTACATACTAGCAACTGAACAAAATCACAAAAAGCTTCCACGCTAGTAAACGTTTCAGAAAGCTAGGCCTAAATAGTTGCGCACCCCTGCGGGCGCGGGGCGTGGCGGGTCAACGCTATAATTTGTAATGTTCACAAAACATGCGCACACGCAGCGCTGTAATAATACCGCGCATTAGCTTGCACGTAATCATCGCGCTAACTGTTCTTTTGATTGACAGCGACGCATGACGTTTACATTGTAAGTATAGAGGAGAGGCAGGCTGCTTGCTGCTTGGGTTCCCAGTTCCCAGGGTTCACAGAGTCGACTGAGTCTAACTAAACGTATGTTTTCTTCTGCCCGCGCATTTTCCGAATTCATTAACAATGCCCTTTAGCTTACTTTGACATTTGACACCTTTATACCATATGGTGTTTCCATTATCGAAGTTCGTGTGTTTTTACCTATGAAACGACACCAAGTGTAACATGTGTTTCAACGAAGAAATAAATACATACAAATACAAATTCTCTTCTTCTTCTTCTTTTTATTTTTGGCTGTGCCAAGCCTCGCCGCTACACGGACGTTGAGAGACATCAGTCTTGTAAAGTCTTGTGCCATGAAAGTGTGAGCGCGTTTTTCTAAGATAAAAAGTAGCCTAACAACTATGTATGTATCTATTATCTAATGAATGATCGAGACTCGTGTCAAATATTGCCTTTTCTTGCCGTAATTCGGCATCATCTCTGGTGAATCCTGACCACAGATCACAGAAACTAAGTGATCCTGACCTGACCATCATTATTATGAATTATGAATTATCATCATCAGTCCATTGCTGAACATAGTACCAACATAAATGACTGTAAGTGTACTAATGCCTGATAAAATAAAAAAAAATGGATAATTCACTTAGCATCATCTCGCCCCAAGCAGTGCAGAGCTGGTGTTATGGGTAGGTACTAGATGACTGATATACAATACGCTTCATAGATAAATATTTATTTATTTGACATATATAAAACCTAGATCACCTTGAACAAATATTTGCAGATCGTACAAACATAAAACAGAAAATATTGCGGGAATTATCCAGCAAAATTATTCTTTATTTATTTAGTACGTACGTTGGTGATAAATGCCACAAATGATACTCTTTATTATTTTCACTCGCTATTAGACCCGCGTAGTTCCCGTCCCCGTGGGAATTCCGGGATAAAATATAGCCTATGTCACTCCCTGAAAAGTAAGCTTTTTAATGATGAAAGATTTTTTTAATCAGTCCAGTAGTTTCGGAGCCTATTCTGTAAACAAAGAAACAATCAAATCTTTCGTCTTTAGAATATTTGCATAGGTAATCATTTATTGAATTTATAACTTTGCTCTCGTTTATGTTCATGTTAAAATAAAACAAAAATTTCGACACTTGAATTCAATATATTTATAGATCACCGATATTGCATTTGACTACTTTACATCACAATTAGCTAACAATTTTAAATAAGTAATCTAACTAGACTACATACATATGTAGGTCGAAGATAATTTTTAATTATAACATAAACTATATTTACATTTCTCTTTTCCTCAGTTCCATTTGCGATTTAATAATCAACTAAAACACTGAACAACAAAGAACTGATTAGAAAATATACAATCATAGTACCTAACGTACTTATTTACAGGTTTTTCATATAAATATTTACAATTTATATTAATTTGAAATCGAAATCAATAGATTCCAGAAAATACCTTAGTTTAAAGGAAAATAGCTTTGGTAAATCTTCAGAGCTAAACTAATACGTAATCTAGAATAGATTATTTTGATTCTGGCTACATTATATCTATACGAACTACTCTGACTTGTATCACATCATACACAAAGCTTAAATAAGATAATTATTTACACTGTCTCTCTATTTCAATCAAATCCTTTCACAATTCCAGGAAATTCCTTCAAATCACTTATTTTTCACTTAGTTCCTTTAATTTTCACTATCACTCATTATCTCCATAGTTGAAGTACCCCGGGGGTCACAATAACTTAGAGAAGAAGTTGTTTGGAGCCGTCATCCGAGCTGGATCCAGGATCCTGGGGTACGCAGACCCTAGGAACGGTCTGAAAGCCACTCTGCTGTCGTCCACCGGGCTGGTCGGCGCGTCTTGCGTGGAGTCATCCTGGGTGTCCAGAGACGAGTCGTTGTGGGAGGAACTGCCCACACCTAGATGCAGCTTTCTGGTATGCTTCTTCAGGTCAAAGTTTCTGCAGAAGCCTTTAGCACAAATGCTGCAGGTGAACGGTTTCCGTTCATTGTGTGTGTGCATATGGAAGGTCAGGTTGTAGATCTGGTGAAAGGCTTTATTGCAGATCGTGCATTTGTATGCCTTTTCCCCGCTGTGCGTCAATCTATGGTTTTTGTAGTTCCCTTTCTGGTGGAAACCCTTTCCGCAGAATTCGCAGACGAAGGGCTTGTACCCTGCGTGGATCCTTGCGTGCGTGTTTAACGTCGAGGAGCGGTTAAAGGCCTTTCCACACGTGAGGCATTTGTGCGGCTTCTCCGACGTGTGGATAATCTTATGCCGGCACAGCGTCGATGCCTGCCGGAAGCCCTTGCCACAGATCTTGCAGACGAATGGTCTCGCGCCGGTGTGGACCGGCATGTGTCTGGTCAGATTGTAATGAGCGTTGAAGACTTTTCCACAGTCTCCGCAGGCGAAGCTTTTGTTCTTCGCTGGGCTGGTGGAAGGACCTGTGGTTGAGGACACGGCTTGTTCTGCCGGTCGTGGGCTCGGTGGACGGACGGGGGACGACACTGGCGGGGGGCGGGGAAGATGCAGCTGATGGGCGTAGGTTAGCGAGACTAGATCTGGACCGTAGTAGAGTAGTGGGTAGTGGGAGAACTGCCGCCGTGCTGCCGGAATGTACTGCTTAAACGCTGAGTCGAGGAGTTGGGCTCCGTAGGAGAGAAACCCTGGCGGAGGAAGGGGTTCTGGTGACTGGGAGCGCTTCCGGTCGGGTTCCATGAGGCGTGCTATGGAGAAGTTGAGCACAGGGGCAGAGGGGGTGTCGGGGGAGCGCGCGCGCTCGGGGGAGGACTCGCGGGGGCCCTCGCGGGGGCAGGACTGGAACGGCTGCATGCTGATGCTGTGGACAAGAGGGTATGGTTAGACATGTTGCATATATAAAGAGAGTTCTGTTCAGTTTGATACAGTTGGGTTTTAGCAAAGATTTAAATCGTTGGTTTCAGTATACTATCGAGTGAATTCAACATTTTGTGGCAGCAAGCCATGAAATAAGAAGTTGAAGTTGAATTCAACATTTATTTTACATTATATTATATCACTATTTGAATTGTACGTCTACAAGTTGGCCGCAAACAACCTTGTGATGGCAAATTTGACGGCCTGTGATCATAGTCCTCCTAGCCGAATTTCGACCACGGCGGCGGCGCGGCGGCCAGTCACAAGTGCACAAACACAGGTGCGCTCTCTATTTCCTCACTCTCATATCTAATGGGACGACCTGCGCCTGACCTCTCCCCGGTCGTATCAGTACCATCGTACAAGCCTGAATAAATTATTAGCTGTTTTAGAACCTAAATTTATGAAGTAAGAGCTCTAATTTCTAACACATCAACTAAACCCAAAAACAGTGTGTTCACAATGAGTTAATCATTAAAATCCAAACCTCAGCACCTCGATCAGCCTCCCCCGTCCCCTCGGGGGTGCAGAAAGTAAAAACCGTCGCGTAAGTGTGCGCATTGTACGGCGGCGTATTGTGCTTGTTTTAGCAAATTGGAAGTGGGTGGGCTGCGGCGACACGCGGTGCGACGCGATTTTTTTTAAGTAATTTGTTTTATTAAATATTTTATTTACATAAGCAGTTTCGATAGCAACCTATTTTTTCTAAATATTCATTAATGGGATTTGAATTTATTTGAAAATTGTTTAGTTTTGTTTTATTGCGCTCTGAACGTTCTCATATTATGATAATTTATACAAAATTGATACGAAAGTATTTGATGTTTTGTTCTTAATCGATGATTAATTTAGTTTTCATACAATAAAAAGTCTGAAAAAAGCAAGTTTCTATTGGAAACATTTTAGCCAACGATTTAAATAAAACATGGAATTAAAATTTCGTGAAAAATGAAAATTGGATTAGGGACACTCCCAGCTAGCTGAAGAAAATATTGAATCGCACCGCACCGCACCGCAGCGTGTGTCGCCCACAATTGTAGAAACGACTGCGTTTGACGCCGCCCCGGTACAATCGCAGAAACGCGGCTTTGTAGTGAAATCGTTTGCAAACACTGTGAATAGGAGCTTCGGCCGTGAATAGATTGGGCGGTGAATAGCAGCCTTCAGAGGAGGTGGTGAATGGGTCCGCCTTTGCTTTTATTTGACGTTTGTGGTTTGTTTCGACAGCTCTATTAATTTTTCTGATGGATCGTCGTGATGGATGTTTTTTGTAAAGCTCAATTCTATGATGCCCTTTAGTTTAGTAAAAGGCAGTGTTCTTTTTTTTTAAGTTATGTAGCTAGATACTATAACAGAAAAATAGCAAGCTCTTACTTGGTCATTCCTTCAGGAAAATTATTATTTTTAAGCCCAAATGTTTTATAGCAAGTTTTGACTTTGAACCATTTTGAACACAAAACGTTAAGTGAAAGTTTTTAAGAGTTCAAAATGACTTTACATGACCATTATTTTGTTATAAAACGTTTAAAGAAACATTTTCGGTGAACCTAAAACCAATAGATTAAATTAAAACTGCATCAGGCCCGAGTGGGGTCCCGCCGGGCCCCGCGCGGGTCCACGTCGTCCTCCGCCAGCCACGGGTTAAGAGAATATGCTTGGTATTAATTGTACCCGCTGATCGCTTTGTTCTGTAAATGATGGCGGCGAGGGGGAGAGTCGATCTGCTAATTTGAATAACCCTCTTTTAGTTTAAGCTTTTTATGTGTTGATAGTAAAAAAGTTGGGGAAATGTTTGTAGCGTAGCACAGGGTTTTGCAGAAATAATGTAGAGCTGCGGTGATAATATCGCGGGTTGTGTTTAAATACGGGCATAACATGCGATAATTAAAGTTTAAATAGATAGGTTTTGTGTGTTAAGTTGACATCAGTGGCGCTGTGGAAGAAGCAACGCAGGAGGTTGCGGGTTTGATTTTCGGAAGTGACAATGTGGCTGGCAATTGTAACTCGAAGGTCTAGAAAATACATATTTACTATTGTCTTGAAGAGACCCAAGATACTGGTATCGCTGTTTTCTAAGATAAAAACTATATGTCTGTGTGTAGATTATCTGTAATGTTAAGTATGAAAATCAATATAAGTATCTCAGTTATTTATTTATTATACAAATAAACATTTTATTTACAAAATTTGTCTAAAGCAAGTCAAAAGTTCTGCTTATCTTGGGGCTAAATGATGATGTGTGAATGGTCCAGCATTATTTTCTTTTTAAAAGTCCGTTACAATCCCTCAAAGATCCCTAAACATAACCGTTACCTTTGTTAAATTTACTAAAATCAGCACAATAACTTAAAAAAACAAAAGCCACACTATTGAACCGCAAGTCAGAGAGCAATTAACACGAGTGGGCACGCGGAGAATATGTTTCGGGGAGTAATTGGACCCGCGAACGTATTGTTCTATAATAACCCCAGCGGCGGTTGAGGGTTAAAATGTTTGGAATTTTTATCGCACTCGCACTTTAAATATAGTGCTTGTGTTATTCTTTATCATGACTGTTTGGTAACAGTTTTGCAGTTTTTCGTTTGAAATAATTATATAATATTTATTTAACTAAATTATAACAAAACACATGCGATCATCACATCTCTCAGGCTCTTAATACCTACTCTTCAAGTGAAATTTAAAACCTAACACACTGTATTAAGATTGCAAACTAAGTACTCGATTAGTTGTTCTAAGCTCAAAGTCAATCCATACTAAAATATTATAAAGATGAAAGATTTGTTTGTTTGTATTGAATAGGCTCCGAAACTGCAGGACCGATTAGATTTTTTTTTCATCATTAAAAAGCTTCGTTTTCAGGAAGTGACATAAGTTATATTTTATCCCGGAGTTCCCACGAGAACGGGAAATACGCGGGTGAAACCGCGAGGCGCTGCTCAATATTTTCATACAAAAGACATAAACGCGCCGCGCGTAGCTCGTAGAAACCCGTTGCAAGTGCTACGTAATCTATTTTATTTGGTGTTGCTTTAAATTATAAGGTCACCGTAGTGTTATTAAATACGAAAGCGTAACAATGTCAGGGGGTCTACTCGGATAAATTTCTGATTAGGTTTCGTGCAAAACCTACTCTTTTATGGATGGCATTTGTACTAAAACTAATAAAAAAC
Source organism: Eupithecia tripunctaria (assembly GCA_955876795.1). Taxonomy (NCBI): domain Eukaryota; kingdom Metazoa; phylum Arthropoda; class Insecta; order Lepidoptera; family Geometridae; genus Eupithecia; species Eupithecia tripunctaria. Next base: position 10,320,961 of record OY041624.1, read on the forward strand.
TATGATTATCGTTTTTACGGGTACAGACTCTGTCAGTTATAATTTTTTGCGCTTATTTAGTAAAAAAAGTGGGTATAATTTTGGTAAGTATAAGATATTTTGATCAAATTTTACAATTTTAACCCAAACGAGCCAAATGAGCCAAACGAGGTTAATGAAATTGGACAAGGACATAAAATGCATTCTCACATTGACTACGTGACTAGGATATATTATTTAACCAGAAAAAAATAAGTCTCACAATCTGCAGCTAAATCAAACAATTGCAATTGTTTCAATATTATTCCTACCTCTACGAAATTCTAAATAAATACCTACCCAGCTCTTGAAAACTAAATGTTGTACCGTGGTTGTACCTATTAGTGTGTGATCGTGGACGAGAGCGGTCCAGGTGCGCACACAATGTACTCCGGCGCACACAACACAATGCAGCCAGCGCGCCTGTTTCCAAACAGTACCTATTGTGAGTTATTTCATTATTTCGCCGTTATTTTTATTTCCAAGTTAATTTTATTTATATTTCCGGTCTGTTTTGTTTTGTTTTGATTGTTTTGTTTTGTTTTGATTGTTTTGTTTAGGACTGTTATAGAGCAAAGTGGAGATTGAATCCATTCTTGGTTTTAGGTAGTCAGTAAATTATTAATTTTGCAATGTTTTTGCTTTTTCTTTTCTCTCTCCACTCATGTAAATTATAAACGAATATAGGTTATATTTTATAATCTACATTTTATTTCTAACGTAGGAAGATATAGGTACATTTTAGTGCAAAAGAGATACTTTTTAGTAGTATTTATACTTGAAATACAATTTTTTCATGATCGAAACAAATATACTTAGTTAAATAAGCCGTTTTCGAAACAACTACCATCATATTGAGAGTAGGTACTTTGCATTTTAGTTATCAGGTAATCAGTTATCCCGTTAAAAGCAGCGCTTCCCTCCACTCCGACAAAAGGTCCTCCTATCCACCCATCACTGATAACATCCCTTTGTCATCCCTTTTAATATCTTAACAACCCCTATCAGCTCGCGCCTTATCAGAATCTCATCAGATCTGGCTCAGCCACTTGACTATTCAGCTACTTTTTACGTGATTAAATGATTAGGCATGCACAGCTTTATATCTTAACTAGCTCTGCCTGCGGCTTCACCTACGTTTTTCCGAGGAAGTAATTGAATTAATGTCATATACCAACCACACATGACCAGACAGACAGACAGACGTTGGCGCATACGCGAGCCAATATGACAGCGAAACCTATTTTATCATATTTATTACGTACTAGCTGAGCCCTTCGGCTTCGCACGCGTTGATTTTTTCACCTTTTAAACCTTTCCTAGACCTCTACGAACATTTCAAGACCAAGATAAGATAAATCCGTTCAGCCGTTCTTGAGTTTTAGCGAGACTAACGAACAGCAATTCATTTTTATATATATACATAGATAGATAACACACGAAATTTATAAATCCATGTATAAACGTAATAAAAAAAGTAAAAGTAAAAGTAAAAAGTCTTTATTTAGGAACATAATTCAGGTAAAATGACAGAAATAGGCAACGATACGACCTGCAGAAGTATAAATACTGTGTCGCAGATCGCAACGCCCACCTCCGGTATTAGAGTCAGAGTTCCACGAACTGTAGGCACTTATGTATAATTATAAGTTAACAATAGATTTTAAGTTTGTTATCTAACTAATTAATGAAGTTAAAATGTACTTAAAAGTTTCTAAACAATAAAAAATTAAAATAAAATTGTGTAAATTATACAAAAATAAAAAGAGAGGAAGAGTTTAAAAAGATCTTATACAACTACCTTAGACTGTTACTCGGAGTGCTTGTGTGTGTGTGTGTGTGTGTGTGTATGAGGCACTTGGTGCTCCTGAGGACACCGGTCTCTTAAGAGTCCGGGCAACAGGAGCTTCCAAGATGCGTCTGTGTTTGTGTGTGTGTGCTAGATCCTCTGTTAGTAATAAGATAAAATCGCTTCCCTAAATAGTTTGAATTCAGCTTTTTTACTATGAAAAACGTCATAAGGTTACATTAAAACAAAACTATATTGTCCAAAGCGCTACAGGTTCAATTAGAAATAATTTTATATGGTGGTTAAGTATTCTTAGAATTTCAAATATTTCACGCAATTTTCTTATTTTTTTCTTTCATCAAAACTTTAACAAACACAACAAAATCGAATTAGCAAAATTGGTCCAGTCGTTCACGCGTGATGCCGTGACCTAGGCAAATGGGGATTCATTTTATAAAGATATTCAGACCCAGAGTACTTTAGACTTACAAAATAAGCACTTAGACAAGTAAAATTTTTACTATATAACAGCTTGATAAATAAATAATTACTATCGAATACGGTGCAATTGACTCTAACTCACTTTAATTTTTTGTCCATTAGCGGAAGAAGTGAAAAGAAACCACTAGCAAGTTTATCACTTATCAATTATTACAATCTTTGCATATCTAAGTCTAACACAACGAATTTATGTTCTTACATACTATTGTCGGTGTGGAACTGGGCGACATCCGCCAAGCATCATTAATGTAATCATCATCTATGGAGTTTTATGGAGGCTTTCTTGATAAGATTTCGTTCTATGTACAGTTTAAATTTATCAAATCGAATCAAATCATTTATTTCTAAAGATATTTCCTGTTATGTATTTCCTAATGTATAATTTAGAATACACGTGTAGGAGGGACGACTGGTTTTCTGTAATACAGTTTAATATTAAACTAAAACAGAACCCAGGGTCCCCTGCCACTTGCTTTGTATATTTATTATGAAATATATGATTTGATTCGATTTGATAAATTTAAACTGTACATAGAACGAAATCTTATCAAGAAAGCCTCCATAAAACATAATAATTATGTATCCCGTAAGTATGTATGTATTGTGTATGGAAATAAGTTATTAGTAGGCTACGTCATTAATAATAGCCATTATCACTGTCTATAAAATCTTTATCAACCTTATCATCCTTATTACTGATCAACTTGGTTGAAAATGTAACAACTGATGGATCAGTAAATAAGGTTGATTTTAGCTCGTCCTCGGCCAGAGATGGGCGGGATGATGAGATGCTAAGATATGCTCGCTCCGGAGTTATTACTTGAGTAGAGGAGAGGGTACTCAGGTAATTTGAATTAAAGAGATACGTTTTACTCAGGTATCACGTACTTGTAGCATTTCTGAGGGCTAAGAGTTTAATTATGATGAACTAGCTGCGCCCCGCGGAGTTGCCCGCTTTATTAACAAACATATTTGAATTATTTACTCATGTTACGATAACACTGTAGGTAAATTTCCGAGATCAATATTCATTAATCTAGGATAAAAGCTATCCTGGTAGATGTACCAAATTTTATTGAAATCCGTCCCAACTGTTTTAGCGTGAAAGCGTGACAAATACAACATACATGGTTTTAAAATTTTGCCCTTATGTTTTTTGATTTATTTATATATGTGTATTTTGGTTATCATATCGATGCGTTTTGATATTTTTGATAACCAGATACAGTTTCATACATAAAAATCAAAGTCAGGAAGGAATAATAGACTAGTGAGTAGGTACCTAACCACCTACAGGAACCAAGGAATCACCTGATACTATTGAAAGGTTCAATAGTTCAATAATTTCCATGAGATTGATGGTCTCTCGCTATCCAATATGTGGAAGACTGCTAATGGGAGCCGTTTATTCCGATTTTGATAATCCTTGGCGTCGCCTCGCCTCTCGCTCGTCACGTTGACATCTGTCAGTTCAAGACGCCATTACCGTCCCATTTGGCGGGAAATCGGAATCAAATCATTAATGTTCCCGACACTCGTCACCGTAATCCGTGCGAATAATCGCAACTTCGGCACCCTTCGCTCGCGTACTGAAGTCTATACGCATCTCTTTCTCAATCTGAGGTCATTACCCAACGACCAGCGTGCTAGAGCCCCAACGGCTTACGGCCAGTCGAGTCCTAACTATAGCGTCAGAGTTCGGGGTGTTTTGGTTGTTGGTGGTGATTTTATGGGGTGGTGTGGGGTCATAATCGCTTGTTTTGCAAGATTGGATGGTTTATACCGATTTGTGGTGTAATAGGGAATCTATTATTGAAATGGGAAATTGTTTATTTTCTGATGGCACAACCCCCTTCGTATTACCACGCTGACTGTTTACAATTTTACTTGCTGATTTTCCTTTTAATCTCAAGAAATATTTCTAGTGTAGTAGACATTCTAAATTCAAAAATGCTTTATTTCCATAATACAATAAAGGTACACATAGAAAACTTCAAATTCAACTTCTTATTTTATAGTTTGCTCCGTCTGCGCTGCCACAACTGTGACAGTGTCCATGTCAAAAGAGTCAAAAACTTTCGTAGAGAAAAGTAGAAAAGGTCAAGTTATAAAATTAAAACTGAGGAAATTAAAGTGATATTTTGGATTTCTGTCGCTTCAGTTCGTAGACTAAAGTAAAGAAGCGACGAGGAAACCTTTAGCCTGTTAGTGGTTAGTTTCAGAGTAGCTAAGCATCTATCTAAGTGATTATAAATCATAATGTTCTATTCTTGTGTTCAATAATGCATTTTTTTTGCTAAGTTTCTTTATACTTCACTTTAATAGCAAGGAAGCATTCAATCCTTTGCTCATGTCTTAATTTAATCTGACAGCGAGCTTTCCACCCACATTACTTTAGCTACATTTCCATCAGTGTTTCCAGCTCAGTAGGCTCAAGTCGAATAAGTCCATAATAAAGTAGTCAATCAAAATATAGAGGGGCAGCGAATTTAAGAAATCTGTTGTGACGTCGAGTGGTGAGCGCAAAAAATATGATGGCATTATTTGAAATCAATTTTGACGTTTGTCGTTTTGAGGGGGTTGAGTGTTTTATGAATTTCTGTGGTTGTAATGTAATGCTCATATTTTAATGAACGCACGAAGTGACTGTATGTATATTTGCTTCAGTTAAAGGAGTAACTGTAATATTTAATTAGTGCTAATTTATCAGCAATCATAACGTTGGTTATAAACGAGTTTGAAATTCATTTGGCAGATTCCCGAATATTTATTTAATGCATACCTAACTATATAAGTCTTTATGATTTAAAAAAAGGTTTTTAACAATTGTGTTTGCTAACAAGTTTATTAAAAGTTGTGTAAACTGTTAATGGCCTAAATTTAAATAATATAAACAAAATAGAAATAGTATTTACAGTGAATGATTTACAAATGAGCTAACTGCAGATTATTGCAGAAGATATAGAATTTTTAATATATCTAAACTAGTAGGTACTGTCTTTAGTAAGTGTCCATCCTAACATGGCAAGGAACTTGTAGAAAATTAATTGTTCTTAGGTTACAGTTACATCTAAAATAAATTGAATGTATGACAAAGATTCCATCTCGCATTATTTGCGTATTCTAAAGGAAGTCGCGTAAACTAAACGTAAATTATCCTTCAAAGAGTAAGCCGAAGTTCCGCACTTCCGTCGGAAGCGATCACACCTCATTGTCAAAAACGAGGTAAAAAAAAAGATGGCGGCAAAAAATGAAATCTTCAACGTGTGTCACTTTCACAGAAGGTTTTTTTACACTTTCACTGGATTATGGGCAATTATTGGTAATGTAGAAGCGTTTGGAGCTCACGGTTGAAAGGAGCGCAAAAACGCTTTTGGGAGAAAAGGATCAACGATTTTGTGTGCATACTTGGCCAGGAACTTTGTAATTGCGCCAAAATAACCGATTGAACTGGACCGATTTGGAATTGAAAATTGTATGGCAATTGGCAGCTGACAAAGACAAAGAAAAATACAATTAAATAAAAGAAATAAAATAGAACAAAGTGCATTTGGTGTAGGAGTTAGAAATCGGCACAAATCAACCAACTCCATGCACTTACTCTCCAAGGCATCCCAAAGTAAGCAGAGCTTTATGTTATGGGTGGACCCCACTATATCGTATCCATTTTGAATGGAGCATAAACGTAAACAAACCGCCCATACTTAACCTAAAATTCACTATGTTGGCGCGTCCTTTTATACGTTATTTACATTAGGTACTAGTCGATTTTAGATCCTCCCTTCAATAAAAATTGCTTACAATTATATTATATCTGAAACTCGACGCCAAGCAAGTGAGATTTTGGTATTTGTGTCGTACTTTGTTTACTAACATGCTCCATTCAAAATGGATAAACCATAGATGACAGAATTCATCTAAAGTTATTGACAACTTGATATTTACCCATGATTTGAGTGAGTTTTGAGCTTTCCAATATTTCGGCACAGTTTCATACGAGTTAATAACCATGATGGATTCAAAAGAATTCATCAATATAATAATGCAGATCTAGGTAGTCCCTTTATTCTGTTTTAAATTTATATTTTTGTATTTTAAATTTTTTGCTCTGCCCTACATGTTTTGTTCGCATGATTCTCTGTATGCACATAATTTGTGAAATGATCAAGTTCTAAACCTATATTTTATAAGCATTGTATATTATGTGATTATTTTATGTTTTGTGCGTCTCAAAACAAATAAATAAATAAATATAAAACTTTTTTACATATCATTGATTGAAGTATGGTTAGTACTCGCCTCGACCAGTGGTAATTGATCGACTACCCAGCTGGCTAGACTATGTAGGAGCAAGATCGTGTCCAGTAGTAGTTACAATAGATGCCATGCCACCAACCAATCAAAGGTGTCGCATCTTCAAATTTTGTAACTGGAAATATAAAAAGGGTTTATTCAAATAAGCTTATTTCATTAGCGGGAAAGCGTGGGGCAGATGACAATACACCCCCGCCCGAGCTGCGCCCGGCTCAGGGTGACATCAGGTGAACCGTCTCCATTGTCGACTAATTATGAGGACACGTGGAGGATTATCTCACCCTCGGGCCTCGGTGATTGTGAGGAGGTGCTCGGTTGGAAGCGAGGTGCGAAAGGGGAAAGAGTATTTGAGCCTATGGTGATGCGACGTGACGTAAAGCTTTCAGATTATGTCGAGGGCTATGAGTACGGCCGTGGAAATTTCCAGTAGAGTCACGATAGTGGAAAAAATTATAAGAAAATATATTTTTGAAACAACAAATTCACGTAAAGATTTCCTGTGGCCTTCTAGAATAATGGCTGTATCCATCGATCATTTGAATCGTTTTGCAAGATCACTTAAACGATTATGATGTCATAGAACTTTTAAGAGAATTTTAATTGATAGAGTAAGGGGCTTGTAGGTTATAAAAACGAGAGATAAGAAACTCAATAAAAATCTGAACTAATCGAATACTACAATTCAAATTCAAACGCAACGCTTGTAGGTTATAAAAACGAGAGATAAGAAACTCAATAAAAATCTGAACTAATCGAATACTACAATTCAAATTCAAACGCAACTCAGATTTAAACACCTCTCAAAGGGATTTTGACAGTTTTCAGTGAAAGTTCTAGAAAATCACGAGTTGGTATTTTCAATGAAAATCATTGAGGCGTTAGTGATGCTGTGAGAGTTAGAGGCGAGTCCTAAGAAGATAATGATAGAGATGAAGTTCATGTTGAAACCACAACGATCTAAATTAATACAACTGCTAGATAATTTGACAATGACACCGATATTAGCAAACAGCCATAACACCTTGTTGACCAGATTAACAGGATTTGACGACTTCATCTGTTTGCTGCAAGGGATCAGCGCCTGGGCGGTGTTCCAATCAGTTCAGCACACGCTCCGGCGCCTTGTCAACAGCGGGACTCGAACCCGCTCCCGTCCTGTCTCAACGCGGTGAGACAATATTTGCGGTTTATAGTTAAACAGCGGGGTTGGTTTAGGACTGGTGAAGTCACTATCTTGTAAGACTTGGAGTACCTACCTATAGTAGAAGGTATCTCAAATGTCAAGGGATATTTGATATTTGATAGAGTGCAGTAATCACGGAATACAATATCATGTGATAAATATCACAGATCGAGACCTGCATAAAACTGCATATTCCTGAGAATTATCGAGCAACTTATGTAAAAGTCGAATTGCAAAGTTTGAGAATACGCATGGAGCAATTACTCGATATTGTGACAGCCTAGTTCTCACTCTCTATTATTTATCCATTGGCCTCCAGGCTTAAATTTTAGATTGATGTTTTTGCCGATAACGCATAATTTAAACATTTTATGTAGTTAGTTTTAATTTGCTTGTGATCTTATTTATCTTTGACGGGAGACCAACGTTGGTTTTTAAACTTACTGACTGATGCCAGTACCTTTTTGTGTCTAAAGGAAGTTTATTTTCTTCTGTACTGTCTCTTTTTGGTAGGTTATTTTCATTGTGGGTGTTCGCAAGTTGCTAATTCCCAACTAACACTTCTACTTCCAAACTTTTCGCCCTAAAGCATGTCGCACTCATGAAAACCACCACTGCAGTAGGTACACAAATAAAATGTGAATGAATTAAGGGCTGACTGCATCAGAAGCCAAAAGTCAAAAATGCTTTATTTCCTTATATTTATACAATAAATGTCAGTAATGATACTATTAGAAAATTTAATGATTATTTATCGGCTATTTATCACCTTTGTTGACAACTCGCAAACCACTCGTTTGAAGCATGTAGAAAGTCATTGTGTCACTGTAAAATGTATCTAAAGATACCAGGGGCCCATAATTGCACGTTTTTGTGTTGTTTAGCGGAACAAAACAATTGATAAATAAGAATAAATAAGCGTAGAGCTTTAGCCGGCTAATATCTAACACATGCAAACGATTTCATTGCCACTTCTGCTACTATTGAGTCAACCACGTTTCCTGTTTGCAAACATCCTGCTTCTTAAACCTCATTACAATGACCCATTACTGTCGGTTAACATAACAGTGGTTAGGAGGTGTTGGCGGAAGGATCAGCCGACAATTAGGGATAATCGTCAGATTACCGGGGCTTAGGAGTCGGAAGTTTGAGTGCGAGAAGACGGCTACTCATTCTACATTCAGTAGCAAGTTAATTGTAATTGCTTTCTGATGTGAATTGAAGTTTTGGTCTATTCTAGTTGGATTTTATGATGTTTTACGTTTTATGTACCTATTTTATTTTTCTATTAACGATTATGTTGATTGGCTTGGGATTGAGATTATGATTGATAATTATTTGTATTCATTGTTTTTGTATTGTGTTGTTCAATACATTATCTTGAACAATACAATACAACTTTTTCTGTACCTACTATATTCTTACTAGGTGCTTAGGTCCTGTCCTGAATTAAGTGATTAAAAAGTAGGTTTACCTACCTACAGCACTATGTGTCGATGTTGTGTATTTTGGTCAAATTTAGAAATTTATGGGTTTTGTTTAAGTACAGACAATTTATGGCAAGTTGGAATGTGTTATTTTAATTCAATAGAGAACCTATTTGAGAGATTCATCTGAATTAAAGCGATAGTGCGATCGATACACACAACTAGGTGGGGAAACAATTGTAGGTATAACAACGTAAAATGAAACAGGTGATAAAACAGTGCCCGAGCGAACACCATAAGTAGTTATGAAAACTAAATAACTATTTGTTTGGTACGGCGTCAAAACGGCTCGATTTTTAAATCTTTACATTTTCCTGAGTTTTTATCTAGAATTTCATCTTATTAGTTCAATCTCTGTGTTGCCAACCAAACAACAAACAAACATTGTATCAAAAGCCGGAAAGTCAGTAAAATATTTACCTAGCTACTGAGTACCTAAATAAGCAGGGAGGTTAGGTAGGTACCTAGCCACCTAACTATTCATTATCATATTCCTATTCATCAGCTAGGTACCTATGTACCTAACTGTCATATAACCTTTAAATGCATTATGAAGAGATAGGTACTTACCATATTCTATTTTTTAATAGATGACTGTGTAAAAGTAGTGATTACTTGGAAACTAACTAGCCATTTATTGGTTAGTGCTACCTACCTTCTTTTACACTATTTCACACGAAAAAACAACACTTAAAAACAAGTTATTAACAAAATGAACAATAATCAAATCATCACCAACCTTGAATCATCCAATCACAATCACACAGAATAGCACAGCACAATCATTGCACAAAACCGAACCGAAACGGGGCCAGCCAAAGATGGCGCGCTCCAAATTGGTGTGACGGCGAAAGACTCTGGCAAACACCTCCCCTCCCAACCCAACTACTTACACGGAAAACTGTCTCTAGAAACAGCTAGTTCTCTTTAATCTATGACTTGTGTACTTACTATTTTGAATCATAAACCTAAGGCAAAACAGCACCGTTTTGCTCGGCAAATTTGTTCCAACCCTACCATTCTAAACTTGAATTCAAACACCTTCTATAAAAGTAAATTGAAGTACTAAGAGAATAGGGTAGAGTTGCTTTTGCTATGTATGGTGATGGTAGAGGTGTGGTTGCTGTGTGCGATTCCCGCCATTCGCAGCCGAGCGGGAAAGGGCGGTCGGGTTCAATAATTCAGAATGGACCAACAGGAGGAGACCTCGCCCTAGTGTTGCCCGCTATACCGAGGTAGTTGTTGGATATTAAATGTAGACAAAAAGTGGCCAGTTTTATCAAAATTTCCTAAAAAGATACGGGAAATTTTTTGAGACTAATTAAACCAACCAAAAAACCACGGATACCTGTACAAAAAAAACTCAGCCCCCAAATAAATTATTTTGAACTAATGATCATAACAATAAAATAGAACAGCTACACCGATTTTCATCAAACAGCTAACACTCACAGAAATACCTAACTGTTAATTCCTATATCCGTCCCTCTATCCCTGTCAAATTTCATTCAGATTCGTTCCCCCGTTGAGGCGTGAAACGGTAATAGACATACAGACAGAGTTGTAATTCAGACGAATCAAGGTTTTCCTGGACTAAAGACTCCTCTGAAAATAATAATTATTTTTTCCACAATTAAAACATCGTTAGATCTGGCAAACAAGTGACCGTACTGGTAACATTTTCTGCTCCTCCCCTGCATACAATATCAGGCCATCTCTTTCAGTTCGTTGCGCATTTGGTTCCGTCTTTTTCCGTCCTGCTGCGTGAGTGCAGTGCATCTCGCTCGCTCTCATTAGGCGGGGGTCTCGTTCCGTGCATTATGCAGTATTTGACGAACGTTTTATGACGTTTGCGCAGTCTGCGTAGAGTAGCGGGAAAACAGAGACTTCAGCCAACTGTGAAGAAGGAAAAGTTAGTAGGTCCTAACTTAAGCGGAACAAGCAAGGTATAGGAGTATTTAAATGGGATTTATACCCGATAAAATATCTATTCGTTAAATACGTACGAAATTAAACCAAGTGTGTGTCAGACTCGTATACGAAGGGTCCTGTTTAAAAACATGTCTGTTGTATGGAAGCCATACATATTTTATTTTTAGTATTTTTTATTATAGCGACAACAGAAATACATCTTTTGTGAGATGTTGGATACATTCTGGTGAAAGACGGACGGAGTCCAGGGTCTTAGTAATAGGGTCCAGGCCGTTTACTCTTTGGGTACGGAACCCTAAAATCGGCAAAACAAGAAAATACTATGCAGCAAAAAGAGCCTGTAACTCCACCTTTTGAAAAGCAATTTATTACTTTACATTAATTATTGAATGATTGACATTGTTGTTTTCACTTACTCGTATTTTTTATGGAAAATGTATGGGAATTGTTTTTTTTAATTATAGCCAAAACTTACGATTTGATTTGGAATGTTAATTTAAGAAAAGTTTTCCTGGTTGGAAATAGAGTCGATTAAGACTAACTCGTTTTTTTTGACATATGCAATTTTTTGGGCGAACTGTACTTACTTTTTTTTTTAAATTAAAAATGTAAATATTTTTTTGTTCAAAATAAAACAGAATGTTCCTTAGAAAACCATTAAAAAACCTTCTAACTACAAAAGTGACGGTAGCTGCCCTTAAGGGGCCAAAAATTTGCTCCACCCTGTATAGTATGGGTGAATGTATGTTTGGTGGGCTACCCCTGAGGCCACCGGTCTCTTAAGAGTCCGGGCAACAGGGGCTTCCTATGTGAGTGTGTATGTATACTTGTGTGTCGTATGTGCGATGTGTGTATGAATGTGAGTCTAGGTAGGTATGTTCATAATCCAGACCACAATCCAACATCCGGCTAGATTAAATAAATAAATAAATAAATAATGCTGGACTATTCACACAGCATTATCTAGCCCCAAGCTGAGCAGAGCTTGTGTTATGAGTACTAGATAACTGATATACATAATACAATACACTACATAGATAGATATTTTTTATTATATTCAGAAAACATCCAGAACGCCCTGAACAAATACCTGCAGATCGTACAAATATTTGTCCCGAGGCGGGAATCGAACCCGCCACCTCCTGCGTCGCAGGCAGACCTTCGCCCACCGCGCCACAGAGGTCGTCGTGTGAAATGACCTAGCCAAAGCAGACCAGATAAATGTTCAGTCCTATGCAAAAGACTAGCTAGGGGTTTCATTTCACTTTAACAAGTACCTAAGCTTGTTTTAGTTTAGTTTATGAGTGTATAATGTTTGGTTAGATGTAGGATTATGACAGAGTGGCTAGGAGATTTTCTGTGTCCAGGTAGTTGTGTGTTTTTAGCCATTTAGAGACTTCTGTCTTACACTTGAAGTGGGATAGGGGAAAGATGTTGAGAATGGCGTTAACCTTCTTGTAGGGTCCCAAGAAGCAGCTGAAGTTGTGGGAGCGGCTAGTGTGAAAGCTCTGAGCGGCGCAGACCTTACCTTTCCTACGTTTGTTCTTAACCAGCTCCTGGTTGTATTCAAGTTGGGTGTGTTTCGTGAGGATGATTTGTAGAAGGAAGATTTGCCTCACTGAGAGGAGATTCCAATCCTTATAGAGCTGAACAGTTGGGTAGCGGTAAGGAAGACGCGCACTCACCTTCAAGACGGCTCTTTAGGCTCTCTCGGGTTCTAGAAGATGAGTTCTTGCCGCGCCACTTCAGGAAGTGATGCAATACCGCAGAATAAAATCACACAGCGCCGTGTAAACTTCCTGGATAGTTTTGCGATCTGCTACATTTCTTAGCCCCTTAAAAACGTAAGCCTACGCGTCCTGCCAACCAGGGTATCGATTTGCCTCTTAAAAGTAAGAGTTTGGTCTAGAACGATTCCCAGATACTTAGTATGCTCAGTTCTTGAGATGTAGGGACAGGAGCAATTTGGAGTAGCTGAATCACAGGAGTGAACTCGGATTGAATAAGAAGAAGGCGGAAGTTGATTCGATCTAAGGGCAAATGTTATTTTATTTTATTTATTTATTTATTTTAGGGGAAACATCGGTTCAGTACTTACTAATTAAATACAGTGTTTAGCACTATGGGAACCATTAATAGGTTCCCACAAATAGCTACATACTAGACACAACAAGAAAACATAAGTTAGCAGCATGTACTTAAGTAAAGTAAAGTAATACAAATTACTACATACTAATACCTACACCTTAGTTAATTATAGCTAGAAATCATTCACATTCATAAACAGATTACAAGTCTTTAATTATAGTCTTTAATTATGTAGTTGGTCTTGAGGGCGTTTAATGTTAGGACGTTGTTAGTGAGCCACTGTAGTGTATTACTTGGAGCCAAGCATCTGTCAAAGTGACAGGTGTCAATAAATGTCAGTCTCATATTAATGGAGTTTCATTCCGCATCCAAACATTACATTGGCGACGAGGATGGGATTTTTACCATGCCGTTCGGCAAATTAAGTGAGTTTGATCTCGAAGAAGGCAAGAACTGGACTTCGTACGTCCGATTAGTGAAGCAATTCATTCTACTCAACGAAATAAAGGACAGTTTGCATGTGGCCACTTTGGTTACGCACGTGGGAGCGCGCACCTACCAGTTGATGTGCGACCTGCGTTCTTCTAGCGACCCGGAGACCAAGACCTTCAACGAGCTGGTCAAACTCGTAACGGACCACCTGGAACCCAAGCGTTCTGAGATAGCGGAGAGACACACATATCCAGGCAAAACCTATAACCAGGCTAAATAGCATAGGCTAATAAGTAATCAATAGTATAAGTTTAGTGTATAGTTACATAAGCCAAACTCCACAGCTCTTATGTATTAGGCCTAGGCCTAGCTGTATTTCTAAAATAGCTTTTAGATATATAAGAGGGAGAAATTGTAGTGTATTACTTGGAGCCAAGCATCTGTCCAAGTGACAGGTGTCAATAAATGTCAGTCTCATATAAATGGAGTTTCATTCCGCATCCAAACATTACAAGCCACGAGCAAAGTCAAGAGCTACTTGGGCGCTGTCAAAAGTTTATCTCCAGCTTTTACCACTGAAGAGAAGATCAGTATCCTCGGCGAACGTGATGACTCTACGATTATGCAGACTGATATTACACAGGTCATTTATATACACCAGAAACAGTGCAGGTCCAAGGATGCTTCCCTGGGGTACACCAAAGGTCACTGGCAAATCTTCACTAAAGTATTGCTCAATTTTGACACGTTGTTATTTATTTAGAACATATTTTAGTTATTCATTTCGAAATAAAATAAAAACATTTAGGTAGGGAAACCTTTTTTATGTTATCACGAAACAACTTCGCATAGGCAAGCTTATTTTCAAAGCAATTACACGCTATCTACCTTAGACTATTTTCGAAGTTCAGAACATAACCATAACCTAAAAAAAAGGGCTTTCAAACGATACATCATACTGATCATTTTATTTGATTATTAAAAACTTTAAATTTTGTAGAGCAATACATCTGAAATATTATATATACCTAGAACGTTTGTGTCGTGCATAACGTGCATAACTATGCAGCTAAATTTTACATTAGTTGTTTATTAGATACCTGAGTTTTTGTAGTGTGAAGGGCTGTTTTTATATATTCATCAGATAGCGGAGACTCTAACTGGTGCCTGTGTTGTAAAGTTACTTCTTCTTCCAAAAAGACGACAGGGTTTCGAGCGTCTGGTACTCAATCCAGCATTCGCCGACGCAATGGGAAACCTTTTTTTGCACCTTTTTAGCGGTCTAACACAGCGCGCTCTTTTAGGTTGTTTTGTTTAACGTTTGTCCGTTCTCCCTCGGGTACCTCTCGGTGTTAAGGGTAATAACCCAAGGAAGTATTCAACCTGTTTGTGTGTTGCTTGGGTTCCGAGGGAGGACGTCTACGCCAAATCTTTGGCAAAGTTGTTCTGCCAATTTCTAACGGAATAACCGGTGTATAAGCTTCCGTTCGTTGGGCCCGATGTTAGCACAGTGTATTATGATAGATGTGTTCAAAAGACGCCTAAATACCTTTATGTACCACTTAACTCCTCTTTTGCGCTCTAACAAATATGTTGACAGGTTCTGGTCTCTTAAATCGACCCCGCCCATACATTTATTGTTGACGTGTACAACTATTGGTTTTGAAACGGGTTGACCAGCTCGACTTCCGGGGTGCATTTCATTTCTGTGATAAGTGGACACTATGGTGACAAGACGAACGTCTTTCCAGAACTCAACAGATGCGTCACTACAGTACCGACTTATCACTCGGCCTGTTCATTCAAAGTTTTAATGTCGTGGGGAGCTTGGTTGAGACGCTTAAATACCTTTAGAGAACTTCTTTTAAAGATAGTAATAACTATCTCTTTATCTTTACTATTTATCAAGCTGTTTATATAGTAAAAAATTGACTTGTCTAAGAACTTATTTTGTAAGTCTAAAGAAATAAAGGATTTGACTCTGACTCTGACTCTGCTTGTTCAGGATCCCCACGACATCAGTTCGGTTGCGTTTGAAGAAACGAGTAAGTGGCACAGAGTTAAAAAAGTTGTCCATGAATAAAGAATAACCTTTACCCAGGTAGTCCGACATTATCTGAACAGCTATTTTAGCCGATGATGCGGTGAAGCCCATCAACGGCGCCAAAGACGTAGTGCCATATCCAGAATACAGCGCTATTTTAAAGCAGTAGCCGCATACGTCTTCACGCCGAACCATGCTGCCTTGGTTCGGATACATTGTACCCAACTGAGACGTCCTTTCCAAAGCAGCAAGGATTCGTCAATCGATAGCTCCCTGCGAGGCGTATAAACGGCTGGAATTTTATGTTGAGGTCATCTAAAATAGATGTAATTTTAGCTATTTTTTTCATCGCGTTATGGTGTCGTTGTCAACGAAGTGTAAAAATTTCATTAACATCCAGTATCGGTCCGGTGTCATAATTTTTCGAAAACATTGCATTACCAGAATGCCAATATTCATCCATCCGGGCTCGGTAGCAAATACCCATCAAGATAAACATTGCCATCAAACGATAGATATCTGAAACACACGCCTCCACCCAGTCATTAAGTCGCGACCGAGTGGAGATTACCTGTTTCAGATGCGAAGCCAATGGTCTGCCACGCGTACAAATTTGTTTGTTCCACTATCATGGACATGACTGGCTCGTCCCATAATTCCCATATTTGAAGGAATAAATCTATTAGACTTGTTCCTTCAACTATAGGACCAGCCAGTTCACGGAATTCTTCTCTTTGCCCACGGAACGACTCATAGTCCTCTTCCCAGACGAAGTTATCAAGGCCCGGACTCTGATCAACTTCTTCAGGCCCTTCTTCTATTCCTTCTTAGAGCAGCTCTCTCAACTCCTCTTCTGTGAATTCGTCATTTTCTACCTCGCTGCCCGAATTCACCTCTACCTCCTAATCTCGGGCAAGATCTTCCCCGAAATTGACCACGCCATATTGCTGAATTTCATCCAAGAAACAAACATGCAAATCAAACACCCAAGTCCCGCATATCATTAACCCTTAACCACCTAACGGCGGTCACAGTGACTCCAGCTGTTTTTGTTATTTGGATATTTCCGTTATTTTGCGAGCTATAAGTCTGAGAATCCATCTACTTTACCCCCCCGCTCCTTAGTACACACTGTGTGATCGATCGGTTCACACGTTCGCGCGTTCAAAAAATACAGGTAATTTTATTTTTTTTGCGGTTTTGGTGACCGCTGTTAGGTGGTTACGTAATTTCAAGGGGCTATTCGCTTCTGAGCGCAGCGCGCGTACGCCGCACGCTCGTGTCTACGGATCTCGGCCTGCCTGCGCCCGCGCAGCGAATCTTTGTGAATGAGCGGCTCACGAGGCCTAACCGGCATCTGTTCTATCGGGTACGCGAAGAGTGCAAAAAGCACAACTGGCGGTTCTCGTGGACGAAGAGAGGCCGCGTCTACGCACGAGAAAGCGATGGCAAGCCAGCATACCCCTTTCGTACGGAAGCTGACGTCACACGTATTTTTGAAAATAAATCCGATTAAATTTTTGATTATAAATATATCTGAATACTACTCTGTCTATGAATGCATTTTATATTTAAGATATTGCTCTTATTTGCTTTTGTATTATTTAATACACTCATTATACTACTATACACTAGAATCTTGTAAATGTAAAGCAACTCACAACTTAGTTATTTGTGCACGCTACATTTGTCTTATAGTAAAATTATTTATAATATTATTATTAGAAAAGCAAGTATTTAAATACATTTTTCACTGTATAAGTTTTTATTTTAAAATCACACACACAGTAATATTATATAATATCATATTATGTTCATATTTCTATGCTTACTTCTTGATGTTCTCTACGTGTTTTGTAATATGCTATAAGAACTTGTTTAAACGCTTGTCTTGTCTGTCTGACTTTCCTATCCATTAGTTTTTAGTATGTTAAATATTGGTTTGATTAATGCAGGTTCTCTCGGCACTAACCATGACAACCTCGTTGCTTCAATCTTACGGTTGAACCCAGATATCTTAGCAGTAAATGAGACCTGGCTCAGACCGGGAGAGGAGGGCCGCGCCCCAGCCGTGGCGGGCTATCGTCTGAGGCACATTCCGCGGCCGCGTGAGGTGCGCTCTCGCGGTGGAGGGGTCGGCTTTTATATTAAGCGTGGTATAACTGTGCGCACATGGGCGCACCCGGTTGACCCGTTACACAAGGCAGTTGAACAAATGTGGCTCACTATGTCTCTCCGCGGGAAGAAGCTTGCTATTGGGACGGCTTACAGGCCACCATGGCTGGACGCTGATCTGTTCTTTGACGCTCTCACGGACTCAATAAACTCGCTACCCACCTGTGATCACGTAATATTACTTGGTGATTTTAATATTAACATCCTCAACGTCACTGAAATAAAATCTGTGAAACTATCTACCTTTCTTTCATGTTTAAATTTAAATCAACTAATTTCCTCGCCAACACACTTCACTGAGACTTCACAAACACTAATTGATATTATTTGTTCTGACCTTAAAGCCAATAGGATAGCAGTCGAGCCAATAGGGTCCCTTCTTGGTCATTACCTAGTTTTTTGTGTTTTTAATATTAAAAAGTATAAACCTAAGCCCGTTACGATTACTTACCGGCCTATAAAATATATCTGTATAGATAGCTTTAATCTAACCTTACGCTCTATTAGATGGGATCTAATTGCGACACATGATGACGTTAACGATATCGTTAACGACTTCAATCATAGTGTCCTTGCTCTTCTAGATCAGCATGCTCCTCATAAGACAGTATTGATCAAATCGACCTCACATCCTTGGATCACAGATACAGTCAAATTGATGATTAGGTTACGTGACGAGGCGGCAGTTGAGTACCATAAACGCAAGACAGAGGGCAAGAGATTGTATTATAAAAGCATGAAGCATATTTTAATTCAAATATAAATAATAAAATCAATCATCCCAAACAGCTTTGGAAGAATTTAAAAAACACTATATTGCCTAAGAATAATCACGAACTTCCTCTTCATTTACAGGACGCTAGTATTATTAATACTCATTTTTTAACGTTGCCTAGCACATCTATTACTATATCTAATCTTACCTATTTCGAATTTCATAAATTTAGCAAATCAATCTTTAGTTTAAAACCGACTAGCTTAGACCAAATTTCAAAAATCATTCATAGTCTCAAATCCAAAGCAGTAGGCTCTGACCTTATTAGTTTAGACATGCTAATGATGACTCTACCTGAAGCACTTGATACCATAGCTGCCATTATTAATAGGTCAATAACCACATCAGTTTTTCCAGATGCTTGGAAACGGGCTATTGTTCTACCTTTGCCTAAGATCCCTAATCCAACTAATATAAATGAGCTCAGACCTATAAGCATACTGCCATGTCTATCGAAGGTTTTGGAAAAGGTTATATGTCACCAGTTAACGGATTACGTCGAAAAAAATAAAATTCTACCTGAAGTACAATCTGGCTTCAGAAAGGGACGGAGTACCACAACTGCCCTCCTCGATGTCACTGACCAAATACTCTGCGCACAAGATAAGGGACTTTGTTCTCTGCTCGTACTACTCGATTTTTCAAAAGCATTTGATTCTTTAAATTTAAACTTACTATTGTCAAAATTAAATTATTACGGCTTTGACCAGGCAGCTCTACGTTGGTTTGCGAGTTATCTTGGAGATCGTTATCAGTGTACTAAGATTGTTCGTAACGACGGTACTGACTTGTTTTCAGACTTTTTACCTGTCAGGCAAGGGGTTCCGCAGGGTTCAATTTTAGGACCTCTCCTTTTCATTCTTTTCTCCGCCGACGTAGAAACTGTCATCAAGCACTGTAAATTTCATATTTACGCCGATGATATTCAGGTATATATCTCCTGCAAGCCCTCTGAAATTGACAGTACAATCGCCAAACTCAATACAGACCTATCTAATATAGCTCTATGGTCAAGTAGAAATAGTCTCTTGTTGAACCCTAACAAAACTAAATATCAAATTTTTGGTACAAAACATCAGATACATCGACTTACTCCCACGCAGAGTGTGGTTCTAATGGGTGAGACAGTCGAGCGTGTCTACGAGGCACGGAACCTCGGCCTTGTGGTAGATAGTCACCTCTGCTTTGAGAAGCATGTTGCTGATTCCGTGAGAAACTGCTTTTACAGACTAAAGATTCTCTACAAGCTGAGACCTTACATCAGCACTGATTTACGGATTCAGCTTGTAGAATCCATTGTGTTGTCGAAATTAAACTATGCGGACGTAGTAATAGGTCCCCGATTACTTGCAAGAGCGCAAAGACTAGTTCAGCGAGTCCAAAATGCCTGCGCTCGTTTCTGCTTTGATGTCCCATTTAGGGGTCACGTGACGCCGTTTTTAAATAAACATTTTATCTTGAAGATGAAGCACCGTCGTAAATTGCACCTTGCATGTCTTATGTTCGGGGTTATAAAGTATAAATCGCCATCTTATCTCTACGAAAAGTTGTCATGGTTGTCTAGCTCTAGATCTTGTGGACCTCGCCAGTGCTCGAAGCAGCTCGAGACACAGCGGCACAGCTCTGCCTGCTTCAGGGGCAGCTTCCGCTATGCAGCTTCCAAGTGCTGGAACAACATCCCACCGCCAATAAGAGACCTGCAAAATATACATAGTTTTAGAAAAAAGTTAAAGAAATTTTTGTTTGATCATCAAAGGGAGCAGGAAGGTCAAAGACATGATACGAGTGTTATATAACTGGATTTGTATTTTTTTTTTTAGTAGTAAGTTTTTGTATTACAGTTAATATTAATATTATAACTGCATTACTTCTTACTATCTGTACTATAAAAACATATGAACAAGTATGTAGTCAAATAAATCTTTATCTTTTAAGTATTAGTCTACATGTAGTTTATAAATGGGTATCGGTAGTTTGTAAATTTATTTTGTGACTCTTACAAGTCCTTGTTTATAATTATAATTAATGTACTCACTTTTGTATCTTCATGGTGTTATCAGTGTAACACTTTTCTTCGTCCTCAACTTGTTAAGAGGCCGGGGAAGGGTGAATTGCCCATACAAACGCAATACCAAAATGATTTCTAATTCAACCATATTTGCAGTATACCATTGTATTATTTGTATTTGAATCGTATTTATCTAGGTCCCGCCGTTGTTTTTTTTTCAAAATACCTACCTAAAACGAAATATAGACAATCGCATTTTGCACATTTTTATGCCAAAATAGACCAGTTTTCTTCCTATTTGATTCGTATTAAAAACAATAATATCTTACGCGTTCTTAACGGTCGAACATAGCTTATATTGTCTAGTTACAGAATAACAATACTATGTGAAGAATACAAAAAGTTTTCTCATTTTTGGTATTACGGAACACAACCAAATTCATACCATTTTTGAACGGCTACTATTGCTATCGCGCACGCACGGGGCGGGATTACTTCGGTTGTGTGATCGCTCGGACAGGTACGCACGCCACGCACACACGCTAATGCAACGTGTATTTACACGGTGCGCCCGCCGCAGCCGCGCCGCTCAGCCCCGTGTGACGACCGACGTGACGACAACGAACGACGATCTCCGAGGTCGTTGTCGCAGGGACACCTTATTAGGTACTTACTATGGATGGACGTTAGAATAGAAGGAAGAGTACTTCTTATTTACTATTTTCTAAACTAAATCAAGTGTTGGGTAGGTACATGGTTTCAAAACGAGTTTGTATGAGGGCCTCATTCTATTTTGTGAGGTGGGACAATGTCATGCTTCAATCAAATGTCATGTCATCAATTTCTAACAGTAAGGCGTTTTGTTGGATGAGTAGGTGCATTGTTTTCACTATTCACGAAGACCTCGGCGGGCAAGCGAGGTTCCGCCGGAACGCAACGGGGTCGCAGGTTCGATTTGCGGCTCGGGACAAATTTCTCTATAGATCGGGTGATTTGTGTATTTTATATGTATAATAAAAAAGATATATAGAGTATAGTACAGTAGTAGGTAAATAATTAGTTGGATTGGGATAGGAAGGTTAGTTAGGTGGTATAGTACCTACTCAGGTAATTGAGATGTTTTTATGTAGTGTTGGCGTACCTACCTACTAGGGTTTGGTCCCGGGAATTCCCGGTTCCGAAATTCCCGGGAATTCCCGAAATTTTTGGCCCATTTAAGAACCGGGAAATCCAAATTCATTTCCCGGGAAATTTCGGGAATTTCGGGAAATTTATATACTAATACCGAAACGACATAACTTAATATATTTCATTTAGTTTTATAGCATTTCAAATATATCGGGTACCTACGCGGTACTGGGCAGGGTTGACATGATTTATATCACTTGATTTCAATCAGTAATTATTTTTCCTGCAATCAAAGAGTAAACAGCATTCACCAAAATGACTCTGAGAAGTTCGGCTAGTGTTGTCAGGATGCAGAACGATATATCAGAGCCCCTCCGAAATTTTGGTGGTCCTTGTCAAGGACGTTCTTTCATTCCTAGTCTTCAATATATACTTGACAAGTGCAGAAAAACTCAAAAATTTAAATGAACGATACCATTCCTTTGAAATCAGTTCAAGTTCTGGGTTATGCCGATGATTTTGATCTGATGGGGCGAAATTAACTGCCATGAAACATGCTTACCACGCCTTGTAATAAGAGTCAAGAAAGGCAGGAAAAAGCTAAATTAAACGTAGTCACCTTCTGTGTCCAAATTGGTGTTACCAATAGTTATACAAGCTTCTCATTTTCATTTCATTTTTTATAACTATATATAGTTCGACCGAAACCGCTGTACCGCTCCTTAGGAAAGTGCGGCGAGGTGGGGACCGGGGAAAAAAGAGCAAGAGTACACATGAGATCGATATTGTCGGATAGCTCTAAGGATATCGGTAGGTAAACGAAAATATGTTTATATTATGTAACGATTATATTTTTCTATAACTAAATTTTCTACAGATATTCTGACATAGATTCTACTTCAATTTCATCTTCCGTTTCGCCATTGGAAGTTGAATTGGAGTCGTTCTGCAAATTTTATTATTAATGGATCGATAATAATATTAAATCTACTATCGCGATCACTTTTACATTCAAAGCTTCTTTGATGGACTTGGCATCACGAGATAGCGCTCCCCCATCTTTTCATATTTATCTCGTGTGCATCTGACATACAGTACGGTACAAAAGCTACCTATCGCCGCCGTGAGCGTTGACAGCATACTGATGGATCTCAGCGACCGACGAGGGCCTATATTTCCCCCCCCCCCCCCGTCTCGCCGCATGCATGCCTCAGGAGCGGTACAGCGGTTTCGGTCAAACTAGAACAGCGTTTATCTTCTTGGCTCACGGTAGCCTATACAAACAAAGTGGACGTGGAAATCAATAGAACAATTCAAGCCGCTAAAAGATTCTTCTTCAACCTTTTCAAATATTTACACTTTAGGTTGATCTAGAAGATCTAAACCACTCATTTACAAAACGCTACAACGTCCAGTTTTTACGTAAGCCTCGAAAATGACTTATGGGTTCTAACCAAGAAAACCGAAAGACTCGTGTTTGTCCCGTGCCCCGCGCGCGCCTGCATCAGCTAACCTGAGATAGCGATATTCGGAGCGGAGTTTTGTACGCGACTCGAATAGAATCTTTGCCCGGTGTTCTCCGGCCCCTTAATCGTAGTAATTAATTCTATTAGTTAAGTACTGCTGCTATGAGCTATTAATTTGTATTCTAAATTTATAAAAATAAAAATCATTGTTATTCTAATTGCAACAACTGGATAGATTATCCGTAACGCCAACAAAATGGATCTGACGGAAGACCAGCGTTGGCTGCCAGCTTGCTAGCAACCAACCCATGCTGAGGCAGAGACCATTTTGTGCCGCCGGACTTTATTTTTTAAGTAGGAATTATATTGTTCAAAGGTGTAAAAGGGTCTGTTGTTGGTACAAATAAATACATTTTATTCTTATTCTTATTTATTCTTATAATACCAAAAAGTTTTAAATCAGGAAGACTTGCTCAACCTGTGATGCTAAAAAAACGCTAAACCATATCACATGTGTTTTCAATGTAAAAAAACCCTTTTGCGTTGAGTGTTCGCAAAAGATGTGCATACATTTTCGTCAAAAATTGTAATTGTTTACCCATTGCAATTTTATAGAGAAAGTGATTTGATTGTGCCATTAATAGTTTTCTATAGTAGGCTACCTATATATTAAAGTTTCAAAAACTAAGAAGACTTTATTGGGTTTCACTTATAGTTTCTTGTCACATCTCAGATTTTATATAATGTCTAGATTTTGTACTCAAATGTTTATTGTTACAGAATCATTGATTATTAATGTGTATACGTTTCTTTTTCAAAGTTTAATAACGTAATTAATAAGAATAATAATAAAGGTTACGATCTGTCTTTCATTTTTGTCATTATAATTATTATTTTCATATAAAAATTAAAATAATAAGCGGTCACCATGACCGCCGTTAGGTGGTAGTGTAACTCAAAAACACGTTAGGTGGCTAAGGGTTAAAACAAGTAGCGCGTTTTGTACGCAAGGCATGCAATGAACTTTGCATTCACTATTTCTCGTGAAAACAACCATGACTATTACACACAAAAACCAAACATAACAAAATTCTGTAATTCTGTAATTCTTTATTGGACACAAAAATAATACATAGTATGAACTTATTTTAAAAGATATGTACAAAGGCGAGCTTAACCCTGACAAAGAGTTTTCTTCCAGCAAAACCAAATATCCCAAAAAATCCATGGCAAATTATCTGTTCACTTAGCATTAGTAAATAAATTAATATGAGTAATAGTCATTACCTATTAGTGAATAGCATAACTTGGGCAGTGCAGCAGAGGATAGAGTGCAGTTGAGCCAAAGTATCATGCGTAGTAGATTATATAAAAATGACCGTACATGTACATTGTGTTGTACAAATTTACCTATTATGTTGAAGGCGCTTCACTAGTGTTGAAAACTAGAAAAATAATTCACAGATCTGAATATCTTGTCAGGGATTATTTTTCTAAGTACCTACTCATTTATCAAATATTATTGGAGTTATCTTGTCAGGTTTATAGATATTGGATATACAGATATTGGAGTTATCTACTAGGATAGCCCTATGGTGGTAGTTTTGTCCCGGCCTACCTCCAGGGGTAGGCTAGGTAGCAGGCCGGGTCCGCCCGCAGTGACATCTTTCAAAGGGTTGCAGCAAGTAGATTTTTCATACAACGCCATCTAGTGTATCGGACTGGAACGTGGAACCTATTTGGTTGCAAAGCCTGGCCGGGCCATGATCCTTGTCTACTCCGTAGTAAGTAGTGTGTAGTGCCCTCTACAAGACATTTCAGACAACATTTGCTGTTTCAAACTTTAATCTTACTTCCTACGACAGTTTGTGGGAAGCAGAGTTTAGGAATTCATTTTGAAAGGTATAGGGGAATAAAACACCACTGGGTATTTTAAACCAACTTTATTTTTAGCTAAAATATAATAATTCATACATCAAAGAAGTTCTCCTAGTAATACAGAAGGTAATTATTACCACAAAAAGAATAAAATAAAGATTTTAGTAAAGGACGAAAGTAGCTACCACAATAATACTAAAAAAACGTTTTCAAAATGCCTGCATTTGTGCTTTTTTGAGCTAAAAGTTCAAAAATTCAGATCTTAAAATAATAAATCGAGGGTAGGGAGGGGAAATGGACGTTGGACGGTAGTCGAGGGTAACAACAAATAACAGAGCATGCGTTCAGCGCACCAGACTACCAACATAATGACTGAATAAACCGATCTTTCTTATACAAGAAATTGATAAATACAAGCAAAATGCTTTTCAATACTGACATCTTTCGAAAAAGACATCCTTGTACGTCAATTTTCATATTTTGAAACAATGCAAGTCTGTTGTCAACGTGTAAAATACAAAACAATACACAAAACGTAACGCAGTAGGTAACATTTAAATAGAAAAACCACTACAACATACACCAATGATTATGTAAGGATTGCTTAAACATTTTTATTATTTTACAGTCGTTCTTATCCTGACATTACTCTATGCTAATATGGCAAACGATCTGATATGACAGAGACGGAGATATGCCGCCTGTGCATGTGAGAACACTCAAGCGATACAAGAGACACGAAAACAAGAGAATACCTAACACTTACGACTATCGGCCGCTTCACTTATCCCTGCGAGAACACAGTGTGTGCTTGTTGTATACAAATATGCTCCTTATTCCAACGTCTTAAGAACTGGTGTGAACAGACGTGAAGGCGCTCGCGCCTGACTTCCGTTTCCCAAATGTCGCGGCAACAATAGCCACTTATTCTAAATTGTTAGTAAAAATCCCTTAACGCATTCAAAATATATATATAGTTACATATAGCTGATCCTAGGACATCTGTATATGTATATATATTTATCGTAAATCTATTAAATCTGTGTCTAATATACATTAAGCCGATTGAGAAGCTCGTAAAAAGTGAGTGGAAATTTTGTAAAGGTTTAGAAGCTTTTGTACTGATTGTTCAAATAAATGCAATTCTTGTACTTGTTTTAAATGCGGGTAGTTTCAACTGGGAGTTCAAAATGGCGTCTTTCAAGATGGCGGATTTTTTTCAACATTTAATGTTTTTTTACTAAAATCATTTATCCTTCTCTGTCTTTTATTTAGATATTTGTGTCCGATCGGACTTTAGAAACTCTCATAGACTCCATTTCGTTACGTACGCCACCCAACAGGGAATCAGAAAGCATAATATCTTAACCATCTCATTAATATACATAGTTTCGACGCTTATCCTAACTTAGTACCGACCATAATACATCAACTACGTTTATTACATACAATACTTATCATAGAAATGAATAGAAAATATAAAGCGCTATTGAACGAACTAGGAAAGCAAGCGGGTTCCAACTCATCCGTACGGTACAGTTACAGTTACGTATAAATTTTGATATGATCATTTTCGAATCTTAGTAAGTAAAAAACTACAAATAAGTAAATTTAGTTTTCGGGTCGGGATTTGCACGTTTCGATCAACATAGCATGTTACTGACATGTAGGCCGTTATTTGAAGAAACAACTTGCTTTTTTTAGATCTTTCTAGATTTTACCAGACGAAATAAAATACCAACGGATAGTTAGTAGGATTACATCATTTTTATCGAAATTACTAAGATTTTTACCTAAAATCTATCAAAATGTGCAAATCTCGATCTAAAAATAGAGTCTTGTGCCACGCGTGCGCGTTTGTGCCGAAAGCTTCCACTACAAATATAACAGATAGTAAAATCAATTCCGTCAAACTATTTACTAATAACTCGCTTTTTAATCGTATTTTTTACGCTGCAATATCAAAGTACGGACTATAATGTCAATTTAAAATTATATTTTCAAAGAAAACCCTCCATCCAGGTACTTTATTTTTAATGAAAATCCCGGAGCTGCTCATCCAAAACAAAATAATATGCTGCCATCTTCAAATAAAACCAAAAAACGCGCCAACATTCAACAATGAAATTTCACTAAGTGACAGTGACATTAAGGTCCGTTTGACATTACAGCGTGCAGAGACGCGCCGCGAGAGCGAGGCGGGGGACGGGCGGCGCGGGTGCGACGGAGACAGAAGATAAGTACGAGCCGCGCGCGCGAGCGAGTTACATAGTGCTGTTGTCCCACTCTAACTGGCTGATGTTCCTGTATTTGTGCTGCTTGCCGGGAATCACTGGAAAGAGAAATTAACATTATTTTCCTGTCGGTTAGCAATCTTTTGTTTTCTGGTACCTAAAGAAAGATGACTCAGGACGAAGTTTGCTAACCAATAGCCTTACAATGGTATCGTCACAGTCGTCCATAGACAAAAGAAACTCTAGAGATTAGATAGGTAGTACTAGCGGTGCTATTTGCACGGAGATTCTGATAGTAAGATCGAGTGTTTCAATCTTGACATCAGAAAGAAGGAAGAAAATATATTTATATATAAACAACAGTAGTAACAAAATAGAGGAGGGCCAGACACACTAGGATATAGTTATATAAATGCTGGCTAGACTCCCGGAAGAGGTATACCCGGAGCTGGTCTTCCGTTTGAGCCAATGTAAGGTTACCTTCGTCCTCTTCGTCGGAAGAGTCGTGGTGGTCCGAGTCGGAGTCGGAAGCGGACTCGCCGTCCGAACTGTCCCGCGCGCCGCTGCCGCTGCCGCCGGCCTGGAACGGACACAAACTAAAATTAGCTCTAAGTACAATGAGTTATGATTCAAATTCAACATGGTTCTTTATAATGAGGATGGCAAAGTTAAGAGTGACGATGTAGATTGTTGCTTTTAACCCAATTACCGTTGTAAAGGTGCTTCTTGCAAGTACTTGTAGGCTGAAACAGCTGTTTTATTTATTAATTAGGCCTTTTTGGTCTCTGTGCAATAAAGTTATAAATAAAAACATATAAATAATCGGTGCATCATAATTCTGTTGTCCTTTTCCCACTCGGGTGGAGTCGGCACAGCAGTTTTTCTTCTTCCATTCGCTTCTATCAGTCGTCATCTCAGCACTTATGCTTCGTTCTTACTCAACGGACACGGTCCATAAATCTTTTCTTATGTCTCGACCCTAATTATGAACCGTAATAAGCGCTCCTGTATATCAATGTACTCCTGGTGGTCTTATTTTATTTTGCATAATAAATAGTAAATAGTAAGCGTTACTCCTTGATAGATGGCGACTCGGTTTTTTTATTGAAATACGTGTTTTTTTTTATCTATGTTTTCTAAATATTTTGCTTCACCTTGGACCGTTTGTGCGAGAGAATTTTTGTTGAGATTAGAAAATGGCTCCTCACAAGCAAGAACTCGATATTTTAGTTCTTGCGGGCCAAGTCTTGCGCCATCTAGTGAATTCAACTCAATAACTGGTTGGCCCGCTAAATGTCGCCCGAAGCGTGTCCCATTGCTTACTATGAGATGAGGCCTCTGTACTAGTATAGTATTATATTATCTGTGGTAATAGTAATTGAACCTATCCAGACCCTCTTTACTTGAGGGGCACAAGTAAAGCAACGTACCTCTTCCATTGGGTTAACAGTGATAGTGAGCGCAGAGTCGTCCCAGGCCATCTCCCCGTCGGCGGGGGGCACCCGCGCGGGCACGCCCCCGCTCCCACCGCGCGCGCGGCCCCCCCGCGCACGGGCCACGCCCACGCCCGCCGCCGCCACCAGCACGCCGGCGCACACCACGCCGATCAGCAGGGCTACGTGGTCTGGAACAAAGGGAAATCATTTAGAATAAGTAGGTACCTTGGAACGCCGCCGGCCGTGTGACTTATCACGGGGAGGCCTGCGTCACGGCAACTTTATTCCTCTTTTGGGTTATGAGGATATTTTTGCTTTTTTGTGTATTATTTGAAATAAATACTTCTTTTTAACATCAGAGACAAGCTGGTCATTGGTTGGCAGTCAGAGTCAGAGTCAAACCCGTTTATTTCTTTAGACTTACAAAATAAGCACAGCCAAGTCAAGTCAGTTAGTCGAACGAAATAGTTCGTAACTAAAACAATTAGAGTTGGACATTCAAAGAATGAATAATTAGGGAAGTGGACATAATAGACGGCTGCTGGCAGATGCTTTTTTTTATTCATGATGGTCAAACGTATGGCTACCATTCACACTTTAAGAAAATGAAGATGTAGCCTAAGATGGAGCCTTTTTCAGAAGGAACTTATTTACTCTGGATTTCAAGACTCCAAGATTGTGAAACGTTGATTTAGTTATGTGTTGACTCTTATGAGAAGACAGATGCAGGAAGTTCATTCCACTCTTTGGCTGTGGATATTACGAATGAGAGGAATTTTATGGTTCGACACTGTGATATGTCGACCAGGAATGTGTGGTATTTTGTGCACCGGATGCGTCACGAAGACAGAGCGCTATGGCGCTCGTTAGGGAGGCCTATGTCCAGCTGTGACCTATAGATGATAATATCAGTAGCCGAGATCTTTTGTGCCATATTGTTGTATAAATATGTAGTACAGAATACTCACTGGAGGCTCGTTGCGGCAGGTCGCGCACGCGCGGCGCGGGCACGTCGGCCGCGTGCACGTCGCGCTGCGCGTGCGCCGCGTACACTCGCGGGGCCACGTGCGCGCCGCGCCCCACGTGCACCGACTACAACACAATACAAACATAAACGTTACTAAAGGAACTACATCATTAGGTTTGTCGTTGGTGACGTAACTTACTCCACGAGGGTCAACATAATACCAGCGCTGAGTAGGTAATCTGACTTACCTACTCAGCAACATGCTGAGTTGACACCTTTTTGGCTCGACATTGGGTGGTTTGCCAAGCAGCTTGCGGAAGTACTAATGCTGGGATGTTTTTTTAACTTCTTGAGCATAGGTCTTGGGTAGATTTTGATTTTATCCTGCATCCTTATCATATGTTTAATTTTTAGTACATATATCTTAAACTAAGTCGCTTATTCCTAGTTTTAGTCTTTCATAACCATGTTATGTGTCGTGCTAAATAAACTTTTTCATTTCATTCAACAGAAGCTAAGAACACTCGATAGACTTACCTTTCAAACAATAGGTCTGAAGACTCAAAAATTATAATTAGACCGTCGTCAGTTAGATTAACAGAAGTTAGAAGATACGTATTTTTGCTTTTGTCAATCAAACAAAAAATGACAAAAATGAAGCGCGTCTAAGTTTGGGAGCGGAGGCTAGTGACGTCACGGCAAGTTCATCCAAAGGTTGTGTACGAGCTCAGAGCTATAGTAAGATAGTTTGAATTAAACCACTGAGTTAATAAATCATAGTTATAATTATTAAGGTATACAAGTTTGCGATAGACTCATCCACTCTAGTCCGCGGTAAAGGCTTAACTGAAAATGTAGGTCGCGGCTAAACGCGGTGTCAGCCGAAATAGTTTAATATTTTTGTCGTGAACCATACAGGTTGCCTGGAAGAGATCGCTGTTAGCGATAAGGTCGCCGATTGTGCTACTCTAGACATAGTTAGCAGTAGTTTCTTTGTTCTTTTTATGTACTGATGGTGCAAAAAAGATATAATCTATCTATCCATCTAAGTAAGAAATGTAACACTTTTTACTGAACCGTGACGTCACGCGGAACTTTAACTGGCTACATCTTCATCATTTTCAACCGACTTCAAAAAGGAGGAGGTTATCAATCCGACTGTATACTTTTTTTATGTTTGTTTCCTCAGAACTTTTGACTGGGTGGTCCGATTGTCATGATCCTTTTTTATATGAAAGCTGGTGCTTCCCGTGTGGTCCCATTTTAGTTTGTTCAGTTCTGACAACGGGATTCATGAAAATTCATAAAAAAACTATAAAAATTGAAGTAGGTTTATAGTTTTTTAAACAAAATTAATTATTTGTTAAATCGACAAAAGAAAAAATACTTTTCCAATATCTTCTAATAATCTTACTGATGGACTAATGACATCATTGTTTTTAAAATCGTGATGCGTTAACAAAAGTTACATATTTATATAGAGGATACTAATACAGCTGGAAGGAGCACACCTGGACATGTAAGTACCTGCTTGTCCCTGGCCACGGCGTCTACCTTGTCGGCCACGCCGCTGGGGTGCAGCTCGCGGGACAGGCCGCCCTCCGCCATGTGTGGGTGCACCACCGTCAGCTGGAGGGAACAGAGATTACACTCTTTAATAGGCTTAGAAAGATAAACAACTCAAACGAAGTATCATCGCCAAAAAATTGCGAAAAATTAGCCTGTTCAAAAAGAGAAGCGTCGTAGCGTTACGGTGAACTAACACTTTTAGTCGTACTGCAATGACAGAGCAGTGTTGTCAACGCAACAATCAGTTTTCAATTGGCACACGCGCGCCGACTCTTCTCTTTTTGAACAGACTCTAGTCTCAATTTCCTATTTATATACGTGCGATCGTGTGCGTGAAAGCACTGAAGATAGGTATAATATACCAAAACAAGCATATATTGCTTGTCAACTCACACAGATTCGTTTTATGGCTACAATTCACACACACGAAAATTGTCTATGCAGTCAATACTAACTAGACCAAAATGATGTTATCCTTTTTATATCGATCGTTATAAAAAGAGATTGCAAAATTATTATTTTTTCGTTTAGTTTTGATGACATACATTTTCAGGAGATGAATATAACACAGCGCCATCTGAGCGATAGCCACAAAAGCGATAGTAGAAAAGTCCAAAAAATGTATGGGGTAATATCACGTGACAAGCCTTAGACGTCACGTGATTTGTATGAATCATTCAATTGTTTTCGAATCGCTTCATAGCGAACGCCGGTTGGCTAGGTCCTCTGGTGTACAAAATGTGTCTCATATCCTGCCAGATCGGCCTAACCGTGGCAGTGCAAGAATCGACCTCTCAACTCAGCCCGTCAATATCGTAAGAGCCGAATAAGGGTACTAGAGAAAGCAACTAATTACAATACTTATAATTTTTTATTGCCTTAATTTTTACGTTAAATCTTCTTCACTGTACATAAATTTGACAGACTGCTAAAATATACACACGATATAATTTAATAGTCTACAAAACGCTACTGATTGCATAAACGTAACAAAAATCGGCACTACGCGAATGTCGTCGAAAAGCGATTAGTTGCATATGATTTTTTTAAAGTCGGCACCCCGCTAATACCTACATTTAATATTGCAAAAGTTGGCAAAGTACGAAAGTCGGCACTCGGCGCCGACATCGACTAATCCGCCTCAGTGTTATAGGCAGACATAAAGCCATTTAATGCTTCATGTAGGTTTTTTTCGCTTCTTATTTTCTCCTGTTTATTTTGTACTCTATTTCAAATTCAAAATTCAAGAATGCTTTATTTACATAAATACAATAAATAAAAGGTCAAATCATATTAAAAAAATACACTGACACGGAAATAAAGTGGTATTTTTTTATTTCGGCCGCTTCAGTATGTAGATCCACTACCTATTTGCTTCCATGTTAATGTTTATCTTTTTATTTGTCAGCTTCACTCAGCTTTCTGTTAAACAAATCCTGCATTTGGCCTTATTTGGCATAAGTTTTTTTATACTGTTTTATGAAAATGTACCCGTCGGATTTCTAAATAAATATAAATGAGTAATTCCTTCCTTGTGTCATTGTGTCGCAGTAATCGTTACTCACCGTCTGCACGTACTCGTTGGAGGTGAACCGTCCGTTCAGCTCGGAGCAGGTCAGCTTGAACACGCGGTTCAGGTAGTACGCCGGCTTCTTGTTGCTGTACTCGATCTCACGGAGCACCTGGACGGAGGGGGGAGACATTTGTACTTGCGAACCGATCAACACAGATCTATTGATTGTTTGTTACAAAAAATATGAAGCGACTTAAATTTTATAAATATTTGTACTGTTTTTTAAATGGTACGGGACAAATGGCAATTCCGCGGGAATAAAATCTATATAGGGGCCACCTCGGGATCAAAAATAGCATCGCGAGCGGAGCGATCCGCAAATTCTCGCGTCTCGAAGCGAGCCACGTGGCATCGTGGCGACTGACGCGCAAAATGTTTGACGTACCTACTTTCTTCTACAAAATAAAATATAAAATGCATTTATTTACTAAAAGAAAACATTAATTCACAGGTAACTTGTGGTGTCCGCAATAGGTTCCGTGCGCTCCTTGTTGCTTGCGGCATAAGCTATTTTATTTTATTGTGATATTGTTTGCTCTGCTTAGCTTGGGGTTAGATAATGCTGTGTGATTTGTCCCAAATTATTTATTATTATTTCTTAGACATTTTTAGTCTATACTTATATTGTAAAGAGGAAAGATTTGATAAGCTCTAAAACTACTGGACCGGTTTAAAAAAAAAAATTCACCAAAAAAGCTTTCACTTAAAGGAGTGACATAGTCTATATTTCATCCCGGAATTCCCACGTGAAAGGGAACTACGCGGATGAAACCGCGAGGCGCTGCTAGTTTTCTATTAAAATGTTTGTTTGTACTTTATTTATTTATTTTATTAGGATTACCAAACTAGAGATAACACAAAAACAAATTAAAATACAGTGACAAGGTTCTAGAATTTAATTTAAATTGTAGTTGTATATTGCGCGACATACCTTTTGATAGTTGTAGTGGGTATCAGCTCCAGTGAGGATGACGCCGTCGCGCGTGACTGCGGCGCGGATGTCGTACCGCAGGGGCAGCTCCGCCGCACGACGCAGCGACAGCGCCTCGTGGTCCGGGTTGAGCGCCGGGTACACCGACACTACGCAGGAGTCCAGCTTCTGGCTGTCCTCTGGAATAACAACAAATGGATGTTGCTGAAAAGATGCTTCGGAAAATAACTGTTAGTTAGGTACTTGGAGTAAAGAATGTAATAAGCACATTTGAACAAAAAAATTCAACCGCAGAAATTTCTAATATTTTTTTTTTATAAAAATCGGACAACTCTGTAATGTTTATGCGTGGTTGTAAATAAAAGAAATATACGCGTCGACTTGATACCCTCCTCCGTTTTTTCGACGTTCGAATATTAAACGCCTCTTTAAACCTTTTTTCGATCATTGACAAGCATTGTTCGGTCAGATTTGCCGTTTTATCAGGACAGAAAGTAAAGCAACCCACCTGGCAGCGCGTTGGCCCCGTTGGCCAGCACCCTGACGGCCAGGTCGGGGAACACGGTGAGGCCGGCGCGGAAGTGCGCGTAGTCGCGCGCCAGGTCCGCGCTGCCGTTCAGCAGGATGCTGGGCGTCTGCGGCGTCAGCACCATGATGTACGACTCCGCGGGCCGCGCGGAGATCTGACGCCCGTTGTCGCAGCTGAGGATACACGTTAAATACCTTGTAATAAGGTTAATTAACGCTTATATTATAAATGCGAAAGTTTGGATTGTTTGTTACCTCTTCACGCCAAACCACGCTGGACAAAAAATTTAAGTGAATTAGAGTCAATTGCACCTTATTTCTGTGTGTGATAGTAATAACTATTTATCAAGCTGTTTATATAGTATAAAATTTACTTGTCTTCGTGCTTATTTTAAAGAAGTAAACGAATTGACTCGCCAAAACCTCTGAACGGATTGGGCTGAAATTTTGCATACAGGTAATTCTATTCCTGGAACACATCCTGAACATTACATACATCATAACACCTTTGAAGCTTTTGATTTGTTTTACTAAAGGAACTAATGATTGTCAAAGATAGGTGAATTGGAATCTAAGGAAGATAAAAACTATTTTAACGAAGAAGCACCAAGTATGTTCTGATCTGGTTTCTGACTTGTCTTCAGTTTTGCTTGCGGAGCTTACGTCGCTGTAAGGTGAGGTCTACATCGCGACACTTGATAGTGTAATACTCGGTGTTTTCCCATTTTCAATGTTTGCTTTGCCAACTCTCAAGTTTTTTGTGTAATATGTACCTATAAATGAGGGAAACCTTTAATTTAAATTTAATCTTTGACTCTATTC
Source organism: Eupithecia tripunctaria (assembly GCA_955876795.1). Classification (NCBI taxonomy): domain Eukaryota; kingdom Metazoa; phylum Arthropoda; class Insecta; order Lepidoptera; family Geometridae; genus Eupithecia; species Eupithecia tripunctaria. The sequence continues at coordinate 10,356,239 of OY041624.1, forward strand.
TTCCTGTTTTTATGTAATTTATAGTGTATGTGGCGTTGGTGAACCAAAAATAAGTAAGCTCAGTAATGGTATATGTTCCTGGTCGCCGCCGAGTGATAGAGGTTTCACCACGTCGTCGTCGTTGTTCAGAGCTATGCAGTGTACTCACGTGATGGTGGTCGCCACGTGTACGTTCCTGCGTCCAGGCGTAGGGAAGGCGCGTGCGTCCCCGTACGCCACGCGGCGCAGTAGCGTCTCCACGTCGGCCACGCCGTCGCCTTCCACCGACACGGACTTCAAGTCTGAAACGTAAAGGTTTCTTTACTTCTATGTTCTAATCGAAACTATAAATATCCATCAAAACACATTTCATACAGAAATCTCTACGTATCCGACTTTACAAATGTATTGACCATTAGGTAGGTATGTAGCGTTCAAAAATGTTGCCATTATAAGAGTAAGAACTGCCCTTCCGGTCAGATTACAGTTACTCTGAACAAGACTTTTGGCAGATGCTAGGAATTGGAGGATTTTTTTAGGGATGGTATCTGAAAAGGGTCTTCTTTGGGGGGTGTGGCAGATGGTGCTGTCTCGTCTCCAAGTTGTGGCAGATGGTGCTGTCTCGTCTCCAAGCTGCTCTTTGAGATTGGTATTGGTACAGGTATTTGGTCAAAGGAAAGTCGCTGATACATTAGCTCATCCTGGCTTCGAGGAGCACGTGCTAGCCCAGACGATGGCTTTGTTTTTTGCAATAGTGCTCCGCAGTCTCACTGTAGACGAATGGGGATATCTCTCCACCTGTTCCTTGACTCTGTAGAAGGCTGATAGATAGAGATAGAGATACATTCATTGAACAACACAGTTACAATACAGAACAGATAGGTATAAGTATGTAGCAATAATTATACAGACTAGCGTAGTAAATAACATAAAAATAAAATGCTGTAACGATGCAGGTCAAAGGGTTCCACCTCAGCTTAATGCTACCACACATTAATGCAAGGTAGCGCTGGTTTTCAGATGGAACCTGTGAGGTGACCTCACAACTGAGTACTGATGCGACAGAGGGCATCTCTTTCTACAGTATGCAAACTGAGAGAGGCGTAAAAACAATTTACTCTTAAGCCCTACTCGCCCCTTATTAAGCCTTTACGCCTTACTGATGTAAAAGTACAGCCACCGCGCACTCAGCCCAGGCACTGTCCAGCAGTGTAGTGGTGTATATACTCACACAGGTCGGGGGCGAGGCTGAGTCCCTCCCGACAGCGCGCCGTGCAGGACAGCGCGGGGGCGCCCTGCGCCGCGCCGCGCGCCACGCCGAGCCCCGCCAGCCAGCCGCGCAGGTGGTGCTTCATGTCGCCGTCTGTGCCTGCAACCACAGACAAACATCAGCTACACACAACGCCATCTTCTCGCTAAGATTCAAGCGCCATCTAGCTGCAAAAGTAGTGCCAAGTCTCCATAGCTGCAAGAATAGTTTAACAAGTTTATTGTGTCATGTGTGATTTTTACATTTTGACATTTGGAAATATCGTCATTTCTATTCTGGGCGTAAATAGCCTTTGACAATTTAATTTTATACATTCGTAATTTTTGTACTTAGTCACTATTCCTGATAGACATAAGTCGCCAAAATGGTGTGAGTCAGATCTTACATAGAACATTACCGTATGGGGTAGTCAATTTTAACTGAGAAAGACGTAGGAGTAACTAACGTCTTGATTTTACTTTTAACTGATACAGAAGAAATAGTACACTACCTTTTGATGGGAAGACTTAGGCAACCACACGGAAAAAGGAAATTATCCTTTATTGTGGCGAGGTATATATAACACAACCTAATTTCACCTCTTCCTCCGCCATTCTTCTTCCGCTAGTGGACAAAAAATTGAATACTATCAAATAAGAAATAAGGTGGAATTGACTCTAATTCACACTCAATTCCACCTTATTTCTTATTTGATAGTAATTGCTATTAAACAGCTTGCTGTTTAGTAGTAAATTTGACTTGTCAAGTGCTTATTTTGTAAGTCTAAAGAAATAAACGATTTGACTCTGACTCTGATCCTTGACCGGCTGAGGTTCGTCCACCTACCTTGCCAGCAGGCGCCGACCACCATGGTGGTGTTGAGTCCGTGCGCGGGGTGCAGCGGCCAGTCGTCGATGACCTCCGGCCCGCGTCCGTCGGCGGCCCGGAAGGGCGCGCCGTCCACGAACAGTTCCACGTTCGGGAAGCGGACGTTGACGGCGTAGTGATGCCATTCGTCGTCGCACACCTGGGAACGAAGACAAAGAATGACGGTTATATTATCCTTCCCTGGAATGAAGTTCTTTGGGAACTGAATATGGAATGCTCCCACACTGGTCTACTGGCCCGGCGTCTTCAGTTTGAATCGACGTCGACGATATGTGGGTCATATTAGTTTGGATCTCTGACTGTCGCCGGCGAATTGTCCTTATACCCACAATATTGGTCAACCCACAACTAGTTTTTCTTTTCAAGATTAGCAGGTGCAATTTTTTTGCATTGTATTCATAAATTTTTACCGCTTTTCAAGGGAAATGAAGGTCTGGACTACCCAGATATAAAATCTACAAACACAAAGCGTCACAATTGTAATTTTTAACTGATCGGAGAGTGTGCGCACGACATGCCTACCTCACCATGTTCATGTATCTTCTTAGGTATTAAACTTGACGAACACCTGAATTGGAAGCCGCATGTTGACTATGTGTGTAGTAGAACTAATAGATTTGTTTTTGCTTTGAGGAGAATTAGGAAAACTGTATCACAAAAAGCAGCACTTGCTGCCTATCACGGCTATGTGTCATCTGTGTTGCTCTACGGGTTGCCATTATGGGGTAATTCGGTGGAGTTACTCAGAGCCTTTAAAGTCCAAAAAAAATGTATGCGTGCTATTTGTGGAGCCTGGTTTCTTGATAGCTGTAAACCACTATTTAAAAAAAATAAAGTTCTTCCCTTGCCATGTATGTATATTAGAGAAATCAGCATATTTGTAAGACAACACCCATATTATTTTAAAACTAACGAAGAAGTTTTATCTAGGCATACAAGACATAAAAAAAAGATTTTCATACCAAATCAACACTCCACACTTTTCGCCAGAAACTCGTTTTGCATGGCAATTAAGATATTCAATATGTTACCAATAGAATTTAAGGACTTGCCAATGACATTATTTAAAAAAAGACTTAATAAATGGTTATTGACTCATTGTTTTTATAGCGTAGAGGAATATTTTAATTTTAAACAGACAAGACATATGTAATTTAATTCTTAATCGTTATTATTATGTTAGTAGGTAGGTTTTTTAAAATTCACACACCAGTCCATAACTACTGGTAGTATTACATTGATACCACTCATACAACAACAGCATTGTAATATTTGACATGTTTTCTGTGAATAAATGATTCTATTCTATTCTATTCTATTCACCAGCCTATATTGGTCTTCTGCTGGACGCAGGCCTCCCCTGATAAGCACCTTATTGGCTTTCATATCATGAGGGTCATGAGATGAAAGCCAAAAATGTGCTTATAGTGCCCATAATCACCACGTTGGGCATGCGGGTTGGAGATCGCAGTTCATTGGTAGAATTGTTGTGCAGGGGGCGCTACTGCCCGCCCCAAGTTGGATATACCTTGTCCCTTAGTCGCCCCTTACGACGCCTGCAAGAAGAGTTGGGGTGGTGCAAATTCTAAGCTTCACACAGGTAGGACAGGCGTACAGATTTTAAGAAACGGAGTAGGAGCTGCAAATAAGGTCCTGATGAATGGTTTACCTCTGGTATCTTCCAGCGCCACTCCGCGGGACGGAAGATGTTCAGATCTCCCTCTCCGAAGTCGCGGCGCAGCAGCAGGATCAGGCGGCAGTTGCGCACGAACAGCGCGTAGTGGTGCCGGTTCATTTCTGGAACACGGACAGATTCTGTTAGTCGATGGTAAAGGAAGTGAGCAATGTGCAAAATTGATAAACTTAATTAGATTCTTGAATAAACACCTTTAAAATTCAACTTGGCAAATGGTTACGAGACGACAAAAACAAATTAAAAAGTGACGTCATTGCGTCACTCTTTTTAATGTATTATCAAAAAATTTATGACATCGTATCGTTATACATTCCGTAAAATAATGAAGGTGAAAGAATTAAGTTCAAACATTTTACGCATTCGATAACGATGTGACGTAATGTTTCTCTATTCTACTCTCGACAACAATACCGGCGTGCGGCAAGGTTGGGCAGTAAATGCGTTAAATGTTTCTTACTATGATCGTCAGCCAGACAAAGCAGATGCTCCTTGCGGTGCGGGTCAGCCCCGGGCAGCGGCGCGTGCCGCATCCAGGTGGAGATGGCGAAGGTGTTGGTCAGGTGGTGCGGGAGTACCGCCTCGGGGACCACCGCGGAGGTCGTCTCGCCGTCGAACTCGAACATCTGCTCGCCGTCGCGACCTGGAATGAAAAGTACGTCAAAACCTAGAAAAGTCTGGAGGTTGTTAAGACCTGGAATGGAACTTAGACCGTATAATTAGAAAAATATTGCGTTCAAGGACCCTGTAAGGTCTGGAACTGGGACGTCAATACCATCAAAACTGTTCGGTAATCAGCTGTTTATTGGAATGTAAACACTATATCAAGTATATCAAGTCAGTATACTGTAACTATAGGGTTTACGTCAGGCAGATATGATTCTGGAATGAAATTAGTCTTGTACAAAAAGTTAGAACCTCTCTCTTCTGAAATACCACAGAACGCGTGGGTGTTTTTCCTCATCTCCTCTCTAATCTGCTGTTGTATTCTATAAATCCTGTGATCATCCAATGAAACCTGTTTGCCCTATCAAGATACCTGTGTTTTAATACTGCTTCCATCAGATTAGGAATTGATATCACATATCTGTAACACAGGAAACCTCGACAAGTTTTGGCGACTTCACCAATGACAAATGTTATACCGAAGTCTCAGTTATTACCTGAGTCAGGTTTGAGTGACTTGGCCCACTCATTGCCAGCGCCGGGGCTTGGTAGAAGGTCGATCGTGTTGGGGTCCAGCCCTGCAAAGAAATTAGAATAACATTAATATATCAGACACAATCGATTCGAAATACATTATGTAGGAAACAGCAGCATTGATTTCAAGACATTACAGGCTTGTCAAGAAATCTGAATATCTGAAGTTGAGTTGAAGGAACTATGTTGGCAGCTTGGCCTGACTGAAAACTATCAGCGTAACCGTTATTTAAATCATCTTAATTTCTGGTTAATTTATCTCGAAGTTTAAGGCCGAAAACGGAGAGAAGATGAAGAACTCTAGCCAGAGTGAATAGAGTATGTAGATATATCCCTAAACACCCGGAGACAACCCTACACCCTACTGCTACTACTACGATCCCAATCAATATTTCTATTTCAGCTGAAATAAGCACATGCTTACCACAGATGGTCCTCTGAGAGTGAATGGAGTAGGTGTCCCTATCACACCCCGAGCCGGCTCTAGACGCCTGGAGAGTGATGGCCGCCTGGATCCTGGTGACTCCTGGGCAGCGCTCGTCGGAGGAGCAGGTGTCCAGCCTAGCTGCGGGGAACAGTGCTAGTGGTCCGGTGCCTGGCGCGTAGTCTACTCGTTCTGCCACTCCTGGGAAAATTATGAAAAAGTCATTTATCTTGGCTAAATCACAATCCGACCGGATGGTAAGTGACGGTGTATGATGTATCATGATTCCCAAAGGTTTAGCAATCATCTCTTGGCTTGAAGAGAGATTTGAAATTGCAGGAAACCTAGGAGCCGGTTGCGAGTTTCAAACCTTTTAGCGTGAAAGATGATGTAGAGGAAAACGAATAAGGGATAAAGAAGATTATGTTTGTAGAGTGGCATCGTGCGGCATATTTAGAAGTCACAGAGCGAATATTTAAGTACGTGTTAGGTCCCAATCAATATTTCTATTTCAGCAGATTTTACGAATTCACAAACTTGAATAATATATTGAATTCTCTATGTAGTTACGTATTCCATATTGACAACTATTTTACTTTCCAAATGTTTGCACACTGATGAACTATTTATGTATTCTGGTAGCGAAGAGAAAACCAGCGACGCGAAAAACGAACTGGCCTCACCACAGTCCGTATAACACAATGTCCGTATAATCCTCACAATAATACATACCACTTGCATATTTAGAAGTCACAGAGCGAATATTTAAGCACGTGTTAGGTCCCAATCAATATTTCTATTTCAGCAGATTTTACGAATTCACAAACTTGAATAATATATTGAATTCTCTATGTAGTTACGTATTCCATATTGACAACTATTTTACTTTCCAAATGTTTGCACACTGATGAACTATTTATGTATTCTGGTAGCGAAGAGAAAACCAGCGACGCGAAAAACGAACTGGCCTTACCACAGTCCGTATAATCCTCACAATGTCCGTATAATCCTCACAATAATACATATCACTTGCTTATGCGGGTGGCCAGTAGACGGTCAGCTACAGCCATAATGAGCTATACAGACGAAGACTCCAAAACTACCATGTATTCACATAATCACGGAAAACCACACCACTCCGTAAGCCGCTACACTGAATGGTCGACTCGGAAGTGCACTCGGTTTCATTCTGAATGATGTTTCTGGGTTCAATTCAATCCTGATTTGCTATTTACGTCGTATTTGTTCAACAGCTTCTGGAGTCAAGCCGGTTTAGCGCTTCTGGCCGGTTTGGTGGTGTAGCGGTTTCTGTGATTATGTGCGCACACATAGGCTGTAATCTTCACCTGCCGTCGACTGTACCTACGACAACCTACCTACTACGTAACCATAACAATGTAGGTAGGTGGTGTACCTAGGTAAGCGGCTTTCCGCTGACGTCATTAAGGGAGCGGAATATTCGTGTAATCCGCACTTTGGATTACCCTCTAGTTGGGATGTTCGGAGTTATGAATTTAATGGGCTTATGAAATAGATTTCGGATCGACTGAAATGGCTTTAATGTAGCGAATATAAGCCTCCTTATACCAAATTGTTCAATCATAACAGTAAAGAACATATACAGTGTAGTTTATACTAGGGATGAAAAAGTTTCTGAAATAAAGGTACTTAGTCCTACGCAGAAAGTAACTATAACAAATGAAATAACAGCAGTTTTGTTCCTTTCCTTTGGAAAAAACACAATTACTTTGTCGGAGACTGGAAGAGTGACGTTTTATTAGCAAGCTAGTTATTGTGGCCATGAAAGCCGAGATAATAAAGTTAATATGGGTTAGGTTGACGACCCATGTTGAGAAGACAACGAAAGCTCTTGTCAGCATCTTTCCTGAAGTAATATAATGCTGAAGCAGGTTATTTTGCTCCACTAGACACTTTTAAACATTACGTAGAGTTAGGAAAAAGTAGGTACATTGTTGTTTATTTAGTTTCTTCGACCTACACCACTGACTGCCTTGACTGCATTGCACTGAAACCACTGACCTACAACACCACTATAAATTATGTGAAATTAGATTATAAAGACATCAAGTGTATGTTTATATGTACCTATAGCGGAATAAATGAAATGAAATTACAGTTTGACGAGGAAGCGATGAAACTCCTGCTGATTCTCTTGCTTCCAGCACGGTTGACCTTAGTGGTGACCATGGCTAGCGCTGGCTGCACCATGACGCAGTTTGACGAAGAAGCTCTGAAACTCCTGCTGGCTCTTTTACTCTTCCAGCCCGCTCGACACGGCTTGTTAACCTTTATGGTGACCAGGTATACCGCTGGCTGCACCATGAAGCAGTTTGACGAAGCTCTGAAACTCCTGCTGTCTCTCTTACCCTTCCAGCCCGCTCGGCACGGCTTGTTGACCTTGATGGTGACCATGACGGGCGAGGACTGCATCATGCCGCAGTCGTACGCCACTACCGAGAGGATGTGGTTATGAGACTTCTCGTAGTCCAGAGGCTCCGTGTTGCGGATCACTCCTGAAAAGATACGGGTTTATCAGACCTCTAGGGAGCCAAGAAAGATATCCTAAAAACAAATGCAAAGCCTGTGATGAAAATCGATCCTCTTGTCTTTTGTGAAGACTGCAGTTTCTTAAAGTTCAAAAGTAGAAAAACGGGGTTATGGGGAGCATCCCTTTACCGTTTTTATACCTATTATACGTATTTGGACTTGGACTCAAAATTCATCTGTAGAGGTATATCAGTTTAACAAGCCTAACTCCGACCAAAGACCAAACACTTCCTGGAATCTTCACACTTTAAGGACTGACCTCAAGCACCCTCAAGTGTTTAAGGATTTTTGGTCGTTTGGCAATCTTCCGCATTTATCGAACATGTGTCCAGCTAATTTGTCGATGAAACATGACAGACATCCCTTGCTAATTGGGTTTTATGTTTTATTCGACAGGACTCTATGACGTTCAGTTGGGAGATATGTGCAGTGACTAGCTTGGCTGATAAAGGCGAAACGGTTGATAATGGAGTTAGGTACTTTAAAAAGGCCAGCGTGATCATCTTTTGTTTTTTCATACAATCACCAAGGCTGAAGTCACAAATTCTCAAGGGATTGCTTAGATAGTTAGATGAATTGTTTATCTACCTGAGAGACACAGATACAAAGTACAGCGTAAGCCTAGGAAGCCCATTGGGCCTAGGTAAAAAGCACTCACCCTCATTGTCGATAGCAAAGGGCTGGCTCCGATCCGTCAGGATCTCGTACTTGCAGACGTCTCCGTACCGCGGCGTGCAGTCCTTGTCCGTGGCCTCAACTCGGAGCAGGTCGTCGTAGAGGCGGCCCTCGTCCACGGTGCGGACGTACGAGGCCTGGCCGAACGTCGGGGCGTACTCGTTCACGTCCGTTACTGTGATGTGGACGGGGACGCTGAGGGAAGAAAACATGAGAATGTGTGAAAGATGTGTCAAGTAACTAAATGAAAACTATGGAAAAACCTGACTACCCTCACTTTTTTACTCATTTTCCGAACGAGAGCATGAAGGCGGCCTCATATAGACGGGTATTTTGATACTTAGAGGAAGCATTGGAGAAAATAAAGAGTATCCGCCGACGATACTTAAACACTTAAAACCCACCCCTCGCGGGTAAAACAGGTAAGATGATAATGATGATAATGATAAATTAGCTTCTTATTTTTGTAGGCAACGCATTTCTCACGGCGGGTCGTGTCTTTTTGTAAAAGATTTTATAAAATGTACTGAAAATACTGACCTATGCAAGCTCTCAGTAGAACAATACTGCGAAATTTGTGCAATTGATTTAGTAGATTTTAACTTAACGATAATTTGTATTTATAGGACAAATCTTGTTAGTACTAATGAGTTCCTCCCTCACTTGGAAGGTTTGTTGGCAAAAGTCAGTGCTTTAGGCATCAATTGTATCATAGTAGGTGACTTTAATATTAATTATTTGGATAAATTTAGTTGTGAAAGAAAGCGACTGTCTGATATGCTGTCGTCCCACGGCATGTCCAATGCCGTTGATTTCCCGACTCGAATATCACAATTCACATCAACGTGCCTAGACCATCTCTATACTAACTTACCTCCGGACACTGTAACAACATCTCCGGTAACCACTAACCTTAGCGACCACTTGGCAGTGCGCGCTAAGATTTATTGTGGCAAAAGTAAGTCAAAAGGGGAGGTAAAATTGATTAGGAATTTCTCACCCATTAACCGTAATAACTTCGCCTCCTCTCTATTGAGTGTAGACTGGGAGATGATAGTGAGTCGTAGGCAATCAATAGACTCTCTTTCTATGTCTATAATAAATATTATTATCAATCAACATGACATTTGTTTTCCATTAAAGAGGGCCAAAATCTTGACTACTCCATCGTGGGTTACAAATGAAATTAATGAATTTAGGGTATTATTATTTAATTTAACTGACATCTGCAATCAATTTAATAAAAATGACGTTGTACAAATACTATTAGAAGACTTAAATATTAAATACGATGACTTAATTGGACGTAGAAAGCACGAGCACTACTCAAGTATAATATTAACAAGTAAAAATAAATGTAAGTCAATGTGGCGGGTTGTAAATTCCGAGAGGGGAAAATACAATGTCTGTAATATTGATTTCACAGATACTATTATTAATTCTCATGGTCAAAAATTTCAGTCGAAGCAGCAGGCTGTGGATGAGATAAATGCGAGGTTCATAGGCGCAGCCTCAGCGTGCGGGAGCGCCCGCGGCTGATCTGCCTAGAGTGCAGGCTGCTTTACAGTCAGCGCGCCCGCCGGCCGACCGTTCGCTACGGTTTGTATCGTTTACCGCAGGTGAAGTACACCAAATTATAATGAAACGAATTCCTCCGAAGCCCTCTAAAGACTCTTATGGCATTTCGATGAAATTGATGGCAATGGTGGCCGACTCACTAGCGCCAATCTTAGCTGGCCTCTTTAATAAGTGCCTGCGCGCTGGTGAATTCCCATCGTGCCTCAAGTTAAGTAAGGTTTCGCCGATATATAAGGGAAAGGGTAGTCGGACTAGCATGGACTCGTACAGACCAGTCTCCATAATCCCTGCAATAGCAAAAGTAATGGAGAACGGAGTGAGCTCGCGGCTAACCACTTACCTAAATCAAACTGAAGCCCTATCAGACAGGCAGTACGCGTATCGTGAGGGCCGATCGACCACATCGCTGGCGCGGGAGGTTGTACAACGCGTCCTGGAGGCTAGAGAAAGGAAGCAGCAGGTAGCTCTTATCTGCTGCGACCTCTCAAAGGCGTTTGATGTGGCCGACCACGCGGTGCTCGCGGCCAAGCTGGAACACTACGGAGTGCGAGGTACTGCGCTTAGTCTACTGTCTAGCATGCTAACGTCTAGGTCGCAGGTAGTTGTGGGAGAGAATGGCAATGTCAGATCCTGTCCTCTCACAACAACAATGGGAGTAGCGCAGGGGTCTGCTGTCTCTAATATTTTATTCTCCATGCTACTTAATGACCTTCCGAAAGCCGTGAGTACTGCAAAGGTATTTATGTACGCGGATGATGTGGTCGCCGTCGTCTCTGGTGCAACAATATACTCCTTGGAGCTGAACCTGAACCTCACCGCGTCCAGGCTCGCCCAGTGGTTTGAGGTGAACGGACTGGTATTAAACATCTCGAAGACGCACTATATGCACATCTGCCTGTCTGGGCGCCTCCCTCGAGCCTTATCGGTAATCGCTGGCGGAACGCCCCTCAAACAGGTAGCTAACACTACCTTTTTGGGTTTTGAACTAGATAAGAGTTTCACGTGGGAGTCCCATATCGATAGAGTATGCGGTAAGCTTGGTGGTGCATGCTACGCGCTTAGCCGTCTCTCTAGGTTTTTGCCAAGACACGTGGTACGCTCCTGCTACTTTGCGACTGTCCACTCACTATTGCAGTACGGAGCTGAACTGTGGGGGCGTGCGGCCGACTGGCAGCGCGCCTTCCGCATGCAGAAGCGCGCCATACGTGCAATGGTAAGGATCCCACAGGACGTATCTGCAAAACCTTACTTTAAAGAGCTAGAGATACTCACTCTTCCAGGCATAGTGATATTCCAAGTAGCGGTATACGTAAGAAGTCACTTAGAACTCTTCACCAAAAATAGCGACATTCACAGGTACCATACTCGGCGATCAGACAAACTCACCACCCTGCCTCGTACTCTCGCGAAGTCGGGGAAGTTAACGCGCATAATGGGACCGACAGTGTACAACAGTCTACCAAAATATGTTACGGAGGCAACAAGCCTAACTACTTTTAAATACAAGCTGAAGCACTGGCTTATTGACAACAGCTTTTACAGCTTCGACGAGTTCTTAGCCTGTAAAAGTTATTAGGTAATCATTAGTATCTGTCTATTATGTAGATATGGCAATTATTATCTATAGTATAATTTTAATAATTTTTAATTGAATGTTTAATTTGTATAATTTGTATAATTTTTATAAAAATTTTATTTAATTCATAATTTATGATGAATACAAAAATGTATTATGTTTATGGTGAATGACGTGTTATTCTTGCAATGTACGAAATAAATGATTATTGATTATTATTATTATTGATGAAGATTTCAAACGTAGTTGCGGCGTTTCTTACTGAATTACTAGGACAGCATGGCTGCACAAAAAATAGACACGTGTCACAGCCGACAGCCGCGATAGCAAACTTGTAGTTGCTTTGGAGAAGTTGAGGTACTAGGACAGCATGGGTGTACAAGAGTAAGACACTTACGTGTTGGAGTAGGAGCCGTCACAGCCGACAGCCGCGATGTCGAACTTGTAGTTGCGTCGTTTCTCGCAGTTCAGCGGGTAGCGCACGCGCAGGCGAGCTTCGTTCTCATCAATCACCATTATCTGTGCAACAAAAATAATACAATGTTAGTAGGTATTATACGCAAAAAGATTGATAGCCCAACGTTCTGGCAAGCAGTCTCGACATAATGTAGATGGCGACCGCGATTTCAGTGAAGGATCGCTAGAAACTTATCGGGCTGTCTAATTTGCTCGCAATTAAATAAATAAATAAAAATAAAATAAATAAAGCCTTTATTTCCAATTTCTACATTTATAACATATTTGCACTTTACGATTCTCACATTATATCATTTATTTATAGTATTAAATTTCTTTATATAAATATTTAATCGGACACCCAGGATTGGGTGTAGGCCTCCTCCATGTATTTCCACCCATTGCGATCTTTCGCCAGACGGGTCCATGTTGTTGTAGCAACCTGTACTAAGTCGTCGCACCATCTTCTACGTGGCCTGCCTCGCGGGCGTGAGGCGTCTCTCGGGTACCAGTGCAGGATTCGTTCGCTCCACCTCTCGTCCTGTGCTCTCGAGACGTGGCCTGCCCACTTCCACTTCAGTTTGCAGAGCATTCTGACTGCATCGGTGACTTTAGTGATATTTCTAATATCATTGCTCCTAACTCTATCCTTGAGCTTCAGGCCAAGCATAGACCTTTCTGTTGCTCGTTGGAAGGTGGCTATTTTTCTTGTAATGTCTTTTGTCAGTGGCCAGCTTTGACAGCCATATAATAGGGTAGGTAGAATTGTATTGTCCATTAGTTTTTTCTTTAGGTGTACTGGTACCTTGCTCTTAAAGATATCTTTGTGGGACCAATATTTCCTCCAGGACATGGCTATTCTTCTGTCTACTTCTTTTGTTATGGCATCTTCGAACGATATTAATTGTCCAAGGTATACATAATCTTTAACATATTCTATAACACCACTTTCGAGCTGGATAGGCTTGTAGTCTCCGTTTGTCATAGCTTTTGTTTTATTTAGGTTCATGTGTAATCCTATTTTGCGACTCTCCATGTCTAATGATCTGAGCATGAATTGAAGGTCTTCATGTTTGTCTGCCAGTACAACTATATCGTCCGCAAACCTTAGATGTGTTAGTAGTTCCCCGTTTATGTTAAGACCATGGTTTGCCCAATCTAGGTTTCTAAACATAGTTTCTAATATAGCCGTGAAAAGCTTCGGTGAAATCGGGTCTCCCTGTTTAACTCCTCGTTTAATTTCGAAGGTGGTGCCCTTTGTTTCCAATTTAATTTTGGCGCAGGACTGAGCATATATTGTTTTCAGAAGATTGACATACTTTGTCTCTATTCCTTGTTCTTTCAGGCTTTGCCATAGGTGGTTGTGTGAAATCGAATCAAACGCTTTTCTATAGTCAATGAATGCAATATAGATGTTTTTATTATATTCATTGCATTTCTCTATACATTGTGTTAATGTGAAAATGTGGTCTATCGTAGAGTAGCCTTTTCTAAACCCAGCCTGTTCCCTTGGTTGCTGTTCATCTAAGGTCTTTGATATTCTGCGCAGTAAGGTAGAAGAGAACAATTTGTACAATGTTGGTATAAGGCTTATCGGTCTGTAATTGTCGATTATGCTTGGATCACCTTTTTTGTACAATAAGGTTATAATTGAGTTATTCCAGTCTTCGGGTATTAACTCTTGCTCCAGTATAGCGTTGAATATTTCAGTAAGATGAGGAACCAGGGGTTCTATCATGGCTATTATAGTATCAGTAGACACACCATCTTCTCCAGGTGACTTGTTTTTCTTTAGTTTTAGTATAGCTTGTTTTATCTCAATAGGTAGGAACAGCGGAACACTTAAAGTGGTGTCTGTCGGGATCCTCAATATCATTTGTTCATGGTTATTCTCGTTTGAGTATAGCTTTTCATAGAAAATTGTTGCTTCTTTCATAATATCTCGCCTGTTTGTTGTTTTATTTCCTGAGGTGGTTGTTATGCATTGTACCCATTCTTTCCGGTTCTCTATTTGTCTCCGAGTTCGTTTGGTTGAACTTCTTGTGTCTAATTCAATCGCAAGTAGTTCCATTTTGTGCCTTTTCTTGTTAGATAGTATTTTAGTTTTTATTCTCTTATGCAGGTATTTTAATCTATTTTTGCTCGCAATTACCTTTACCGAAATCGTAAAGTTTGCGACCGCCATCGTAAAGATGGCGAACTTTACAATTTCGGTTTTGTTTTTACGCTTGCGACAAAAATGAATAGTTCCGATGGTAAATCAATATGAATATTAGTAATGTAACCTTTTCTTTATGGTAATCTACTGTATTTTTGGTAATAAATAGTTATTGAATCATTTGAAACTTGATTCTTGTAAAGAAAATCAAAATACGTCAAAATATATCCGGTAAAACTTTGCGACCGATGTCGGTGGTCTTCAATTAAAAAGTATACCTTAAAATATTGGTCAATAGTTCTGGCCGTTACAAGCAGACTCCATCCATTTAAACTTTAGCGTTTTATAATATTAGTGTGATGCAATAGCAACGTTTCGGAAGTGAACAAGATATCAACCGCTATCGACACAACCCGAAAACACACGTAAGCCATATTAATAATACAATAAACAATAACTGAAGCGAAATCCAATTTTAGTTAACTAATCCTATCATAGCGAACAAATAGCCGATACAATCCCCATCCCCCCAACCCTTCTACAAACGCGGTCTACCCCCCTACCTTTCAACGGGTGGTGGCCCACCTCGGGTCAACTATTCTACGGAAATATGACCTTTCTGGTATCCACCATACGTCCATATCGACAATACATCACACTAAGATTATATATAAACTAGCTGAGCCCCGCGGCTTCGCACGCTTTGTTTCTATGGAAACGCAACAAAAACGTTTAAAGTTGATTTAATTCCCGCGGGAACTGATTTATGGGTTAAAAGCCTTTGTTTGATTCCAAGCCTAGAACTACGTCTATTTACAATTTCAGCCCGATCCGTTTAGTAGTTTTGGTGTGAAGAGGTAAGTAACATCCATCGATACATCCAAACTTTCGCCAACAAATCTCGCTGAAATTTTGCATACAGGTAGTTCTAGGCCTGGAATAACACAGGCAGATATCCCAAAAATCTGTTCCCGTGGGATAGGCGTGCGAAGCCGCGGGGCGCAGCTAGTAGTGTAATAGTGTCATTAGTGTAATGTGATACTTGGATGTTTAAATGTATGGATGTAGGTACCACCTTCATAATTCGAGCCGCGCTGGGGTTTGGAACTCGCTCCCTGCTGTTTTTCCGGACAATTACAACCTGGGTCTCTTCAAGACAAGAGTGAATAGGTATCTTCTAGACCTTCGTGTTACATCGTCGGCCACATCGTCGTTTTCCATCTGGTGAGATTGTGGTAAAACGAAGGAATATCAACGATAAAAAAAAGATGTTTGGTACCACCTCATGCCTATAACGACTGGACAGAAGGTCAGGCTGACATTTGGTGTATATAGTAATAGACCGATTAACATATAATCTATATATTAATCTAGCTGCTTATCAAACATTGACCAAAATATAAACTTTTATTAAAATTAATATAATTTCGAGGCATGGTTTGGTTCACAGCGGGTGAATACCTTCCCACACCCGTCCCATACTATTATTTCCTGTCCCAACATGGCGGCGGCGGCCTATCCGAACAAATAAATGTAAATACGTTTCTTCCGCTCGCCCGAACAGCTACGAGGGTGGTATGTGGATGGTCAAAAGCGGAGCGATAAGCGAGAAGGTTGTTATTCGTCAATAATTCAGTTGATTGCTGAAGTTCTTTTTACAAACAATTCAAATCACAAATATTAGTAATAATTAACATAAAGTGTTCATTGATCACAAACATTCTCGTTTTGAGTCCCTAACAATCATATTTATTTATTTATATGGACGTTTTTCATTTGCCCAGAAATATGCCATGCCTGAGAAGTTACCGCGTAAAAATAGATAATAGTTAAGACAGTTTTTCTGTCTCATCTAGTTTCCCCATGCTCCGATAGCACGCCTTATTGCTCCAACTAAAATTAGATAAAGCTTGATTGTAAAACAGGAATTCGACCACAGGTACCAACCACTGGTTTGGCAACGACCGACTCCACGAACTCGGCACCAATAGTGAGCGACAGCTTAGAACCCAGATGCCCGGACAAGTCTTGGATCACTTTGAATCGCTGACTATACGAGGTGTACGTTTATCGCTCCGCTCGTGCGCAGCGGAGACCTTACCAAGTTTTCACATGAGTGTAGCGAAATCATTTTATTCCGATAGGTTAAGTGGCAATTTAATGTAAATGCTGAAATATCACTCGTAACGTAACACGTGTGGCGGATTTACTTTTTGTGTTATTTTTTAATTTAAGCTGTATTTGAATTTGTAGCTTTTTGATCGATGATGAAAATATTTTAGTAGGAAAATTAGCTGAAGTATTATTTTACAAATTTATAGTAATTATAATTGCGAGGTTTTGACTGTGCCATTTACGACTATCCACTGAAAAATTGCACAAGGAAACGGAAGATAAGACTTGATTGTATCCATCCATAAAGAATTTCATTGTCCTTAATTTGCGTTTTCAGTTAACTTTTTATACAGGAACAACACATTTAAATAAATGACCTAGATCCAAACTTGCGTTTAGGTGCCTAATTAAAATATATGAGAAAAAAGAAGTATCCCCTAATTTTCTATTTCTTCGTATAATTTGTCGAAGTTTTCAACATTTACCTGCTGTCTATTTGTATTATATTGTACCTAGTTGTATTGTATTTTATTGTGTATAGTTCGCAGGAAAATTGTAATTTATCCGACGCGACGGTGTCAGTCGCAATCGCAACCGACACCAACTTGAGGGCGAGACTTTGTGTCGAAGTGTCATGTCGCTCTCTGATACGGAACTCGAGCATCACCAAAACAAACCGGGTACTAATGCTAGCTACATAGTTCACATAGCTAGCAAAGTTTTAATAAAGCTGATCCGTTAAGTTATATATAAATAAATAAATCATGTTGCACATTTCACACAACATTATCTAGCCCCAAGCTAAGCAGAGTTTGTTTTATGGGTACTTGACTAGATAACTGATTATACTTATTACAATACACTACATAGATACTTATAGCTCATCCGTTAAGATCCTGAAACTTAATTAAATTTAACAGTACCATTGCGATTGGTAAAACGAACATTTTCCAATCCAGATATCTACCGGGGACACAAGACCGTCGGTTATTTATTGTTTTCATTAGTAGAACCTACCTTAGCAGTAACAAATTGAAGTACAAAATTAAGAATCGCGACAATTTGTCGCACCTCGACATCTTTACCGCCGGCACTCGACAAGCGGCGTGCACAACTGCACAAGTGCAAAAAGTCGAAAAAGCAGCGCTCGTTATTGGCTGCAACTTGCGCTGCTCGTTACGCTGCAATATTGTACTCCGCGGGGCTGTAGGTACAAAGCGGTGCAATTCACGGTCTAGGCAGCCGCCGGAATGGAAAAGTGATTAAAGAACTGGCTGCGAAAAAACTTTGATATTGAAATAAAGAAATGGCGTTAGTTTTACAGTGTAGCTTACACAACGTCAATTGTCGAAACTTGATCAAACGAGATGTGGGGATATGCGCATTACAAATACTCATAAAATAATCGAAAAAAAATGTAAGCTATCTTAAAAACTACGCAATATTTTTTTACGAAATTAACATTATCTGTATATTTCTTGGTATCTTTTTGAGTTAACTTTGTATTTTATTCAAAGCAGTCTCGTTTGAATGTTAGATTCGTAATTCTGTTATTCTTTATTCTACACACAAATAATACAAAGTATGAACTTAATTAATAAGATATGTTCTCAGGTGAGCTGCGGCTGCGGTAAATTACAATATCGAACATGATCATAGTAAAAAAAATATTCAATAGGTTTTGTTGAGATGCAATGTTCACAATGGGCTTGCTCTGATTTGGTTAATATTTCGTGTAAGCTACCTGCTCCGTATTGTCGGCATATGCATCTGCAGGCATAAAATAAGACACTGTTCTATGTCTGAAAGTTTTAAAGTACTAGCACATAAGTTACAGACAAAAGCGCCATCCTTTCGCGCCTGGAGGTACGAGTATAAAGTGCATCGCAACTGCTTGTTTCAGAGCACAAAGAATAAAAAGCATTTAAGTACTTATCCCCCTTCTCCGTCGATGTAAACAAAATCTTTTCTTTCAAGTCTAGATAGCTGAAGTTTTTATAACGCTTAGACAGAAGTTCTTTTACCGATCGAACTAATAAAGAGAAGGATTGCGGTTCAACTTAGTTCATTAGTTCTTTATTGGAAATAGAGTTTAAACTTGTAAAATGAGACCGATTTCTCTGAGCCTTTAAAGAGCTTTTGAGCCACCGATTATTTAACAGTTACTGAGACGCAAGCAAAAGCAAGTTGAGTTTATTTCACGCTCAGGTCGACATTAGCTGGACACTAACGGGCAGGTGTAACTTTTATCAAATGTTACTTGTCTAACTAGGTAAATAGATTTAAACTTGTTACACTATATGTTTAAGCAGAAGGATCTGGGTTACAGATACAGATAAAATAAGTACTTCATATGATAAAAACTTCATTGAAAGAAGGAATTATAATCAATTAATAGAAATAAATGAAAACTACGACAATTGAGCTAACTGCAGACAACTGATCCATATCTATACCATAATAATAAGTTAATTAAGGAGGGGGAGTCACTGTCCCATCTTGTGCCTAAAATGAACCAGCACTCGAAAATTAAATACTGTCAACTTTAGAATAGGAGAATAAAATTGAGATTAGCATGTTTTTATAGTTTCAATTATGTTTCAGTTTACAGGGTTGTGGGCCCTCACCAGTAACTTCGTCACGGGACCCGCACAAATGAACACGGTAACGAAGCGAGTCGGGCGTTTAACCGTTCACAAACAGTAGTTCATACGTTTTTACGATTGCCGAATAAAACGGACTGCAAGCGATGCATTCTCGAGTTTATGGCCTGGCTGTAAAGTTTATATCTCATTGTCGGCTACATTGTACGCACAGCCTAAATGGGGGTGGCTCGGACGACTGTAAATTTCAAAAAGGACATAACTATTTTGTAAGCTTTGTAAGTAAATTGTTGTTAGCTACTACAACGGATCGGTACCTACATAATGAAATTCGGAATTACTCAGTACAAACGGGTCATTCACTCGACACACGAGATGGATCGGACAGACAAACAGTTACCATACTTAAAAATTACGTAATTGTAAATACAAGTTCTAATTTATTTCTATTAAATGATTGTAATTTTCTTTTTCAATAAACCATCACACCACATAACAATAATCACACTAATATTATAAATGCGAAAGTTTGTATCTATGGATGGATGGATGTTTGTTTGTTACCTCTGCACGACAAAACTACTGAACAGATCGGACTGAAATTTTGCACACAAGTAATTATAATCCTGGAATCAAACATATGCTTTTACTTTTTAATCCCCTAAATCAGTTCTCGTGGGATGGAAATCACCTTTAAACGTTTCCATAGGATAAACGCGTGCGAAGCCGTAGGGCGCAGCTAGAGTTTGGAATGTTCGGATCTGGCAGTCTGTCCTTTTTACTCCTAAACGGCTGAATAGATCTTAATGAAATTTGCATTGACTTGAGGTAGACGGTATCCCAAGGACGGATATAGGCTACTTTTATCCCGGAAAAACACGTCCGAAGCCGCGGGCAGAAGCTATAAAATTAAACGCAACATTGGACGACTAGACGTTCTAACTTCTACGTGTCTCAACCGCGCCGCAAACTTCAATGAATAACAAAAACATCTTCGTATATTTCTAACCGAGATAGAGCACAGAACTGAGAAAACTTATTTCTCGCATAACTTCTCTCAAGTGTAACTGGTACCGCCGTGCTGCCATTGTTGGAAGGCGCAGCTACTCCGGCACCTGCCGCGATGTGATGCAAATTGTCTTTGTTTACGAGCTGTTCTCTGCTCCGCTTGATTTATTCTAGTTTTATGGCGTCTCCGTTCCCCCGTGGCTACTGGTAACATCACTTGTCTTACAAAATATTAACTTTAGGGAGTGTTCTTTAGAAATATCCGGCTGTTTAATTTGAGATAACTCATTTGCCCCACGTTGGGCGCCATTTGCAATTTTCAATTTTCAATCGAACCTAATATGTTCGGTATATTATATTAAGATAGGTATTTATTAAATCGGTAGAAAACTAAAAAGATAATCGAATAATACAAAATGATCACAAAATACTTGAATAATTGAGTATGCGGTTATGAGCCAAACATTCTTACGCAGATTTATAGTTTTTGGATTTAATAATTCGGCAATCGTGATGAAATATGTGAAGGTTTTTTTATACTTTTGAGATTTATGCATAAATTGTTCATTTTATATTATTCGTTTTTAATTAATTTCATTTCTTTTAGTATGTATTTGATAACTTTTCCCTTTTAACTTTTATGTACGTATGCTGATTAAGAATTTAAGAATTTTATCAGAGATATTTCTGCTACTAACAAAATATAGATCACAGCAACTGTGATCCTTATCTGTTATCTGCAATAAAATAAGTGTATTTTATTTAGTTTAATATTATAAATCTATTTATTCATTTCTACCTACCACTAAACTAAAGCTGAAAAGGCGGAAAATTTGAAGTAGATATACGCGGTAAAATATTTTACGGCAGAATGTATCGCTAAAACAATTAAATTTCAGACTGTCAGGTCGTAACCATTTTTCAATTTCACCACAGACAGCCCGGACCGCGTCGTGCTCGACATTATTAAATCATAAATAGTGCACGTGCTAACGACAGTTTTCGTTGTATTTATTTAGCTGCCACAAATTGGTAGTAGCTGGTAACACTAAAGGATGACGCCATGACTACTTTTATCTTTGATATGGTGTATGTACAATTATCGAGGAGAAAGCTTTTTGACTCTCAATTCTAATCATGATGTTAATGATGTCATCTAAATTTAGCCATTCCCGAAATGGAAACTTTGCGGTTAATTTTGAGATCTTCAAAGTAAGTAGGTGTGAAATTTCATGAAACATTTGACTACTACAAAACTTTTGTATTCATGAGTCTCATAATAAATTCATTATTGTATCTAACTTATTTCCTAGAATAACATTTGGGGTTTAGTCTTCATTTGCTATACTTTGTACGTTGCTTCCATCCACCGCAACCTCGAGTTAATCCGAGACATGAACTGGCTAGGTTTACGACGTCGTCCACCCTGTAAGCCCATCTTATCTTGAAGTAATCTTACGTAAAACACTATAAACCTCTCGCATAGAGTGAGTAAGAAAAGATGTAAGAAAATGCAGTTTTAAAAATAATTCAAATCATGCTATTGGGAAGCTGGGAACTCCCAGTGCTGGAAGACCGTCCCAGCTCGGGGGCAATTCACCTGATCTTGTCAACATGCAGACATGTTGTTTAAATAATAGATTCAGGCGTTACTTTGCGGAAATCCATTGTAAATATAAGAATGAAAAATATTTAGTAACAATTCCGCGAAAAAACCTTCTGTGATAAAATCTAACAAATTATACAAAATTATACATTTATACAAAATGAAAGAACATTTATCAAAGCAAGTCGTCAACTAGTTTCGTCTCTCCACGAGACATCATCAGGACACCACACCACTCGATCTTGACACTGAGAGCGCCAAACAACAACGGCAGAGTCCCACCAGAGATGTTGTCACTCCAAGCTCCGCGCGCCAAGTCATGTTGTTTATACTAATATGAGGAAAGATTTGATTATATCTTTGCACTTAATAGGCTCCGAAACTACTGGATCGATTTAAAAAATTCTTTCGATTAAAAAGCTTAGTTTTCACGGAGTGACATACACACAATTCCCACGGGAACGGGAACTACGAGGGTGAAACCGCGAGGCGCTGCTAGTTTAGTATAAGTCAGTTGTAGTAAAATATTTCGCTTGGACGATCTAGGAACTTCTTAAGTTTCCTCCAGTTGCTATGGATGTCAGTTGCCGCACATTGTTTATGTTGGTGATTACCTGATAAGACAATACCCTGCCTTCTACAGTTGCTCCTCTGGTTCAAACAAAGAGGAACCCGAATTGTCCTAGTTGTGGAGCTGTATGGTGCTTGTGGCAGCTTTGTGGGGTCGGCAAAGAGTTTACAGCACCTCAATTCTTCCTGTGGGTGAGTCTAGAGAGGCGAATAAGGGATATCCACTGGGAGCGAATAGCAGCGCTCTCTGCAGAACAATCCTGCCACCTAGCTACGACCACCAACCCGCGTGCTTAGCGTGGGGATAATGGGCACTACCCCCCATGAGATGAAAGCCAATAAGGCGCTTATAAGGGGGAGGCCTGCGTCCAGCAGTCCAATATAGGCTTTTGAGGTGAGGTAGTGGTTGTTACCTCAAAGGGCGCCTCCCCATGGTGCTTGTTGTTCAGGATGAGGAAGGAGCAGAGCGGCCCGTGCGCCCGGATGGCCGGGGTCACTTCCACCAGCGTTTCGTTCTCCCGGATCAGCCCGTGGTAGCCCTCCTCAGGCTCCGTCAGCTCCAGGTATGGTACGTCTGGAAGGAAAGAGGCAGGTTAGACGATGTTACAAGATTTTAACATCTTTAGCGCTTAGTAAACGTAGACACTTTTTGTTGTTGACACGGCACACTGAACACTTTTTGATTGGAGTAACTGGACACACGTATGCGCAGGGAGCAGGATGAGTTCATACTGGTTCTATAGAAATAAAATATTCAGCGGTAGCTTGTGTCCGACACAAGACACAAGTGTCCCCGTTTGCGCCCTGTCTAACTCTAGCAAGTTATAGGCATTGCTATTTGTCAATCTGTCTTCTTCTTTTCTCTTCTATTGACATAAGTCAGAGTGAGAAAAACATTGCTCAGCAACTGTTTTAAGATAGCTTATCAATGTGAATAAGCAGGATGTATAAGATCTGGGCACGTAGAAACTTATGAGCCGATTCGAGTTAGTTGTATTGTTTTAAATGGTGACCACCATGAAATAATGCCGTTTTTGATAATGAAAATCGATGCTACTTAGACACCCCCAAAACGCCGCCAACGATTTTACTTTGTAAACCGGGTATGTAGAAATTAAAACCTACGTTCTCATATGTTAGTTAAATTAACTTGCTTCTATCGAAAAATTCACGGTCCAATTTTACTTTTAAACTCATATGAAATTCTTCATCTTTTAAGTTCTTATATTGCTCCGAATATCCTTACCTCGACGAACTTACCTCGTTCGAGACATACAGGGGTGGTATAATAGTGTAGTTAATGTATGCTGAGGACATGGTCCACTCATTACAACGGACCATGAATGCAGGGCGTGATTAGGATAAGGGTTGTTGAATTATCAGGGGTTGCGGTTTTATGGGGGTGTAAAGTTTCATTAGTGCTTATGTAGGGGTAATCTAAATCTATTAAAATAAATAACTTAATGAGTTGAGCGTGAGACCATATCTGTGGTGAGACCCAACGCTGTCAAAGAAACTTTGAAACTTACATAATAATAACTAATATTTTAGAATAAATAATAGATGATGATGATGAAAAGAAAAACTGAGCTTATTTTAATTTCGTTTACTTTAATATTTTTAGGTACCTTAATACATTTCTAACTTGTTGCTTTTCGAGCGTTCAGTGTAAATAACCCCGATCTAAAGATAAATAAATGAAAAGGGAACAAGGCTCTCTTCGTCAAAGTTATCTTCATCTAAATTCTAATGCTTTTCTATCGAAGTTTGGTTAATCTAACAAGATCATAGACCGCAGCTAACATACTTCACGAACAGGCAGTTTCATTAAAATCTGTAAGTTATATTCTGCTTGGATTAACAGCGAGTGCGTCGTGGGGTCGGCTAAAGGGCGGTCGAAGCCGGCCTCGGTCTCCTCATAGAGGTACCTACCGATATCAGGACTATTCTGAAACTTCGATACCGAGACACGGAACCTCACAAAACATGCATACATATTATAACAATCACACTATACCTAATTCACTAAGTATTTAATAAGATTAATAATTGTGATCTTACTTTGATCTCTACACTAGGATAGCCTGTACTGCAGAATGAACAGTAGTGATTCTAGCTGAAAGTGACATGTTCGGGACATGCTTAGACGAATACTCGTAATACTTGTTTCTTCAGTTTTGTTATTATTGTTTTCTGATGACAGTAACTTACATTTTTTTCACACTTTAACCTCATAATTTTTAATTCCATCACGCACCTACTTATTTACCTATAGTATGATAAGACGAGATTCGTTTATGAGATTATGGGTGGATGTTTTCTAGTTAAACAACTGTTTGAGGATTTTGTGCTATACTAAATTTATTATCCACTTTTATTAAGCTATGGGGTATACGTCTGTACTTTGTTATTAATTAAAAACAGAGAGGTAAGAGGCAGGACCAAAAACCAAGTAGTCTGTTAAAAACTACCAACCTACAATATCATACAATGTTGATTATTTCTTTTGTAGGTACTTTTAAATTAACTGAAATCAACAATTCGCACATTTTGAGTTTTTAATTTTCATTTTAGTTAATATTTTCTGCGTTCTGCAAAGAATACGGTCTATGGTAAAATACCACGTTTGCCACCTAGCTTCGGATTTATTTTCTTCGCACGCGGATTTCCGGAAAAAACCTGTGTTATCCCAAATATAGAACTACTATCCTGATCGTATAAAATACCAAAAAAAATCAGCTTCGACGGAAAACGAACCCGCATCACCCCCTCAGTACGAGGATGTCATAACCTCTAAACCACGAAGTCGGATACGTATCGATCCGAAAATCTCTGGAATTTTTCACGGACTAGGTATAGCGACTATAGCGCCGCCGTTTGGTCAACATTTTGGGATTTTATTTGATTTCTTAGAAATTACCCATAGTGTAAAACTATAGTAACCAAAAATCTTTAGAACTGTATTAATGGTCCAGAACTCCAGAATAATCTCCATAGACAATCCCCGTCTATGGGAGTTATTGGAATAAGCCAACTACTTCTATAGATCTGTTAAGGTAACAGACAAACAGTTACATTCAAATTTAAAATATTAGAAGGATGATTGATAAATTGATTTGCTATAAAAACTATCGTAGTTTGACGAATTCATTACGTACAAAAAAAAAATACGGATTCCAACACAAATAAGGTTCGTAGTTAACCAGCTTACATCCGTAATGAAATTGATTTGCTTTTAGATACAAGGTAGTAATGTTTTCATCCGATATATGTTTTATAAAAGCAAATGTTCCGACATTCTCACGTGCGGTTCCTGTAATCCCTAAACACCCTTCAATCAGGTTCTATCCACATCTCAAACAGCGGATTAGGTATTCCCAGCGGCTCCGGCGGCTTCCCACCGGATCCCTGACGGCTTTGGAGCGGTTGGGAGCTCTAACGAGACTGAAGCCCCGGGGCTAAGCCAGTCCGCCCCTGGACTCGATTGATGCCGAGTGAGTAATAACAGCACCTTTCATGGTGCTATAGAATCTATTTACAATATTTGGTATTAACTTTATCAGTTCTAGTACCCATAACACAAGTTCGGGGGGGGGGGTACTTATTAGACACATTAACAAAAAGTCAAATTAAAACTAAGTAAAAATAATGATCGTCATGCAGCTTATGTTCGTAGCAAATAGAATGTGCACTCTTTGCCGAATGGGTATATGCGTGGATTTTCATTTATGTTTTCAATCGATTATTTAGCTTAATAAATAACCGAAAAACATAATACCCAAAAGTAAAACTGCACTCAGTTTCGGGTGCTAAAAACGCTGCCATGTTAGTTAGCCTTTTCATTTTATGACGTCCCGTTTCATCGAAACACCTATGTCATCTCAAGGTCAAAGCTTCATGACCATACAAAAAAGTAGTGGCGTCATAGTTCAGCTGCCAATAACGTTGCTTTTAGAAATTTTGCTGCTGAGATTTATAATAAATATCAATTTTTTTATGATTATATTTCACAATAAAAACATCAAAACATACAAAAATAAATATACAGATATATTTCTATATCAATAGAGAATACGTTAAAAAAATATTGGCTTTTTGAAAGTCACATAGGTACATATACCCCATTCTGTAAGAAACCAATGTGACTTATTCATTTCTCAAATCCAGCCGAGCGAACACCCTTGAAAGGTTAGTTTATCCAGCGGCAACTATTGTAAACCGTTAGCAAACATAATAACAGGATGTCTGTCTGTGTGATCGCGAGCTGCAGGGTGCGAATGTGGGGATTGGGGATTGGGGATCCTCTGATTGTACACTTCCTTATCTGTTTGTTTTTTGCCCGACGAAGGGCTCATGATTTTTATTGCTTGTTCTTTACGGCGTGTTCTGAGGTAATCTACGCTAAAAGCTTGTAACGGATTCACCATGATTTGTGGGGCTTTCGTTTTCGAGTCAAAATCCAAGCGGTTGGTCTTCTGATTGAAGAGTTATTCTGCGTATCTGATAAACTTTGAATTTGGAGTTTTAGATACCTACTTGTATATACAGGACGGTGCGACTTATGTGTACTAAACCGAAATGGGGTGATTTTGAACCCCGACGAGATCAACTTGTAGTAACTTTCTGAATTATGATATTTTTTTGCTTTTTTTCCAAATCGAAGAAAATTTTCGGCCTGTTATGTAGATAGGCCAGAATAAAGATAAATAAATAAAACTAGTTAAGTTCACTAAATATTTATATACTGCATAGAGCGTACTGCTAATACAGGAATAGAGAGAAATAGAGGATTGTAATGACAAAAGTAAGATATATAGCAGTTGTGGGCATAAAATGTTATTTCTGAGACGCAATCTGTCTAGAAACACAAAGTGCTCAAAAGGGCGTAAACAACCCGAGGGCTTTTCTTTGTATCTCGGGCATCGTGGAATATGCCATTCTTCAGCTAAAAATAATTTCAAAGGTACCACGTTGGGCGCCACTTTTTGTGACGGATATATAAGTTGGAATATTTTTACAGATTTTTTTTTTCAATTAAAATCTTTAGCGCTACAAAGCAACAACCTGTGAAGAAAACCAACGAGAATTGAAATTAATAGCTTATCCGCAGCAAAATAATCTATGAATCAATTCACCTGTCGACTCACGAGGTAATTTGTTACTCACTCAGGGAGTCTCAAACCCCTTTGGGGTTCGCCATGGCTGGCAAGTCATTAATCTTAGCCGTAAACAGCCGGGTTGTATGACAAGTTGCATTATTGGGAAGAAATCTGATAGAAAGATTTATCTACGCTCATAGATAAGCCACTCAAGGGCCATTAAGCACTCTCTACTGTAGACTTACTATAGTTTTAATAGGTGTTCACGCACTTGGTCGTCGGTCCCCGGGCGACTCGACGACTTGCCGCATAGTGGCGACAAGTCGATAGTGCGTAATGGCTCTTAAATCATCTCTGAATTTTATCTTTTCAAAGTGAAAAGGTCAAAATTATGCTGAAACTGTGTTTTAGTACATAAACACATCATGAATAACAGATCCTTTTGAAACAAAACATCAAAAGATTTATCTGTGAGGAGTCCTCGTAAAGGCAGTCCATTTGGAGTTCTCAAGAGCAATAAATGCAGATGACTGCGAGGGCGATGGAATTCAATAAATTATTGAAAAGGTCCGAGTCTCCGACGCTGTCTCTCGCCGTCTGTGATGTGTTCTGTCTGGTCCATTGTCGAGGGACCTCACTTCGATAGCCATTTTGAAATGGAAACTATATTTTCTAACAAATATAACATAACTAGCCTCACTTGTCAGCAAAAAGAAAATTGGTCTCGAAATATACATGGCGTATATTTCGAATAATTTTAAAAATAATTCAGAATCGAAATATGAAAGTACTTAGTACATCGGATTTGTTGAATAGATTTGGCAAACACTGCAACGAAATTACATTCCAAATAAAAGTCTGTAAATCAAGATTAAAATCACATTCCAGCCAATATATCAAAATGGCTTCTAACATTAAGCTGGTTCGGTAAAATCAGCGTCGCCTGGTGATCGCTGGTACCCATCTGACAGCTATCCGGTCCTGGGGGATGCATTATTCATGACGTCACAGGCTCTGTACATGTGTTCCGACGCTACCGTCTCTACCGGGAGCTGGTACCGAACGGAAGCTCAACTTTAGTGCCAACTTTACTCTTTGCTTTTATTGGGGCGGAACTTTTTGCTGAACTGAAACTTTGAGAAGTTGAGATCAAAGTGAAATGAATATTTACAGGGAAAAGTGTTCCGATTGCTTTGCGTTTTCAGTTTATGGTTTCTTCGTCAAATACTCAAACTACGTAAAAACAAAATTTGTTGTTTTTGTCTATCTCTTAGAATTGTGGCGAAATCGACTTATTTTGGTGATTGCTACAAAGTAACAGAGTACGAAATGCAACATATCTATTTTATACATGCTTTTTTCGTAACTAATTTATTTTGTTTCAAATAAATGTACCTACATATAACAACCTATAACCTACATTTATAGATAGGTTAAGGTTAATGTAGTTGCTAGGTTTAATAACTTATGTTTTATCATTATTCAATAGAATTTGGTAGATAATCTTTGCTGTAGGTAATTAATGATTTCTTTTAATGAGATTATGAAATGAATCACCTGGAAAGACGGGGCTCGGAATTCCCAGACGTAATTTCTGACTCGCGGATTCATTAGGCACAGGGGATTATAAGAAAAGTAGGTAAGACCAACTGACTATAAATGTTTATTATATGACACTAGCTGTGCCCGCGGCTTCGACTGCGTAGAATTCATAATTACTTGGTTATATTTAAAGCGAATATTTTTTAAAATAATAGTAGCTTATAGGTATGTTACCCGCTGTAACATTAACTATCTACTTGTGAAAGTACAATAAAAACCAGTCCAGCCGTTTCGGGATAACTACGGTTTATGAACCTTGTCTACTTTCTAATACGCATTTAATACCTTTAACTTTTTTTTACACGTTATCGATTTCGCATTATGTGTTTCGGTGCTCTGGGCTCACCGCGACTCTATGTATTGTAGTAATAATTTAGTATAATTTATGTCCTATAAATCATGTTATTTTAATTGAACAGTGCGCCTGAATAAACGAACAGTTCAACAAGTTAATTACTTAGTTAATTGGCTAGATTGCGCTAACCAGGCGGTATCGGTGGCGCCATCTAGTATTCACATGTAATCAGTTTGCATAACTACCTAGGGCCAGGCTGACTCGATCAGGGACTTATCAGCCAGTGCAGTATGTAGGTTATCAACGACGCATAAATTAGAAATGTTAGAATACTTGAATTTGCTATTCCGCATTCTCCATTTTGTAAGATATACATATAGTAAAAACAACGACTTTCTGCTTATCACCCTGAAGCTACGAGAATCACGGTGGTTCGTCACTGGTCGCGAGCCATTTAAAACAAAAACTGATTTTAGGGTTCCGCAACCAAAGGGTAAAACGGTACCATATTACTAAGACTTCGGTGTCCGTTCATGAACCGTGATAGTTAGACAGTTGAAATTTTCACAAACTATTTATTTATATTAGCACTATCACAACAAATACTTAAAAACCGAATAAAATTAATATTTACGGGGGCTCCCATACAACAGACCTGATTTACGGAACTCTTGGTGCGCGAGTCCGACTTGCACTTGGCTTGGTTTTATTTTTTGTATTTTTTGCGTTCCCAAGGAATCTATCTAGCTAGTAGGTAGCTTTGCGACCATTGTATAGTATACATAAAATGGTCTACAATGTATACCTACAATTTGCTATGAAAAAAGAAATAAAAGTAAATTAAATTATGAACCTCTTACAATGCTGTGAAGGCATTGAATAAGTAATACATAGGTACAAGTGTTAGCCACCATTTTTCATTTTCGGAAGAAAAATGGCGGATCGAATCAACGCTACACGTCCGATGCTACCACGAGTAGACCCCGACAGCCGTTTGACAGATAATTGCCACACTAAATGTCACATGTCAATGTCGTTCCACCACGTTCTTACGGAAATTACATTGAAAATTCATCGTTCGCGCACGCCAACAATATTCTGAATATATTTTAAATTCATAACTTTGTCGCAAGCGTGTTCAAATATTAAGGCAATTTGCTGAAAAACAGAAACGACATGCCTTTTAGAGTATATTTGACACAACATCACTGCTTGGGGATTGGCACAGACAAGCACTGTATAATTAACCGATAGGAAAAGCAAGTTTCCAGTTGAGAATTAAAATCCTGAGATAAAAGTTACAAAGCTATCCGTTTGTTTTCTCTAACAGCAAAGTTTGCGAATTCAGAAAAGGTAGGTTGATAGGTGAACACAGTAAATATACATTAGGACAGTTCCGGTTGGGAAGGGTGTCGCGGCGGGTTTGAATCGTCACGCCGCGTGTAAGCAAGGTCGGGCCCGCACAATAGTGTACAGCTATTTGCGAGATGAAAACTGTCATAACCTTCCGGAACCAGCCCCGGGGGAGAGGGAGAGAGGGGAGTTTCACACGTTTTCCTCAAGTTTTCTTATTTCGCGAGTCTTTTGAAGTTTATTGTGAACTCTCCGATTAATGATGGTATCTTTGTGATGCCTTTTTGTCTTGGAATTGCGGAAATGACTTCACACTCATTCAATTCACTTCTTATGGTGTACAGGCCGAACGAGCGAGAGTAAGCGAACTCAAACAAGTGGGATTCGACGATTGGTAAGTTCGTTTCATTTTTCTTTAAGTAGCGACAGCCGCTGTAGCACGGACGAACGAAGCTCACCTTTGGCCTCGTTTGCTTCCGCAATGACGTCCACATTGGTTTTTTCGCGTTTTGATGGAATTGTATTTGTATTTACTTATTTATTATTGGTGATGGTGTTCGTTTGCCCTCGCTCAATTGGTCTGTACCTGGCGTAACTTCAACCTCAACCTCAACAGCCTGTATTGGTCCACTGCTGGACGCAGGCCTTCCCCTGATAAGCGCCTTGTTTGCTTTTATCTAATGAAGGGTAATGCCCATAATCCCAGCTGGGCATGCGGGTTGGGGTTCGCAGTTCAGTGGTAGAATTGTTCTGCAGGGGGCGCTGCTGCCCGCCTCCCGGTGGATATCCCTTAGTCGCCTCTTACGACACACACGGGGAGAGATGGGGTGGTAACCAGCGTGAGGAGGTTCTTATGTTTTGTAACTATACGAGTATTTTATCCCCAAGTTTCGCGTCGTTTGAAACGGTTGTCGGGTAAACTCGCACATAAATTCTTGAAGTGTTTCTCTCCGAGGCAAGGAACAAGCCCCAAATCTCGAGACGTCTTCAACATTAACTGGGTGAGTTTAGCTGCAGGTTCCCAAGTTCCGCTGAAGCAGCTTGCAGCTAATTTCGTGTTGCTCGAGTGTTTCGAGAGGTACTATTCAAGAAATTTGAAATCACGAGGTGCGAAATAGAAGCAGTAACTAGACTTTTGCGGGGGTAGAGTAGGTAATTAAGTTTTAAGATTTAAGAAAAATACTTAAATATTATAATATTTATGTATTTTTCTCAAATCTTAAAACTTACTTCTTACTATAGTAAGAATCTACGTAAGTAAGTATTTATATTTTTGAAGGGTGTCAAATAGTCTATTCATTAGATTGTAGGTATTAATACTTGATTGTTAATTTGACATCACGAGTATATCTTAGTAAACGATTAATTTAATGTTTCATGCCATGAATAAATCTCAGCTGTCGTGTGCGTTCAGATAAACTAATAATTTAGTGTTTAATCAAAATTAGCCTAAAGCAAGTCAAGTGTTAATGCGAAATGCCGATTTATTACCATTTCCAATACTGAAGCTTATTCTGTATTAAAATTAAAAAAGAAACAGTAAGTACGTGGTAAATATCTTACTTTTTAGGGTTCCGTACCTTAGAAGGAACTCATACTTTGTTGTCCGTCTGTCAACCTGTCTGTTCTCAGGATCGCCTAAAGGGCATTATCCTCGGAACCCTCGGTACGAGAGTCCGATGCGCACTTGACGTTTTATTTTTATACTTGCATAAAAGATGCAGGCGTTGGTTATTGTGAATTATTTGCAAAATATAAGGATCAAAATATTTAGTAACAATTCCACGAAAAACCTTCTCTGATGAGATCTAACAAGAGGTTTTCTTCCACAACGCGGACTACATTTTTAACTGACTTCTAAAAAAGGAGGAGGTTCTCAATTCGTCTGTTTTTTTATGTTTTTTACCTTAGAACTTTTGACTGGGTGGTCCGATTTGCATGATTCTTTTTTTATATGAAAGCTGGTGCTTCCCGTGAACAAAATTAAAATGGGACCACCATTTTAATTTTGATCAGTTCTGACAATGGGATCCATGAAAATTCATGAAAATACTGTAAAAATTGAAGTCGGTTTATAGTTTTTTAAAACAAAACTAATTATGTAAGATCTTATCGCAGGTTTGGCGCAGAATATTTTTATCCGTATACTTACTCAAATAACTATACTTGGGTGATAAAACCTCTCAGACATTTTGTTGATAGCTTAGGTTAGGTATTTGAATAAGATGTGACAAAAATGATTTCCTCTTGAACATATTATTAAAGCCACCGTAATTTAATCTCACCTCCGCTTACCGCGGATTATTCTGAACATAATTTAAATCTCTACGTGACCAAAAACACACGCCATTGCTACGAGCGAGCTCGCGACCAAAATCTCGGATTCCAGAGATTTGTGCAAAGTTATTTTTACCTTTAACAGATCTTTCCTAAACCTTGAGGGAAAGGGGTTCGGAAAACAACGATTTCCATCAACGCCGACGCTCGATTGGGCTTGGTACTGAAATACACAGATGAGGAAAACGTGAACTTTGCATGGTCTCTGGTTTGCAAATGCACCATGCAAAGTTCACGAAAACTATAGTTTATGTTCCTTGCAACGCCGCTGTCAGGTTACGGCTACAGAGAAGCGATATGGCATACTAATTTTGGCCCGCGGCTTCGCACGCGTTGTTTCTATGGAAATGGTTAATGGTGATTTCTATCATAGGAACTGATTTATGGGATAAAAAGCCTGAGTTGACTCCAGGATTCGAGTTACCTGTACCTTTGCAAAAGGTCACCCTAATCCGTTCAGTAGTTTTTGCGTGAAAGAGTAACAAACATCAAACAAACTTTCGCTTTTATTTTAGTAGGATAGGACGAGTATGGCGGCGATTAAAATAATTTCGAATCAAAAGCATTTGAGTCATTTTGGCAGTATGTGCCAACTTACACAAGAACTGTCACGTTCTCGAAATCTTTTCAGTTTTAGTATTTTGCAAACTCATACTAGACGTTCGTCCAGGTAGAAAAGCCAGGCGAGTCCACAAGCCAGTAACTGGAGCGAGTCGGTAAACCAGTAACTGGAGCGAACAACTTAACTTGCGCCATAACTTTTTCCTGCAACCGACATTTCAACTTTATGATAGCTGCATCCCGTTCCGAATTGAAATGAAATACTGCGGAATCTTCCTTTGATTTATCTATTGGTTATACCTAAGATGGAGTACGACATTTATTTGCGAATTGAAGAATAATCACATCGACTTTATCCACGATAGTGTTAAAATACCGCTCATTTTATTCCACGAGGTTTTTGTTAAAAATGGCACTTCGAAGCAAAATGCTGCAAATTAAAACCAACATTAGCACGCGGTTCTTGCTGCAATTTTGCTGGTGCAAATTAACAATTTCAACACAGTCAAAAGAGTCCGACGGAATGACTTTAAATCAGCTTACTCAAAGCTACACTTGTTGTATAATTAAATACTCCGTAGAAACAAAAATGGCTGCGAACTGCAGTTACGGCGGGTATTGTTTCAGTGTCCGTTTCAGAGTTACAGGATTACAGCCGGCAAGTTGTTATTAAACAAATTAACTCGCATTAAAGCCGTCCACGGTCGCGGACGGTTCAAAACTCACGCAAGGTCTCAACTGAAATTATTTACTACACTATTACATGTCCCATTAGGCGGCCATTACGCGAGCCCAGACGCCATTTTGTTGTGGAATTACGTTTTACTCAATTTAGTCTAATATCACGGGTTGTTGCTTAGAGCTTTGACTCTTAATGGGCGCCTTAAGACGGGACAAATATTCTAAAGCGCGATTAAGCTCGAGTACTTGGCTCGAGCTGGGCGCGTACCTCGTTGGGCGCCAATCATCTTCAAAGGACTCGATAACATTATAACTTAGCCGGATTTCCATAGTAATTTACATTCCAATGAAGTGTCAATCAATTTATTTGATGGTTGTTTAAAGACTTTACTGATAATGGCATTTGTTATTGAAAATGTAATATTTACCTACCATTATTTAATTAAATATTATGGAACAAGATTCTATAAGTACATAAACTAATTTTTAATTCTAGTTTACTAAGAATAGCAAGAAAGAAGCAAATTTCTAAAAATTCAAATTTAAAACAAACATTTATTAACCGTAAGCAAAGCCTAACGATGTAGATTTGAAAATTTATGATCTCATTTAAGACACCTTTATGAAGTGCCGACATATATCACATTACTTTAATTTACCAAATAATGCTTGTACCTACCTGCCTGTTATGTCAACTTAAGGTCAGGAGTAACATTTAAGGGCTTGACATTTAAGCTTTTTATTTTTCGCTAGAAATAATTGGAAGTGGGTGTCCTGATCTATGTACCTACAGTAAAAAGTTCATAAACTTTATTATAGAAGAGTATCCAAAGAGGGGTTTTGAAAAAAAGCTCCGTTTGTGCAAAGCAAAAGGTTCATTATGAGTGAATTTAACCAGATGATCCTCACACCACACTAAAAACACTCATAAATACCCTGTTATTTTAGCTTTTAACGTAAAATAAAAACTGCTGGGCATTAACTTTTAAACGTCTCTTTAAAATGCATCAGTAAGCGTCTAGACTAGACCCGGGCACAAATCCTAAGCCCGCCCTCAAACTACCCTCTTTCTCATAAAAACTCGCGAGATGGGTTAACCAGCAGGGTCGGACTTGTGGCGATATTTGTCACTATAATAGGGTGGATTATAATGAAGTGGGAGCACCTACTCCCACTTCCCCACATGTTCACACCTACATCATTTTCCATCCCGCAATGTTCGAACCTACTCACCGAACATGCGGGTATAACTTGATCTTGCACAACACAAATAAACCATGTTACACAAGTTATACGTTAAAGTTTTGAGAAATTAGATGAATATCGCTCGAGTTATCGATGGATGACTCGTAGCCAGCGTACGAGTGAATAGGAGCTAGTTACGGTCGATTGCGAAAGCACTGGCACTGATGTAAGTTTTTGCTAAACCCCTCGCAAGAAGCCGTGAGGAGATTGCCTCAGATTGGAACACGTCCTCGGATGGAGACAATTGATTACGGAGTACTTTTTGCGAAGCTTTCGACGAGAAACAAAGTTAGTTGGGGCAAATTGAACACGGGGACTCTACTAGATGCAAACTATTGTGGGATATTGCAAGGTAAAGTAAATTTGTACTCCGTATTTTTAGTCAGTTACCTGTGGTTGCTATTTTTCACATTTTCTAGACTAGAGTGGGTAGAGTGCTTCAATTTTTTAGAAGCCCTCAAGTTTAGGCAGCAATCTTCATTTTTTAACAAAACGTAGTAGAGGGAGATCATAGGAGCAACTAGAAATAATACATTCTAAACTTAACGCCAATTACATGGTTTTATAATTGTTTTTTGTAAGAGTTCTACGTCAGCAGACATAACAAAAGCTATAATTTAGCAACATTAACCACAAGCAAAAGTTATAATTACAAAACTAAACTAAGTCGCAAGTAGCACTCATTTTACTTAAGAAGTTCAAAAGCAAGGTGAACCAGTAATACGACTTGTGCGTATTTAATACAGAATAGAGCGTTGTAAGTCGGAGCACACGTAATTAAATGTTGCCGAAGTGGAACTGTGCCCTAACTGGAGTATTGTGGCGTGACAATGGGCCATTGTGCCGGTTATGGCCGCCGACAACTTTGGGTATAACACTCCATATCTTGCTGAATATGAGGAGCAAGGACGCTCGTTCGTAACCCGATGTCAGCTATTCAGGGCATTGTTGAAGGGGCGCAGTCCTATGACCTGCGGCGGAACGAAACGACGTCTCTTATTACAACGTTTTAACGCGCAAAACATTTGGGGAAACTAGCCTTAAACAACTTATTTTCCTGTTTTTTGTAAATTATGGTGTCCTGTCTCTGACGTCACACAAAACTACTTACTCGTAACTAGACCGACTGGTGCCTCAGGAAAGCAAAACGCATACACACACATAACAAAAACACACACACACACACACTTACACACAAACGCACCTATCACGAAGCACACAAAGATTCATTTGGTCCCCCGTTGCCCAGAATCTTATGTGACTGGTGCCTCGAGGGAACTTAGACAAACATTTCCCTACAACATTATATATGATAATCTTACATAATATATACCGAGCTCATAAGTATTGTCTGTAATAAGTCCCGTAATTACTTTATCCTATCGGTGACCAGCTACCCGAGAGAAGTAAATTGAAAACCAGCGCTGCTTGCATATGAATGCAAGCAGTGCAAGAATTTACCCCTTTTGCCTAAATTTATTTGTTTTATTTTAAGTCTGAATTCATGTTGTGTATTACCGGCAATAAACGTTTTATTCTATTCTACTCTAACCGTAAGCCTCACAGGCTCTTGTGACTATAGTGGTTTCGGCAGAATGTCAGCACCTTTGTACTCCTGAGTGGGAAGGCATTTATCTGAGCCAATACCTTTTTGCTGCTGTAAAAGTAAACCACAGTACAGGCTCTCTTTTTGGTTAATATTTTGTGTAATCGTTTTTTTCGTAATATAAGTTAACTATATAATATTTTTATGTTTGTTTTGTACAGTGTAAGTTACAAAGTACAAGATGGATGAGACTTCACTATAAGAGGTTATGCAAGAAAAGACTCCTGATAATAGAAACTGTGTAACTTAGTTTCTACTAACAGGAGTTTTTTCTAAAACTTTCTTGATAAAGTGAAGTCTTTATAGTCACAAGAGCCTGTGAGGCTGTGACGATCTGTAAGTATTTAAATCTTTTAAAGTGCACGTCGTAATCGCAACGTAAAAGATCCAGAGACACAATGAAGCCTTATAAATAACGAATGAAGCAGTGGCATCGAGGTACTGGATACTGAGGATTATGCTCTCAAACGCCACCGAGAGAGCACCAAAACCTTCTCAGAATAGAATGCTGCTTCTATTCTATTTCCCGCACCTCCAACTAAAAGCTCCATCCGAGATTGAACCACACCGCACAACAGTGCAGAACAAGCAGTAATGAAAGTGCAAACTTTAAATGAACCCGTAGCGGTGTGGAGGAACAATTAGAAAACTCCGTGGTCTATTTACAGGTTGAAGCGGGACATTAGCTCGAACTTGAAGCTGTCGCATTCGATGCAAATCTTGCTGGTACTTACACTATTTACAAAGATAACGTTTGATTGAACATTGTGTTGATTTACTTGTTGGAATTGTCTAACTTAAGTGCAGATATACCATAGCACAGGAATGCATTGTATGTAGGTTGATTTATTTACAAAGATAACTGATCTACTTCATGCTTATATCACCGCTATTCATGAAGTTTGTGATTCAAAAAGCAATGTCATTTAGTTTCGTACGCCTCAAATGACTAGAGTTCTCCTTCCCACTGGGTTAGTTAACGGTAGACTACCCTGTGGCTGCCAATACCCGGGTAGCAGCATTCTGTTTGTTAATCTACCACCTTTAATTACTTTTGTTTGCTTCGTCGTACCTACCTACCCACTACCTACACGGCTGATGGGTTATTTTCCCATTAAAGGGTTTATTTCCTCATTAACATCTGATGAAATGATTCAAATTGTAAAGGTCGTATGATCAAAGGTTTTATTTATGAATAATTTGGATGTTTGGTATTAAGTTATTTATTCGGTGCCGCTATTGACGATTCCCTTTGATTTGAAATGCTGGGCTAATTTAGCTGTGGATCAAACCGATGATAGGTAGAGGACTGAGCCTGTCTAATTTACCTGAATTTTGTCTGTACCTAGGTAAATATTTTCGTTAATTTCCCATTTATATTTTACCGATTTCGAAATAATCCGGGCGGAAGTAATACCTGAAACAACAAATAGTGTTCATTAGATATAGATTCAAATAACAAAAACAAAGTACATACCTACAAATATCTGAGGCTATAATGGTGAGTACCAATTAGTATTGAAAGTTTTAGAAAAAGGTTTTATGCCTCGACCGGATACTAAGAGAGGAACTACTTTCTTAATCATACTATATTAAATAAAGTAGAATCATAGATACTATTATTTTGAAACGCGATCGAATGCCATAAAACGAAACATACGAACTCGATTTTAGTTTTCTTATACATTTTAGCAGTAAAACTAGGTACATAATGTCAAGCGATAGTCAACGAAAACTTTTCCATATTGGTATTGTCAATCTCTTAGTCTCATACCAGCTACTCTGCACACAACACACCATATCTAGTGCGTCTGCTTCTAGCTATTTAGTTTCACTTTTCCTAGTTTGGAAGACGTAATCGGCCCCCAGGGGCGCCAGGGTCCACGGGCCCCCTGGCCGGGAGACCTCAGGTAATTGCGTTACCCGTGAAAGGATTCAGAAAGTTTTAGAACACCGTCTTTTCAGTAATCACTTCTAAACAAAAGCCATGATAAAATTATACAACTTTGCTCAAGTTCCGTAGCTTTTGTTAGGAAATAAAGGTGGTTTTGTTGGCGGGATGTTAGCTTGACTTTTAGTTCAGCTGGAACAAAAACTCTATTGTCAAATTTCAGAAAACTTGACATTTACAGAAGCAGCGAGTCTGAATAAAACTAGAAATTCTAATCTCAATTAAGAATCAAATGTGCAGTCCTGAACACGTTAGTACCTACCTTATACAAACTTTCAATTCAGAACTCAAGCTTTTCAGCACAACAATATTAGTCACTGAATGAAACCATACGATTTCGCAGTAGATCATTGTCCACACGCAAATTCTCGAAAAACAGAAACTTTTACATTTATACATACCTACATTGTTGGAATATTGTTTATCGGTATTGGTTACCTCGAGTCGGCCGGGACTAGGCCGGGACACACGGTCCTGTTCCCCTGGGTTCCGGCCGATCCCGACAAAAGTTTATCAAAAACGAAACAATGGTAAATTAGTAACAAATTGAGAAAGGTGAGTGGTCCGCGACAGATATCTTACGCGACCTGAACACAAATAGTGTTAATTAATTAGTACTATCACGTATATTTACCTATTTTTCCCGGCGTTTTAACAGGTTTACACAATTTACACCATGGATGACCAAAAAACGCTAAAAGTACCCGTTGAATAGCTTACTCTAGTCATTTTTTGTTATAGAGTCTGTTCACTAAGAGAAACCTGACGTCTCGTGAGAGAGAGAGTCGTGGCGTTTTGGTGAACTCACACTTTTAGACGTACTGCAATGACAGAGCAGTGTTGTCAACGCAACAAAAGTTGACAAATTGGCACATGAGCGCCCTCACTTCCCACGACGACGTCACGAACTAACGACAAACTGCCAATTGACAGGGATATACCCAAATCTCGACTCTGTTTATTGGCCAAGTCCACACTCCTATTTCGGGTCGATTACCCAAAAGAGTAAGGAGTAAGAACGTGATCTGAACGAAACGAAGACAATTCCCCAGGATAATTGGCCATCTGCGATCGTTTTCGTTGTGCGAGACGCACTTGTTTCGGCGACGCGTTTCGTAAACACATTGTTAAGATACCGGGTATTTACGATACCTCTGTTATGCGATGAATTGTTGGATCGCCCTATTTGTTCGGAGATTACGGCCGGCTCTGCCGAAGGAGGGTTCAACAAACATTTGGAGAAGGACTTAGACGGTGGGTAGGCTGATATTTTTCGGTGTTTCGGAGGGTTTTAGGAAGATTTGTTGTTTTTATAATGAAAACAATTGGAATTGGCGAAACAAATCACGTAGGTTAGTCGCTGGCTCGACCACGTAGGTAGGTAAGTACATAAGTCGGGTGGCGCAGAAATTAGAGGAGAGATGAAGTGGAGAAGGACCTGTGCTCATAGTCTAAGCATTGAATTGACTGGATGGAGGCTGTTGCCGATACTATCGAGACGTGATCGTCAGGTTTCCTTTTTGTATTGGTTTTGGTACAGCGCCTCTATCATGCGGATAGGGAACTATAGAAATAGTAAATCTTATAGAAGTGTCTTACTTCAAATCCGCGGCCTACCTCGCCCAGTCGCCGCAACTGTACAAGCAGATGGCAATCGCCGCTGACTTCGAGAAGGTATTTATTTATTAACTAGCTGCGCCCCGCGGTCTACTCTTAGTAATCCTAGAAGACGTTTAAAAAAAATAAACCGACTTCAATTTTTTCATGGTTTTCTCATGGATGCCATTGTCAGAACTGGACCAAATCAGTCGTCTGCAGAGATGGGTTTATGCCGGGCATTTACAGGGCGGATTGAGTAAATGCCTAATAAACGTCTTTTTATGCCTCATAAATGCCCGATGACAGGGCAGAAACTACGCTTCTAGTCTTTAAACATTTTGAATTTTTTTCAAGAATTTTCTTCAATTTAAAGTATTATAACTTATAAGGTTTACTTCGTGATGTCTGAGAGTCAATATTATATTATTAGTAAGACGATTGCCGGTGGCACTTCGAAGCCCGCCAGTAAGAGGAATCTAATCAACTAGCCAGCAATGATTATGATGAACTGATCTCACCCCTCAGAGACCCACTCTCCGGCTAGCTGCGAAGTGGTTGATCGAACAGCCAATAATTGGTGTTCGATACGATACACCTATGTTAGCTGAGTAAACAAAATAAGCTCAGTTTGCATGCTCAGTTGTTTGCCGCACACAACGCAATGCACATATTAGACCATTGGTTCATTCTATAACAGAGATAACATGTCAGAACCAAATGTTATTCAGCAAACACAACAACAACCGCAGAATTTTGAATGAAATGACGCGAGACAAAATGTTGGTAGACATGTTTTGTATCGCGTCATCAAATTCTGCTGAGATTTGCAATTTACGCTTCATAATGACAACATTATGGCACTTCAAAGCTCTAAATAAAGTGAAAACAATTACATCACCGAAACATATCTTCTCAAATTCTTACTCGTTCTCCCACAGGCTTTTACCGTCGCATTAAAATATGACAGATGGAGAATATAATACCATTCGTCTTGAGGATTGTTTGAGAATCTAGAAATATGAAAACGCAAAGTGTAGCGCTCGGCTCGCGTCCCCGGGGCCTGCCCGTCGGCGCTCGCCTACACACAAACTTTCAAGAGTTGTTCTACTTTGGTTTCAGGTAAATATTTGATTCAGTATGAAAAAATATTATTGCTAATGGATCGAGGGCTTAGCTTAAGAAACTACTAAAATACCGGATTTATAAAGTTGGGACTAAATGGTAGATTTGTTTGTTGCAGGACAGACCAGATATTCTACTGTTTCTTCTTTCGTGTATACTGGAAAAAAGTACGATACCTACCTAACTAAACTAAAGAGAGAATTCATTAGGACTAAATATTCTGGAATTGCATTATGTAGTTGTAGTTTATACGCTGTCCAAAAAAGTATCCTTTTTTGGCATGATTCACCGCGAATTTCTCAAATTGTTAACCAGTGATTTTCAAATAAAGAATGAAGTATTTCATAGACAAAGTTTGTTTTGACAGATAGAGATGAAATACGTCATTCTGTATTTGAAAATCACTTGTCAACATTTAGAGAAATTCATAGTGATGCTTTATGATTAGGTATGACAAAAAAGATACTTTTGTGGACAGGGCATAAGATACCTATGAACTGTACCTATTTAATTTTGGAATATTATACTAATGAATTACTTTTTTTTATTAGATAGGTAGATAACGTAAACTATTTCCAGTATGCACGAAACAAGAAACAGCAGAATATCTGTTGATTCCTGCAACAAATAATCTAACATTTTGTTTCAAGAACTGTTGAAATATATTCCCAAAGTGCCAAAGGAAATATACTGAATAAAGTTACCGCAGTTATGACGTCGTAAACCACTGTATTCGACTGTATACATCTGTATGTAACTGTATACATCTTAATACGAGCATGCATGTGTATAATACACATATATATGTATATACATCGTATTGCAGTGCAGCTCCAATAGCGGTCTGGATGTGGGTTAGCAGGTTTACATTAGGAATATTATGTTGGCGCCCAACGCGGTGCGGTTTGGAATGCGTTCACACTCGGTTCTGCTCGCTCTAATATTCACGAGTGTATTACGCTAAAAGGGCGCTTATTTATTCGCTCTGCTAGTATAAAGTAGGCTATAATATTCAGAATTATTATTATTATACATCAC
Source organism: Eupithecia tripunctaria (assembly GCA_955876795.1). Taxonomy (NCBI): domain Eukaryota; kingdom Metazoa; phylum Arthropoda; class Insecta; order Lepidoptera; family Geometridae; genus Eupithecia; species Eupithecia tripunctaria. Next base: position 10,399,074 of record OY041624.1, read on the forward strand.
TTCTTTTCAAGTTTACAGTTCAACCCCGTTCAATTTAAAAAATCATAATCATATCTTAATAGTCAAATACCTTAATCAATTAATATACTGTACCCGATATTTACGATACAATATTTCTATGGAATACGTTTATGTTCATATTCATTCAGTGTATTTTAAACTTTCGCGATTTGTTAATATGATTATTTATCGGGTATTTATCGCCAACCTTTGTTATTATGTCCCCAGTCTTTTTAAAGTAATTTCTTACGAAAGACCATAGCTTATAGAATAATGTTCTTTTCCAAGTCAGAGTCAATGGTCTATGCAACGTAAATAAACGTTCTACATTCTTTATTGTCACTGGCGCCCAACACGGGGCCGCTTCAAACAAAATGAATCTTGATATTTTTGAGAGGGTAAATAAAATGCTTTCTTAAAAACTCCGATCCGCTTTCAATAAGCCAAGATATTGTGTTTCCGTAAGAGGTACGAGAGATTTCGAGTTGAATTTGTTTTGAGTTCAATTAAGTAAGAACATACCTTTGTTTATAATAAACTTATTTTAATTTAAATAATTAATTATAATTAGGTACAAAACTGTCGACGACATCAATTTTAGTGTTCACACTTGGTTAGTTTATTACGATTGTATTAGCGAATGCCTATTATTAGCTTTCTGTGACTATTTTAATTTATATTGTAATTAGCTGATGGCAATCTGAATTAAATAAATAAAAGGACTGATTCACTAACTCGCACCATGATCCTTATACCAACTGATGCAAGTGAAAAATCGTAAAAATGCTACAATCTTGTTATTAAAAATATCCACGTTTATTTATCGCGTTTATTTACCTATTTTTTTCGACGTTTCAACAGGTTTACACTCTGTCGTCAATATTTTTAATAATGTATTCTGATCGCGGAAGTTTAAAAATCTTGATTCGAGAGATCGCTCTTGAGCGATAAGACCGCCAATTGTCACATATTTTTGCAATGTTTATTTCGTTTGTAAATTATTTTTAAGTGTGCAATAAAGAATTTTCTATCTACATAGGTATCTGATTATTTTTGTTGGTAACCTAATGAACCTATAGGAATGGATCAAATGATCGGTCGTGCCGTGGTCAGTGGTCGAGCAGGCAGCCTCTCGTGCAACCCCGGCTCTCCACGTGTCGACTAAACTCGCCTAATCCGGGGTTTGAGTGGACGAGTCCGACAGTAACCCCTCCGCGGCTAACGGCGCGTCTCACGCCCTATTACCGGGGGATAAGGCTTGGATTGGAACGGTTTCAGCTGGCTTTGCGCTGTGACATACGGACTCGGATGGATTAGTGCAGTCGTTGGGTCACGTGGAACTGGATCCAACTTGTCTTTACCAATAAGCTTATAAGCTGGAAACTTTGCATCGTTTTGCTGCTGTTTTTATTTTTAACCAGCTGCTGCTTGCGACCTCGGATGCTTTTCAAGTAGCCGTGTGGTGCTATACCGTGATAGCATTTATCTCTCTGCCAAATTTTACTTAGTTCAGTTCGGCCGTGAAAAGGTAACAGAAAGAGTTACTTTCGAATTTATAATGTTAGTATGGTTCGAGTTATACAATGATTGGGAAAGTTTGGATGGATGGATGTTTGTTACTTTTTCAGCCTAATTAAACTATACTGAGAGGATGGGGTTGAAATTGAAACCTGGAATAACACAGGCAAATTTTTATCCCATATCAGTTCAGGATAGAAATAACATAAAAAACAACGGGCGGAGTGCCAGCAGAAGTGACAACTAACACCACAAGTGGCAATTTTATTGAGCGTGTTACGTCACCGCTGATCTAACATGTTAGATCAGTCTTAGATCAGCATCTGGTGTGAGTTTACAATTTATTACTAATGCCAAAAAAAGTGCACAGGTGTGGCTAAAGAAGTTTTCACTACAAAAAGGGTTTTTTTAAGGTTGAAATAACCTAAAACGCGTGCGAAGCTGCGGGCAGAAAGTAGTTTCGAATCAAACAGAACGGCGGCGGACGAAAATGTTCTGCTCGAAATTAATTATCGTCGTTCCGGAAGAGAAAATTGAAATCACCAAATCCCAATAACCGATTTGTCTAACATCGAACTTCAAAGAGTTTGTTTAGTTTAATTCTCGGTGAAATTATCCGGCAATCAGAAACAGCGATCAAAAGAATGTCCCCTCAGAGTGTCTCGAAAACAATATCCGATTGAAAAGGTCGATTAACTCCAAAATGGAGAATTCCTGTTCATTCAGGCGCGCCTTGTGATCGCGTTATCTCGTCGCGGGCTGCAAGCGAAACTGAGCTCTACGGACGGAGGGCTTGTTTGAATTTTAATAACATGTTCCTACATCGTAATATCTCTAATATACCCCGTCGGTATATTGGAGTTACTCTATCGGTACTCTGGCAAAATTAAACATTATTGAACTTTGTATTAAACCAACCATTTGCTTTTCTAGTGGTTTAATATAAGCATAAGCAATATCATGTGAGTTATATCTTTATTGTTTTTTTTTGTCAAGTTTTCCCCCTTTATGGAGTTGTCAAGGGGGGGGGGGGGGGGGGGGGGACTGGAATAACCCTAATATAAGCAAGAAAATTACAAACAAATAATATAAATAAATTAAAATTATTAGGTATTTACAATTGTAACAATTGAGATAACTACAGACGGTACTCTGGCAAAATTAAACATTATTGAACTTTGTATTAAACCAACCATTTGCTTTTCTAGTGGTTTAATATAAGCATAAGCAATATCATGTGAGTTATATCTTTATTGTTTTTTTTGTCAAGTTTTCCCCTTTTATGGAGTTGTCAAGGGGGGGGGGAACTGGAATAACCCTAATATAAGCAAGAAAATTACAAACAAATAATATAAATAAATTAAAATTATTAGGTATTTACAATTGTAACAATTGAGATAACTACAGACTGTTGTAAACAATCTACAGGAAGCTCGACTGTAGTAGAGCTAGAATGTGAGTATATCATACTAATTTTATAAACGCGAAAGTTTGCAAACATGTCTGTATGGATGTTGCTCTTTCACGCAAAAACAACTGAACAGATCGGGCTGAAATTTAGCATACAGATAGTTCTAGGCCTGGAATAACACATAGGCCACTGTTTAACCTATAAATCAGTTCCCGTGGGTGGCGTGCGAAGCCGCGGGACGCAGCTAGTAATTCATATGAGAAACGAAACGTAAATATCTCAAAAATGTTGCGTAAATACTTGTGCAAACAAATGGTATTATTTCGTCTGACAGTCAAAGAGAAAATTCGGAAGCAGGTCCTCCATTGACTCTCTATTGATAAAAGGGCTTGTTTCAACGGACATGAGCGACAAATTGGCGAATTGGATGAAACACGGCATTTTATCGACAGAAACATTCCACGATGATAAATATTGCTGGCTCTTCGCGTTCTGTGGGCTCGAGATATGTTAAGTAAAATCTCAGATTTGTATTGTATAACAATTAAGTTAGAATTAAGTAATGTTTACTTAATTCTAACTTAATTATATGTTTGTACCTATACTCTTAGGAGCAAAAATTATCATGTATTTTGTAGTGCCCCACCCGGGCTCATGTTAGTAGCTGTAACCTATTCTTAAGACCTTTGTACAACATGAAAGCAATAAAACACTTGAAACTTGAGAATAGTCGAGATATTCCAGAGGACATTGATTTTTTAATCAACACGCACATTGCAGTCTTTCGCAGATCGTCATCCCACCTGGCCGGAGGGCGCCCTACACTACGTTTGCCGAGTCGCGGTCTCCACTCAAGAACTCGTTTACCCCATCGGTTGTCAGTTCTTCGCGAAATATGGCCGGCCCACTGCCACTTCAGCTTGAAAGACTGCAGGCAGATGCTGGATGCGTCAAGTTGAAGACAGGGCGCTATGGCGCTCATTAGGGGAGGCCTATGTCCAGCAGTGGACTAATATAGGCTGATGATGATGATGATGATGACGCACATTGAAAGCGATTAATTATTTCAATACAGTTATTTTCACAGTATTGCACACCATACTTCACAGTTTTTTTTTGTGATCTACAGCTATGCCTTATTGCTCGTTGATTTGTATTTATTGATGAATTTGATTACAAGTCTGTGCAATGTTCATAGTTGAAGAAATAACATATTTCATTGCTTCTAATATGAACAATATAATTAACTCATTCACGTTTCATTGCATTATCAATAATTGTTTCGTCATCCGTAACCCTTGAAAGTACTGTAGCGCTTCAATAGCTTTTGTTAAGATCTTCAATGGCTCTGAATTTCTTAGAATCCTTTTGAATTAGAGCCAATTACACCTTAGTACTTCTTAGATATGAATACTATTTATCAAGCTGTTTATATAGTAAAAAAAATTACTTGTCTAAGTGCTTATTTTGTAAGTCTAAAGAAATAAACGACTCTGAAAATAATCAAATAACAAAATTTCATGCTTCCTTTTGTTGCCAAGTGGTGCATAGTTCTGAAACATGTGTGTAGTTTCCCGAGCTTAGTCTTAGGTATGATTGCAGATTTTTCTGCTGGCTTTACGAGCTTTATGTCAACTACCAAATATATACCGTAAAAACACGTAAATTTTACGCGGCTCGCTCCGCTCGCCGTTACAATTTGTGCCTTCTGCCTTTTGCCTCGAGTTTGATCTCGTTTATGGTCTTGAAAACTATCACAATAAATATATTGCACGACAATATTGCAATTCAAGGGCCCCCAGTTCACATTTGCTACGGGCCCCGCGCTGACTTAATCCGGCACTGTCTCTATATCTTCTATAACTACCATCCTCGAAGTCTTTGTCTATTGATGCCGTACTTTCTGAGTGGTCAACTATTGGAGCTTATGATATTGAGCTCTACAATACTCGATCTGATACTTTTACTTACTTTATGATGGTTCATTCAATTGCGAGCGGTCGCTGTAAGTGATTGGACATCAGTTAAGTCATTAATTCAGTAGCAAACTTGTTCTACTTTTTCTTGAAGAATAAGTTAGGTCTTATAGACTGTTTGCCTTATGTTAATGTTCGTTCATTTGCCATTTTTAAATAACATACAGAGATGATTTAGTTGGCATCGTTTGTTGATCTTGCTGCCTAAACGTATTATATATTTTATTTGTTTAAGTAGGTCGGTATATGGTTGTATAAATAGAAGATTTGTTACTTATGTTACTCCTAAAACGACTTTAGAGGCAACCATTTTTAACCGACTTCAAAAAAGGAGGAGATTCTCAATTCGTCTGTTTTTTTTTATGTTTGTTAACTCAGAATGTTTGACTGGGTGGTCCGATTTTCATGATTCTTTTTATATATGAAAGCTGGTGCTTCTTGTGTGGTCCCATTTAATTATATAATGTAATAATACTTATATAATAATTTGGTTCAGTTTTCACAACGGAATCCATGAAAATTCATGAAAAACCTATAAAAATTGGAGTCGGTTAATAGTTTTTTAAAATAAAAATTAGTTATTTTAAATCGAATAGGTATTACTTTAGTTTTCTATGGTTCTAAAACAATTTTATTTTCTACAACCTATCTTATTGGATATATCAGTGTATTAGAAGTTGGGCTTTCAGATTTAGTTTGAATCAGTCAGTGAATCGTGTCGTATAATTGTAAAGCTGTAGTTTAGTTTAGTTTAGTGGTAAGTTGTGTGTTAGTTGGGATGCAGCCACTCGTGACGGACAAACGGACAGAGACGGATCGCCCGTACATATTAACGTCCGTTACAACTGTAACCGGAACCAGAAATATACTGTACAGTGTTTACTTGGTGATTTATATTTGCTTATGAGGTAGGCCACGGACTTTTACGAGTTAATGGTAAATGTTTAGCTTTTTTACCTTTACATAGACTAAATGCACTCAATTATAACGTGAACTGCTAATATTCTGAATTAGTGTTTTTAAACAAAAGTTTTAAATTATCGGAGCAAATTGGTCAGCATAAAGAATAGTTTTAACACCACAGCTCGTTAATGCAATAGGGCAGGGAATTTCTCGTTGGCAACCCAGCCCACCCCGGGTTAAAACAAAAACCGATTAAACCTCCCCGCAAGCGTTCAAACAAATCGCCCCGATCTATCAAATAGTTGCTGAGTTGACCCACCGGAAGCGCCGCCATGATGGCCGCCATTAGCGCGGGCCACTTCCGCTTCGGAATACTTCCGATTTGAGGTTTAGTTAAGTGCGTGTAATGAAGAGGGATACACGGAGGTGTAAGGTTAATTAAATTAGGTTTAGTGGTTTTACGTCCTCACAAATCACTGTTCTATTTAAGTTGTATTTTTTGCAGATTTAATTAAGTATACAGATTTTCATGTGAACACAATAATGTGTTAATCCTACACACACTACAACTAAACTAGCTGTGGCCAAGTATAGTGTACGAAGAAACAATGCTTAAATATTTAAGGAATAATCACACAATTTTGGTATGAAAAATAAACCTTCCTTTCTTTACCAACCAATAAAGTATCTCGCAAGGTGTAAGAACGTCGGCGAAACAAACAAGCAGCGCTATCGGGATTCATACGACGTGTCGTGTCCGTTACAAAGAAACCTACAAAGATCCGTTCCCGCGTAATTTCCACGTCTGCCTGTTCATTAATATTTCATGAATGCGCCCTTACAGGCCCGTGAAGGCTGTTTATTTATACATGTGGAAGAACTTTACCGTCGATGCTAGATTTACTGCAGAGTCTCCGAAATAACTTTTGGTTTCGGGAAAACAATAATAGGAGAGTGCTTCTTAACCAGACCTGAAATACAATGGTTTTAGCTTGCAATTTATGTTACGAGAAGACGAAGACTTTCTAAAAGATAACGAGTATCATAGTTACCTAGTTATTAAACTAAGTTACTAATGCACTGTGATATCGTACTGTAGGATTTGAGTATGGAAATATATTACGACTTTTAAATATATACGATTTACATTGAAATTCCGACAACAACAGGGATAATAATCGCATCCATCACACGACACTGCTCGACTCGGACTCGAAACAGTCCATAGAGTGACAGAAAACAACAAAATACTATTTATTTACGTCCCTCTGCCACCTGTCACTGTCATCTGTCACAGCTAACTGACGCTTCATCTCGGGACATATTTTTATTACTCGGGAAGAAAAGAAATGGTTACGAGGAGACAACTAGACAGGATATTGTTACGGAATAATAATTGTAGATCTAGATTTTGCTCACAGAGCAACCAATTCTAGATCAATATTTGTGATGTCAACCAAAGCTAACAAAAGCAGTCTATTCCATCCGTGATATACATGTGTACTCTGTATGTACATTATATAATATAGGTATTCTAAAGGCCAGTGGCAAGGACACATCGATCGCACTATGTTTAGTCGAAGGTTGCCCAGAAGCCTTCAGTCTGCCGGCAATTCCAATATTTCAACGTACCTCAGGCTAGGTTATTAAGTGCTCAAAGCGAGGCTACATGTCATATGAGCAGCGGTGTAATCAATACAAATCGGAACAACAAGAAGGTTTGCAATTAGCCCCATGTTGTGCGCCAATTAGAAAACGAGCGTTGCACAACTATCGCCACTAGTAAACATCCATAACGGGTGTGGCTTTGATTGGACATCTACAGTTGTAGCTCGTAACCATTAATTGATCGGAGAACACAACCGAAGCCAAGCAGCAGACACGTGGCACCCAACGCGGGACAAAAAGTTCGGTCAAAAACAAAACAAAAACCATGACTTTATAAAATATCTCCTCGTAAAACGATTATCCGCGTTCGTAGAAATTGTTCGAACAAGCGGTACCCGCTGCATCTGTATCGCTTTGTCCTTTTATCCGTTTGCCGGACATATGGGGCCGGGCCGGACGAAGGTTTTTATATCTCCCCGGGTCCTGCGGAGATTGGATGAGATTTCCAGAGACAGATTCAATTGACGTGTAAAAGTGCTTCGGTTGCCTTTTTGCTGAATAAATTATAGACGTTCGCGTTCAATTGAAATGTAGTGCTCTCTTTAAGTCGAGTGGAGTCCTGATACGTTTGGAGGTCGTTTCTAGGTTGTCGAGCAATAGTTTCCAGACGAATTCAATTCCAATTGCTGGTTCTTGAGATACCTTGACGAGCTCTGTGGCACGGCGGGCGAAGGTCCTCCTGCGACACCCGAGGTTGCAGGTTCGATTCCTGCTTCGGGACAAATCTGTGTACGATCGCAGATATTGTTCAGGGCGGTCTGGATGTTTTCTATGTATGATAAAAAATATCTATCTATGTAGCGTATTATATTATTATATATCAGTTATTTAGTACCCATAATACAAGCTCTGATAAACTTGGGGCTAGATAATGCTGTGTGAATTGTCCAACATTATTTATTCACCTAACCTAAACTTTCGTAATTGCGTACGCCTTTAGCCTTATTTGCTTTAATGTGCAATTGCAATTAAGGTATTCGTTTGATTATAATGAGTGCATTGGTGCATTCAGAGCCTTCGGATGCTGCATCCGCGATTCAGGTGTGTTTAATTGAATATTCGCGCTCGCCGCCCACGGCCGCTGGGGCAGAATTGGGCAGATTGTCAAAGCGCAGCCGCCGGGGCGGACGCGCTAATTGGCAAACAGTAAATGGACACTGTTTGCGGACTGCCAAAGTACCTTGCCTACACGTCAGACTCTCACGTACCGTACCATCTACCACTGGAATGGAATCGACAGATGCTTCTGCTATTTCTAGCGTAGTCAGCAGCAGATTTCAAAATCGGTTCATTAGTTTGGGAGCTACGATATCACATACAGGCAATGTGTTCTATGTCTGTATTCTATGTTTAACAGATGTAAAAGCGTGTTTCTGCCAAAATAGGTTTCCTTATCCATGACCCTAGAGGCCTAGAGAGCACTGATTTGTATAGTTATTTCTATTAGTACATTATTTGTAGATGCCCTGATATGGCTCGCTACATCGAACTTGGTAATAGATACCCAACGACACGTACGATAGAAAAGTTGATCAAGAAATACATACTGGGACACACTTTAAGTATAACACACACCGCTCTTCTTAAGTGCGAGATTGCAACCTAATTTGACAAAAGAACAGAATATTAGTTAATTTCAAAATAATAGAATCGCAACATCGGGAAAATGCAGCCTGTGTCTTGGGAATGATTCCGATTGATGTGTACTTATCAGTTGTAGATTAGTTCAACAGTTTGCAGTTAGCTCAACTGTTTTTATTGTAAGTACTAAAAAAACCATTTACACATTAATTTGGTTCAATTCTTTGTCTTCTTTATTAATAATAATAAGGTACCTACTCGACTATAATTCATACATTTCATAAAGTTTGATATCCAATCCCGTTCGTCCAGGTATCCGTAATCCCGGGTTAAACCTAGGCTTATCTGCGAGTGCTGCCAGCCAACTTCTCGCAGATAAATAACGAAGTTGATCGGAATAAACAATTCGGGAGATTAACTGCAGTTGGGTTAAATTAAATCGAGGATTAAAGGATGTTAAGTTAGAGTTCGAGCGCTAATGTCAGTTAATGTCAGTCGGCGGTTATTTAACTGAGTTATAGCAAAAATGTGAGGGTTTAAAGCGTATTATATTAATGAGAAAACTTTGAGCACCTTTCTAAATAAACGTAATTGCAAGTTCATCGACCCTTTCGTTCCAAAAGTTAATCTCCAGGCAAGTAGCTACCTAAGTTAATTAAGTAAGTAATTTTTTATATCAATACAAAGACTTAAAAACTTAATTTTCAATGTATAAACAGATATGAATAACTACAATAGGTAAATGTAAGTACAAAAAGGTCAAATTATAAAATTAAACACTGACACAGAAATAATGTGATACTTTTATTTCTGTCGCTTCATTACATAATGTACTTAGACATAGGTAAATAATTTTTCGAGTTGGAGCAAAATCCGTCCCAAACTTTTTTATCCCATAGAAACTGATATTTTTACAAGACTTTTTTGCACAGCAAGGTTTTGAAAATTTGTTTACTGATATTTTTAACCGACTGCAAAAAAGGAGTAGGTTCTCAATTCGGCTGTATTTGTTTTCATTTTTTTATGTTTGTTAGCTCAGAAGTTTTGACTGGGTAAACCGATTTACATGATTTTTAATTTTTTTTGAAAGCTAAAGATTGTGTGTGGAAGGTGATTCCTTAGTGGTCACTTTTTTATTTAGTCCTGTCCTGACAATGGTATCCATGAACAAAACTATAATGATTGAAGTCGTTTAATAGTTTTTTGAAACAAAATCAATTATGTTTTACAAAAATAACTAAAAGCTCGATGGTATTGCCATATCTCTTGCCATGTTGGTTATAACGAGATATTATTTGCTTACATCAGATTCACACGCCCGTTAACTTTAAAAGGCAGTATAGACTTCTGTCCTAGTTTTCATCGTGAAAAACGCTCATTTTTCCATCACCGCCGCCGCCGCCGCCGCAAACCGCAATAATTACTCTTCGTGATTGATCACAATCCCGAGGGAGCGGGACGGAGCGAGCCCCGGCTCGAGCGAGAGAGAGACGGACTCAGCATGTTTTGCTCTATTAGGGAAGCTTCGTAATTATGCCAAGTTTTAGTACGAGGCAGTTTGGGAACGCTGAATAAACGTAAATTGAATATGTTTTGATAAGTTGATAAAAATGAAACTTTGTTATTGCCTGCGACGTGGACGACCTAGTCGGCGGAGTGGACGAAGGTCCGCTTGGAACTTTCAAGGTTCGATTCGCGGGATTTACTGGTACGTATTTATGTGTGATCTGAAAATATTTTATTTCACCTGGTCGATTCAGGTTTCAGATGTATACCTACATAGATCCTGTCTTTATGACAGCTGTAATTGTTTTAATTTGCTGTCATTTTTGACGTAGCGTGTCCTAAACTGTAAAATGTAACAATACAATTTTGTAGAGCTGGTGAGTATCTGGCGCAGCGCATCAGCATTGCCATGCAGCAGGGCAGTGCAGCAAGCTGCAGCTTCTTGCGATCAGTTGAGCTACCTGTAGATTGTCTGCAGTCAGCTCAATTGTTTCATTGGAAATACAGGTTTTGCATAGCTTCTATCACGGGCCTTGAGCGTGGAGACCGAATCGAGAAATTCCGTAACGAAAATAACCTAACACCCCACACTCCGACCGGCACATAAGTTGATAAAAAATGCTATGCAATAGCTTTACCGCGACAGTCCCCGAGTGCCACACGTCTTTTTTATATTATTTGATTGTAATTTTCTCTGTCAATAAAATATATTATGTAACAATTTTTCACTCATCAAGTTCCCATATCTAGTTCGAGGCTAAACAACCTCAACCTCAACAGCCTGTATTGGTCCACTGCTGGACGCAGGCCTTAGGGGGACCTTATAAGCACCTTGTTGGCATATGTAATGGGAGGTAATGCCCATAATCCCCACGCTAGGCATGCGGGTTGGGGATCGCAGTTCAGTGATAGGATTTTCTGCTGCTGCCTGCCCCCGGTGGAAATCCCTTAGTCGCCTCTTACGACACCCACGGGAAAAGATGGGGTGGTGCATATACTAACCCAGCACCACACAACTAAACTAAAACTAAAACTGTGTCAAATATCCAGTATCATTAATACCACGCACCGAACCACCTAACTCAATAAATCATAGTTGATTGAATCGGACGCATCGGTATGCAATCTGCATGGTACTGCCTACACCCGGCTTACCCCACCGCTGGACGACAGGAATCGATAGCCGGCCATATATCCGCTAAGCCACTGGCGCCCCGTTAATCCATGATAATGTTTACCTGCAAATAAATAAATAAGTATTAATCAAACAGTCGTCGATCCTCTCACATAACCAGTCTAGGATACATCCATCATGGTTGCAACATCATTCATGGCAAGGTATTTAATTTATAAGCCGCGTAGATAAGGATTGGGATTGAAAATAACCGCATTTTTTATGCTGTCCTGAAGAACACATTGGATCAATGACGTATAAGGAGGACAGCATGGGAAAGGCTGTCATTTGGAATCACAATTTATAGTATAACCACGCGACTTATACTTACACAGATGGCGCGAGTTATCTAATTTATACCTTGTTGATTTTATGAGTTCATAAGGGAACCAAATAATTTCGATAAAGAAGGGTCGTGTTCAATTTGCACAACTGAGTTGCGTAAGTGATTTGCACAGAAGAGAACTCGCTGAAAATCAAAAGTGATGCAGCGTCAAAATACGACCGTCAAACAAAGAACGACAACCATCAAAAGAAAAATATTGCTTCGAAAATACGGCCATCAAAACGACAATTAAGCTTCCGAAAAAGCGCCATTTATTGTCCAATCTGTCTACATTACATTAAATCTTCGATTTAAATGCGTAATGAGCCTCAAGCGTTCATCCAAAGTTAATCTTCGGTTTAACTCCACATCCATTCCAAACAAAGGGCCCTCTTCATCCTAATATAACGGATCCGGGTTGATTACTCAGTCGTAAAGCAAGACGGATGCTTTATAAAACAATCCGTGCAGACATTACAATGAAACGCTTTCGTTATGTTTAATGTCGTGCTTCTTTACGTTTACATCGCTATTTATAATCGCAGCTACAGGTACTTGCGTTCTACCACGGAACCAGGTTACACTGAGAGATGCAGCGTTAGATCTATACTGGCCGGGCCAATAAGCATGGCTCACCACCGGCGGGGGCAGCTCGGGCCAAACTATTCTACCACTGTACTGCGAGTCCAGCGCTGGGGATTATGGGCAATAGGAACTACTGGCCGCGACGCGATTGAAACCTATGAAGAAACGTTCACTTTGTGTGTTTGTACGTGTAACTATTACAGTGATATAACTTAGCACTCATTCATTTACTACACAATATGTAGCGTTTTTATCACCCGAAAATGATTGTAGTTTTGATTTGTTTTTTTTTACCTTGTTAATGCGAAATTCAGTGAGCGTCTTATCATTCCTCGGTTAAATAATGACCTAAAGAATCGATTAAAACAATAAAAAAAATCGATGCATATACCCTATTGACGAAGCTTTGGCTGATAAAAACATATTTTGTGATGTGGTAGGTACTGAAGCTAGGGTAGTTAATAATTAGCTATTATTTAAGTTAAAAATGTAAAAGTGACTTATCTAAGAACATGTTTACTGTGTCAAAAGATAAATAAATGAACTGAACTGAACTTAACTATAGCTTTGCTTCAAGTGTATATAATACGTCCCTATACTGACAATCCATCGATGAGATTCGCTTTATGTAAACCAAAAACCTGTCCAACGTCCAGTCGCACGACATGCGGCACCGCATTTACCGCACAGCTTACATAAACATTAATTGCTTTTTAGCCGCGGTTTCGTTTCCATTATATCGGCCGGTAACCCATTAAAAACATGTCGATCAAAGTAAGAGCTTTAATGCTCGTGGTCTGTGACAGATGTCCGAAAATTCCAATTAACCATCCTTCGTTTTTAATTTAATTTAAACCGTAAAATCCCGATGTTACCATATTCCGAGTCTTAATAATCCGACGTTAATCATTCTTCTGCGCTGAACGGGACATTTCCAAAAGCTGTGATGCCGAAAATTTAAGAGACCGAAAAAACATTTAACAATGAGCTATTTAATGCGAACTGAATTGGTTTTGGTTCAATTTTCTCCTTGAATTTGGTTGGAATCGCAATACCGGTAAACGTTCATAAAGCTTGAAATTAATCACTTATCGAGTACGCATCAACTTCATTACCGCCGCAGCCTACCATTTGCGCATTTGATTAGTTTCCCAACACAAGCACGATAATATCATCGCCAATCGAAAACACCACTAAAATTTAATACACAAAATAAACGATGCGAATTATCCACGCGTTGCTAAACGCTGAATTTGCTGACAATTTGCCGAAAATTTACCGAAAACTTGCCGGAAATTCGGCGAAAACTATGCGGCCGACGACGCCGCCAACCACGTTAATAAGATTTAGTTTGAGGCCCGTCGTTATCGGCTTGCGACGTTGGTTCATCATAAAATACCAAGGCAGAGTAGCCAGGTGGTATAACACCAACCTACTTCGCCAAAAATATTATAATCTTTGCATACAACCGCGCACAGGAAAAATTATCTCTTCGCGGAAAACATGAAGTAGATTTTATACGTGTCATTCCGTTTTAGAGGAGGCCTGAGCTTGCGCGAGGAATGGCGGATGTGAAAAAGTTACGAGCGAAACATCTGAGAGCGATAAAGACGCTCATGAGTGCTTTGCATTCGCACGCTCTTATCTCCAGAACGAGAATAACAACAATACACGGTGTAGATGACCGATCGAGGACCTGGGAAGCTGAAGTACCACCGATGTTAGTAAAATTCGGAAGATTTCTACAAGCTTCTCAAAAGTGAAACGCTTAAATCAGGTCCAAGAAGGTCCATCTACCTCAGTCATAGTCGGAACAACGGCGCTGCCGGCGTTCGCGTTTCCCCGCGTCAGTATTGTTATCTCGCGCTTCTGTCTCGGATACGTCTTTCCATCTATGTTGTTCAAAGGGAGGTAAGTATATTGCAAACGATTGGAAATAGCGTGTCTTTGCATGATGTATCAGCATCTACATAATTTTACTTCTATGTGAAGAACCAATAAGTTACAAACATATCGATCGTCTTCAACACTCGATGGATAAGCGATTGAGTAACTTCAGCGGTTCAAAACACACGTTTTGTTTGCCTATCTGATAGTCTTGAACCAAGTTGGGTCTATAGCGGCTCAAATGATCAACAGTGTGAACTGTGTGAAGTTTCTCATCGGTTTAAGCTTTAGCTTGCTTTTGTAATGCGAGTAGAGCCACTTCCGTACGAGCCTCGGGAGGGAACTTGCGAGTGTCTCGCCAAATAGCGGCAACCACGCCCGTGTACCAACCACGCTCGGAACTTGTCGACAAAATATTCATAGCAGTTTCCTGAGTTTTTGCTCGCGAAGGACTTTAATTTCGGCATTAATTAGCGCGAGCAGACGACGCGAGGCGCTCAAATTAAACGAAAGAGTATTTTTATTACACCTACTACGAGCTTCGTAAAAACAAAATGGAAGGGATCGTTATTTTTCTGGGAAAACGGCTGAGTTATGCATATACCTAGAATTATTAACGGATTATGATGGATTTATGTTTTGTACCTTTTTAATTGTTGAAATTGGAAATCGATATGAACCGAAATGCCTGGTTGCGGTTAGTGGGCCACGGGGCCCCGCACGTGACTCCTAGCGAGGTCTGATGGAGCTCCCGGCGACCTGTCAATCAGTGCTGACTGCCAGCTATCCTGGATCATGACATAGCGAAATAGCTGGATTGCTGACGTTGCAATACACTCTAATGCGGGTTTAATTTCGATCAAGGTTAGTAATTATAAACAGTCATACCCTCACTGGCGAATCCCCACTAACCCTATATCAAACAAAGAAGATATGACGACTACTGTGGCGCGGCGGCCTGCGACGCAAGAGGTTGCGGGTTCGCTTCCCGCCTCGGAACAAATATTTGTACGATCTGCAGATATTTGTTCAGAGCGTTCTAGATGTTTTCTGTGTATAATAAAAACAATACCTATCTATGTTGTATTATGTATATCAATTATCTAGTACCCATAACACAAGCTCTGCTTAGCTTGGGGCTAGATAATGTTGTGTGAATTGTCCAGCATTATTATTATTATTAAGCGGCTTTTAAAAGTGGGTTGACTTATGGTGTACCGTCAGTCAACGCAATGTTCAGTATAATTCGCTTTTTCAGTTTATACTAACTTCGGCCCGCGGCTTCGCAAGCGATTTTTGGAATGGCAAGTAGCCTAAAAGTTATTTCAGGTTCAGATCTCGGGATGCCTCGCATGTGTGCTAAATTCCAGCTCGATCCGTTCAGTAGTGTGAGCGTTATCAGTCAATTATCTTCAGAAATCGTCTAAACACTTGCACCTGTAAATGGTGACAGGAAGAGATCTCTCTTAACACAGAGGCAGCTCATAGTGCAACTGTTTTTTTTATTTTCCTTGTATATTTCAGTTTGTTATGGTGTGTGCAATGAACAGTAAAACATAAGGTATATTCGAAACTTGTATGTAGGTACAATATTGACAAGACTTTTTAACACTTTCATTGCCGTTCTAGCTGCGGCGCTAAAATCTTGGGCAGTGAAAACGGTCTTAGATGGTAATACAATACACATTAGATTGAACGAGCTGACCCGGAGATCTCTATATTACAGATATTACTCACCACGCTTTCTTTCCAGTTTGCCATAACATCGTTTGTGGTTCAGCCGTATATCCTTCAGATTAAAAAACCCTCGTAATTGTGAGGGTCGCTCGAAATGCTCCGTTGCTCAGATACGGGGGATGTTTTGGGCTAATCGCTGAAGTATAACCGGACCCAATTAAAAAACGCTGGCCATAATAATTTATTTTTTCCATACAGTTCGCAGGTAACTTTTAACGACCGATTATACCAAGCTTCGTTCAATCTTCAGCCAAATTCGATCCACCTAAGCTATGTTTAGTTTTTAGCTGTGTGTTGTTAGAATGATTTACACCACTGAACTCTTCCCGCGGGTATCGTAAGAGCCAAGAGGTGACTACGGGATATCCACGGGGGGTGAGCAGCAGCGCCTCTGCACCAATTCTTCCACCGCATTGATACCCAACCCGCATGCCCAGCTTGGGGATTAAGGGTACTACTACCCTATGATTTAAAAGCCAATAAGGCGCTTAACAGAAGGAGGCCTGCGTCAAGCAGTGGACCAATATAGGCTGTTGCCAGGGAGGAAGCTATGTTTGGTTTGACCTGAATGCACGGAAGCCAGTAAATCATGATCAAGTATCATTAAATTCATATGGATAGCACGGCCACAGCTGGACCCTGCTTTATGTGCGTGCGAGGAGGATCGAGTCGGGCGGCAATCATAAATACATAACTAATAGCTATTGATTTATACAAGTAAATCGACACCGTTTCTTGTTTGTGCGAGATATTTTTTTGTAAGTTTTAATTTTGTATTGCGTTCTGGAAGGAATTAAATTAACGGAAAAAGAATTTGCCGCAAATCGCAAACCATTTTCTATAAAAAAAATCATATAAAAAGCTGACTTACGCAACGTTCCACCTTAAAAAAAGCACAAATTACTGATCATTCGCTGTTGTAGAAGAAAGAAAACGAGTTAAATTAAGAGAGAGTGCGTGATGCACTGAAATGAAAAGCACATAAACAAGTTTCAACTCTTGTCATAATAACCGAGCTGTTAAATTATCGCTGATTGATTTGATAAAATTAAAAATATACTAAAAGTCCGTGCAGTATTTAATCGACGACATTGGAAAACACCTAGAAATGGGTCAAACTAATAAAACAATCCGTAGTCTGACAGAGCCGCTGATAACGGGTGTACCTACATACAGCCCTGCTCTCCCCGCGACATGGGAAAACGCTTACCGAACGCTATCTGATCGGTTTCCATTCATTTAGGCTGAAAATCATGCGTAATGTATGTATCTACTTTTACCTTTATTCAAAGTTTGGGGACTGAAAACTGGTTGAAACATATTAGATACATATAACTTTTTGAGTTTTGGAAACAGGTACGTGTTAATAAGCGTTCGATAAGTGAGTTTAATGAAGACACGATATCACGAAAGCCCTAGTAAGTATACCTACTTACTTACTACCTACATATGATAGGTATGATAGGGCAACATGATATTTTGTTATAAAATACCGATATTTCGTAATTAAAATAATTCAAATAAGTTGCAACGGATAGATCAATGGTAAATGTTTTCTTAGTGGATGGAGACAATAAGAGATTTGATGTCGAGCCATGTAAAGTATCAAGGAATTACTTTCGGAACTGTCCGATTTATCGTCTGTATCGTCAATTGTATCGTCAGCTAAAGGCATACAAGCGTATTCAGCGGGCCCGCACAAGCGCAGTCGTCAAATCCAAGCACTGCATGCTTGTCAGCAAACGAGGTCATCTAGCCCGCGCACACAAAGAGATATTTAAATCTTCACGAAGCGCGAAGGTACAACCTACTTAACATTTTTGTGTGAAACTTGTAAAGTAGCGAGTTTTACTGCAGATACAACTCCGCAAATAACACAAATAAACTTTCATTGTGTTGTTAATTTGAAAACAAAACTTTGGCAAAGCGACTAAGTTCGGCAAAAATAAGTCGTCAAAGTTTATCTAGATCCTGTGAACTTTTTTAATAAAATAAAAGTCTTTACTTGCGTGTACCTTGGTAAATTTAAAAGTTGTTTCTGTATACTAGCCCAACATGATGTAGAACTTTTGTATACAAACCACGACATAAAAGCTAAAACTCACGCTTGCGTTCGAGTTTGTTTTATCTGAAACTCGACGCCAAGGAAGTGAGTTTAGAGTAAGCAATATTTATTGAAGGAAGGATCGCAAATCGACAAGTAACGTTGATTTCTTATAGAACACGCGGCAACAGAGTTTGTGTAGAAACTACGTCGAGTTTGACTAGTGTATAGATTAACGTCGGGCGGGTCTAAAAGACCATAACACTCCTGTGGGAAAAGAGCACCACTTATCTACCGCGGATATCACAAGAGTGCAATAAATGATTACAATGATTAGGTATGATTATGGTAAGGAAGTCCTGTCTTCCTAGTGCTGAATCCTACTTCCTGCGGGGGGAGGGTCCGGTCGACATAAATAATTCTCCGGATAGAGCTGCTCTAATTGCCGGACGCAGCCGTCGGCCAGCGCCGATTGATTCGTTGCGAGAAGATTTACTACTATCATGCAATTTATTGATCTAATACTGGTTAAGATTTGATTTAGGTAGCTTGTGAAATTGGTATTAATTAGCTTGCGACATGTCGATCGACGCATCGTTCGCGTTTAGTGGAGCCAGAGTGGCCCCACGCTGGATATGCGGGTTGGGGATCGCAGTTCGGTGGTATAATTGTTCTGCAGGGGCGCTGCTGCCCGCCCCCTGTGGTGGTGTCGCTACGTCTGCATCGTGGTAAATAACTTTTCGATGCTGCGTAGCGAAACTGCTGCGGCGGCGTAGCTTTTCTACTTCGCGATGCGACACCGACGCATACTACGAAGCGTCATTGCTATGCCGTAGCGGGTTATTCCAGATTTCCCCCCTGAAATCCACCCTAAGGGGGAAAACTGGACCTCACATGTACGTAGCAGTACCTAGCCGTAGCGGCGAATCAGGTTGGAATATGTTTGTTACAGCTTCTGTGAGTCCTACCCTACAAATGAAAAAGCCAGTGTTTACAAATTGCATTATTTTATGTTTTTAAATTCGTTTATGGCAGTATATTTATAATTCCATTAATTAATTCTCCCTTTCATAATTTGTACACCGTAATCGGTAAACCATGTTGATACTTCACATCCACATCCACAGCCTGTATCGGTCCACTGCTGGACGCAGGCCTCCCCCTGATAAACGCCTTATTGGCGTTTAACTCATGGGGGGGTAATGCCCATAATCCCCACGCTGGGCATGCGGGTTGGGGATGTTGATACTTGCATACCTGTTTATAAAATCTTCTATCTACACAGCAAATAAATGATCTTTATCTTTATCTTATACAATACACATTAGAAACAAAAGGTACAAGGGCTGAACATTAATCTCTCCGCAGGCCCACAGTGAAGGCTCGGCACAATGCGTGCCGTTGTCGGGACAAAGGAGATTAGGGCTCCTCCAGTTTTTCAGAGATCGCGGAAATATTATAAATAGGATTCTCTTAGTGTCCTTTGAAGTTACGAGTATCTAATTTAGATCGGCCTCGGTGGGGATGAGAGAAGATTACTCCTTTACATTTTTGGATGGAAATATCAATTTTATTTGTGCGTTAGTCAACTTTGAACTCATCTTGTCAACAAGGTAACTCTATCTCTATCCTAAGGAAGTAGAGAAGGCTTGCATCTAACTACTGTGGGATGTTTACATTTAGAATGTCAAGGTCATGAAGAGGTACTGCGCGATACCTGCACCCGCCAGTTTTCCATTGCAACATCCTTAATGGGTACATACTGTCATCTTAACTAATCGTAATCACTAAGTCCTGATTGTATGAATGCAATAAATACTGAATACAGAGGCGATTTACGATCTCCATGTTGGTTGTATTGCTCGGAGCAGATGGAGGCGCCACGAAGGGCTAGCTTGGAGAGGATATGAACCTCTGCCGGTGCAAAAGAGCGTCTATATACCTGAAAACAGGGACCGAGATACTTGCCGTTTCATTCTCTATTCTAATCTACGATGGAATGTTTTATGCCTGCATTACATCACCCGCATAGTGCAGGGTTCTGCATTCCATGTAGCTCCCCCCCCCTTGCCCCTCCACTAATGACGTGCTCCGCGCGCCCCCATTCCTCAGGATAATTTCAAATGTCAAGGCTCCAGCTTGAAGAGCATCCTGTGACTTACATATGATGAATAGACTACTCTCTGCAGGTGGCTTCACTAGCGAATTAAGTTTTTTCTCTGCCTAGCTTATACGTAAGATGAGTTAGGTGAGTTTCTACAGATATGCAATACAATTGATAGTGTAAGCTTTGTTGCAATGAATTTTCTGAGAATTCCAATGGAGTCGCTTATTGGCTCACGATTCTGAGAATTCTGAGTCTTACGCGGTCGCTTGAAAATGCGGTCCTATTACAAACAAACCTAGATAAGCGATATATGAAAGGCAAAGTTCATATTGTCTATTGAGGTCATACGTTGAACTATGTCACCTTATTTCATTACAGACCTTATTTCGTTATAAAAATAACATGAATTTGTTTTAAAACTATATAATATGTAGTTATAAAGAGCCTTATCGATGAGATTGCGAAATTCCCCGATCATAGCTTTGTGAAATGAAGACGGTCCCGTCGAGAGACGGATATGGGGTGCCCACGCGTGACTCGAATCTTATAAGAATTACTGAAGTTTGGGTTCGAACGATCGAGGCCGCAGCGCCTGCAAAATCTAACATAACAAATGACGAGGGGCTTTGCTTTACATTTTTTCGAAGGTGATATCGACCGACTCACTTATTGGAGGGTATTTCTTCACTATTAGACTGATGCCGACTATACTAATACTATTTATGAGTACGTTCACAACGCATAGGAAAAGCTGTGTTGACTGACATCGTCGGCGGAACCCTAATAGGTAAATAACGCTTGTTTTGCCATGTTACGAGGCCGATGCTTCATAAAATAGGTGTTCGAGATCATCTCGGCGTATCCCCGCGATGGGAACATAACGTGCTCAGTGTATTGAGGGCGGGAAGCTTCCCCTAATACTCGGGTATCAATTTGTTGAACCATACAGGTAGAATATCAATTTCGTACTTTAAAAGAAGGGTGGTTATGTGAACTTTCCGGATTGCTGATGTTAAACAAGGAGCCGACTCTATTATAGCCTTGTTGCGTGATAGTTTAGCTAGAGAACATCTTTCTAAGAAAACATGTTATAATAGTGCGTTTTATAATTATCTGTGCTCTGGGTAATTTATAAGAAATGAACGCCTGTGTTACTGAACTTAGAGTTCGAACGATCTTGGCTGCGACGCCTTCAAAATTTAACATAGCAAATGACGAGGGGCTTTGCTTAATATTTTTTTTTTATGTTTTAGTGTGTAGGTAAGGTAGTGCTTATTGTTCAAGCGCCATCGGTGCCACGTGCCACCCATCTCGATAACGATCAGCAAAACGTAGCCATAGCCTCGGTGAACAAAATCCACAAAGGGTTATCAGTCTGCCTATTAATCCTGAAAGCCTCACTGGGGGGGCGGAGGGAGGGGAGCCAACAATGGAACTCCGATACAACGCCGGTAATGAACCCGCACTCATTTACAGCACTGTGGTTCAACGACGTGAGGGATGAGGCAGGGGTCGATTATGAACGGGAAAGTTTGTATAGATGTGTGGATGTTGGTTAGTCTTTCATGCAAACTACTAGACGGGTCAGGCTGAAATTTTGCATACAGGTAGTTCTAGACATGACTGGAATAACAAATGGGCTATTTTATCATAAATCATTTCTCTTGATATATAAATAACCTTAAAACGTTTAAATAGAAACAACGCGTGAAGCCGCTGCCAGCAAATTCGCAGCCTTGTGCGGTTAAACGCATCCAAAACCCAGGCCTGTGTGTTCACAGCTAAGAAGACTCGATTCATTCCTGTGCCTAGTTTCTGTGATGCTGCGCTTCAGCTCACCGACAGTCTGAACCTTTTGGGCGTAGAGCTTAGCTCGAATTTAAACTTTGGCCACCATATCGAGTCGAAGGCCAAATCTGCTGCGATGAAGCTGGGCATCCTAGCTAAGGTTCGGCGGTACTTCACACCGGGACAGCTCCTCAGTTTATATAAGGCGCAGGTCCGAACCTGCATGGAGTATTGCTGCCACCTTTGGGACGGCTCGGCTAAATACCAACTTGAAGCTCTCGACTCGATTGAAAGACGCGCTGTTGTTGATGCTTACAGAGTCTAGCCTACAAAGCCTCGATCACAGGCGGCGCGTTGCCAGACTGTCAGTTTTCTACAAGTACCACTTTGGTGATTGTGCGCAAGCATTGCACGACCTTATCCCGTCTTCTCCCTTCTATCATAGGACCAGCAGACGCACAAATTCATACCACCCATTCCTGGTCGACATACCACAGTGTCGAACCAAAAAATTCTGCTCTACTTTCATAATATCCACAGCCAAAGAGTGGAATGACCTTCCTGCATCTGTCTTCCCATTAGAGTACAATCTTGGAGTCTTCAAATCTAGGGTAAATAAGTTCCTTCTGGAAAAGCGTGTTCCATCTTAGGCTACATCTTCGCTTTCTTAAAGTGAGTTGGTAGCCAAACGCTAATCCATCAGCAATAAAAAAAAAAAAAAATGTAATACCAAAAAAAAAAACACTCAAACTAGGCAACTATCACACAGGTCTAGATATACAGAATTCTTGTCAGCTTTTTATATTTTGAAACTACATTCAATTCACAAAACCCGTAATTATAAAAAGAGGGTCGAGGGCTTCGTCCGTTAAATCTGTACATTAGGGCGCCGGTCACGGGAAGGCCAAAACGTAATATTTAGTGAGAGGCCCTGGAGGCCTCGGCCTTCTCGTTATTTTAATTACAATAAGTGGGAGCTCCTCAAGGAACTCAGATTTCGATTAGCTTATATGAAGCTTTACACTGGTCCAAGAATACAAGATATTGTATGTCAACAAAGCGCAATGACATTACTCGTAGAATAAATATGACTTAGCAAAAACTGAAAACAATATAAAGAAAAACGTCAAGATTAATATTTTGAAAGTCGAAGTTGCGTTGTCGTGCAAAATCATAATTGATTTTGTTCTAGAAAACTATAAACGGACTTCAATTATATGGTTTTCTCATGGATCCCATTGTCAGGACCGGACCAAATGGAAATGAGACCACACAGGAAGCACCAGCTTTCAAATAAAAAAAATATCACCCAATCATAACTTCTGAGGTAACAAGCATAAAAAAATACAGTCGTATTGAGAACATCCTTCTTTTTTTGAAGTCGGTTAAAAAGCAAAACTCTATGTCGCTTGCATGGGGTGCTTTCAAGTAGGTAGTCTTTGCACGGAAACCATTCCGAAACTTCTATTTCGTTTTTAAGAGTAGGTAGGTAGATACTGTGGTAGATACGGACTCGGGCCCTCCGAGGTACACTAACGAGGGTAAGGTAAGTAGGTCAATCGTCTCGAATGTAAACAATTATTTATTAAAGCAAATTCCCGTCAGATGTTTATGAAATTGTGATTTAAATTAAATCTTCCCAGGAATTTGATGATAAACATTTTTGGCGGATGATTTAGCTCACGATTAGGGATTATTTATTTTTAACCGACTTTGAAAGGATCAGATTCTAGGTTCGGCTTTGTAAATATTAATTTATTATTATTATGTATGTGAGCCGATTTCTCCGTTAATTGTCGACATATTGTGGTGTTTTTCAACCCGTGCATGCCCAGCGTAGGGATTAGTTAGAGGCATTACCCCCCCTCTCTATATTAATAATACAAGCCAGAAAAGGGCCCTCAGTTCCTGGCCGCCTCGCTATTCCTGGCCATGGTAGCGGCCACGGTAACGGCAGGGTAGGTGCTGACACCCCTGGTCTACGCTCATTAGATAAGGCCTATGTCTAGCAGTTGGCTAATATAGGTTGATGATGGCAATGCTGATGCTCTACATCCATCATGATAACCCAGCTAATTGACCAAACAACAAACTTCGAGTATCATTACATACATTGCCACTCAAACCTCGCTTCTACCACAAATGCATAGTCAACCCGCACTAATACAATAGCTAACAAACCGATCCCTCAACCGACGCGACGTGTTAGAGAGGAGACGACGAGGAAACCATGTGAATAGGGAGCTGTGTGCGTGCAGTAGGTAGAGTTGGACATTTAAGGCTCCGCGCAAATGGGCCACCGATCACAGCCACTGGTGGCCAGCGACAGCCACTTAACACGTGTAGCCGGTGGCGGCCACTGGCTACAGCAGTGTCCGCGACGCAGAGTAGCGCGCGATGGGCAAATGGGCCACCGACGACGTGGCCCATTTGCGGGAGCCTCAAGGCCCCAGTACACAATGGCCCATGCTGGCTCACTACAGGCCATCGCCATTGTGTACAGGGAGTAATGGATGGTATATGATGGCCGACAATTGTCAATCGTGGCGCGCAATCGGGAATTTGTCGGTTTTTTGGGCACACTTCAAAGGAATCGTGGCGTAGCGTGGCCTGTGGTGTTCACACAATCGGCCATTGTAAACAGTATATAAATAAATAGCCGCAGCCGTCATAACTTCTACGTCCATCGCAAGTGGTTGGCCAGGCAGCGATGACACATGCGCCACTGTGAGAACACCAAGTGATCGTGGCCTACAGTTGTGCATCGCAAATCGTTGCCCATCAGAGGCCATTGTGTACTGGGGCCTTAAGAGTGTGCAATGACACCGCTACGAGATGGAATTCGAGCGATGTCAAAAAATAGTTTTTTTGCAAGTGAGTAGGAGTACAGAGCAAAAACGTGCACCGAATTTTCTATGCGCCAAAACTGTTTTTACCTAATTACATACTAAGAGTAACTATCGACAAATTAAAAGACATAACTAAATAAAATATACTTTCTAGGTTTCTTATTAATAAAAAAAGACGTGTGGCACTCGGGGACTGCCGCGGTAAAGCTATTGCAATGCCATCTAGAGGCGAGTTGCTGAACTAAAGAGACAAACGTCAAGGTTTTTTCGTTACGGAATTTCTGGATTCGGTCCCCGCGCTCAAGGCCCGCGATAGAAGCTATGCAATAGCTTAAAACTGAAGAAAAAAGTGTGCTGTTACTATATCAAAATGTGTGCAATGGTAGCTTTCAACGATTCTGAGATAAATAACGAGAAGGTCTCGTAGTGAGGGGTGGACGCGGGTTCGAGTCCCGTCGAAGCCGATTTTTTTGGAAATATTTGAAATCTTATCCTGTTGAGAAGCTGATCTTCCTGTTGACTCCAATTTGCTGATCTTTAAAATACCTCGGAGTCCGGTTTCCTGAATTCGAACCTCATTTTGCTAATCACACTATCAAAAAGTTTGTATGGATGTATAGATGGATGTTTGTTACCTCTTTACGCCAAAACTACTGAACGGATCTGTATGAAATTTTGCATACAGGTAATTCAAATCCTGGAATCAAACATAGGCTACTTTTTATCCCATAAATCTGTTCCCGTGGGAAACCGTTAAACGTTTTCATAGGCACAACGCGTGCGAAGCTGCGGGGCGCAGCTAGTTACCAATAACAGAATTAGAGTAATAGTATCAGTTATATTTGCCCGAGTAGAGATCCTAGGTCCGTGGGGTACCGACCGAGGTTCTTCGGTTTTTTTTTAAGTTTCAGAGCGTCTGGTCGAAGCGACGCGTGACCCGAGAGCTGGTGAGTATCTGGCGCAGCGGATCAGCATTGCCATACAGCGGGGGAGTGCACCCAGCGTCTTGGGGACGACGCGACGACTGGTATAGTATAAGGATCTGGACGCTACAACAGTCTGCAGTTAGCTCAATTCTCAATTGTTTCTTTTGTATATACTAGATCAAATTTACTTCTATTAATTGATTGCAATTTTATTTGTTAATAAAGATGTTAACTGCTGTAGTAAATGATTAAAACAGCTCGCTCTTACATATTTAACCGATGTCATATAGAAGGCACTTGGTTTTTATCTTTATAAAGAAACTATTTTAAAATAAAAAGCTTAAAAAGCTTTTGCATTGCAAATTTAATCTGTAAAGTTTTAAATCGAGTGTATTGTACGTGAGGTTAATTTGTCCAAAATAAAGATATTCCAAGCCGTTTCAAAAGTTTTAGCTAATAAAATTCTAACAGTTTCGTATAAAAACAAGCTCAAATTAAAAGCACTCTGCGAGAGGCCTCTGAGAAAAGCCTTTATCCCTGAGGCCAGAATTAACGTAATATGTCTTTAGGGGCTGCTGCGGGCAGGAGACTTAGGTCCGTAATACGAATGTTTGCTCAATCATTGAAAAATGCTTTAGTCAGGCTTACGTATGCCTTAGAAAAGCGCTACTCAAGTATAGATCAATCACTGAGCAAGGTCTCTTAGTACGTGCCTAAGATGATGAGGACCCCAATCACTTATTCATCCATCATCATCATCATCATCATCATCTATACCAATATTATAAAGAGGAAAGATTTGATTGTTTGTTTGTATTCAATAGGCTCCGAAACAACTGGACCGATTTAAAAATATTCTGTCACTGTAAGAAATCTTACTTTTCAGGGAGTGACATAGGCTATATTTTATCCCGAAATTCCCACGGGAACGGGAACTACGCGGGTGAACCGCGAGGCGCAGCTAGTTTAGAATAAAGCCTACACTGATTCACTCATTGATTATCCAGATGGCCCGTGCCACCGGCCGGTCATTTATTTCTGCTTAGCTTGGAGCTAGATAATGCTGTGTGAATTGTCCAGCATTATTTATTATTATTCTTTGCACTAAATTGCGTCTTAGTCAGCATCAGCAAGTAGAAGACTAACAGAGGATCTTAAAGAATTCTTAAAGTTTAAAAATGTCTCCACGACTTGTGTTTGACCTGTCAAACTCGTCGTACGTTCAACTTTGCTCAAGGAGTAAGAAGTCACGAAGCTGAAGTGTTCTGTGAATTTGAGTAGCGAACTAATCTGAAAGAAGCAACTCAAACAGGCGCAGTCTTTGACACGAGAAACGTTTCAAACGGATAAATAATTCAGGGGCGAGTCCGTCCGCGCCGCCGCCGCCGCCGCCGCCGCGCTCTCGTGCTACGCGTTTATACGACGGAGACCGTGGCGTGTGGGTTGCTCATTAGCTATAATAGAACTGAGGTTTTAAAAGTAGGTACTTATACCGTATCCATCCAGCATGGAGCATGTTAGTAAATAAACCACGATACAAATAACAAAAACTCACTTGCTTGGCATCGAGTTTCAGATATAATTGTAAGCTATTTTTATTGAAGGGAGGATCTAAAATCAACAAGTTATGTAAATTACGTATAAAAGGACGCGCCAACAAAGTGAATTTTAGGTTAAGTATGGGCGGTTTGTATACGTTTATGCCTCATTCAAAATGGACACGGTATAGGTAAAGTATTTGAAACTTCTTAAGTTTAGTACTGGTACATGATTTTTAATTATTATGAGTTCAGTACTCGTTGTTGGTAGTTTCTTAGTTAACTCGAAGCATAAATAACTCGAAGTTTGATAACTCAGAGTTAGTTTTGAAAATTTCGACTCGTTTTTTTTATTCCTGACTCTGGGTTCATTTTTATTGGTACATAAAAATTAACCCAGAGTCAAGTAACGCGAGGTAAATGTCATAATATGACATTGTACGGATGTACAAATAATGAATGATCATATTATGATCATTATTTGTACATCCGGCTAAATGAAGCAGAATGCTGAATGATTTGATTATATTGCTCTCTCTCGCTCCACGGTAGGTAGGTACTTTGAATAAGTCAATCCTTTCTGGCAGATCTGAAATGACACGAGGTTTTGTGGATTTTGTTATATTTGTGTTGTCTGTCATTAGTATGGTTGGTTTTCATTGTTGTTGCAGCGGTACACGACATAATTAGAACTTCTCTCCAGAGTACTATTAACTCTGAGATGTCCGTGTAAAGGCCTGGCGCAAGTGGCCATTATTTTGTTTGCCCTTACAGCCAAAGTCACGACACGACCACGACGACCAAATGCAAGCCGAGTGACACAACATCATTTGCTACGAGTATAAAATGCCTGTTAAGCCATCATCAAATAGCAAAAATTGTAGGAAGTGTACACAGCCCGACTTCATATCTGGAAATCGTGCAAATATTCCTCCGAGTGGCTCTAGCATGCAGTTGCAGGTGAAGCTGGCTACGGAGCCCGCCTCCTGTGTTGACATGCGGGCGCGAACCCGGGGCCGCCCGCGCGTCAGGCGTATGCGCATCCCGCCGAGCCACGGCGCTACTGACACTCCAACGCGAAATTAGTCTCCGCTAGCGAAGGATGAGTCATCGCGGCGCTCGTTAGGTAGACGCGTGGGCGTCTACTGAAATGTGTAACTTCCACGCCTTTATCACAGTCATGTTTTTTTCTTCTGAGCCACCATTTTTAATAAAGGTTCTCACAATCTAAGGGTTCTTTAAAGCCGCACAAACGAGCTACTCGTATGTTTATCGTCGCCTCAGGTGTCATGATTCCAGAATGAGCCAACTCGATCGGTATTCCATTGTGATGCGACTAAAGTCCGTTTCTCAGAAGTATTGAGTAAAGTTCTTCCGTCGCCCGGCACGGTCGCGGCGAGGTATTTGACCTAAACTTGTAAAGCCCCTCGAATCTATTTGTAAGTATTTTCTAAATAATCAAGTATCAATTACAAAGATATTAATTACGCAGTCGTCCAACGGGGTGGTTACTAAAACTTCAGTTGAAAATTTCCGCAAAGATTATATTACGAGCACTAATTTTCTCTGAGGGGTTTCAAAGTTTTCGAGTAAAAATGTTTAAAAGTCGAGGGCTGACATCTTTTTCGAATATTTTTATGAGAATAACTTGTCATATTATTATTCAGCTACACTAATCACAGTTTGCTTTTCTAGAGTTCTCTTTCGATCCCCAAGTTTTAAAGCTCCTCTCTGAGGCATCAACTTCGATGACACTTTTCTAATATCCGGCTCGAAGTAACTTGAGCTCTTCTGAACAGATTAAAACATCGATAGCTGCCTTTTCCATGAGGCCTTTACTGATTGGCTGCTATCAGTAATCTATCTGGTGAAACCGTTCATTGGTCGTCAAAATGCCATTATTGTTTCGAGAGAACTAAACGCAAAGACAAACATTTTCTTACAAGTTCTCCGACTAATAAAATTAAGCGAGGACCTCCTCAAATAAATGAAGACATATTTTTCAAGCATAAATAAGCACTACCTACTTCATTAAGAGCCTGCTTAGTGATTCTGACTCTTATTTATTCAGAGAGCAGCGCCTCATTCACCTTATCAGAGGGTTTATAAATGAGCATTCGTTTAGAAAGGTATTCCAGACTAAACGATAAGCTTCCGAAAAGATACAACTAAATAAATGAATGCTTAGTCATCGTCGGAAATCAGCAATTAAGGCAACCTATCCTAGCTGTGGAGAACGTGGATACCAGGTTAACAACAACGCAAAATATACAGTGGTGTCGATTCTGTTGTTTTAGGATGAGCTAAAATTTGGATTTCAAAATTTCAAATAGATGAAAACGATTCTATGGTTGAAAATTTTTACTGACGTTTAAAATTAGGATGACAGCTCTAAAATGAAACGGACAGACCTAAAGCAACTCAATTTAGTTAAAATGGCTATAGGTAACCATATTCCTTGCGTAACACTTTAGTTGCTTGAAAAATTAAACTAACTGTTTAAAATTAGGATGACAGCTCTAAAATTAGATTGATAGATTTAAAACAACTTAACTTAGTTAAAAGTAGCTTTAACCCTATTCTTTGCATTACATTTTAGCTATGGTTAGAAACGTCTACCTAATTTTAGCAGGCATCTAATTAGGTCATGATTAAAATTTATCGATTTAAACTTGTAGAGACTTGAATTTCTAAACGATTTCTCGTACAAATAGATGAACTGTTTGACCCTTGTAAAAAAGTATTTTGAAATAAAATTTTAGAAAAAACATATATTGCTATATTCTGCTATATTTTGCAACCCAACTACTCAACTCAAAGAGGTTTTGTGATTTTGAAAAAAACGTTAAAAACCACCCAGAAAAGGCTCCCGACACTTCCGGCCATTTTGCAAAATGGTGGCGACACTTGAAAGGTTAATATAGGTATTTTTAGGACCTGTAATGAGAATACCACAATTTTTAGGTCTACCTAGCATAGAAAATTTAGAAATCTTAAAATTTAGGTTAGGAATCCTAAAACAACAGAATCGACACCAGTGTAGACCCCCATTTAAATGACTAACTTAACTAGCATCCAAAATAGTGTGTCCAACTATTTTTGTGTAAATAAGTCTCGGCCGCGAGATTTTTTCAGTATAAATAATACCTCGGCTAGATAATTGAAGTAGTGATCAAAATCACGAAATTTATGGGAAAAGCCAATCCGCTAATAAATCAAACGTAACTAAATAATGTTTGTGACAAACTAACAAACTATTGGGAGCTCGTACTTTGAAGTCCGCGAGAATTTGCAATAACGAGATTCGGAATAAGATTTCTCTAAGATCCATGTTGTCCATCCTCTCTTTCTTTGAAAACATGAAAGAACATTAGCATTGTTTTGTGAATCTTATCCGAGATAATATTTATTAAAGTTGTGTTGGCAACATTAAAGCAAAGCAAGAAGATACCTACTAATAGTATTACCTCGGGCGCTGCGGAATGCGCGCGGTCAGTGAAGGGATATTCCAATCACAATAAGTCAACATCCAACTCATAGGTAGTAGGTATCTAGTATTCCCTTAGTCGTGCATATAATAAACAGCAGGATAACCTCATACACGATACACACTATCATGTAACATTTTATGTCTGCACTCTGACATCTCTTTAAAATGTAGAGGCCTTAAGCTAGTTTAATAGCAAGCTGGTGAGAGCTTTCTATTTAAAACCAGGCGCGGTACGATTTTTGTTACTTACCAGTAAAAGGCAGCTCATGACTGAGATGCATAAGGCCTTGTTTACGGAGACGCGGTGCGTGCAGTGCGGGGACCGCTCTAAATTCAAACATATGGCGTTGGTAGAGTGTGTTCACGGAGAAGCGATTTAACACGCGTTTGTTTCAAATGACGCGTCGCACGCGGCGTGCAGCGTCACTCTGCACGCCCCGCCTATCCATTATCCGCCGTAATTTTAAAAACGAGATCTAAGATAGAGGTAAGAGTTGGTTTGCACGACAACGAAAACGAAACTTTGATAATTATTTTCCGAGTAGGATTCCTGTTGTCTCGCCCTCTTCGCAAATATCTCTGGCTGTCAGTGGATGAGGAACCGAGGCACGTTTGCGGGGACCGCGGCGGGTGATGGACGGAGCGGGGCGTGGCGGCGGCGGAGTCGTCCTAATGAGTTTACAGCTATGCAGACAATGATGCGGGTAATGACAGGGGTGGGGGGCGGGGGGTGACATGACAGAGATGAGCTGGTCAATTAAGTACCTACCTACCTATTATCATATAGCTATAACACAGGATTTTCTGAAGGCGTTTCTTTGAAGATCACTGCGAAACGTCTAGATGAAGTCCTGCGTCCTAAGTCTTATCAAAATCCTACCCGTTTCAGTCAGGTAGGTTTAGTTGGTACCTATTGGGAGTACCTACGTGGTAAAGTGGCCAAATTAGACTTTAATGTCTGCCTTACTGCCTGTTTATACTTTCCGCTCTCCACTGCCAAAACACGAGCGTGTTTATGTAACAAACAAGACACTAATGCGTCGCCCGGATGTGGTGGGGTAAGTATTTACGTAGTTAGATAAGTGCTTTGCGTTTAATCTGAGTGAACTTGTAGGTAAATCCATTAGGGAGGTGGTTACGTAGCTAAGTTGGAGACGACTCGGAGCTGGATGATCCCGCCTCAAGCTCGTTATTCCTGCACAAAGCGGGTCTCCGAGATGAATCTCAAAATTACTATTCCGCTCATAATCCGATGCAGTTACCAATTAAAACGTACCAAAAGGAAAGGACAGCCAGGGGTGCGCGTAAAGTGTTAATTACAGGGATGAACTCCATAAAATGTTGAGCACACCTACGTAAAAGCTCTCAAACGCTTTCACCTTACGCGATAATCAACTTTAAGTTGAGCGACAATAAGTTGAAAGTCGAGCACTTTATTGCCGCTGTAGTTAGGCTAACGGCACGTACTAAGGTAACTTTGTTTTACGTTAGAGATAAAATGTCGAATAAATATTTTGATATTGCGCGAGGTTGACGCTCCATGTTGCTTCTAAAGCTCGATCGTAAATATGACGGTAATTTTGACGTCCTTTAAAATTCTTCAAACGATCCCGCATCACCCCTTCCATTGAACTTTAATGTGCTTTTATTTTATCTCGGTATTTTAAATCTATTTTAAGTTCTTTCCAACGTCTTGTCAGTAAAAGTTACCAGTCGATACGAGAACAATAGAAAGCACAGGTAAAACGTAATATAAAACGAGTGTTCACAACTATAAAACAAAGGTAGGAAAAAGTCATAAAAGTGATTTCAACGTTTCTTTTACTGCGTCATGTGGAGCTTTCAATACATCGGTTCCAATATGTTATTGGCGAACAATTTTATGACACCACTAGCTTTTGCACACAAGTTTTCCCACAGAACAAATACTTCAGGCTAGCCAGCAGTACTTATTGATTGGAAAGTTAGGTTTAGTTCTAATTTTGTTACGTCGATCTATTTCACACAAATGAAGATTTTCTATTCTATTCTAAAAGTGTTGTGGGAAAACGAGGTTTGTATCAACCAATTATAATAGCTTGAGTGCTAGCTAAATAATCTCTCCAGCATCTAAAGGACAACAAACAAACAGCCGATGGGCGCCGTAGCAACAATGGTGGCTAAATACTACCTGTGTTAACTAACAAAAACAATTTCTTAGTCGCTAATTGAATAAAAGCAATCCATCGCGTCCTGCCTCCCTGAAAGGGTAAGGGGAGGGGCGCGGGGGGATATGTAATTAACTTAAGTTTTACTCATCCCGGGGACAGAGACCTGCCTTTTTTAAGCGCTCGATACGAGACAGTTGCTTTTTGTTTATGCGCTTGTGAGGCGAAAGAAAATGGAGGAACAAAACATATTCCTCTTTCCTATCTGCTATGCTTTCTGTTGACTTAACTTCAGGTGTTCTATCCAAATACAACGGTCGAACCAAGATGGGCCCTTCCCTTCCACTGAATCCAAATGAGAGGGGCTCATTTGGATTCAGTGAATTGTCTTTTTGCGGTGTGCTCGTTCAAAAATTCACAATTAATGGCAATAATAACAGTTATGTTTATTGATAAAAACACTAATTTTATCTACTCATGGTGTACGTGCATGCGTCGGCATTTTGTTAACGCACCCATTCAAAGACAATGCCACAGTTTTTGGGCGTAAGCGTGTATCTAACGATTTAGATCTTTATGTCGAACAGTGGTTGTGAATGCACGAGCCGGCAAAGCAAATGTGCCAATGAACTGGTCCAACAGGCAGCTGCCAGATCGAGCACAGCGGCGGCGCGGCGGGACAACCAGCCACACCGTCACACGGCTATCAATTAACACGGGATGGCGGAAAGTACCTCATTATTTAATTGGCGAGATTTGCCGCGGCGCGGCGATGGAAAATAACTGCAACACCAGAAGGGCAATAATTGCAGTTATTTAATACCAGGATGTTACTTTGTAGACCGCTTGTTAAGTCCGTGCAACTATTTATTTAGAACTCTCAGCTGTCCGCATTTTAGGTAACATGTCTATTTAGATATGCTAGGATCGCTTCTTCCACGTGTTCCTACTAAATAACCCTACTGGGAGGAGCACCGAGACTCCATGTCCTGATGCTCCTACTGCAAAAGGAAATTATAAAACGCTAAGTAGGAGCATCGATAACGAAAATAATACTCTGATTCAAGTACAGGTGAATGCAGTTATCTATAAAATGTTAAGAGTCACTTCACTATGAAAGTAAGTTGCCGGCTGTAACTGTATAATTCAGGTATTCTATACAATACCTAGGCAATGTATAGAATACCTGGGGCGTCCAGGCAATGTATGAAATTGTATGATGTCCAATACATACTTTACCTAGGTTATTAATACAATTCTTAGGGATTGTATAGAATACCTGCTGTTCCGCTGGCAATTTTTAAAATAAATATCTCTAGGTCTATAATTATATTAATTATTATCAGTGTTAACCGGCCTACCTATAAAATGACGGGCAAATGAAATTTTTAGGATAAGCTTGGTACTCATAAAGGTAAAGGCACCTACCTAAGTAAATACTTAGGTAGGTACCTAAAACGGTCGCGAATGGTAACTATTACCGAGTTCGTGCTGCACCTACCTATTTAGAACTCTCTGCTGTCGGGATTTTTCTAGCATACCTTTTTAGATATGCTACCGACCTATAAAGAAAAAGGTAAGTACCCCTATTACTTTTACCGTATCCATTTTGAATACAAACTACGACACAAATAACAAAATATCACTTGCTTGGCGTCGAGTTTCAGATATAATTGTAAGCAATTTTTATTGGTCAGGATCTAAAATCGACAAGTGATGTAAATTACGCATAAAAGGACGCGCCAACAAAGTGAATTTTAGGTTAAGTATGGTCGGTTTGTTTACTAACATAACATGCTACGTTCAAAAAACGGTATAGGTAGATACCTAAGATGGTCACTCGCAGAACGTTCACTGAGTTCTAAAAACTCCAAGCCTTGACATAAAATAGTTTTCGCAGCACTTTGTTAGCCTGTTCAGAATTACCTAGAACTCTCGCTCGCACGCTGGTTTCCACAAAAACGTGATGTAAATATTGTTTTTGCGATTCGTGCGCAGAGACGCATCTGGCGTTCACAAAAACTAGGCACGTCATAGCTATGTTTCGGATAATCGCTGAGCAAATGGTTCGACCGCGACCATACGACTAGAGGATGTTCTTACGACTTGGGGTCTTCCTCTATGACATTACTAAACCCCATTGAGCCTACTCTACCGAGGCATATATTTCGAGCGATAAAAATGTAGTAGATTATTGTTTCAATCGTTCACAGTTCAGTTAATCACAAGTTCGTTTAGCACAACAATGTCTGTCGAAGCTAAAACCCGCTGATTGCGAGTTACAGGAAAGCTCGCTTTATGTAGGCGTAGGCATATCGTAGTTTAATATACAAGTTATTCGCGGTGGAGTGTTCAAAATGAGCTCGTTAATAAGGGCGCTTCACCTCCAAGTAATTTGATAACTGCGACAATCTAAGAGCAGTGTTGCCAGCGCGGGAATTGCGAGAACACGGCGGCGCGGCGCGGCGCTTTGTCATCCATCATCATTGGGTGACGGGCTAAAATAGCTCACCTAATAATGTACCTAGGTACCTAAAAGTAATCGAATCTTTGAGAATAATATTTCCATCTATGATACCTACCTGTCGTTCTGTTTTTACCAAAATCTACTCATCAGTCATGTGACCTTTATATTAAAATGTATGTGCTTCCCTAGCAACCTTCTTAACATCACTAAAACGTAATTACTTAAACGTGAAAACATAATTTTCTAATTCGACATGAATAGAGCCCTTAGCGGTTTGGTAGTGGTGCTGCGGATGATGATGATGTCATACAAACTAAATGAAGCTCCATTCACACCAGCCATTTCATACATATGTACATACATACAATTATGCTGAGTACGTGGGCTCTGTAGGTTTCATTAAGTGAACACAAATAGTAATGAAATTCTACACAACCCGGTTTACGCTTAATTTCGAAATGTATTCAGTAGGTATTTAAATAACGAATAATTGACGCCAGAATTAAATGACTTACAAGAATATAAGACCAATTAAAACCTTATATATTATACCAAATAGTTTTAATATACCAGACAGAGGATTTTTTCTAGGACCATGCCCTATTGTGTTGCGCCAGGTCTTATTAAAAATACATAAAGAAATAATGTTTTTATAAATAAAACCTTCGAGGTCTTTGTGCAATGCCGAGCGGGCAATTTCAAACTCCATAAAATACAAAGTTGACTTTCGCCCTGAATATAACATCACACAGACAGAGCTCGAAATATCGCTGATTAAATTCCAAAGGGCCACAATGCAAAAACAAACAAAATCCTTTTTATTCCAAAAATTGTATCTAAATCGTCTAAATTTTCATATTCGAAAAAGACACCCATGATTATAGCGTTAAAAATGGACCAATCAGACAACCGCCCCTTTCGCATTCTGACACTTTGGTGACCAGCTTCAGGGCAAAAGGGCCATCTTGTCAGTTGAGTCCTTATCGTCAGCGTAAGTGCACGTAATTTATGTGAAAAAGGGCCATATTGCGGAATAAGTCTGAGTTGCAGTAAAATTTTATAGACTAAAGTACCATATTTTGGAATGCGGCTGTGTGGAATCTAAATATCACGTAAGTACAACATTATTTTGTATGCTAAAGTGCCACAATAAAGAATGTGTCCACTTTGCATTTAAATACTATGAGATTATGATTTATTTTTTTAGGACAAAAGTGCAATTCTTGTTTTGCTTCTGTTTTGTATACAAGAAACAGGTGAATACGATGGTATTTTTTAAAACAAATCAGACACGTTCTCTCTTTATGGCTTTATTGATGTTTGTAAAGGTTGGCCTGTAGGCATGAAAATAAATACGAAAGCACACAACATGCTGGGTTCACCCTCAGATATTTTTGTTGGTTTGAGCGTTTACCTGACTGACCGACGACTGACGACGCGCGACGCGACGCCTTGTAGCTAAGTTGCGTTGCAATAAGCGGCTTACTTCGGCAATTATTAAAGGCGATGTGCAACAAACAATGCGTATTTGTTGTGTGAGTTATTATGCGTATGGCTATTTTGTTTTGATAATGATGAAAGTGTACCCATAATAAAGTTTAATTTATACCTAAGCATTAATAGCTCATGTGAGAAAAATGTAACATTGTTTTTCTTTACCTAAATAAATTATTCTATTTTATTCTATTCTATGCTCTACTCGCGCGCTCCGCATGAGTACCAAACTAATACTTACATTGTGAAATTTACATTGTCGATACTAACATTGTTATTTAGCCGTGAAGTCCATTCATTAATTGGCTTTTTGTTGCTAGATTCATATAACTTATTTTGTATTTATATAAGCTGTAGGCCTTCCTTAAAAAATATTTAGATTTTTGTTTACATGTTCGAACTGTGGCCTGCGCACTGCTGGTCGTCCTGCCTCGTCGACGACGTGTCCCTGGTGCGTGTGGCCCTTAATGTGTGGTGCTGTTGACTCTTGAGGTGTAGCGCAGTTGGCCCTTGAGGTGTGGTGCTGTTGGCCGTTGTGGTATGACACGATGGCCCTTAAGGTGCAACGTGTCTGTGGCCCTGGATGCTGGTCGGCTTTGCAAACCGATCAGTCGCTGTGTACCGTAAGTTCGCTGTGTGCTTAATTTAGCACGTTGGCTATGGTTGTGGTTGTTATGCAGCTGAATATGTTGTCTTTATACTTTGAGATTCAACGATGAATTTTTGTTTAGAAAGTACTAGAATATTCACCTGTTTGTGTACTAGGAGTAGTACATTTTGAAACATAACACACTAACGACTAACGTGTATAAAATGTCTCATGACATTTTTGTCACGGGTTACAGCAGCTGATGGTGCTGGTTGATTACCAGAGGTATTTGGTATCGTGTTTGATATTTTGGTAATCGATGGTGCTTGTTTGACCCGAACAGCCCATTGAAAGGTATCATGGTAATCGATGGTGCTCATTTGAACCGAAGAGCTCATCGAAAGGTATTTTGATAATCGACGGTGCTCTTTTGAACCGAAGAGCCCATCTGGAGGTATTTTGGTAACTGATGGTGATGGTGCTGGTTTGGCCCAAGCAGCTCTTCGACAGGTATTTATTTGCTGCAGCTAGTTGGACCCAAACAGACCTTTGAGAGATTTATATTTGGTAATGCTGGTTGGTCCCCAAACAGCAAAGGGATGGTTATGGTAAAAGGTACGACATGGTAAACCTGGTCGGAACGGCCAGGGTATCAGGAGTGACCGTGATGGATGTGGTTTTATTTGAGGTAACGTATAGTAGTAGCTTTACAATAAAGCCAAAGGTAGCGGACTGATTTTGCTGCGATCGTCGTGCTGTACGGACGTGCACCCTTGAGTGCTTGTGGTATCGTTGCTTAAGTACCTTAGATACAGATACAGATACAGATATTTAATTATAACGATCCGTAATAAGGTTTAGAATTTTAACTTTTGAAGTATTTTGTTGCTTGTTTATTAGTTACGAGTATGTAGTAGTTTATCAACACGTTATTTTCTGTGGCATTTATTGAAAGGATCATTTTCTGTTATCTTTATTTATATCCCAATATCATAATATGCTTTTTGTGTTTAATTAAGGTTGATTGTCATAGTTTTTTCAAGAAAAACATTCAATAAACATTAATTATTTTTCGATACGTGGCGTTTTATTTAGTAGAGTAGACAGATTCAACAGTCATTTTTATATGCAAAAGGGACTCATGTGATATTTATATTTCGTAGATAACAGCTGCGGCAATTCCTTATTAATAAATAAATAAAGTTTTAAAATACGCATCGAATGATATATAATTCATAAATGTAGCATTTATACATTTGTAAAAAAAGTAAAAATATCACGATGTAAAGTTTGATGGGCTCTCCTGTGAAATTTACCGTTTTCGCCTTGTGGCCGTTTGGAATTTAACCAGCGATATGTAAATGTTCGTGTAAAATTATCATTTTATCCCTTCTGGAGCAGACCACGGTGGATTACTTATTCTATGTTATTGTGACCTTATTTATTCAATGGTAAAATTGTATGTTCTTGTATTTTTTGGTACCATTTCCAGCTACATAGTTATTTATTTCCGTTTCGGTAGGTTTGGGCCGGAATGTTTTGAAGCAGTTGTTATAATATATTTGATATGTTTATTAAACTAATAAATGTCTTCGAATTTCTTTATATTTTCCGTTTTTAGGATTGCGCATCTCAAAAGAAAAAAGGAACCAATAGGATCATTTCGTTGTCCGTTTGTTTTAAGTTTTGCAGGACAAATAGATCTCGAGATAAAAAAATTATATGGGAGAATACCCCGGAGTCATTTTCTATACAAAACCAAAATAATCATCAATACCACAAATTGGGGAAGGAACTGAACCGACTAGAAATCGGCAAAGATAGAGTCTATTCAAAAACAGAAGAGTCGTAGCGTTTTGATGAACTAACACTTTTCTGCAATGACAGAGCACTGTTGTCAGTTGCAAAAAAATGTTGTCAATGGGCACGAGCGCCCTCAATCCCCAGGACTTCTATCTTTTTGAACAGACTCTACAAACAGCCGACCAGATACGCTTCTAGAAGTTTCTTAAAAAAAGGTGGTTCGCTCTGAGAATTGAGATTCAGTACGTCGCTAAGGGGTCTAAATTTCCAACAGATACGAATATACGTTGTGGAAACACCTATACACCTACAAAATTCACGTGGGAGTTTAGATCTTCAACCTTTATGTCCCGTTTACGAGCACCTACAGCTTTAATAGCACTAAAAGTAAATAACAAATGTTAGGAGTAAACTACCAATCCGCTGATCCGATAAATATTGTAAGAGATGCAGGGAGGCAGGATTACTGGGAACAGAATTGGAACAGCTATTTGGGGATATCCGATGTCGCTGACGTTTTAACGAGCCTATTATACATTTTATCTGAAGATATTTTAATATGAGGGTTTTCTTTATTTTATCTCTACTAAAGTGAGGTCCATCGGTGTGGAAATAACTTTGCTAGCGACTAATGAGATTGAGAAAACGGTCTGTGGTTGGATTGATTACAAATGTGATTTGGAAGTTCATTACACTATCGAGGTTTGTTTGTATAAAAGGTATGTCGCAATGAAGACGAATGCATTGGTCAGTACTGCTTGGGCACCACACATCGTCATGTTGTATTCAGTGAGTAATAATAATAATAAAATAAATAATGCTGGACAATTCACACAGCATTATCTAGCCCCAAGCTAAGCAGAGCTTGTGTTATGGGTACTAGATACCTGTAGGCCTAGCACGGGGATTGTTGTCTAGGGTAGAATAGAGGAAAATTTCGTCACTTTGTCATCGAATGCGTAAAATGTTTGTGATTCAGACGTTCAACGTCATTAATTTACGCAATGTATAACGGCGATGTCATTTTTCTCTACTCCTAGACAACAATCCCCGTGCTAGGCCGGCTGATATACATAAATACAATACAGTACATAGATAGATATTTTGTATTATACATAGTAAACATCCAGAACGCCCTAAACAAATGTCTGCAGATCGTACACACATTTGTCCCGAGGCGGGAATCGAACCCGCAACCTAGTGCGTCGCAGGCCTCCGCCCACTGCGCCACAGAGGTCGTCCGAGTAAGTTATTATTATATCATCTTTGATATGTACCTCTTTGGCGATGGTCCGCCTGTGATGCAGAAGGTTGAAGGTTCGATTCCCACCTCGGGTCAAAAGTTTCTACGATCTGCAGAAATTGATGTTTTCTATGTATCGTCAAAATAAGAACTGCTTATCTGCGCATTTTCTTTGTGTGTTAAAGGTGTGGTTTTAGCTATAATATTACATATATTGCCCACAGGTGGTAGCTCTGTCTTGCCTCGTGGCAGTCCAGGCCATGTCGATCCCTATGATAGGCGACGTCATGGGCTATGGCTTGGGCGGCCTCGGTGGCATCGGTGGCGGGCACCACGGCTTAGGAGGCATTGGCGGGATCAACCATGGTATCGGCGGTATCGGGGGTATGGAGCACTCCGGCAGCGAGTTCGGTCATCGAGGCAGTCTGGGCAGCAGCAGCGGATACGGCAGTCAGGGCTACGGCAGCGAAGGCGGCTCCAGTTCACACGACATCGGACACGCCAGGCATGACTTCAAACAGGTTCGTTTAAAGCCCCACGATAGGCGTCATTACATTAGTGGTACGCTCAAATCAACATACTAATAATTAAGAAGATGTTTAGACCAGAACCAGGCTCTCACAAGAGTTGGATCATCATAAGCAGCCTATACCAGTCCACGGCTGGACATAGGCCAAGAGTTGGATGAGCTTCAACGATTTAACTCTTGAAACTTTCTTCTCTCAAGCATCTCAAATAAATTGTAAAATGCACCTGAACATTCAGTTATAGTTTAGACATCCAGCCATGTTATAAATGGTGATAAACTTGCAGATCACCGAGTCGCACGTATCGGAAGGCCACGACCTGGGCCACTCGGGCGGGTTCAGCAGCCACGGCCACGAGGCGGGGGGCCACGACAACTACGGACTCGACAACGAAGGCTTCGGACATAATTACTACGGGGGCTCCCATATGGGGGGCTATTAGACGCCAACTCCTCCTAAGGTTTCAAGTGAAGAAAACATTCAAATTTGTAAGTTAAACAAAGAACTGGATTAGCAATTAATTGTTTATTTAATTAAAGAGATTCTTAGTAACAGTTTTGTTCACTTTTGAGTTTTGGTGAATGAAACTAAGTCTTCTGATAAAGGTAAAGATTTAGATACGAGTTTTCTATTATCAAATTTAATTTACAGTGCTGATGGAAAAGATTGGCTTTTCTTCAAACCATTGTTACGTTAGATGTCAGACTTTTCAAAGCAGAGCCGAGTTCTCTCACAATGCGAACGAATTATCTCTGGATCCTAAGAGCTGGATTACAAAAGGTAAAAAATTGAATGATTTCACAAAGTCTGTCGCGCTCAAAGCACCAACAATAGCGTGCTAAGGACAATCGAGCGGAGGCCTGGGCCATCGCCTCACTCAATATTCTCATTTAATTTTATAGGTTATTTCAGTCAGCCTGCCAATAGAAATAAGTCCATTCAATATTTATCGAAATCGTTAGGCGAGTGACCGTCAGAGACTAAACAGCCTCCAGTGCGGCCAGAGCCTTGAATGTTGTAATGAGCGAGCATATAGAAAGGTTTTACCGAAATTCCCTTGTGCTATTAGGAACAAAGTCCTGAACATTACAATATTTCAATTTTGATGATGAGTGGTATCGCGTAAAGTCCATTAAGAGCACGTATAGCAATAAAGGTATATTATTTAAGGTTACATTTCATCCGGGGAAGTTCCCCCGGGAAGACAAACACATTCTATACGGGCAGCGGTGCGCCGCGCCGTACCGAAGTTAGGGCTGGACCAACTTCCGATTCAGACAATACAGCTAGACAGACCGAATATCAATAACTACTAACTTAAACTAGATTAAATGTGCATCGCACTCTTGCCCAATATAATGTGTTGTAATAATTATTTTCAAAAATCATCATCTACCTTATCTAATCATGACTGTTCTTGTTATAAATAAGTTTAGATTTTTTAAATAAACTAATGTATAAAATATGTTTTGTAATCGATTGTCTATTAGCTCGTTTCCTACCATCCAACTTTGTCAGTTTTCCGCAGAAGCATTGTAATTTGGAGATCTTCGTGGGTTGTATTGGAAGCCGAACCCAGCCACCCCTAGCGAATATAACACAGCAATAGCTTCTCCATGAATAAGAGCAGCAGATATTAAACCTGACTAGCCGCACTGTGTACTCGCCTGCAAAGTGCATTTGCTTTTAGATAGATAGCTTACTCTATCTCAACTAAAATAGAGCACCTACTGTATAACTTCTCTACATTATTTACTTAGTCGTATAACTTTTATTTGTACAGAAAAGTTTACAAGTTTGAAATCAGAAGTTTACGGGTATAGGGTTCAGTTTGCAGAGGGCAAGTAAAGGCTACAATCTCTACATAATTTATTAGTAAGTAGTTTTGACGTTTTGAGTAGGGATAAGGAGAAAATCAAATAAACTTCGAATGTCTTCTTAGGAGATGGTTCAGGTCAAGTCGGGTGGAAGTGATGAGGTGAGGAGGCAGGGTGCAGGAAACGAAGGTAGGACAAGAACTGGAACAAAGGTGAGGTCAGATTGAGATGGTTATACAAACTATGTTATTCTCCTCTTGTTCTCATAATCGTCCTTGGAGCATACCTGCAAAGATAGAAAAGATTTGTTAGTTCTCGCACAACAATATTAAATTCAATGTGATAAAATTTATTATCCAGTCCTCGATCTACGGATTCGAAGACAAATTCTCAAAATCCGTTTAATTTAAGTGAAGCTATTCATTAACCGACAGCAAATGAGGTCACTCGTCCCCCGAGGTCACAGGATAAGACAAATGAAACAAAAAATTTATGCATAAATTCCTGAATTTCACAATACAATTTGACAAAGCTCTTGTCCGCGATAAGCAGCGGACGCCATAGGACGCCATGACACAGCGGGAGAAGTGAAATAATAATCTGAAATCCTGCTCGTCTTCTTTTTTATGGCAATTTTTAAAGAAAATCAGAGCTCAGAACTCAGATAACGCAATTACTTTGACGGTAAACAAATTGGTCCAATTTATTCGAGAAAAATCTTGATACAAATCAAATTAATGCCAGCACAGCTTTCTTGTAAATTGGTTACTGTGGCGGTGCGGGGAGATATATCTAATACAGATAAGGTCTCGATTAGAATGAAATGTCGGTATTGGTAATACTGCAGGTTCAGAAGGAATAAGAGCCAGCTGAGATATTGCCAGCTGCATATTTTTGAGGTTAAACGATCGCATGCAGTTGGACGGGTGAGGCGCGGCCGCAATGATGTCATCATCGGAAGGTTCGTGAGCGGTCTCGCCATTTCGGGAAGCCGAGAGTTCAGTTGCGAAACGACCTATTGTTGGAGCTCAATTTTGGTTTTCTCGGCCAGAGCGCAGCTACGCATCGCATTGCTTTGCGTTTTACGAGCACAGCGCTTTACCCATGTTTCATTCTAATAGGAAATGGATTTCTAAATTAAAAGAACCACGGCCTACAAAAATGAAATAAAATGCAAGTGAAACTTTCACCTAGAAGCGCAGGGCCCCGAACTCGTAGGCAGATCACGTGCATGCAAATGTCGACAACAGCAAGACTCGAGCCTATGAGAGACGACTAGCAACGAACCGACAACGGGTAACCAGTTGTAAGAATGCACTGCTGCAACACTTAGGACTTTACATATCTGTACATATACGTACATAAATGTACATAGATATTTCGAGTGTGGCGGGGGCACGACTGTCAGGGCAGAGCTTTGTATGTATGTCGTCGTGACACAGATGAACTCACGGAAAGAAAGGCCTTTTTCGATACATTTTTGTATTTGTATTTTGTATATTTATAAAATCTTATTTAAA
Source organism: Eupithecia tripunctaria (assembly GCA_955876795.1). Lineage (NCBI taxonomy): Eukaryota > Metazoa > Arthropoda > Insecta > Lepidoptera > Geometridae > Eupithecia > Eupithecia tripunctaria. The sequence continues at coordinate 10,443,694 of OY041624.1, forward strand.
CGTACATTTTAACATTCTCTAATTAACTAGGTACTTGCCTTAGTGGAACAATTTGTTTACAAGCTGTTGTTTATGAACATAGGTACCTACTTATTGCCAGTAGGTATTCTATGATCGAGAGTCCGAGGAAAACCTGTTAATACTGTACTCAACACATCCATATCGTTCAACATACAACGGTGTTCAATAAATAATTTTCTAATTTAAATTCTAAAGGACCTCTTATTTCCCCTAATACGTAATCGATCATTCTGTCGTTAATAGTTTTGTGGCTTTGGTGATTGGGGGGGTCAGGTCAGGGGTCACCGATCGCCAACGTAATTGGCCCAACTCCTACAATCGCAACAGAGTTAGTAGATCAGTTAAAGGACTTAAAGCTGGCCTTTCCAAAGTTACTACAACTCGTCTACTAGCAAAGGCAAATTAAATCTCCATAAAAAGCAGAAATTCAAAAAGCTTGGGTCGCGTCTACTCCCGGCATTTGCTGAAAAACTGCAGCAAAGTCGCACGTCCCCGAAACGGCGGCGCTGTCTTTTTTCTGTCGCGATAAAACTTTAGTTTTCCGCACGGGTAGTTCGCATTCGCACTGATAAAAAACTGCGAACACGTCGGAAGTCGGGACTTCGGGAGTTTGTAGCTGAGAGTTGACTGGTTCACTGATTTACTACACACCCTGTGTGTACATACATAGGTGAGTGGAGTACATAGTAATCAGCTAGGTATATTGTGTACTTTTGGTGGTCCAAAGCTGACAATATGTAACCACGGATAATAACCACGGAGTAAATAGATAGGAGACCCAAGACAAGCCATTGTGAAACTAATTAATTTATTAAAACTATTGAAAGCGATTGATGGAGTCATAAAACATGTCGAAAAGAATGGAAACAATGAGGATTAGGACTGGGGCCGCCCACGCTACCGCCTTTGATCAATCGCTTGGAGTGGAGTCAAACAAAATAAATGAAAAAACGCTTTTAGTTTGGACGTGGACAAATCGCAGTTAGCCGCTGCCGCATTGCCGTTTCTAGACATCGCTGACGTCATCCTCGGGTTAGAGCAATCGGTCAGGGTCACGACTCACGACCGTAGCAAAGCGGTGCGGATGTCACAAAGACGAGGTACAAACGAAATTTCAAAGGTATAAAAACTCATTCATCATTAAATTACCTTTAGAAAGCTTTCACACCTTTCTCAGACAACAATCCTGCCAAGAAATGGGATAGGAGTTCTCGAAAGGTCGGCTATTGTCCTGGGATAAGTCCCTCTTAAAAGCCCAAACGTTGCCGGAAGCTTCGGGGGAGATTAGGGGGCAATGTAAACTTGTCGCCAGGTGAACGGATGGCGTCTCGAAGTTTGATGATGATGGTTTATTCCATTCGGTTTGTATTAGGTAAGTTATCGTGTCAAAGTTCAGTTCGCCGGCGAAGTTGGGCCGGCTCCAGCTGGGCGGTGTCTGCGTCGCGTGTCGACTTAGATTGCAGGTACACGACCTGAAGTTGGACGCGGTGACAATAGCCTCGGGATTTCGCGATTGCTGCACTGGGAGACGTGCATATTGTTCCAAGACACGACATCATGTTGTGATATGTTTCCCACAGAATCATAGTTATTAGAGGAATCAAAGAGGAATACTTCAAATATTGAATTCACAAATTATTTCCATTTTGCCAATAACCAAATTGTGCTTGCTGTACCAAGCTCAATTTGGGTAGTCGCAAATTGGAAACCTAAGCTGCCTCTAGAACTAACAGATTGCGGCAGCCTCACTTCGCTAAACCTGCAAGTCGTTGTAAACTCAGGTAAGCGTTGTAATTATTTCATCAATCAATCCGAGTACACGAGTGTTCCGCGTCGGCGTTGCATTAACCATCGTCTTCTGGATCCTCATGCATATGGAGCTGTGTGTATTGACACACGAGGCGAACACACAATTCGCGTTTAATGAAGTCCTCGTTTGCACCTTTGCCCCGAGCGAGGTCAATGCCATATTAAAATACAGTAGGTACTGAGAAGCAGCGAAGCCTTTTAGTCGTAGTATTTTCGGCTACAAGCACATTTCACCCCCAGCTGCTCTAAAGCCTTTATGAGTTTATTTGATTTCATGCATAAAAGAGCCATCCCCCAAACTTGCTGTCCAATTATTTTTATTTACGAGCTCTGCTTACGAGCTATTTGATGAGCGTAGCCGCTTTGATGGTAGGTACAATTAATTTCATTATTCAGTCCGGTGTTTATTTATCCATCCCTTTAATTACTAGGTAAGGGCCAAGGAGTGCGGGCGGAGCAGACGTCTTATCCCGGGCCAAGCAAGCCGAGGTCAAGGGCCCAATTTGAATTTCATACTTTGATATTGACGTAGGTCACTCGACTGGAATCTGGGCTCCCAAAGAGCCAACAATTAGTATACGGTGTATCCGTCGCCGGATGGTAGTCGCAGCAGGATCAGCCTATTTACTAACAAATATCCTCCTGCCTTTTGCTGTCCGAAATAAAAGTATTTTTTAAACGTCTGATCATTATAACAGCTGATCGTTCAACAATCGGCATAGGCAATTGCCTTTGCCGATTGTTGAACGATCAACGTTCGCTAACAATATGGCATAACGTCGAATAAAATTAATTAGGTGTTCCCAACATATCACCGTTTGTTTTGCAATCGGCCTAGCCAGTCTACAAATGGGTTCATTCTACGATCCGAGGGCAACAAATCTCTGCTGGAATTTGTTAGAGAACCAAGCCGAGCCATTTGAACTAGAAATGTATGCTCATATAATTGAGTCATGTTTTAAAACGCAGTGATGCTATTATTTCTCCCCATAAAATAATAATCGAGAGCAGTCTGTTCTGTAGCCCGCTGCAACATTATGATAAACAGCGGGCCTACTCCTAAAAACGAAACCGACATTTATGATTCGTTTTTGAGCAAACACTATCTTTATTTATTGTGTTGTAACATCATTAACTGATTATTATAAGCTGGAGCACAGTTTTTAACTAGTTCAGAAGCCTATGGACTCATTACTGTCTGTAAAACTATAATTGTATCAAGAAAGCCATTTTTACTTTACTTTTCTTGATGTAAGTGACATAAGAAGCTATTTTACACAAAAACGAATCAGAAACCTGAAGTGTACAAACGGAACCCAATTACTGAGGATCCTCTGTCCCTCCGTTCGTCTGTCCGTCTGTCAGAGGGCTCTATCTCATGAACCGTAGGAGGTAGACTGTTGAAATTTTCAGAGATTTATCTTGTTAACAGACAAATAAAATAAAAAAATTACCAAAGTAAAGCGTGTTTGAATACAAAAAAGTGACAATTTAGATATTTTGCTCTTCGTTTGTAAAGGCTATCTCTGGAACCACAGGACACATGAAAATTTATAAACTTATTTTTTTTTAAGTATGGAAAGTTTCATCTTTTCAACAAAGTCAATTTCAACTTTATTATACAGTGTGAGTTTGCATAAACTCACACTGTATAATAAAGTTGAAAATTTAAAGGGGTCTCCGAACAACTAAAAATGTTCCTGATTTTGACGGCACGGAACCTTACGTCGTACGAGTCGACTCGCACTCGGCGGTTTACTTGTTTTCAGAGTAGACCCCCTGAGCAGCTCAGCAGCAAATAGGTGAAGGTATTAGTTTGCATTCGCGAGTTTTACGACTGCTTTATACAGTTCAAGGCGGCTTTAAAGAGAATATAGAACGGCCGTTGTCTCGCCCAGCCCAGCCCAGCCGCTAACCGACTTTGCATAAGACGATCACGATGTATTATTTTACTGCGCATTCGACCTCGCCAGCTTACCTTATAATCTTAGATTATTTAGTTTTACAAAAGCAAAAGGCACGATATCAAGGCTTATAAAAAACATGAGAGTAATCTTCATAGTAAAGTAAAATAAACTTTAAACTGAGGGATTCATAATAGACTGCTAACTTAGCAAACTGCTAAATCTCGCTGTCTTCTTCTATTGACATACGTCAGACTGGGAAGAGGTAAGTATTTTAAATCCTACAAGTAGTAAAAGTTTACGCTAAACGTTCTCATCTCGCAGCCTCTGCGTCCGTGTAATCCCTTGTAAAGACAGGTACATACATACACTGCAAGCGACACAAATGCATTATACTCTTGCCTACTTGCAATGTACATTATGTATAAATAGATCTAGACTAGATTAAGTGTTACTTCTATTATGTTTCTCGTTTCCCTCAACGTACCTTGCATTGGAAAGATGCTGTCTTCTGTAACACCGTTACAGAACCGTTTTTAAACACCGTTTTTAAAAAATAAAACGGAAGACAGAGCTGCCCAAAACTTTGTTCTCTGTTATTGTGGTTCCAAATTAGACATTTTCATTTTCACATTACTGACGAGGTCAGTAATGGGTGGGTTGCTTGCCGCGCTGATGATGGCTGGAAGCGCAGTGACGCAGCAGCCTAGGTCATCATAGCGCGTTCAGCATTGCAGCCCTTGATAGACAAGCTGAAATAAAGCCGAGACCGGAGGTTCAGGCGTAAGCGCCGACGAAGCCGACATGATTGATGACTAAGCTTAAAGGCCGAGACCGTAGAAAGCTAAGCATGAGGGCATCATAGCGCGGCTAGCAGGGCAGTCATTGCAGACCAGGAATTGTACACTTACCCCCTTATTCATAATGGTCTGATAACATAAAACAGCTGCTAAGTAGTGTCATTTCTCAGTCTGAATTATGTCAATAGAAGAAGACAGGGCGAGATTTAGATGCTAAGTTTGCAGTCTATTATGAATATGGGGGATTAGTGCTTTGCTCAAAGAACATTGTCATAATAACAAGATTACGTAGCTTGATTGAGCAAACACAAGTACAGACAGGGATAGAAACAAACACCGACAATTCAACTCTATCCAGCATCCTGTGACAGCCTCTGCTACGTAAAGGTACGTTCTTATTCACAAAGAGAAACTAGGGCAATGAGAAACACGTGAGGTCCGAAAACAATTTGCAAGACAGTGTGCAATCTGCGGCGGTGACGTGCGGAGCGGCTGCTCCGCACGTCACCGCCGCTGGCAGCGGTGGGCACCTGCACCTCGCAAGTTGTCCGTAAGCCGTGTTTAAGTCTACACTTGTCTTGATGAGCCTTGTTTCATACTTTCATCTCGCTACAGCTTCCGGCGTGATTTACGGCGCACTTCGCCGCAAAGTCGCTCGGGAGACCTACTGAGCTGTACAGTTTTAAGCTTTTTAATATCACAAGAAACCTTTGAATTATATTTATGATCGAACCCAAGACCTTTTATAAGCTAGTTATATTGAAATGGGAAATGTTATAAGTAATTTATGAGAGCTCAGTTGCACTATGACAATAAATTGGCTGTTAGACATAAATCAAAAAGGCCTTTCAATAATGAATTGCTCAGCAAAAACAAGCAATTAAGTTAGTGATCGAGTCCCTAATTGGCGGTTTTGCCTTCGCTGTCTAGTTGCCTACCGGACGGTGTCCTCTGTCCAGGGATCCTAGTATTTTCTTGTAAATAAAGGCTACAAAACAATGAAATATTGATTGATAATATTTTACGACACCATTTTACGATCATAGAGACAAATCGTGGAGTTAAAATGTTTGGTTATGTTAGATTCCATTCATACATAATAGACTAAATGAATAGTCTCATCTATTACTTCGCACTTCGCACATGTTAGGCTGCGCGTGTATATTAACAGTTGTTGAAGTGCGTGTTGGTTTCTATTTTTTTTAACGACTTAAAAAAAAAGCAGGAGGTTCTCAATTCGTTTTTTGTTTGTTTGTTACCTGAGCATTTCTTACTGGTGATCCGATCAATGATTCTTTTTTTATTTGATAGCTGGTGCTTCCATCATTTTAATTTGGTTCAGTGCTGACAATGGCATCCATGAGAAAACCATAATTGAAGTCGGTTTATAGTTTTTAAAACAAATTTAATTATCATAATAATAAGGCAGGGCAAACGTGGACACTTTTGTGTCTTGTGTTGATACAAGCTACCGATGAATATAATTCCTTTTTTCTATAGAAACAGTATAAAATCATTCGCCCCAGAGTCTGTCTCAAATAGTTTATTTCTTTAAACTTACAAGATAAGCACTAAGACAAGTCAAATTTTTACTTTAAAAACAGCTTCATAATAGTAATTACTATCAAATAAGAAATAAGGTGCAATTGACTCTAATTAGCTTAAATTTTTTGTCCACTCCCTGCGTACCTATACGTAAAGATTTATTGTAAAACTTTTTAAACTTTCGCGATTTGTTAACATAATTAAATGATGATTAAACGCCCCGTGACCACGATCGCTGTAATGCGGTAGAAACGTAGGGGAAATAAAAACAAAGGTACGCGATAAATACCCGATAAATAATCATTTAATTAAAGATTTATTGTGTCTACTTGCTCCTACTTAAGGGGCCGGAGAACACCGGGCAAAGATTCTATTCGAGTCGCGTACAAAACTCCGCTCCGAATATCGCTATCTCAGGTTAGCTGATGCAGGCGCGCGCGGGGCACGGGACGCGGTACTACAATACGTGAAGGGAACACACAACCATAGTGCCGTGCCGTCTTATGCGTGTGTGTGTGTGTGAGTAAATGTAGGTTGCTAGGTATCTATCTATACATCTGCCACTGATAACAATTTAAAGGCGGTAGCTACCTATTTCTTTAGGGATGTGTATTTATTGGTTAGCGCCTTATTGGTTTTTATCTCAGGGGTAGTGCCCATAATCATAATAAAATGCAGGTTGGGTTGATCGCAGTTCGGTGGTAGAATTGTTCTGCAGGCCGCCCACCAGTGGATATCTCTTGGTCGAGACGTGGTGGGTGGGACATCTGCGTCATGGGCCATGAAGGTGTTAGTATGTATAGTAATATACGCATTCAATGCCCAGTCCGCTACACGGGGAAAAGTTTCGACAGATAGATAGATAGATGTTTATTACTTCTTTACGTCAAAAAGAGGCAGAAATTTTGCCTAGATAGAAACTTACAACAAAAGTTCTGCTTTGCTGGAATTACAACACAACAAACTTTCGTTATAAATATCCATCAATTTGTTTGTACCTACTTACCTAACTACCTACCTATAATTTGTGCAAGTGTGATTGAAGCAGGCATAAAATGCCCTGTACTTATTTTTTAGGAGTTTTGTGAGAATATTTATTTGTTGTGTAATGAATGAGTGATCTGATTACATTACAATATCATAGTAGGTAGATCATTTACAACTCAACCTTACCTACTTACACACAGGTACCTGAGTAGGTGCATGGTTTTTACAATTTATTATTACTACGCACTTTATCTAAAAATATAATTAATTAACCTACCTATCATCCTATAGTAATTCTAATAGATACCTACATAGGTAAGTAAGTAAATACTAAACTAGTAGCTAGGTAGGTAAATGTGAAACATTGCATTTAGTTACAACAGAGGTATAATTACCTAAACCTAGGTAAGGTAGGTCCCCCATCTCATACATAAAAACATCAAAATTCAAAAATCAAAAATGCTTTATTATCATAAATACAATAAATGTAAATGTACCTACACTTAGAAAAGGTCAAATCATATCAAAAAATACACTGACACATTTTTTATTTCAGTCGCTTCGGTATGACTAAAATTAATGAAACAACGAAGAAACCTTTAGACTGTTAGTTGTTATTATTTTTCGAGTTGACTCGAAGACAAATAAGTTACAAGAAAAGAAAAATAATTATAACGCCGCGACGCGACGTGGAGATTTGAACTCGGTTCTTCTCGCGTCTGAAGCAGGCAAGGTCCGCCTTCGCCACGGAGCGGTTGCAATTAGTGACGAAAATAAGATTTGCACCATAAGTTCACCTTATGTGTACGTACCTAGGATGACGTCACAGAAAATGTTTATTATAACCTACACCTACATTTACTTAGATTTTTTTAACAAACTCCTGGATTTTATAAAACATACAATTCCTACATTCGTGCCCGAAGTATCTACCTACTAGTTTGCTTATCCGTTTTTTTTCCAAGTTTTTCTACAAGGCCTAATAGGTAGGTACGTAGGTACTTATATCTCAAGAAATCTACCAGGAAATGCCTATGTAGTAGTATGCAGTTACCTACCTATACTTCAAAAAATTAAAATATAATTCAAAGTTTGGATAGATAGATAGATGTTTGTTACTTCTTTACGTCAAAAAGAGGCAGAAATTTTACCTAGATAGAAACTTACAACAAAAGTTCTGCTTTGTTGGAATGACAACACAACAAACTTTCGTTGTAAATATGTTTGTACTTGTACCTGCATACCTACAATTTGTGCAAGTTTGATTGAAGCAGTAAAACAGCCACTAACGTATTTTTTAGGTGTTTTGTAAAAATATTTATTTGTTTGAGTAGGTAATGTAATGAATGAGTGATCGGACTACAATGTCATTGTAGATCCTTTACAACTACCTTACCTATGGTTTATCCATTTTGAATGAAGCATGTTAGTAAACAAACTACGACACAAATATCATAATCTCACTTGCTTGGCGTCGAGTTTCAGATATAATTGTAAAAAAAATTATTGAAGGGATGATCTAAAAGCTACAAGTAATGGAGATTACGTATAAAAGGACGCGCCAACAAAGTGAATTTTAGGTTAACTATGGACGGTTTGTTTACGTTTATGCTTCATTCAAAATGGACACGGTATAGGTACTTACACACAGGTTTATACAATTTACTATAATACGCACCTTATCTACAAATATAATTTATCTACCGACCTATCATCTTATAGTAATTCTAATAGACATCGACATAGGTAAGTAAATACTAAACTAGTAGCTAGGTAGGTAAATGTGAAACATTGCATTTAGTCATAACCACAACACATGTATTATTATTATTAAAAACTAAACGTAGGTAGGTACGCTAACACTACATAAAAACATCTCAATTACCTGAGTAGGTACTATACCACCTAACTAACCTTCCTATCCCAATCCAACTAATTATATACCTACTACTGTACTATACTCTATATATCTTTTTTATTATACATATAAAATACACAAATCACCCGATCTATAGAGAAATTTGTCCCGAGCCGCAAATCGAACCTGCGACCCCGTTGCGTTCCGGCGGAACCTCGCTTGCCCGCCGAGGTCTTCGTGAATAGTGAAAACAATGCACCTACTCATCCAACAAAACGCCTTACTGTTAGAAATTGATGACATGACATTTGATTGAAGCATGACATTGTCCCACCTCACAAAATAGAATGAGGCCCTCATACAAACTCGTTTTGAAACCATGTACCTACCCAACACTTGATTTAGTTTAGAAAATAGTAAATAAGAAGTACTCTTCCTTCTATTCTAACGTCCATCCATAGTAAGTACCTAATAAGGTGTCCCTGCGACAACGACCTCGAGATCGTCGTTCGTTGTCGTCACGTCGGTCGTCACACGGGGCTGAGCGGCGCGGCTGCGGCGGGCGCACCGTGTAAATACACGTTGCATTAGCGTGTGTGCGTGGCGTGCGTACCTGTCCGAGCGATCACACAACCGAAGTAATCCCGCCCCGTGCGTGCGCGATAGCAATAGTAGCCGTTCAAAAATGGTATGAATTTGGTTGTGTTCCGTAATACCAAAAATGATGAATGAAAACTTTTTGTATTCTTCACATAGTATTGTTATTCTGTAACTAGACAATATAAGCTATGTTCGACCGTTAAGAACGCGTAAGATATTATTGTTTTTAATACGAATTAAATAGGAAGAAAACTGGTCTATTTTGGCATAAAAATGTGCAAAATGCGATTGTCTATATTTCGTTTTAGGTAAGTATTTTGAAAAAAAAAACAACGGCGGGACCTAGATAAATACGATTCAAATACAAATAATACAATGGTATACTGCAAATATGGTTGAATTAGAAATCATTTTGGTATTGCGTTTGTATGGGCAATTCACCCTTCCCCGGCCTCTTAACACATTCAAAAAGTGTTCGGTGTGCCGTGTCGACAACAAAAAGTGTCTATGTTTGCGCAGCGCCTTATTGTTTAGAAAAAATGTCTTGGATTAAGGACCAAAACCTAGGTAGAATCCTGCGGCTACATAGATACGATCCCGGTGTATCCGGGGTCTACCGGAAATGACCGGGGTCAGGCGGAGACTCCGTCCGAGGCAGCAAGCAGCCCCAGGCACCTAATGATCCCCCAAGCGGTATCCCGCGCACAATTCGCGTAACGGCATTGTTTCTGGTCGGTTCTATTTTTAACCGACTTCAAAAAAGGAGGAGGTTTTCAATTCGACTGTACTTTTTTATGTTTGTTACCTCGGCCTTTGCCCTGCAGTTTTTAACCGACTTCATAAAAGGAGGAGGTTTTCAATTCGATTGTATCTTTTTTATGTTTGTTACCTCGGTCTTTGCCCTGCAGTTTTTAACCGACTTCATAAAAGGAGAAGATTTTCAATTCAAATGTATTTTTTTATGTTTGTTACCTCGGCCTTTGCCCTGCAGTGGGGTCATGCAGGCCCATAATAATAATAATTGTTATCTCGGAATTTTTGACTGGATGGGTCCGATTTTCATGATTCTTTTTTAATTTGAAAGCTGGTGCTTCCCGTGTGATCCAATTTGTTCCAATTTTATCCAGTTCTGACAATGGGATCCATGAAAAAACTATATAATTGAAATAGGTTAATAGATTTTTAAGCTATTGCATAGCTTCTATCGCGGGCCTTGAGCGCGGGGACCGAATCCAGAAATTCCGTAACGAAAAAACCTCACGCTCCCCACTCCGACCGGAACAGCGGTGATACTTTTTAGTTTTGCCATCTATCGATGAATAGTAGAACTTTTAATGACTTTTTGAAATATGACATTTGTCTCTTTAGTTCAGCAACTCGCCTCTAGATGGCATTGCAATAGCTTTACCGCGGCAGTCCCCGAGTGCCACACGTCTTTTTTTTTAAACAAAATCAATTATCGCTTTATTAGTTACGTTACGACTATTGCTGTTCACCTACATACTTCTCATTTTCTCTTGGTTCCTTTATCACATTTACTTGTCTATATACTATTAAAGGAAATAAAAAATCTCAGATATTTAAATCAATCTACCATCAGATCCGAAATCAGATTGCACAAATTCACATAAACAGATAGTACGCACTTCTCAGCTATTTAAATTTACCTCGGTAAATTAGGTATAGCTGTGATATTATTTATTTAGAATTAACTATGATCGACAAAGCACGGTTGTCTGGTAGAAATCGTTCTTGAGCGATAAGACCGCCAATTGCCACATATTTTGTAATTTTTTATTTTGTTTGTAAATTATTTTTAAGAACAAAATAAAGAATTTTCTATTCATCTATCTTCCCAAAGTCATTTTACAGCAGCACTATTCATTTAAATTTATTTATTATTTAACTTGACTTCAACGATATTGTTCATATTTAATTTAAACTGATATATTTATTAATTTACCCGTTTTTAAACATTCCTTTTTTCATTACGGATGTAAGCGGGTTAACTGTATACCTTATTTGTGTTGGAACAAAACCAACGTTTCATCCCTTAACGAGGGACATCTTTAGGGTGAGTGCGGTTCTAGTAAAAAAAGAGCCCAAGCCTGATAATTGCCTATCTTGTCTGATTAAGGCTTTGAATCACAATTTGAGGAATTTTGATTAAGGTCTTCATGGTAAATTGAGGTAGGGAATCTCTTGTGCTCCTACGGGAAATACCTAATGAGTAAGTATCCCAAAAATGTATTAGGCTATGTGACTGGATTTTTTTGATTTTTCTAATCGATTACTTAGGTAAACTATTATTACTTACATAAACGAAAAAATATATAACAGTCAAGTAATTTTAAATTATTGTAGTAAAAACAAAAAGTAAAACCACACTCAGTTTCGGGTGAAAAAAACGCTGCCATGTTAGCCCTTGCATTTTGTGACGTCACGGTTCAACGGATCCCGTATGTCAACTCAAAGTCAAAACTTCATGCCCATACAAAAATGTTCAAGTATGACGTCACGCTTCACGTGCTAATAGCGTTGCGTTTAGACATTTTGCGGTTGAGATTTAAAATATCTACTTTTCAAAGACTAAAATTCATAAAAAAAAACGTCATAAAATACAAAAATAAATATAAGTACTTACAGATATATTTCTATATCAATAGAGAATATGTAAAAAAATATACTTAAGCTTTTTTGAAGTCACATGCATATAACCTATTGTACAGTGTCATATAAGGCCGGAGGCGGCCGGCGAGGTCAAGTGGTGCGCTGGCCGGCTGCGCTCTAACGAGGCGGTTTGACTCCCTTCCAAGACGCTGTAGCAAGCAAGCACCCTCGCACACGCTCTCATGTGCACATTACCGGACAAATCACCGCAGTACGCCGACCTCCTACATTTACCAGCCTGCTGCAAACTAATAGCTTTTAAATAAGAAGCACTTGACAGGCCGTTAAGTCGTGGGAAATTGCTGGGGAACAGAGGGTTTTGCCCAGCAGTGGGACAGTTACGATTGGAAATAATAATCCAAACTAATAGGTACTATAAATTCGAAAGTAAATTGTCTGTCTGTTCCCTATTCATGCCTATACGGCTGAACGGATCTTACTTAAACTTGACAGGGAGGCACTATCCCAGGGGACATAGGCTACTTAAAAAGCGCGTCCAGTTCTAACAATGGCATCCATAAGAAAACAATATACTTAACGTAAGTCGGTAGCTATAGTTTTTAAGCTATTGCATAGCTTCTATCGCGGGCCTTGAGCGCGGGGACCGAATCCAGAAATTCCGTAACGAAAAAACCTTGACGTTTGTCTCTTTAGTTCAGCAACTCGCCTCTAGATGGCATTGCAATAGCTTTACCGCGGCAGTCCCCGAGTGCCACACGTCTTTTTTTTTAAACAAACTCAATCAAATATATCCATGTTCCACGGTAGAGCTATTGAAACGAAACCTGGGCCAGTTGGCCTATAGAACTAATTTTATTTAGTTAGTTACTTGGTACTTCCATCAGTTGTATATAATATACCTAACTGTTGGTCCATAGAAGCACACCCCGTGACATTTAATACACAGCAGTTTACTTTGTAAAATTAACCTATCCCGAAGAAACATCAGTACGGACGGGCGGACACTGTGGGAAGGAGCCGTAAACAAAATTTCCAAGTTAATTAAGAACATAATGAATGCAAAAGACTTCCCTGAAATGTATTCCGTTGGAAAAGGCATCGTAAACAAAAAGCTTGACCTTTCCCCCGAGGCTCCGTCGAACAACAACTATTTCACTTCGAAAAGGGACACACTCAGGTGGAAAGTGAAAGAAAATTTGCTTTTATTTCTCAGTTAAAATACCAAATATACTATTTCCAGAAAATACTCTCTCGCTACAGAACTTCTAATAACAAGCGCATTTTTTTCACTAATTAGCTGATTATAGCTAATTATTGAAATATGGCTCCAGTCGGCAGAGTTTGATCCAAACTGCCGATCAGGCAAACAGAGCGTCTGCTCAGAACTGTGCTACTTTAAATTGGCTCTCACTCAAAATAAAGTTTCCTGCTGATTTTGCGGTCGGAGGTACGTACGGAAGTGATGTCGCGGAAACCAGCCAACATCGTCGATCGACCGAAAGCTTACCTTTACCTCGGAATTCGGATAGAGTACAATGGACGAGATCTAGTACTCATAACACAAGCTCTGCTTAGTTTAGGGCTAGATATAGTTGTATGAATTGTCGAAAAAAAATTGTTTCTTCATCGCCACTTATTTTTTTTATAACAAGTCTTTCCTCATTATAATAAAAGAGGAAAGATTTCTTTACAATAAGAGTAATGGATCGATTTAAAAAAATCTTTCATCATTAAAAAGCTTATTTTTCAAGGAGTGACAGTCTATATATTATCCCGGATTTCCCACGGGAACGGGAACTACGCGGGTGAAACCGCGAGGCGCTGCTAGTATTTGAAAATTAGAAGCCGCGGGTAAATGAAACTCGAATGAAGGATAACAACAGAGCAGAGCGAACATTAAATCCCCGGATTAGCAGCAGTCTCATTGAGTGAGAGTGGGACTTACCGCTGCGACTGTGAGCCTCTTACACACGGACTGTACCTACGGTGCGTCCCAGTCCCAATACACGGGCGGCAACTTGCCGGCTGTGAGGCAACTAGACTCTGTTCAAAGAGAGAACGTTACAGTCAACTAACACAATAAAAATTCAAGAAACAAGAACAAATTAGGTACACATCCCATCATATAGTTTACGAAAGGTAGGGAAATCATTTGTGGGCAATTGCGTACGATTCTATAACAAGCTTCCATTTGAAGCAACTAAGCTCCCTATTCGTAAATTTAAACTGTACATAAAACGAAATCTTATCAAGAAAGCCTATTTACTCCTTAGATGATTACATTAATGATGTTGATGCTTGGCCGGATGTCGCCCAGTTCCACACAGACAATAGTATGTAACAACATAAATTAGTTGTGTTAGATTTACTTAGGTATAGGTACTTATATTTATCTCGGGTAGCAGCGCATCCTGCAGAACGATTCTACCACCGAACGGCGATCCCCAACCCGCATGCCCAGCGTGGGGATTATGAGCATTACCCCATGAGATAAACACCAATGCGCTTATCAGGGGAGGCCTGCGTCCCGCAGTGAACTTAAACAGGCTGTTGATGTTGAGGTTATTTTTAACGTTTATCTTACCATATAGGAATGTTTATCCTAATTCAATATGTAGTTAAGTTTAATAATAATAATTATAAGTTATTAACAACAAAAAATATATGAATGTGATAGTATTTCAGAACTGCCGGTTGCTTCTAAAGTAAATAGTAACTTGAGTAGTAAGTAGTAACTTGAGACGTGTTTGAGTGGAATAAGTAGCCAGGTAAGTAAACTTCACAGGCAGGTAATTATAAAGATGACGCTATCATTGTTGTAGCATACATTTTTAGTGTCATTTATGTTCATGTTTACCGATTAGGTATTTTTTTCCTTGAAAATATAATTTTGCAGCTCCATAAAGGGAATGACGTCACATAAGACCGCCGCGCGTCGTTTCGGCAAATTACACGACTAGCGACATCGGCGTGTTTGCTGATGACTCCTAATGTGTTGAATCAGATGACGAACAATCATCACTCTATTTGAGCTGATGATTTAATATGCGAGAGGCGTGAGGGGTTTCCTTGTAAGACGTTTTCATTTGAATATTCCTGGACGTGAAAAGCCTTGCTGATAATCAGAGGGGCGAGTCTAATGGACGTTAGAACTAGACATGATCGTAACGTCTCATTTCATTCTATTTGGTACAGCGCGCAGCGCCTCGTGCGGACAGGGAACTACGCAAATTTCATACAGAAAGGAGATCTCATGATCAATACTCAATATATTTATTTTATAAAAACGATCGTAGTTTAACGAATTCATTACGGTTGTAAGCGGGTTAACTACGAATCTTATTTGTATTGGAAGAAATATTATTGTTGTCATAACATTGGTTGGCAGAAAATTATTATTTATTATATGTATATAGCTAAGCATCACTATGTGTACCCGTTGGGCGTATTAACAAGTGGAAGGCAGACTGAGGTTGTTTTTGGTAATAGTAGGTATGAACATGAAGGTATGGTATGATAGGATCACGTCTCGTTACCAACGCCAAAAAGACTCAACTCTCAGTTTATAAACGCCAATCACCTTATACGATATGATGCTACAACCACCGCCTTTCAGAGGTAAAAGGAGAGCCAGAGAGCCACCAGACTGAAATCATAATCCACCCAGGAATACTGTACTCAGCTGTTCGTCCGAGCAACAGAGCACTGCAAGCCAGAGGCGAGCTCTGCACGCTGCACATACAATATACAAGCTCCTTCGAGACTATGCAGATAAGATAGTAAATATCCGATGCAAGAGTAAATGGTTATGCATGTAACATGCATGCAGGCGCCGCGCCGCGCCGCGCCGGTGGATAGATGACCTCATCTCTCCGCCCGCACCAGCTCGTTTAATAACAGCGAGTGCCGGAGGTACCTACCTACTAGTCCCTATATCGTATCCATTTTGAATGGAGCATAAACGTAAACAAACCGCCCATACTTAACCTAAAATTCACTTTGGCGCGTCCTTTTATACGTATTTGCGCCCCGCGGCTTGGCTCCCGTAGAAATTTGTAACTCACAATCCCACGGGAACGAGATAAAAAGTATCATCTTGTCATGTCCGTCTCCTGGTTCTAAGCTACCTCTCCAATTTTTAGCGAAATCAGTTTAGCCGTTCTCGAGTTATAAATAGTGTAACTAACACAACTTTCTTTTATAATATAGATTTACATTACTTGTCGATTTTAGATCCTCTCTTCAATAAAAATTGATTACAATTATATCTGAAACTCGACCCCAAGCAAGTGATATTTTGTTATTTGTGTCGTACTTTGTTTACTAACATGCTTTATTAAAAATGGATAAACTTATTGGTAAGGTACTGTTTCAACCGGTCTTCGGAAATTGCAGCGGGGTCGGTTCGTGCTCCGCCGGTGAACATTGCACTTCTCTAAGATTATGAGATCGTATTTACGAGTAGATGCGATGCTTCTATGAGCTCTGGATAGAGTCGGATCGAATTTGATCAGTATCGGGAGTTATTCTTATTTGAAAAGCAAGAAGACAATAGAAATATATACTTAAGTACTCTTGGTATTTTAAGAGGAAAGATTTGATTGTTTGTTTGTTTGTATTCAATAGACTGCGAAACAACTAGACCGATTTAAAAAATTATTTCATCAAGGGAGTGACATAGGCTATATTTTATCCCGGAATTCCCACGGGAACGGGCACTACGGGAGTGAAACCGCGAGGTAAATTATTTATAACAGTAACTAACTCTACTAACTATCACTACCTGTATGCAAAATTTCAGCCCGATCCGTTCAGTAGTTTTAGCGTGAAGAAGTAACAAACAATGATCATTACAAACTTTCGTATTTATAATATTAGTGTGATAGTTTGATTATGTGATGGTACGATATTATCAAAGTAAAGCGATTGGTTAGTAGAAATTGGGCCCCATAACTGAGTAAAACTATCTGACAACTGTGAACGCGCTCACTTCATTAAAGTTTTTGTCAGAGATCGGTATCTTGCTCCATCTGACCTATCGGAGACAGATCCGCGTCTCATAAATCAGCGCTTGACGGGCGGGACAAAGACTGGAGCTGGTTTGAACCGGTTTAATCTGATTACCGATATTATCCCGGCAGCCCCGGTTGTCCGGGATTATCTTCTGAACCGGCGGATCACAACCGGCTGGAACTGCACTCGAGGGAAATTAGCCGCAACTAGTGTTCGATACAAATGATGATGTAATGCTTTTGTTTAGTTCCGTAATCCGGCTGCTCTGTTGGCTGCCACCTAACACCCAGCCGCCGCCGCCTCGGTCCGGGTAGCATCCAATAAGATTAGGCGCATACCCGAGCCAATATGACAGCGTCATCTATTTTATCATATTCATATTATTACGTTTAAAAAAGGAAATTTTAAAAAATCCATAGTACAGTTTGTGATATCTATTATAAGCTATTATTTACCTCATACATACCTAAGATTTTTTTTTTCTGTGTTCTTACAAAATGAAAATATATATATCCCTTTACTTTAATTTATTGCATATACATACATACTACATTATCAGGCACATAATTAAAGCATCAATTTTGTTGATTAAACAGAAAATGAAGGCTTTTGCTGAATACAACCAATCAGGTAGTGGTGAGACTTCACTCAACATATTGGCATCAGCAATTTCCCTCGATCCATAAAAACGAACGAACTCATATATTTCCGGGAAAAAATAGCAATCCTCGGTAATGATCAACTCGCCGCTTCATCGCAGCGTTTCAAATGATTGCTCCGACGTCCCACGTCCCACCCTTGCATGCAGCCTACGTGTATGACTGTATGTATGACTGTATGTAGGTGGATGTATTGTATGCGCTATTCAGCTTTTCAATAGCAATCGCCGGTTTCATTGCGAACCTTTGATTTGATGGCGCGCTTTCAAATGTACGCTGCATTCATAAACGATATTTAGTTAAGAGTATGTTCTGCGTTTACATTTTATAAAGCTACTGGTACCTACTGTGGTATTTGATACTCAGTTATTAGTTATGCAAATACATATAATATAAACTTTTGGAAAAAAAATCTGGAAACCGCAATTTTTATTAAATCACAATAAAAGCTTTTTGCATATCCTGAGAGAACTAAACCAATAGGCTACTTTCCCATGACCTTGTATGGCCAGAATCAAGGTCTTATAACTAACTGTACGGAACCCTGAGTGCGCGAGTCCGACTCGCACTTGAGGTTTGAATTGTAAACTCTGATACTAATAGTAATAATCACTGTGTTAATCATTCAGGACTGCGTAAGACAAAGCTTTTCTCACACACAATTTAAAAGAATTTTCACTTTTTACCCTTGTAAAAGACTTATTTAACCCATTTCTGATAAGATGGATGAATATTATGAGCTATATTACCAGTGCTTTCTTTTGCACGCGAAACTGATAGTTCCGCGATGACGTTTTCCGTTGTTCGAGAAGAGGAACAGAGCAGCGAAACTGTCTGTTCTAACGCATAGATTTGATCATGATTTCTCTCTTTTCTCATACTCAAGTTCCAGCCACATTTCCGCGGTTGTACCGCCGTTTCGCTGCAATACCGCGTTTGTTTCGCGTGTAAAACAATTATATATAAAAACAATTACTTGTCTAAGTGCTTATTTTGTAAGTCTAGAGAAATAAACGATTTGACTCTGACTCTGTATAGTAGCCCTAAAAGAAGTGAGTTTTTTCAATTCTCGACGTTTCGCTATAGTTATATATAGTATAGTTTTCGCTAATCGAACGGCTACAAGCATTTAAAAAGGGCTAAAAGTGTAGTATTGAGAACCTTGGTCCGCGGATTCGCTGATAACGGAACCGCTTACTAATGTGAGACCGCCTTAAACTATCGTTTAAGGCGGTCTCACATTAGTAAGCGGTTCCGGCCGGAGATTATCATCTCCGGCTCAGATCGCGGCGATAATCTATTCATAACTGTCATTCAAAGGGCCAGGTGTCGGCCAGGACAGGCATAACCCCTCCACTCATCGCAGTCATTTCACCGCATCTCTTCATCATTTTTCATAACAAGCCTTTGTCTCCACATCCACTGTGTGACACACAAAATGATCCTTAACCTGCAACGAATAAGGAGCTGACAAATCTCTATTCAATCCACAGGCTTTCTGTAATTCAAGAGGAAGCGAGCGAAAACGATAGTTAGTGCGTCGGAATAACAGCTACGGATGTATAAGCTTTCGCTGAGCTAAATTCAAAGGCTCGAAGGATTGCTCGGAGGCAAATCGCGTGTTTTTATACGTATTTTATTGCGGGCCGCGGTTGAGCAGCGAGGCGGACCCCTGCGACCCGGCGTGTCACTTCCACTCAGCTCACATGGAAAAGGAGCTTTATCTAGACTGGCAGTAGCTTGCTTTTAGACTGGCGGGCTGTTGCTATCCAATTACCCAGCCATAGCAGCGTAAGAATGAATGTGTAATTTAAGAATTGAGACAGATTTCGAAAAACTTACCCAGATTCAATTTAAAACTACAAGATTTATGTACAAATGATACACGAGACAGAAAGACGATTTACTATTACGTTATTTGAGACATTTGGAGTGATATTCCGGAGAAGGTACAACCTCTATACTATTTTTAACCGACTTCAAAAAAAGGAGGAGGTTCTCAATTCGTTTGTTTTTATTTATGTTTGTTACCTCAGAATTTTTGACTGGGTTTTTTGGTTGGATTTGCATGAATCTTTTTTTATGAAAGCTGGTGCTTCCCGTGTGGTCCCGTTTTAATTTTGTTTCGTTCTGACAATGGGATCCATGAAAATTCTTGAAAACACTGTAAAAATTTAAGTCGGTTTATAGTTTTTTAAAACAAAATTAATTATTATTGCTAAAGACTATAGGTTTAGTATGAATTTCAAAGGCACAGCCTACATATTCATTATAAAATCAGCCTGTATAAGGGGATCAAACATATCCATATTTTATCGCATGTTTTATGTAGGTATGAGTACTCAGTTTTATGTAGACTGTGTTAATGTTACACCCATCTCCCGCGCGACCTCAAACCGGAGAGAGGTCACTCTTGTGATGATGGAACTTATCGAGAGATCCTTATCCTAACGGCTTTCTGCAAATATTACCTGAAACAACGAAACATAAATTGTTAGAAAAGAAAAAATAGAGACAAGTTTGTTTACCAATAACTTTTGTAGTACATTGCATTATGACATTGCTGCTTGCAATACAACCGTCGTCGTCGGTATTGGAGTCCTAAGTATTATAGCCATCGAGCAAACGACATCAGATAGAATGCGATGTGCGGAGAACGTTGCAATAAATATGAAGTTATTGGAGTGCGGATAGGTACCCGAGAGCCTGACTGGCGCCGAGTGCAGGCTGCGTGAACACTCTGATGGAGAGCATCGAGGGTGCGAGCGTCTGTGAACGACCTAGTGGAAAGCATCATACGCAAAACTTGAAGAGAGTTTGCGAGGAACACCGAATGAAATAGGTCATCAATTTATAGGTACTGATTATAAGGGTTAGGGTAAAAATGTCACCGGACCATTTTTGTGTTACTTTTAATTTCCATACTTTGAGGGTAAGAATGTCACAGTCGAATCAAATATTTAATATTATAAGAGGAAAATTTGAATGTCAGTTTGTTTGAATTGAAGCTGTGTGGGCTTAGAATTTGCACCACCCCATCTCTTCCCGTGGGTGTCGAAAGAGGCGACTAAGGGTAACCACCGGGGCGGGCAGCAGCGCCCCCTGCAGAACAATTTTACCAACCCGCATGCCCAGCGTGGGGATCATACAGGCTGTTGAGCTTGAAGTAGTATTTGTATTCAATAGGTTACGAAACTACTGGACTGATTTAATAAAATATTACAACTTAAAAAGCTTACTTTTCAGGGAGTGACATAGGCTATATTTTATACCGGCATTCCCACGGGAACGGGAACTACGCGGGTGAAACCGCGAATCGCTGCTAGTATCTATTAAATTCTTCACGAAGTTCTTTGTAATAGATTCAATGACAAAGAACCTCGTGAAGAAACAATATACAATAATTGCACTGAATCAATAAATACTTGGGTTTAATTTACATTAAGCCTGAACTAGGTTCACCTGTGTGTTCAGTTCAGTAGTTCAAATTGTAGGTCGCTTTGAGTTTAACGGTATTTAGTAGGTAGAAGCAATAACATCATCGGTTAACATAAATTCAGTCCAATAGCAAACTATCGACGAGTGCCAGTGTTGTAGGTAGGGGAGGTAATTCAGCCCGCGCCACCTCCCACCGACAATATAAAATTCATGAACAAAAAACTCTCATTTCGTTCAGTTGTGTTCGGAAGCTCGTATTCATTTGTCGACCCAATTTTCAGTTCGATCAGAAAGAGATTACTCGACGCTGCTGTTCAAATAGCAAACATATAGAAGCATTGTGTGTACAGAGCAGATTGGATATTCATAGCCGCTCCGGTCAAATATATATTAAATTGGTATATCTTTTGAATATCGGACGAGTAGTGCACAATGCACAGCACTAAACCAATTTTCCACTTGAACGTGTAAATTCGCAAGGAGTTTACCTTTGTGAGCTACCCCTATCATGTATGTCAGTCATGCATGTGCATCGTCCTACATCCCGATTCCTGTTCCAAAGATATTTCAGCGAGTTTACATTTAAATCCAGCATAAAGCTGCAGGATCTCTATTATTATAGGTTCAAGTATGGCGGCTATTTCAGATTCCACTGCGGGCTGCAACCCAAATAGCATACTGCATATGGAAAGGCTAAATCCAAATTATACTATCACGGTAACGGATGTACTCATTGCTAGGCAACCTAATCCGGGAAATTCTACTTTATGCCTTTAAAGTGGTCCAGAACGAGCGTCGGACTAAATCGCAAAACCTAAGTTATAGATATCGATATAAGAATTATATTGAAAGAACTGCGGATGGTATAAAAATAATTTATGCGCTAGGCTGGGTTTTAATACCCATTAACCGAAGAGCAAGGCAAGCTAGCAAACTTTATGCAAATTTTTTTGTTAGACGTCGGAACGTGTATCGCCTACTTCCACCAACCCAAGCGAAGTCTTTTTGTCCTAAGCTATTGTTGCCGTTTAGTGTTATTATCTTGTTGCGGGTTGTTAAGCTATCCAGCGTCTGTCTGTTCGTCGGGGACATGAATATGCATCTCCATTTAATGGCGCGCTCCGTTAGCTCCCTGGCATCTCGGCGACGCGCTCGAATCTCTTTGTCAAGCGAGGACATGCTGCCTTCAGGAGTATGGAAATAGCTGGGTGCAATGATGTGCAACACAGACTTTACTGGGAAACTGGTGTTGCGCTTAAACTCAATCGAACTGCTACAAAGTGTGCCTGCTTGAGTAGAATAAGAGATAGCTATCGGAGACTTTGATATAACATACATTTATCATCTCCTTTGTAAATATAGAAAACGATAGTGATCTTTCTTATTATTATTATATTGTTATACCTGGTTAAATTTTAGATCAAATTCCAATTTCTTTATAGTAATATTTGTCAAACACCATAAAACATTTACAAAATAAAGGTACTTAAAATAGATTCTAAGGCTATGACTCTGACAGAAGACACCGTATACATATAAAATTCGTGTTGTATTGAGGCTAAATGATATTACTATGTCAGGTCATATTAATACGGATGGTATGTGGTTTGTATGAAATCGTATATCAGGAAGACACCTCCACCTCCGTCACGCATCACGCC
Organism: Eupithecia tripunctaria; assembly: GCA_955876795.1. Lineage (NCBI taxonomy): Eukaryota > Metazoa > Arthropoda > Insecta > Lepidoptera > Geometridae > Eupithecia > Eupithecia tripunctaria. The sequence goes on from OY041624.1 coordinate 10,466,620, forward strand.
CGGGCTCTGAGCTCGCTCCGCTCCCGAATTAATCACTGTCAGGAAATATAATAGCCGCATAAAACACCCGAAAAAGACAAAGCAAGAGATCCCCCGATGAAAGAATAGATTGCAAGCGGGTGGAAACTCGGAACCGTTTTATAACAGACTAATTAATTCCGCTTTTAAACCGTCGTTGTTGGAATAGTTGGAAATGAAACCTGAAGCCTGTAATTAGCCGGAGCAAAGAGAACAGAGGAAAGGAATAAGTGATTGCTGGCTGCAGTCTGTGGGGATCATAACCTGTCGGTTGGTTGGGTAAACTTACTATTTGAATGAGCATTACCTCTTGTCTTAGTTTCAGAAGAAGCTGTGATGTTAATCATTTGTACTGGAAATGTGATAAAAAAACTAACAAACTAAAAATATGTAAAGTGATATTGACATTATGGGCTAGAGAGTTTTTACGTATTTCCGAGAAGGTAATTTAAAGCAATACTGCAGATTCTAACTTTACCTAACATTGAAGCATCGTCGATATAGCATGACACTGATTTAGCATGCGCAAATAGCCCTATCGTATCCTGTAAGTTAGTCATCTATTCCGTGACCGGAATCAATACGTACTGCTAATGGTACCTACTTCGCTAGACGCATGATCTAATGTTATGAGACTACAATAGATAGCCGGTGCATTTATATGGACAGAACTGATGGGTGAAGTGATATGCTAAGTGATTTGTTCAATGCTTTTGTCAATGGTAGTTTTTGGTCAACATCAAAGATCTTAGGTAGCTTACTACGACGCCATATTTTTTTTTATTCAGAAAAATCTAACGGCATACAGCATAAGGAATCAGTATAAGAATACGAAGTTGAAGTAGTAACTCCATAACTTCAATACAATTTGAAAAGACGTATCTATTGCCATTTATAAAGAAATTCGTATTTGAAAAAGTTGAGTTGAGATATTTGAAGAAGTTTTCTGTCCGACATCGAAATGTCTGTCTACCAAACCCATAGAGAATAATAAATAGCCACTTTGAAACTTTGCTTTAATGAAATTTCCCCAAATTCCGATACCTCTGAGGAGCCGACTCAAATCCTTCCGCACATCAATTACGGACCTCTGGCTCAGAGCACTCGGCGTGGAGGAGCGCCTGTGCCACTCAACGTCCACGTCGTCGGCTACGATACTATCAGATATTACATCCTCACCTCCTCTTAAGCAACTAAAAGCTACTCTTTTCGCTTTATTCTGTGCTAAAAGTAAAACGACTTGCAAGATAATAAAGAAATAATGCTGGACAATTCACATAGCAACATCTAGCCCCAAGCATTTTTTGTAATCGTAATGTCAAATAAAGTATTTTTTATTTGTATTTGTATTAAGCCTACTAGATAACTGACATGTTTAATAGGTATAATACATTACATAGACAGGTTTTTTTTGTAAACACCCAGAACACTTGAAACAATTTTATCTGCGGATCGTACAATAATTTGTCCCGAGGCAAAGCCGCAATCACCTGCGTCGCAGGCATTGATTTATTAAAAACGAAGATGAGGCACTGGTTGCTCGAAAGTGGCAACCTCAAATTGTGTAAAATTGTGTTCTCTCACATCAGTCATCGTCTGACCGGCGGCACGGGCGGTCGTGATTCGCGTGAAATATTGTTGTCTCAGTCTCACTTCGGTCCTAGATACGTCTTTCCGTCTTTGTTCTTCTTTGTATTGCACAGGACTGGAAATATAACTGTGAGTGTATGTGTTTGCGTGTAGTTGTAACACATGCCAATTTTTGAGTAAGCGCTGGGAGAACGTAACCTATCTTCCCTTTTTCTATCAATGGTCGCAGGCGGACCTTCGACAGACGTCAGTTTGGACAAGATCAAAGTGGCCTTTCTGTTTTAGTATACAAGTACTAAGTCGAGCAAACATATATAATATGCGAGTGAGACTCCTCCATCACCGCACTCCTCACTGATCTGTGCGCCAAGGTTCGATAAATGCGTCCCATTTATATCGGAACAACCCACTTGGCTTTTTAATTGTCAATCAATCAGAGAGTGCGTTACTTTGCCGGTGGCTCGGTGGTTGCGTTGATTGCCTCCTCGGTGAGAACCGGCACCTGTTGACGGACAGTGAAGACCTTTCTGGTTTGCTCCTTCAAAACGAGCCACTTGGCGTAATTGGACCTTAGGACAAAAGTGTGCACAAGTATTTCAACTCAATCTACAGAGCAACCAGGAACAAGTCGGACGGTCTTGGGTTTGCTTTTCATCTTTTATTTTTTTTTCATAATTAAGTAATAGCTACCACAAGAAACCCTACGGAACGTGGGCTGTAGGATCATTGCAAGAAAAGCGCTCATTCCATATTATCTAGCTAGGCACTGTCATTTGGAAGTTGCTTGAACTACCCAGCTCATTGGTCCCTTATGGGTACTCCTGAACCGTCTGGCACATCCTGTTACGTAATTAGTTAGCGTAGATTAATAGTTGGCGGTATTTAAGTTGGAGTGCAATCGCAAACATTTCAATCAAAAGCAATCCGTTCATCTCAGTGGCTCTCTCAGAGGGTTGTATCGGCGAGTTCGGTGGGAATCGTCACCTGTTGAGGTAAGCTCAGATGGAAAGGCTTTAATTTCCATTCCGCGTGCAATTCCTGACTGTATTTCCGGTTTCGCGTGCGTTTTTGCATGCATGAATATGGAAATTGCTTGCCTGTGGCTATTCTGCATTTATGACAGACGCTTCAATTGCATTTTATACAGAGTACTCAATTTGGTACTGTACCTTCAAATTATACTGTCCCGTTTGCGTATTTAGTTAAAATAGCAGAAGGCTTAATTTAAACTTCGTGATTATTATCAGGAATTCTACAAACAGCAAGCACTTCATGAGCATTTGATCGAAGCGTTCGGCTCGACTCGAAGTAATAGTTCGTAGCCAAAGCAAACCTTCGTTGGAACAATTTCTAGTTCCTCTGTGGTTTGTAATTGGCTGAAATTCTCATCAGCAAATTGAGTTTCCTGTTGATTGATGTTGGAAATTGATGAATCTTCTCCGGTTACGTAACTTTAGAGTTTGGGCGGATTCCCGGTAATATTAGTCGGCATCTTGGTTAGCCGTAGTTAGTTAAGCTTATGGCTTTTGTAAGCAATTATAAACTTAGTGATCTTGGTTTATCTTGGAAAGGGTATTGCTACACGTTTCCAAAGGTGTATGTCGCGACGGAGTAAAACGGAGTAGAGTGTAGGTATGACGGCAACATCCATAACAATCGCATTACCTCCCCGGTCACGTGCAGAAAGGACGTGCCCTGAGGAACTGCAACTTTCGATCTGAGAACATCGCAGGCACTTTACGTCTCTGGCGTGAAGACAGGGTCTTGTCTGATATGCAAGCACTAACTGTACCCGCTAGCTAGTCCCTATCAGTGAGGACTTGCCAAAATATAAGCTCTACTGTTGTTCTATTTTTGTTATCTCGTAAAAAATCATAGAATTAGATAATAAAGACAGATTAGCACCCGGAGTCTTCCTATTACGCAAAGTTAGAAGTGGGAAATTAAACAATACCGGAAACTTCCTATCTCGACCATTTACAAAACAAAAACTTATTAACGTTCCTAATTCACGAAGAGCTCTCAGGATTCAACAATTAAGTTAGGAGTTCTTTTTTTAAGATGCTCGTGAAATTAAGAGAAATTATAAAAAGTAACAACTGATGGTTATGATGATTACACAGATCAGAAACCTTGTTTTGTGAGCTGTTCAAGAACATTTTAAACTAACTTTTTTTAGAATTATTATTTAATTACAACAATAAGACAACGTGGCCAATTTGATGCCATTTTATAGACTCTTTTCTGCTTGCGGCTTTCCGCGCGTTGTTTCTATGGACAGCTCTACTCTACTCTACTCTTTTCCTACCCCACGGGAACTGATTTATGGGATAACACGATGTTTTATTCCAGAACTAACTCATCCTGTAGCGATAATTATCAATAAGCTTACTCGGGCTGAAATTTTACATCCTCACTCAGTACCTAGTTGGCGTAAAGAAGTAACAAACATTCATCCATCCAAACTTTCGCATTTTTATTAGGTCCTTACATATGAAATTGGCGTTTTGTATGGGAGGAACAAAAAGTCGAATATTTTTTAATATAATATATTTAATTAATCAAAGTATGAACCATTATTTTCTATGCACTTTTGCCATCTTATAGGTAGTTCATTGATCCCTTTACTAAAAAAACCAGTCGGACGGGAATCAATAAAATCTTTGAAGGCGATTTGGACTGCCCCATCGGAGTTGAATTTTTTCCCTTGCAAGAAGTTATCCAAATTTCGAAAAAAATGGTAATCTGTTGGAGCAAGGTCCGGGGAGTACGGAGGATGTCTTAGACTTTCCAATTGAAGCTCTTCTAATTTAGTAGCCGTCTGTTGCGCAGTGTGTGGTCTAGCGTTGTCGTGAAGCAGCAGTGGCGTGGAGCGATTGACCAGCCTAGGTTGTTTAGCCGCTAGCTTTTCCATCATGGTTTGCAATTGCTGACAATAGACATCAGCCGTAATAGTCTGGCCAGATTTGAGAAAACTGTAATGAACAATACCGGCACTAGTCCACCAAACGCTTACAAGTAACTTTTTTGGGGTTAATTTTCGCTTGGGGCAGGATTTGGCTGGCTGGCCAGGATCCAACCATTGCGCTGAGCACTTCCGATTTTCGTAAAGAACCCATTTTTCATCACAGGTAATGATTCGGTTTAAAATACCTTCATTATTGTGCCGGTTTAGTAATGTAACGCAGCAGTCGACGCGCGTTTGCCGGTTTGCTTCAGTCAATTCGTGAGGTACCCACCTTTCAAGCTTTTTAATCTTCCCAATTTGCTTCAAGTGAATTAAAACAGTTTTATCACTAACATCGCAGCCTGCAGCTAACTCGGACGTGGTTTGCGATGGATCCGCTTCCACAATAGCCTTCAACTCTTCATTATCAACTTGAGTCTCAGGCCGTCCACGGGGCTTGTTCTGCAGGTCGAAATTTCCAGAACGAAAACGTTGGAACCAAAAACGAACTGTGTTTTCTTTTGCAACACGACCGCCATACACATCATTCACCCTTCGAGTTGTTTCCGCAGCACTAGTGCCACGGCGGAACTCGTACTCGTAAATAATGCGATATTTTAAGTTTTTCATTTTGTAAAATGAGTGACGCAAACAGAAAAAAACAGAAGAAAAAAAACAAATGAATGACGATCATCGAAGCACAAATACATGAGTCTATAGCTGTACAAATTTGAATTTGGAATTCCTTACCAAAGAGGAGAAATTTGTGATTAAAGTGGCCAGTACGAAAAACGCCAATTTCATATGTAAGGACCTAATATTTAAAGTGTGAAGAACAGAGAGACCAAGAATAATGTTGCCATTACTTCCAACCATTCTTCCGCGGCACGTACTCGCATATTGCATTATTTCGATCACTTTAGCTCCCTTAGTCAGAAACAGAGCGCGCCATTTCAACAATCATCCACTCAGTTGATCACGAAAATTGTTTGGGAGGCATGCAGGGCGCGGCCAATTTGATAGACTCTCGCTTCAGGAGACTGCTTCTGCATCATTAGTTCTTCTGAAGTCGAAGAGACGCGGAGACGCGGAGAACTGCTGAGGAGTTCCTATCAATTAGCACTATCGATGTGCGGAACTTCAGACAATTGGGGTCCTGTTGTTAAGCCATCTAATAGTTGGTATAGAGCCCAACACAGGTCAAAGCAATAGATAACTAATATTATATGTTTTGTGCCTAGTGAATTCAACGAAGCGTTTTGAATAGTTATCTAGTTGAAAGTATTTAAAGCGAACAACAAGTCTCACAACTTAGCATTACTTTGCTCTTTTTCGCACGGACAGAGGAAATAAATCTTGCCCTAAAGTTTTGAGATAAAGTCCACTTAAAAGTAGCAAATATAGTAGCTATCGCTATCTATACAGGGTGGGGCAAATTTTTGGCCCCTTAACTACCGTTTCTTTTGTGGTTAGAAGGTTTTTTCTTAGGAACCTTCAATTTAATTTTGAAGAAAAAGATATTTTAATTTGTAGTTTTTTGAAAACAAGTACCTACGGTTCGCCCAAAAAATTACATTTGTCAAAAATAACAAGTTGGTCGTAATCGACTCTATTTCCAACCAGGAACACTTTTCCCAAAGTAACATACCAAATCAAATCGTAAGTTTTGGCAATAATTAAAAATAACTATTTCCATACATTTTCTATAAAAAAACGAGTAAGTGAAAACAACAATGTCACTCATTCAATGGTTCTTAACTTAAACTCGTAAGTAACTACTTAGTTCGTTGGCTAAATTTAAAGGCATGTCAGGAATTAAGTTTTTACTTTTATTTAAATCAAGTTATTTACTTACCAAACCATTTATTTTAAAGTTTTTTAAACTTACGCGATCAGAACACATTATTATAAATATTCACGGGTACATATTTATCGCCTTTATTTACCTATTTTCCCGACGTTTCAACAGGTTACTTATTTTTTATTTAAATCATGTTATTTACTTACCAAACCATTTTTTTATTTAAACTTAATTAAAAATGACGTTTGTCAAAGGTAGGTAGGTATTTTCCTTATTTTGGTCTGGAGACATTTTTACGTACATATAAACCATCGTCGTTGTTAGAGCGAACATGGCTAGGGACATGAGCCTTCAAAATTAGCCTACCAACTTGAAAAAGTAGTTACATACGAGTTTAAATTAAGAACCATTGAATGAATGCCATTGTTGTTTTCATTTACTCGTTTTTTTATAGAAAATGTATGGGAATTGTTTTTTTAACACTTACGATTTGATTTGGTATGTACTTTGGGAAAAGTGTTCCTGGTTGGAAATAGAGTCGATTAAGACCAACTTGTTTTTTTTGGCCAAATGTAATTTTTTGGGCGAACCGTACTTTTAATCAAAAAACTAAAAATGGCAATATCTTTTTCTTCAAAATAAAATAGAAGGTTTCTAAGAACAAAACCTTCTAACTACAAAAGAAACGGTAGCTACCCTTAAGGGGCCAAAAATTTGCCCCACACTGTATAGTAATCTCTGAAAAAACAGCCTTAAAAATATGAATGAACTCGTATCTCTTAAATATACAAATGTGGTTGCGGTGAGGTTGCGGTTTCAACTTTGGGTTAAAAATACAATTGATACGACGCATTTAGATTCCAGGATACCAAAAAAACTAAGCGCCTACTCGTGTAGGTACCTTACCTACCACCTTTGGATGATATAGGTATAAGTTTTTTAAAGATTTACATTTAAAGGACTTGTGGGTAAAACTTTTGGGTTTATCGTAAACATCAAGATGGGTCCTACATCAATTTTATTCGTGAATCGATCTCGGGGTAGCTTTAGGATCCCTTTCATGTTCAAAAGGTAAGTTGGTCAGAGAGTTCAGTACAAAAGCGCACCGTGACAGTTTTCGCAACTTTCCGCAGCGGAGTGGGAGTTTTTGTTGACTTGTCGCTACAGAGCGCCCAACTTCGGTAATGGCGTGCTTCAAATTCTAAATGTTGCTTGTACTCGTGCACTTTTTCGTGTTTCGAATCGAGTTTTTTCAACTATTCCCCGGGTATTTACGTCGGGGTTAAAGTTACTCTTTATGTAATGAACAAATAGCTCGGGGGGACGACAAACGTTCCTCTGGTCAACATGTCTCGTTGCCCCGCGCGGCCACACACAATATTTATTCAGAACATGGAATGTCAAGCTCTACATTTGTTTTAACTTTGATCCCTCATTACTCTTGCTTGTCCCCATCTAATCTTGAAACAATTTCTTCGTTTGACTTCTTCCTTTGATCTCGTAAATGAATTTAAGGTCTTCGTGGTTGTTTGTCACAGCTATTTATGTTTCTGTTGACTTCTTAGAAGTTGTTGACGGGTTGGTTTTATCGGAGTTTCATTGTTCATGAGTGTACACCACAATACTTCGCATATGCGAGTTGGAACACACTCCGCGAATTAAATCCTCGTTGTGGTCGTACGTACCTACAACATTTAATCAGTTTACTGGTAATCGGAGCAGCGATCCATCACAGCGCTGCACACAGCGACATCGAAACTAGGGCATCATACCACGAAATACTTTTACAATGAGTCCAATATCAAGTTTACAGATAGCGTGTGTTTCAACGCGTACAGGAATAGACGGACGAGTGAGTCTTGTAAAAACAGACGGTTTCAGAGACTGTTAATTGCCGACCCTAACCTGCCCTAAGGTTGCCGTGGCACGGCTGTGATTGATGCATCACAGAAACCACACTATAACATTAATGTTCATGTTATGATTATCGCTTTAATACGATCATTTAGTTTTACGGCTGCACCGGTGGTATTGCGGGATGATTTCAGTTACACAAATCTAGTGTCAGTGAAATATTAACAACTGCCTCCTGTCCGTGGCTTCGCACTTGTTGTTTCCATAGAAATGCTGAAAGGTTATTTCTATCCCATGGTTGTTGATTTATGGATGAAAAAGTTATTATGTCTGTGTTTTATTAATGGTCGACCTACGCGAAATTTCAGCCCGGTCCATTTAAACACGTAGAAGTTACATCCTTCCATCCAAACTTTCGAATTTATAATATTACTGTATGTGATAGCTAGCATTTTTGCTTTGATAGCTTCAATCAGTATAGATAGATAGATGTTCGAATGTGATTTGTTACCTCCGTAAAGCACAGCGTTTCAGTACCTCCCCGTCGCCATCGCTGGCAAACTGCCCAGCAGTTAACGTATCGAAGCTATTTCACAAGACACGGAGATGTTCCTAGTGTAGTGTACTGTACCCTGTCGACGATAACCTTTCGACAGTAGGTACCCATTCAAATAGCTTGCAGAAGCGTTGGGAGCCGCGATTCTATTTAATGTCGTCATTTCCAGTCCGTAAATGTCTTCACAGTGCTGAGAGTGCTCCCAGATGATACGGTATGTCATAAAATATAAAACAATCAAGATACTTTTTAAGTATCTTTAAGATCTTAAAAGATGGTCGAGGTGTTTTTACTATGGAAGCATAAAAAACTTTATAAGGCGAAAGTCTAAAGTCTGAAACTACGACGTTAAATCAATTTGACGACAAGGCTCACTCGCGCAGCCTCCAAAGGAAAGAAACCTGTGGAATATTGTCGGGGCTGATGAGGTGCAGCTATAAAGCCTGTAATAAGTCGTAAAAGTTGAGATTTCAATCAGGTTAAGCCCGAGAACATAAAACTCAGTCCATTCGGAAAAGCAATAACTGTGATTGATTTGTGCCTATTGTCAGATGCTGGGCTCATTCGACTGCTGACGCCTGTGGCCTGGAGGGACTCGCTGAGTGCTCTACTGTAGAACAGTTGGATCTGTGGGGTTAGTGTCAGGTCTACTGAAAGGGAATGTAAATCTGCTCCCATCTACATGTGTAAGTTTTGTCATCAGTTACCCAATCGTATTTATTTTATCCCGGACAATCCACAGCATTATCTAGTACCAAGCTAAGCAGAGATTGTGTTGTGGGTACTATATGACTAATATAGGTACATCATAGGTATAACATTGTTACAATACTAGGTAATTTTTTTACGATATGGAAATACTCAGAACACCCGGAAAATATTTGCAGAATTAATTTCGTTTCATGTGAACAAATGATTTGCTTACTTAGCTCAATCGTTTCAGTTGTAGGTACATAGGAGAAGTGATAGTTAGTTCTAATTTGTTTCTATTGTTTGATTGTAATTTTCTTTGTATTTTTGTTTTACTTACTATATTACACCAATCCATGTAACATTATAATTATGAGCACACTTCATCACACACACACCAAGGCAGGCTCGGCGGCGCAACCGCGGTGAAGGGCGCTCACATCGAGTGCACAATGCAATCCAAAGCACCATTTCACAAACTACTTCACTTATGAATATCGTTTAGAACGGGGGCGCCCACCTGCCCCTAGCTCTAGCACCCCCAGGCATATTAAACGTGTACTAATTAGCCCGGAGATCCGCGGCCATTCGCGCCGCTGCACGCCACTCCAGGGATTATGATAAGAGGTTTGTTTAAATTTCATCCTCGCGTCCTGGCTTTGCATTATGGTTGATTGTTTCGAGTAGCCGCGAGATTTAAATTATTTTGTGGAATACTTATAGATTTTTCTGCTTGTAGTTTTTGTAGATTACTTTTAGTTTTTTCTACAATTAATAAAACCAGCGGAAAAGTAATTTGACACAAATCATAAACCATTTTCTATTGTGCTTGTGAAACAAATTACTTTGTTTCACTAGTGTTTTCGGAACATTTGTGAATATAAGAGGTTTCCAGCTAAGAATAAGCATTTTTCCGAATGCTCTCAAAATACAATTGAATCGACATTGGTTTTACCATGGGTTCATAGAAAAAGATTCAAGATTTGCGGCAAAATACATTTCCATTAGTTTTATTCATATATATATATATTATACATGTTAAGTTTTATATAGAAAAAAAAAACCACAAAAATGTATTTCACGCAAAGTCGAAACGATCACCGTCATGGTAATCCCGCGCCCGCAACTTAAAACAACTTGTTCTCTGCTGCGCTTGATGGGCACTCCACAACTAGTACTCGACTCAGTCCGTACCTGGAACAAAAACAAGGTAAAGTTAGCCATGTTAGTCGACAACTATCAAACTGTTAAGATAAGCTTGTTTGTAGTTTCCTACTCAAATCAATTACCAACTATTTTAGTTATAACCGGAGTAGTTTGCGACGAACAGTGCTGATATTTTGCGAGGCATATAACATGATAATAAAAAAATAATGCCAGACAAATAATGCATGCGTGCCATTTCACGGATAGATGTCAAGTTATTGTTTATTTAAAAGAAAATTACGCAACTTATTAAAAACTGGTATAAGGAACTAACTAATATCAGTAATACCTTAAAAAAACAAATTAGGTGTAACACTCTTTCTCTCGTATTTTTTTTAAATTTTGTTCACACACTCATGGAATCAAAGAAAAAAATTAGGTTGCTAATGCAGGTACTTAATTAGTTTTTTACCACGGGGATCCCGTCAGTACTAGGCCTAATTCGACAACCAAACCCGTTAGAGTCGCCCTACAAAACATTACAATAAAGCGGTCTACGTAAAAACAATGGAATGGTGAAAGAAAGGAGAGGCAGCGATAAGAATGACGGCGAGGCGCGGTGCAGGCGCACAGAGACGTACACAGTACACACGGAATGTAGGGCGCGGTGCAAGAACTAGGCTATCAACGTATCAACTCACTTGACGTCGCGCTGCGCCCTCTAGGGTTCACACTAGGTAAGTACCTACTCTTTAATCACGATGGTCGTTCGACCACTTTATGAGTGTTCAGAGTGATTTTCTTTTTCTAAAGAATTTAATAGACGCATTATGTGGTCACGTTTTATTGATGTAATGGTAACAGGTGATATGGAGTGAGAGCGCGACTAAAGGGATATCGAAATTGGGAAAAAGATTAAAATAAATAATGAAGGAGCTTTATCTAGCCGCTAGTTAAATAGATCTTGTGTTATGGCTTTTGAATGACCTTAAATACAATGCATTACGTAGATTGAATTTAGTTTGGTTTTCGCTCGAATCGTTTTTTTAACCGACTCCAGAAAAAGGAGGAGTTTCTCATTTCGACTGTTTTGTTGTAGTGTTTGGTGGTACCTTAGAACTTTTGACTGCGTGGACCGATTTTCATGATTCTTTTTTAAATGTGCTTCCCGTGTGGTCCCATTTTAATTCTGACAATGGGATCCATGAAAATTCATGAAAAAACTATAAAAATTTAAGTCTGTTTATAGTTTTTTAATTATGTTAACCAAGTAACTTAAAGCGATGCGTGACCCCAGAGCTGATGAGTATCTAACGCAGCGCATCAGCGTTGCCTTACAGCGGAGCAATGCAGCCAGCGTCTTGCGGACGCGACGACTGCTATTGATATCGATCCCCTGTAGATTGTTTGAGTTGTTGTACATTTGCCACAAATTACATGCAGTTAGCTCAATTGTTGCAATTCTAAATACCTATAGGTACTAGTTCTAATTTGTGTCTATTATTGTAATAATATTTTTATTAGTCTGTTTAAGTGGCAGCCCTCAGGAGACAGTGGTGGCAGATAGGCGCCGCCGCACCGCGGAATGCAGCCGCATGAGGCTCCGTACAATCGTGTGCCTGCCACCCCGCGCCCCGCCCCGCCCCGCCCGCCCTGCATACAGCCCCGTGTTTACTTACGAGCGCCTCAAACTGCTTACAGATACATATCTTACGGACCGCTGCTTTCTGTTCAGACAGGATCAAAGGCAACCCAGAGACAGGTGGTAGTTGTAGTCGAATTGATGGATCCGGCGTCTCAGGGTCAGGGGAATGATTAGATGCAGGACTGTAAACGGCTGAACTGTTTTTTTTATTGTTGATGGACGCGCGTTTGGCTACCAACTCACTTTAAGAAAGCGAAGATGTAGACTAAGATGAAGCACGCTTATCAAGAACGAACTTAATACTATACTCGTAAGTGTACACTTAGAAAAGGTCAAATCATATTAAAAAATACACTGACACGGAAATAAAGTGGTATTTTTTATTTCGGTCGCTTCGGTATGTAGACTAAAGTAAGGAAACGACGAAGAAACCTTTAGCCTATTAGTTGTTTTTTTTTTAGTTGGAGCAAGGTTATTGATATCCCATGGGATAAAATTAAGTCGATGGTTTATTCTTGGACTAGAACTATGCAAAATAAGCCAAAAGGCCTAGTACGGGGATTGTTGTCTAGAAAAAAATTATGTCACTTTGTTATCGAATGCGTGAAATGTTTGAGATACATTCCTTCAACTTCAATATAATTGATCAGGAAAATAGATTTCTTACTTCTAATTCTAACATAAGAATAGATAAGTCTTTTACTTCTAAGTATACATATAAGCACTTGAAAAGTGATTTCGCAACATGAGACAAGTTCCTCGAGAAAAATAACAATATTCGTGAAAAACTCCAATCTGCAAGAACACCTTTTAAATTAAATTAGGTAGGTAACTCTCGAAGTGAAACGTGAAATCTTACAAACTGTAAAACAAAGAATAAGAAAATGTTTCTGAGTAAAAGGTAAACTTTTCTGATTTAAAGTACCATAAACATTTAATGTTTATTACAAAAAACTAATTAAGAAGCTACCTACGACTCAAAACATAAGTTTATTTTTACACCATAGAACTCCAAGAAATTATTCAAGTTTTAGTGTTTTAGTAGAGATCCCCAATTTTATTATTTTCTAGTAATAAATATAACATAAGTTGTTACTTTATTAATGCAGTATTAGAATGGTCAAAGATTTTGTGAAATCAGTCTGGTAGTTTCTGACTTTATTCGATATGGGTACAAACAATAATTAATTACCACTTCATTGAAGAATAATTTACGCAGAGTTGCAGATTTGGCCTAGACAAGAAGTCGCTGCTCTATAAAATAAAGTCACGTTCAATGTATCGAATGCGCAAACAGCGGTATTTGAACAGTCAAACAAACACACAATTGATATGCAAATGAACCTCGCGCTCGATGTATCAACAATCACATCACGGTAATATTGCCTAATGATAATTAACAGCGAGTTAATTACCATGAGCTGTATGGTGCTGGCTTAGAATTTGAACCACATCAACTCTTCCCGTGGGTGTAGTAAGAGGCGACAAGGGATATTCACCGGGGGCGGGCAGCAGCGCCCCCTGCAGAACACCCCACCGAATTGCGATCCCCAACCAGCATGCTCAGCGTGGGGATTATGGGCATTACCCCTATGAGATACACCAATAATGCGCTCTTCAGGGGGGCCTGCGTCCAGCAGTGGACCAATATAGGCTGTTGAGGATAATTAACAGGGGGGACGGGATCAGTGCGCCCCGCGCTGCTGTGGACAGTGCGGGGCAGTCAACTGGACAATCTATCTAAGTAGATATGTATGTGCTTCTGCTAAATGAGGGGGTAATACTACCTCTATATGATTGCAGTATTGAGGGATAGATGTTTGGCCGAAGCTGACTTTTCTACTTAGTGTGACTCAACCAAACAAGATAAAGTATGTGTCGTGTCAAATAAACTACTTGGATTTGGGTTGGTGTAGTGTTTGTATTCTCAGAACAGTGTGAGTGCGGGTTACTCCACGATGTGTCACCGTCGCGCGTCAGGGGCTGCGGTGACAGGTCCTACATATTTGTCGGCGGCATATTAATGACCTCGTCCATTTACAGCTCGCTTACTCACAGGGTACATCCTTCACTCAGACACTAAAGAAACTTACACGAAGCTGGACTGGAGTTCATACAACGTGTAGCCTTGATTGCTAGCTCTTTGGTGCTGGCTTAGAATTTGCAACACTCCATCTCTTCCCGTGGGTGACGTAAGAGGCGACTAAGGGATATCCACCGGGTGGCGGGCAGCAGCGCCCCCTGAAGAACAATTCTACCACCGAACTGCGATCCGCAACCCGCATGCCCAGCGTGGGGATTATAGGCAATACATCTCATTAGATAAACACCAATATGGTGCTTATCTGGCGGAGGCCTGCGTCCAGCAGTGGACCAATACAGGCTGTTGAGGTTGAGATGGCCTCGGTAACCAAACATCACGCCACCACTCGAACACTCTCATATTTGACGATCCGATGGAGTCGAGGCGGACACGTGGATTATGTGAGACGGAGAGAGGGAGAGAGTGCACCTGTGTTGGCGTACACACTAAAGCACTATGCTATGTCCTGCGCACCTGGCTAGTCTCCGTTGAGACTGGCTTGAGACTGGCTGACGTGGCCGAAATTCTGCGGATATCATCATCATTTGACAAGATTGTATGGGCACGACAAGTTATGAAGCCAAAACTTGATTGTAATATGAATTGGTTTACGCTATGATTTACTGGTTTCAATTTATCCAAGAAGATCAACTAATTGTTGAGGGGTAAAGGTTGTAGCTACTTGGATGATTCCAGCTTTTCCGGAAATGGGCCAGTGTAGAGAGAGGAATAATAAACGACTCGCTTAAACGTTCATGCTTCCAATGTTAATGATAAACCTTCCAAATGCCAGTCGGACTCGCAAGCGAAGGGTTCCGTACGTAAAAAAAAACATTGATGTGCTGCAATAAATAGGTATATGTGTTTTAACACACAAACTTTTCTACACTAAGTACTTACCTACTTACGTGTACGGTACGGAACCCTAAAAATTACGAGATCAAAATTAACAGTTTGTAGGAGGAAACAACTCTTCAGACAGCTTGGAAGCCGGAAGGAAGCGTTCTTTACCCTTCGCTGCTATTTTAGATTCCTCGTCCGAGTCAATAGATTGCTTCGATAAAGATAAACAACAGATATCAATATTGTTGGTAGTAAATAGATGGTTAATTCAGAATTCGACAAACAATAAATCATCAAAATGATGCAAACACGTTTATCAAAACAAGGGAAACGGCTTACTCAGCGTCAGCACTAAAACAGTTTCGCGAAATCTAATGCCTTGAAATAACAATAATGAGTGCAGGTTAGATACTTACATAGGTATACAGGTAAAGTTATCTTATCTTTTATAACCTTTAAACGAGCAATTATTCTTGTAAAAATATACTAGCTGCGCCCCGCGGCTTCGCACGCGTTCCTATGGAAACATTAAAAGGTGATTTTCATCCCACGGGAACAGATTTATGGGATAAAAAGTAGCCTATGTTTTATTCCAGGATTAGAATTATATGTATGCAAAATTTCAGCCAGATCCGTCCAGTAGTTTTGGCGTGAAGAAGTAACAAACATCCATCCATCCATCCATCCATACAAACTTTCGCCTTTATAATATTAGTGTGAGGTGATAATCTGAATCTCGGGAACAGCTCTAACGATTTTCAATAAGTTAGTATACAGGAGGTTTTGGAAGCGATAAATCGATCTAGCTAAGATTCATTTTTAATAAGGTCGTTTTATTCGTGTATTCAATAATCAACTTTATCGTAATCAACTTAAACACTAAACTGTAAAATACGACTCTTCTTGACATCTATTGGCGAATAGTAATACTATAATTTCTAAAAACATTTAAACAAAAACTAGCGAAGCGTGGTCATCCAGGTACTTACTATTAACACGTGACCAACCACTAAGATTCTAAGGCCCGTATTAAGAAAATCTGCTCGGTTATCGAACTATGCTTGGGTAACTCTTTTCTATGGCACAAACGTCACTCAAGTATAGACCTGTGACTGAGCAAGCTTTCATAATACGGGCCTAAGTATGTAGGCTTTGACTTAATTGACAACTCCACTAAATTCACAGGACACATTTTTTTTTAAATAGGAAAGCTATTTGAGAAGTACCTCCAGGTATCACGTGCGTTCGTAGAACAAGCTGCCGAGAACAAGATGCTCACAAAGGTTAGATAAGGAAATGACTACGGATTCCAAAGCCTCCGCATGGGAAATCAACTCATAAAGAGTCACCTTTATCTAAGCAAATGTATTTCCTTGTAGCACGATTATTGAGATACCTACGAGGGAAATTATTTATTGAAAGAGCATTTCATTATGAAAATGTGCGTAGGTTTTATGAGTTCTTATAACTAAAATAGAAAGGATTAGGTACCTTTTGATTTGTAGCAAGATAAGAATGACTCAAAGGATGTCTCGTTAAGTCAGTTCAGTTGTCGTCTGAAAGCAGACATCTTTTGAGTTAATAAGTCAAATCAATGTAGCAGGTGGTAAAAATACGAGTAATGTAGATATTGTTAAACTGTGTGGTGCTGGCTTAGAATTTACACCACCCCATCTCTTACTGTGGGTGTCGTAAGCGTCCACCGGAGGGCGGGCAGCAGCGCCCCATGCAGAACAATAGAAGAATTCTACCATTGAACAGAGATCCCCAACCCGCATGCCCAGCATGGGGATTATCGCCAATACCCCCATTAGATAAACGCCAACAAGGCGCTTATCGGGGGAGGCCTGCGTCCAGTAGTGGACCAATATAGACTGTTGAAGTTGAGGTTGAGAAAGGGAGCAGAATAATATTTTTACGGCGAGGGCGCTTTTTTGAATCCAGAAGTGAGGGCGAAGTGAGGGCTTTAGTAGAATCCTGAACGTAGTCAGGGATTCAAATTACGTCGCCCGAGCCTAAATATGCTTGCACTCAAGTGATACACGCCACTTTTCATCACCCTCCTACCTCTATAAGAAAATGCCTAAAAGGCGCCTCAACTTTTGAGGCGTAAAATTTGACCAAAAAGCGGTTGTAGTTCGCGCGTTTTTAATTTGATTATTTTTTTATGAATAAAAAAATAATCAAATTAAAAACGCGCGATAGTCGACTTTCTTTACAGCCAGTCTTTATTCAAACAACAGATATTCGCGTTCGATTTCTTTGGCGCTGAACACTAAGATATTCCAAATTGAAAAAGTGCGCGGCAAAGATAATTGCGCTGCATTTATAGGATTAAAAACTCATTACTGCCTGCTAAAAGATTCTTAAAGAAAACACCACCTTTGGGTGCACTTAAAGGCGTACCAATTCGTCCTTTTCGAATAGATGGGATAAAAAAGGCTTAACATGCCTAAAGCTATGACGCGATCTATGTAGGTATACGTAGATAGAGACGTAGACGATATAGTCGACGAACTGGAAGCAGCAGACCGGAGAGAATTAGCTTGGAACCTTGACAATGGCGCAGGTTGTTAGCCGGAGATGCCCGCTGGGAGTCGTACACTGGAAGACGGTCATATGCCGGAAAATTAGGATTTTCGAGGAATTTTAAGGTGTCTTTAGCCGTCGAGAGTTAGCTTATTAATGGAGTTCCAGCCCGAATGTGCTATTACGAGTATGTTACATCAGGCATTTAAAATAAATAGCTACGACTATTTTTTTTAATATTGTTCACATTCCGTACGTAATAAAATGTTGTTTTTAATAGCTACAACAAAATTGGATCCATTAGGCGAATATAAATGATAAATAAATAAAACCATCGCGTGCGAAGCCAGCAGAAAATTGTTTAGCATGTGTTTCGGAAATTGTGACATTCAGAATCTGATTAATTTAATACGTCGCCAAAAATATGTACAAATTTGACCCACATAATTAGGGTCAGTGTTGTTTCAGCTGAAACTCCGCTACATAAAATACTATTAACCTTTGTTAATTAAATTACAAATGTTTAATTAATTAACCTGCTACACCCACCGGGCTGGGCCGTCACTTGGTGCCGAGATAAAAGTATTTAAATGCGCCAACGGCATTAATTTCCAACGTTCTAGAAGGAAATCTAAGGTAACTAGATTACCATTATTTTATTAGGCATTGTCGAATGAAATACACGGAAACCTAATTTAGACAAATATTAGTTTAGAACTTCGAAATCTATACTATTATTATAAAGAGGGAAGGTTTTGTTTTGAATATGCTGCGACACTACTGGACCGTTTTATAATAATTCAATGATAAAAATAATTCACCATTAAAAAGCTTACTTTTCAGGGAAAGGATAGTATAGTAGTACGATAGTAATAGATACATAGGCGCTGCAAGTGTTAAATACCTAAGTGGTGTGACAGGTTCTGGTATCCAAACAGCGTCGCCGTTACAGTTAATGTCAATTCTACAAATAAAGATGAACGACGTATACTCGGAGCGGGAGTGGAGCGTGGACGTGACGCGCTCCATCATGCGAGACCTCGGATGTAGCTGGCAACACAGTATTGCCATCGGCAATATAAATAATTCAATGGAGGACAAAGGGATGCCAGCGCCACCCTCAAACGTGCGACAGACATGAGAGTCAAATTAGTTTTTCCTTTTCTGTGTTTCATAAGACGAACCAAGTGAAAGCTTTCGGAAGCTGCTTTTATTGACTTAATGACTAACGCAAACCTACCTACATCGCAACACCGAAGCTATCGAATAACTTGAAACATAACATTCTCTTTGCTGCGCTAAACTGTTCATAGAAGCGACAGGTCAATCAAAGACAAACACATCACACTATTATAATAAATGCGAAAGTTTGGATGGAGGGATGTTTGTTACCTCTTCACGCCAAAACTACTGAACTGATCCGGCTGAATTTTTTCTAAAAGGTGCTTTAAAAGCCCCGCCCAGTTCCCATGGCATGCATAGAAATAACCTTTGAACGATTCCGTAAAAACACGCGTGCGAAGGCACGGACAGAAACTAGTTACTTAAATAATAATATGAACTTTTACGAAGTCGGTTAAAAAGTCAATAATACGTACCCTGTTTGCGTAATTCACATTTGTTTACAATATTAGCTCACGCTCATATGCTTTTTAATGTGTGTCGGTGTGGTAATTTTACAATTTCTTCTGTTAGCCAACAACAGGTTCATACTTTGAGCCCACAGACATAAGCATCGGTGGTTCAGTGGTAGAATGCTCGCCTGCCACGCGGGCGGCCCGGGTTCGATTCCCGGCCGATGCAAAGCTCTTTTTACTTTTTTTTAAACTTTATAACTAGAAACGTACCTTCTAAGCATAGCAAAATCGACCTCCTTGTCGTAGTATAATTGTATTCGACAAGGGTTACCTGGCTTAATTTAGTAGCAGGCGTCAAAGAAACCCTCAAATATCTCTTGATGGGGTTGTTCATGAAGCGGTCCAGTGAGCCTGAGCATCGGAGCAGGTGCCGGCCACTCGGTCGGAAGTAATGCAATAGAGCCTGCCGCCCCGGAAACAGCTGTTACAGCGGATTATGTCCGATTCTGTTCGATAAAGTGCAATGTGCATGTACTATTGCCAGCTCCAATCTGCAGCGGGAATTTAATCTGTTGAGTGCAGTCTTCGATAGGCCATTCCGTTTATATGTCCCGGGACGTTATGGACAATTGCGCAATTAATTTATGCAAATGGCCACTATTCCTTCCGCTAATTTCACATGAGCCTAATAATACTTCAGTGTTAATCGTAACCCGCACAGCACAGGCCATGAATATCAGCTGGTTTATATTTATTTCAAGAGGACGCGACTTTGCATATAAGATTTAGTAATATTTACAATATTAAAGCCCTTAGCGCTCTTATACACGGCCAGCACGACTGAAATACACGGATGGCGAGTTGCCGACTGCAAGGCTCAACTGCAGGCGAGCGATGCGACGGTAGAGTCCGTGTATAAGAGCCCTTAGAACGCGGGACATTAAACTTTAAACCCAGTAGGACAACATGTCGTCTTAAATCTCCGCTAACAGCCAGGCAACAAAAAGCATTCCCGAAAACACAGCCGCGGTGAAAAGGCCGTGAGAATGGCGCTCCGCACGCCACGCAAACTGGCACTTTGACCCGACCACCGGCCAAATGGGTAATGAGGACCTAAGGCCCAACTTGGGGGATTTACGTAGTGATTGTTAGAGTTGCTATTGCTGCCCAAGAAAGAAAAGACATTCAATAAACAAGGATCCCGCGGGGTGACAGGAGAGTGGTTCAAACGGCCTCTGTCAAACATTTAATTTGTTGATAGGCCCTTTCCGTAGTGAGCTCACTCATTTTTAATCAGTGAATTGTGTTTTTTTGCGGTGTGCTTGTTCACTAAGGTTCGTGCAATGCAATCGGCAATAATAACAGTTAGTTTTAATGACAAAACACTTATTTTATCTACTGATAGTGTGCATGCGTCGGCATTTTGTTAACGCACGCATTCAAAGACAATGCCACAGTTTTTGGGCGTAAGCGTGTATCTAACGATTTAAACTTTAGCCTCTGTATCTGGTTTTTACCCTTTTCAATAGAGATCTGCAAAATTTTCTCTCTGTTAACAGGTGTAAAAACTTGGGAGACGCGCCGCTCAGTTCAGTTATGAGCGGCGGGGGGACGGCCATTCTGCTTCTACAATTTTCAGAGCAAATTAAGGAGTAAATGTTGAGAGCAGCTGTTAACAACTTCAAGCGAATCTTGGAAATTTTGAAGAACACCTGTAATTCTCAAACTAATAATGGTCGATTATAATGTAATAGAACTCAGTTTTAGTTTTGTTGAAGATCGCTTTTGAGTTATAATAAGACTACAGAGGGTTTTAGAGAATGTTTTATTAAACGAGTCGAGTCTAGCTTGAAGACAAGACATTTCTTTGAAGACTAATTGTGTCACGGAACTCGCAGCGTGAAAGCATAGAGATCTACCAAAATACAAACAAGCCTAATTTTGTCACCAAAACACTTAAATTTCTACACCATAACGAAAATAGACACCGCAGTAATAAGACAAGACGCCCACTAAAGGAATGACGTAAAAAAAGGCGAGGAAACCGTGATTTATCGCGGACGCCATTTTAGTGGCAGGCGTCTTGATCAAATATTTAATATTCGCGGAATGTAGACACTGCGGTGTCTTCAGGTATAGCTTTTGTACAGGATTGCCAAGTTCAATATTTATGGCAGTCGACATTATCGAAGAAATATATAGTAGGCGTTTATTTTATTTATGGTGTTAACAGCCGAACTAGAGCGCCACGTTCGACCAATAAATTCTCAATTTCAGTGACAGCGTGTTCCAGCCGCCATCTTTAATTTCAGATCGGAACAGGAACTGTACGTTAATTAGTTCCAGAAGCTGACAAACTAATTGGTCGCTCGTGATTCAGAAATTCATTGTTTAATTGCTTTTGTTGTAAATGTCCTGCAAGCTCCGAGCGGATTAACGAAACAACTTGAAGCATCCCAACTGGGAAAGGTTCGAGCTTTATGAAATTTACAATTCCAAGCGTATTCATTTGCCTTCAGTTCAGCGTGTTTGTAGTGACGAAGGGAACCGCCAGCTGGCAGAGATGGCTTCTGGTTAGCGTTCCGGACGGACTCCACGTTTCAAATACACGGACGGCAAGTTGCCGACTGGAGGTCCTCGCCTGCCGTTGACTGCAGTTGACGGCAGCCATCGACCGACCTCGGCTGCAGTTGAGCTTGAATGAAGTCGGACTGCAGCCGAATGGAACCGACGCCACCCGTCGCCCGAAGTCAACGGGTGCGGTTACCTCTCAATACACCCCCGTGTATATGAGCCCTTAGTGGAGTGGTCTGCGTGTGACATGTCGTTGGAAGTTCTCCACGTAATGTAATGAGCTAGCGGCTACCTGCTGGGCGACAGTTCAATACTCCGTGGCCGGTGTCGTAATCGGACCGCAAGCATTCCTGTCTAGACATTCGATAGCTGCGGCTGTCCGTGAAGTAGGTATACTTGCTACATATTATTGCTGATTTATACTTTACGATTGTAACTTTAACCTATCAGTTGGGCAATATCTCTGTAAACCTTCGTAGACTGTTTTGTTACGGTGCGCATCGCATACTGTATCCGTACTTGACTGAATGTTTAAATAAATATGTAAAGATTAATTGTTGTCATGCATTGTTCCTCCTTTATTTCCCAAGTTAGTTTTATGTTCTTTGGACATTTATTGTTTTTTTTAGTATTTATTGATTTTTTTTTGTATTGTGTGTTGCAGTTGCAAATAAATGTTTTATCTATCTATCTTTCTATCATCGTCTAAGAAACAATTAATGATACGAACAACAGAATAAGCTTTATAGTTCCGAAAAACATTCAACGAAAACTACTCATGTGAATCAGTTAAAAAGATATTTGCTCGGAAACACTTCAGTGCGTTGTTAGTTAGCATTTTCCAAGTTTTCAGCTGCTAGCGAGTAAAACAAGAGGCAAATTGCAAAAGCAATTCACTAAAATACGAGTTCATTCGGTCCAAACGGCTGATTCGAATAACCATGTAATTTCATTCCAAGCGGTCTCAAAGGAGCTATAAAAGGCGCCATTTTTCAGAAAATATCTTAAGAAAACTTTAGGATTTCACTAGAGCTTTGCTTGGCTGATTATTCCGCTGGTTAGGACGAATCTGTTAGAGCAATTAACAAGTCAACAGACGTCATTAATTATACATGACGTTTAATAACGTATGCCATGGAACTGACACACACAACACCACACTCGTGTGAAATGTAAGCCGCCCACACGACCAGGTTATTGTTCGCATTCGCGGACGAGTTGTACCGTTCCTATCTGAACTAAAATCAGACTAACAATCGAAAAGAAACCATATAAACACTGCAATGACCAAAAAGGATCGGATGCTTGTCTGATGGCATTGTAGCGACATAAATTTATACCCAAATGGTCATCTTTGATTAATAAAACAACGCGATAAAACAATAATTAAACAACACACATAACGTTTAATTTACAAGATGTTTTCGTTTTGGTGCGGTCGTCAATCATGTCCACTGGAATGCTGGCCGCAAGGTCTTAGAGCGGGAACGTTACTAAATCTACATTGCTATTAAGGTAACGGAACACACCTATCAGAAAATAACCGACGACAGGGATAAAACATAGCCTCTCGCAGAGGGATAGAAAGGGTCGACTGAACTCCCTGCTCCTAACACAAAGGGAACGTGCTCTATAATATTTTTTTCCTTCCAAACGAAAAGAACACAATAGCATATTAGTGCTAATACTTAGAACGACCGGGGTTCGAAGCTTTTTATGTTTACTTAACAATGTTGAACCATCTGAGGAATGCAAAGAATATAAATTAACAGAGAAATGATAAAATAAATCAAGCTCAACATAAATATGACATACATAAGTTTCGGAGAAGGAAGTTCAAATGATAAAAGAATTTAATGTAATATCATCGTTGGAAAAATGTTAATAATCTTAACAATAGGTAGCTAGGAAATGAACGAGAATATTATAAATCGTAATTCAGAGCATCTAATAAGAGCTCATACAAACAAATAAGACACTCTAATTAGATTGCGATCAAATTCTCAGATGATAAAACGGAAAACTCACCAAATAAGAAAAGACTTTGAAGATTTCTCATTTATTTTACGTCACGTCTCAGCCAACTATAATTTATGGGATTTTAAGCCATATGGCATGTGAAATAGCGCTGAAATCGTGGCGATTCCAACGCCGCAAACACTCCAGAACTTTTGTTGAAATAACGTTCAATTTGACGGAGAAAAAGTTCTCAGCTTCTAGCTCCGCGTCGCAGAATACATCAGTGCTTCTAAACAAACTAAAAAAGAAACTCGTTTGAGAGGAACAATCTGAGTTTAATGAAAGTGATGTGCTTTGCTCCGTCAAAGCGGGTCACATACTTGGGAGGCCGTGGAGCTACACGCTCGATAAATTGCCGAGAGGTTCGCTGTTCCCCATCCAATAAGCAGACTTCATCGAAACAAGAAAACTTGTTAACAAGCTCTAAGGATTAGTATTATAGGTTTACATTCGGCAACACGGTACATTAAACGTACACGTAAGCTAAATGTTAATTAAACATTAATTTACAAATTCTAAGAAGTTTTACGTAGTGAAGGAATCGCAAACATAATCATTTTGTGCAAATTCGCGTTCTCAGCCAAAACCCCAGTTCAACATCCCAATGCCACCAATCTAGGTTCCGTCAACACAATTATTTTGAGTAAACTCATGTCGTAACAGTACGGAAATGAATTCTTCTTTTCAACTTCATCTTCATCCCTCGGTTATGGTAAAACGATAGTTGCGAAATGCATTAACTTTCCTGATTGCAAAACATCGTCTTCAGCATCAACGTGCTCGGAAGTTACCTTACAAGCTTATGTACATGTCAAAGGCTACGTTTACATTGGAAAGCACGCCGCCGACGAACACTCCCCAGCAGCGCCAAGAACGGCAAAAACTTAATTAAGCAAACCACATCGTAAAAGGAAACCGGGGTGCACGACGCAATGGTATAATTTAAATTCTTGACCATTCCGGAGGCAAACAAACTTACCGAGCGAGATTAAAAAGTTCACAAGCAATCTCTTTATTTGTTTTCTTATTGGAGGTGGCCCTACATTATTTCTTTACGGGATTTTGTCGTTTTCCTTGAGGGAATTTATCACCGAATGTGTACTAGGAGCCAAATGCCGATGTATTCGGGAAAAGAAACCTTTTCGACGACAAATAAGATTTATCGCGCACGCTCGCGCTGCATTCACAAGTGGGGCTGGTGTCGCGTCGTGAACATTTATCAAAAAATCATTAGGTTGCGAGTCAAATAGACGGTTACTGGGCATTTTTGCTGGCATGTGCCAATACTCGCGAATTGAAAACGACACTCGTACGGGTGTCATGCCAGCGATCGCTTTTACGCTAAAATGTTTTCCAGAACAAACATTTTTATTCAAACCGGCCTAGGCTTCGTGAAATGTTGTTTTCAACACAGTAGAAAGGCACTCTGCTTTTCAATCTGACACTAAAGGTTAGGCTTCTGAATAAAATAATACTTTTATGCTTTTACGTGCACGAATCATCCAATTAAATTTAAATTATATACATACGTATCCCAAAAGAATCATCAGAATATTGGACAACAAAATGGATAAAAACTAAATCGGTCGCTGAATCTGATCGGTCATTTTTCATCTTTGAAATGATCCACAACAAAAAGCGGATCCCCGTAATGCGGTGGTCCGCAGATGACACAAAGGGCACGGGAGGATCGCTCCATCCATTCGATTGTGTCGTTTTTTACGAGCCCTAAACCTTGGGCAGTAAACCGCTGGGCATGTTGGGCCGATCAGCCTTCTGATGGGGCGTAAAAGTGGGCCAGTAGGCAGCAGGCAGGGTGTCGGCCGGCAGCGGCCAGCTGCTGCCGCCGCCGCCATTAAACCGTTTAGGGAAATGTACGACATTATGTATAACATTTGATATTCATCAAACTATCATGTTTCACTTACCCTGCAAACATGGATCAGCGATGAGCGTAACGTTTGGGACAACCTACGTACAAACTATTTCTCGAGACTGGGAGACTAGCAGAGATACTTGTACGTATTTATTTAGGCGCTATTTTAAGTTAAATTTCGTAATTCTTATTTAAACTTAGCGAAGTTCGAGCTTCAAACTTCGAGGGACCGATTACTTTGAGTTTAATTTAAACTACATTAACCTCGTGAATAAGTTAAAGCATACGGTATTATTCGATTTCTGTTCGTACAGGCAGTTTCGAACCATTATCGAGCACAAGGCTCCGACCCAATAAACTTTAGTGAATAGGTTATAGATATTGCTAGGCAATGACTTTGAAAAGACACAGTAATAACGTACGGGCCACCCCACCGTCGTCGTCGGTCTCGGGGGTTGACGCGGTTGCCAGGGGAGACGGCACCAAACAGAAGGAATAGGTGGAGGTCGGTATAACCTCCTTTCATAAAATATTGGAGTGCGTGTACACTGCGGATACGGTGATCAAACACGTACCGTTATAATATGAGCTATTAATTATTAATTACTAGCTGATGCTCGCGGCTTCGTACGCTCTTTTCCGATATAATGATTAAGTTTGTTTTTAAGAACTAAACCAATTCATCGAAGATTTTCTCGTGGATGACATTGTCAGAACAATAAAAAACCTCAACCTCAACAGCCTGTATTGGTCCACTGCTGGACGCAGGCCTCCCCCTGATAAGCGCCTTACTTTCGTTTATCGTATGGAGGGTAATGCCCATAATCCCCACGCCGGGCATGCGGTTTGGGGATTGCAGTTTGGAGGTTGTTTTGCAGGGGACGCTACTGTCCACCCCCCAGTGAATATCCCTTAGTCGCCTCTTACGACACCCGCGGGAAAAGTTGGGGTGGTGAAAATTCTAACACAGCAACCACACAGCTACAGCAGCAGCAATAAAAAAAGGATCATCAAAATCGGATCACCTAGTTGAAACTTGAAAGTTGTGAGGTCACAAACATAATTAAAAAAATTGTCAGGAATTAATCCTGCAAGCTCCTGCGTCGCAGGCGGACCTTCGCCCACCGCGCCACAGAGGTCATCAAAAGATAGATGTAAGCACGTTGTATCAATGTACTGTTGACATAGAGCCCACGTCTATGTGGCCGGTTCTCTCGAGGTGCTGTCACTGTCTAATCAATCGATGGTTGCTAGCTCCAGCCTGCTCTAGTTCTCCAACAAGGGAAACAAAGCCCACGTTTTATGTAACCTGATGGTGAAGTGAAAACCTTTGAGAAGTCGCTCTAATTTGTTTCAACCAAAAAGTCTTCTGCAGTTGCTTCAAATCAATTGTTTCAGGCGTCCTCCTCAATCCTTACTAATTTATAAATTGGAAAGTAATAAACTCTGTCTATCTGTCACCTTTTCTCGCTCAAACGGCTGGGATCTTAGTAAAATCTTGCATGGAGAAAGATGGTATAGGTATCCCGAGGATTGACCTTAGGCTGCTTCAACCGAATTCAAACAAAGGAGGAGGTTCTCAATTCGACTTATGTTTGTTACCTCAGAACTTTTTACTGGGTGGTCCGATTTTCTTGGTTTTTGTTTATTTGAAAGCTGGTGCTTCCAGTGTGGTCACATAATTTGGTCCAGTTTTGACAATGGGATCCAAATACTTAATTGAAATCGGTTTTTAGTTTTTTAAAAGAAAATCAATTTATAAAACAAGAATAAAGTGCTTGGGAAGACAATCCGAATCCAAACTCGTCGGGGCTACGTCGTCGTTTCGTTACGAGTTCCTTTGGCTTCTTTCTGTCTCTAACATCAGATCACATGACATTGCATTGTCACAGAACTTACAAAAGTAAGTATAGAAAAATTCAGCTCAATCGGTTGAAGATACCTGCTTCAAAATTGAGTTGCAAGATTGCACCCGAACAAACTACACATACATACATTGCAAATTAAATAAAAGCTTTTAATAAATAAATAAATATTTCTATGAATCTTGTCTTCTATCTAGAATGTATAACCAATACTAATCTAAAACATGACATTCCAATTAATTCATAGCCATCAATGTAAATAAAGCAAATCCAAAATGATTGTTGCGCCCTGCAAGGGTTTTTTATGCATTGTGTACCTATACCTACCCACTACAACCTACACCTAAGAACAATACATGTATGCATAAAACCACAATAAATGAATATGAATATGAAAAAAAAAGTTCGGTGCATCACGGGGACTCCATTCGTTGCGCTCGAATGTCCTCCCAGCATTATGGAAGAGCCAAGAGTGGCAGACTGGCAGCAAGCTCCATGATTGACAGAGCTTCGAGCTAAGCTGCAGACGGTACGGTAAGTAGGTCACCACACGTCCACGCTTCAGGCCCTCACGGGGACGCAGCTGATCAATAGCTCAAGGCCTGTCCAGACGGTACGTTTCACACGCCACCCTAAGGCTTTAGTCTATTCGGTACTGCCCCTTACTGCAGATTTGACGGAACAAAAAACCACTCTTGAGGTTTTTCATACGATTGTGTCCGTGTAACGCAGCGTACTGCAAAGATCGAGAGACCATGGCTTAACTGATACCGTAAAATATATAATTAATTTTGTTTTAAAAAACTAAAAATCGACTTCAATTTTTATAGTTTTTTCCATGGATTATCATGGATCCCATTGTCAGAACTGAACCAATTAAAATGGGACCACACGGGATGCACCAGATTTCATATAAAAAAGAATCATGAAAATCGGACCATCCAGCCACAAGTTATGATGAGGTAACAAACATAATAAGAAAGATAAAAAATACAGTCGAATTGATAACCTCCTCCTTTTTTTAAAGTCGGTTAAAAATGGAAGTTAAAATTTATATTTTAGGATTATCCTATTCATATGAGACTTCTGGTGGTTTGAGGAGCAAGTTGTTATTTCTTATCTAATTTATTTACACAATAAGTCAAAAGAAACATAGGTAGTATCTGTGTTGTATCGGAATTGGCTTGGTCTAATAATGTTAGAGAATCCCCTGCGCAGGGGATTTTTAGACTTTTGAACGAAACTGCTGACCGTTGCAGCGAGTAGGCGTTACTTATTATAAGTCTTGTAGAGTATACAATAATATCTCCTAGATCTCATTGCCTTCAGTGTTCCAACACTGATTGAAGAGGGGTGTCAGTGAGTACATGGGCTGTTCTGACGGCGCTGTGGCCGTGCGAAGTAGACAGCCGACGCAAAAGTAATAGCGAGTAAATCACGTTCCCAACGTAGCTCACAGAGGGTTATTGCCAGCCGAAGCACAATGAACGAGATATTACTGTTGTGATAACGCATAATGCTGTTTCGTTACCCATTATGATTGAAGGATTATATGTGTTAAGATAAATGTTCTGGGAATTGTTGAGAAAATAGGGACTATTGAATCTTCAGTCGAGTTTGTGTGGAACCAGATGCGAATGATTCGTTGGTTTCTTTACAATTTCACCTCTCATCAGTTTCGGTGCCTGTGCCAGTTCCAGTCCTCTTGCAACACGCGCCGGAATTTGTAATTTATCACAAAGTCGCACATGCAGAGCACGTCAAAACTTACAACAAGCGTGAACGCAAAAGAAACTGACGATTTTTTCTCAGAACCATTAACAACGGCTCAGAAACCCATTAACTAGTAAGCAAACACTGCAGGAGCTTATCGTTATCAGTGTCCTGGGTGCAGTGACCACTTATCGTACAAGCAGATTATTTCGGTGAAAGGCGATGAGATCTAGGTCTCGAGATGATTCGGCGCTTGAGTCATCGTGTTGCGATCGCTCCTGTGGGTGCGCTTTTTGGCAGGTTTCTGATGTTTTGAAATTAGCATCCGCGTGAAAGCTAAATTAGCTTTGATTATTCATCGAGGCCTTGCACCGAGCATGGAAAACAGGTGTAAGTAACTGTTACAAATCGGAAGTTCTCCACGAACGTTACGAATGTATACATAGTAGGTTGTATTTTAAAAGTATAATAAAAAATCCAGCCTTTTTTCTTGGGCTTAGTGCAACTTTAAAAAAAAATTACTAAAACTTTTTTGTTTTGTATTTACTTCCCAACTGTGTTGTATGTATTTGCTAAATAAATGTTTATTCTAAAAATAATCTACCCATGTAATTAATGTATTCACAGTTATCTGGTACAGATGCTGCTTTGTGGATTCATTATTTAAGGATTGATCTAAAATTACATGCGCAAACCTAGTTTGTATAGATTTCAGGTAAACCTCAGAGGACTGAATTTCTAAATTAACTAGCAATTACTGGTTAGCAGTTTCCTAAAGCTTTGATCAGAATAATTTGTGCAGTCCGGTGCTTTGCCAATGCGTGGTTTGATCTCGATCCCGCAGAAGTTTCCCTCCGTCAATAAACACGGCGGTGCATCGGCGCTCTCGACGGTATTCAATCATTGCTGAGACCCTACCACCAAGGTCCTTTCCACAGGTCATTTCAAACCCCCTGATACCTTACAAAGCTCAAATCTACAAATTCTTTCAACCGGTTCGCAAAGCAGGTGCGCTTTTATGGCGGAAACATCTGCGACGGATCAATCTTCAATGAGACTAGTCGGATGGCGGATTTTTTTCTCTTAGCAGCTTGTGCATTTCGAGTAAAAAAAAATTCGTCTTTAGTACGAGTGCGTCTGTTTTACGCCTGTCAAACACGCCAGAATGTAGACCGATAGGTATGCAGATTGAAATCACAGAAAAGGGACTTTGTGAATGAGTGAGTTAGTAGATAGGTACAGGGTTAAAATGTATTGAAAAGAGTAAAAACAGTTTTTTTTATTTAACACTGTTTATAAGTTTTGCTAACCTAGGGATCATTCTCTATTCTATAGTGCAACAATTGCAAAATAACTCCATATGATAGTTGACGGAGAAAACAAAAAAACATACATAATTACAGCCGAACATATTATATCTCCGCCTTTTTTCAAAGACGGTTAAAAAATCTACTGATGGGAGTCGTCTGGCGTGCTGTTGGTCCCACTTGGCTATGTTTTTTGGAAAGTGTGGCAACTGGCAAGGTGCGGCGTGGTTAATGTCTGCTCTGGTCGTAGGCGAGCGTGGGTGATGATTGCCAGATTGATTTAGGGCCGCTTGTTTGTTTTGCGAGAAATCCATTTCCGTAGGGTATTACAAAACGGATGCGACCTTACATTCGATCTAATAAATTTTATTTATTTTGCTGATCTGCAGCGCTGGAGCTTGATTGGGTTTTGGCTCGTTTCCATTCTCATCCAGAAACGGATTACGTTCCACTTAAACCACATAAGCACAGTAGGATAAACCTACCAAAACACAGAGCTCCAAATTAAAAGGTTTTAAAAGCTGATTAAGATATTATATAAATAAATACCTAATGCTGGACAATACACACAGCAGAGTTTGTTATGGGTACTAGATAACTAACTACTAACATAAAATACATTACAGATAGGTGTGGTGATAGCTATTGATTGATTTGTTGATTGTACGAGGACATGCAGGCAAATCTACAGGATGGCTCTTGAGATAGGAGTGCGCTCCTCAAACGACTCTTCTCTAATTCTGATAGTTTGTGATTTTGCTACACATTTCCCCATCTCAAAAAGCCACCCTGTACCGTAGGTAGGTATCGGTAGCGCGTGCCAAGGAGCGCGTATCTATCTCATGCAATTACGATTAGCGTAATCTCTTACGAAACTGAGGTTTGCCAACAACCAGATAATTAATTCAGTGTCGCAAAGCTCCGTGCTGGACGGCGGCGGCGGCGGAGGGAGCTCGCAAATGACGTCATTAGCTCATGTTTGAACTCACGCCCTTTGAATCTCGGATCCGAGAGGAAACAATACCGTCGCTTCATAATGTCTGACTGCTGTGTTACGAATATTCGCTGCATTGTTCTCTGTTATGTGCGATGTGGGTTACGTTACGTAGCAAGGTAATATTCTGATTTCCTTTTGATTTTACTTTGCTTTTATAGGTAAAAGCTATTTTACAAAAGAAATCTTAATGAAGAATTTGTGTTGAACATTTTCTCAGGTTGGCAGGTTTGCACTCACATGTTAGTGTGGTGCTGCGAAGTGACTGACAGAGCACTGATAATTTATTGTTCAAATAACAAAATTCTTGCTTCTTGGACCATGATTATCATAAATTGAGTTCTATTGGTGCAGTCATAAAGTTTGTTCTCAATAACTCTACCTGAGAGTTTTAAGCAGTTCCTAAAATAGGTAATCAGGTAGGTTAAGTTGGAAGGCTAAAATCTCAAGACAGATAGTAATTTAATGTTTTACCACTAGTGCTTGTTTTGTGTTCAGTGTAGTCCAACCAGAAGAAATCAGTTAATAAATTTATTTGTTCTCCTAATTACTTCAATCACCTTCTTTACCTATTCACATGTCTTCTTTCTCATACAGCAGAGCCCGTAGCTCCATAAGGTAATATAATTCAACAATGGAGGAATGCAATATTCCACTTATTTCATGCAGAATATTTTAATCTTATCCAAGTTCTTTTGGGAATTTAAAATTAAAGTAAGATTTCTGAATTATAATATTATAACACTAGCTTGAAGAGCTTTATTATAATAACTGACTTCAAAATCCAATTCAATAGAATATTTGAACTCAGGTGTTGCTCAGATTGAGAACTAAGGCCCGCTATCTATATATACTTGTATATTGCTTTTCTTTGGCATAAACATCACTGAAGCATAGATTTTTTACTGAGCAAACTTTCACTATACAGGCCTAACAATTTAGAATTGAACTTGAGTTGGTTAAGTTATTAATCAGAGGACTAAGAGGTCAGTGAAGTTTTCAATGGAAGGTATGTCACAGAGAGAGTAGCTTTACATATTCAAACACCATCAGGCAGCAGAACTAAAACAATGTGTGTTGTGATAACAAGACATAGAATTTACTAACTTTACATTGTCTTCTAGAAATTTTATTGAAACTGTAAAAACATTAAGTACTACCTATCTTTCTATCTGCTTCTGCAGAAATCTTGGTCATTGGTGATGACCTAGAATCAGCCTGCTGACACCTACGGCTCTTATACCTATACTAAAAAATGTAGTTTCTGTCCATATTCGTCTTTTTAAGCAAACACTGTCTTATAGGTATTAGTAGGTTTTGCTTGAAAAAGAATCAGAAACTTCAAATTTTGTTTTCCTAGTTGGTTCCCTGAAGATGATATAAAGGCCACAGCAGTGGCACATATTCTAGATTGGCTAGCAACAGAGAGAAATGGGCAAAATTGGAAGAGGCCTTTGTCCAAAGAGGCACAGGCAGATGACGAAGCAGAGGAGTTAGTTTAACACAGTGTATAAAGAATATTGATGTAATATACTATACTGCTTATTGTAAGATGTCTGAATAAAAGGCTTATATTATTATTATTATTATTATATTATAGTTGGTTCCCTGGGTTTCTCTTTTACATGCTAGCTTACATACAGCCTTCATGTAACAGGTATGTCTAAATCCACATAATAAATATAATAAATATTCATGGGTATTTAACTCTAAAATCTGTTAAAACTTTATATACATAATTATACTGAAGTGCTATTGGTAGTTATGAAAATACCATTACAATATTTTTTATGTGGTATCTTGTGGGACCATAGAGGTAGGTATATTTGAATCATATGTTCCTGTATTGTCCAAGAGTGCGGTCCGGAGTTTGGGACAATCTTAGAAACAGGATGGCATGGGTGTGCCTTACCAATTTCAATCAATAGGCCCTTTCAGACATAAGGTGTCTATTCAGATGTTGCCAAAACTAAACTATACTAATTTGCGAGTACCTACTAAAAATGTCGCCATCCCTGTCAAAACAATCAAAATAATAAGGATGGCACCATTTTTAGTCCTGTTGTGTGTAGTATAATTTTGTTTTAGCAACATCTGAATAGACATTATTTCATATTATCAGCTAATAAGGGTTAGGTGGGAGGTTAGGTTACAAGGTACATAATAAATGTAAGTTATTTGATGTCACATTTTCTAAAAATAAATACTTTTGTTTGTTTGTTTGTTGTTTGTTTGTATTTACCGAATTTGCAGATTAATAAATATTAATCTTGCTACTTTTAGTTCCGATGCTTTTCCAATGAACATCAATTTACCTGCTCCTAAGTTGGACTTATCCTAGTTGATATAAGTTTGAGATAATGAACAATGCTTATTTTATAAATGAATGAATCAACTGCATCATGAGGCGCACACTTGGAAGAGCCTCCACAGAATAGAACAGAGTTGGTGCAGGTGGAGGCTGGCTGTGTGCGCGCCGTGCAATGCACACGAGACGAGAACTGGTCAAGCCGGTCCCGACACCTACGCGCCTGAGCGTGATCCACTAGGGCCGCATAAATTAACGCACGAGAAAACTTTCAAACTCGGACAAAACCATTTACAAAATATTTTTGAAGAAAAAATAACATTACTGAATTTCACGAATTATCAATATTTCTGTCTCATTTGAACGATACGCGTTTTTGTTTAGACTTGGTATATATTTTTCTGCACGTTTTATATTTTTAGCAGCAAATTAGACTCGGAATAGACGATAAAAAGCAAAATAAATAAATGAGCATGATCATACCTTCATTGTCGTTGTTTGGCTCAGCGCTGTACACCGAAGCCACCAAAACTCCGAGGCACAGAACGCTCAGCAATCTCACAATCATTTTAACAAGTTTTATTAAAACACTGGGTTCACAATTGTCTCAAAAACAACAATTTTACACACTCGACATGCTCAAAGGGAAACACTCGCGCCTGCCCGAGCTGCGATCGGCGTTTCGCAAATGGCGGCGGGTGACGGATGTGCTCATCGATTGCGGAGGAGTAGAGTGTGTTTACGAAGTTGGCTTGGCTCACAAAATCCTTGCCATATTCTGAAACGAACTGACACTCAACAAACGAAACAAAAACCGGAATGGAGTCGTACGGATCGCTGACTGAGTACCGTCGCGCGGGAAATTCAATTATTAATTTGCTTTCAAGGAGCTCTTCATTATCTTACTGACGGTCTTCGACAATTTGTAAAAATCAGTATAAAAACTATTTCGTAATAAATTTTTTTTAAGCTATTGCATAGCTTCTATCGCGGGCCTTGAGCGCGGGGACCGAATCCAGAAATTCCGTAACGAAAAAACCTTGACGTTTGTCTCTTTAGTTCAGCAACTCGCCTCTAGATGGCATTGCAATAGCTTTACCGCGGCAGTCCCCGAGTGCCACACGTCTTTTTTTTTATTATATTTTACGTAATATTAATTTAGTAAAGCTGAGCACGCATATTATGTCCGCGCCGCCGCCGCCGCACGCGTCGAAGCCATAGCATTTTCAAATCATTGTATGAAATAGTAGGTAGGAGGTACCTATACAACCCCGCGCAAATAGCCGCACCGCCGCATTTTAGTAAAATCCTTTATGCTCATGGATTCGATCGGCGGAAGCGACGCGGAAGGGTGTGCGGTCTCCTTATGGACAGCTGACACATCTGCGGTTGTTTTCAGAGGTCATCGTCCTAGAGAATAATAGGCGTTTCTATGCGGCAGGGGCGGCGGCGCCGCCGGCGCGGCGGGGCTAAGCCATAGCCGCGTACGCGCGTGTAAAGTCTTTGACTTATATGTACCGACAACATTTTAAAAAAGGAAACTGATTCCTAAGTGCAATGCTTAACAACTCATAGGAGATATGAAAGCGCGATGTCGGACGACGGCTTTCAAAAGAAATATTCTACTTTAATAATGAGATACCTATTATACAAAATTTCATTATTCCGTTTTAGTAAGTGTTCGTTGTTCAGTCTAAATACTAAGCGTTTCGTGATTTTCTTTTGTTAATTTATTAGTAGTAGCTAGATATGTAGATTAGTTTAAGTTTACAGTGTAGGTACCTACCTACCTATTATTGGTGTTGTGTGTTTTATTTTATTATTGTGAGTGTGTTAGTTAGGTAATAGTTATCCTTAAAGGAGTACTTAATAAGGTTAGTGTTGGGGTGTCGCGGTCGGATAACCTCCAAGTGAGCCTGCGCTATTACTTGTCCCTGGGGATTCGTCCCTGGGGAACGGTAGTACGCGGGACGGTGCACCCCGGTTCCCACCGTTAATAATTTCCTCCTCGGGGGATATTGTTAGCGGCGGCCGATAATCCGACAAAGGGAAGGAAACCCTCCAAAACCACAACAAGATGGAAGCAAATCTAAATAGAAAACTACCCCAGGAAGGTACCGAAGGTAACCCCTTCGGAGAATCCTTCCCCGAGCCTAGCTCGGGCCGCCCCTCGTACTCTGGGGGGGGCAAAGAATTGCCTAAATCAAACCTTAAAACCCAAACCAAAAAACCCCAAACACAGGGTAGAGCTGCGTCCTCATACGCGCCCACTATAACCAAGACTACTGCGTCATCAGACGCACTAACCCGACCTTCGACGTCAACAGCTGCGTCCTCGGATGCGCGAAGACAAACCCCGTCCCATAACGTCTCGACTATCGGAGCGCCCCTCGGGGCTTCTCCGAAAGAGACTACCATTGACCTGGCAGCATTATCGGCCGCCATACCACCACCCGGGCCTAACTGGAACCTTGTTACTAGCAAGAACAAGAAGAAGGGCAAGAAAGCCCACCAGGTGCACCAACCCCCGAGCAAATCCCAAAGGGCAGAGGCAGAAACCAGGAAGACGGCTACTGACGGTGGACAGCAGCTCGGACCCAGAGCTAAGTCCACGGCTCCAGTAGGGGGGACTCGTCCCGCCGAAAAAGTCCTAGCACCAGCTGCGGCTCCGGCCGCGCTAACGTCTAGCGTAAGCGGCCAGACTCCTCGTCGATCGCTGAAGCCCAGAGGGAAACGCGCGGGCAGGAGGGTAGCACAGGCCCGGATGACCCCACCAGCACGACCTGACACCAAACGACGCCGACCTGACGACAGCATAACGCCGACTGGCGACAGCAAGCGTCAAAGGTCGGACAGTCATGGTGAAGAGCCTGTCAGCTACGCGGCGGCCTTCAGGTCAAACGACCTTTGCGTAGCCATCATGACCGAACCATACGAAGACCTGACGGAGGAGCAAGCCTTGGAACTGCGTGAGAGTCTGGAAGCGCGACTTCTGAACGATCTTTACGATCCGAACACCGCAGAACAGGCGTCAGACCTCCGCTTCCGAGGTAAGGCACACTTTAGCGAAGGCGTCCTCAAGTTCTGGTGCGAGGACGACTTCACTCTAGCGTGGCTCCGCCAGAAGGTCGACACCGAACCGTCGCCAATCGCTGGGTCAAAGCTTGTTCTGAGAAGACAGGCGGAGATCGAGCGAAGGATCCTGTGCGGATTGCTGGTCCCCAACTTGAAGATGGAGACCGACGGTATGCGCAGGGCCCTGGCGGCCCAGAACAAAAAACTCAAAGTCAACTCGTGGAAACTAGTCCGCGCGGAGAGACGTGAGGAAGGGGATAAGCCCGGCACTCACCTGCTTCTCCGCATTCCCGAGTCTGACATCGAGACCGTGAAGCGTCAGGACCGTCGCCTGTACTGGCTGTTCGGGAATATCTATCTCCATATCCTGGAGAGAGATGCCCCGGATGGCGAGGACAGGTGCACAACTGATGCCTCATCACACCACCCTGGACCCAATCCCAAACCTGGTCAAAAGCCCCATCCCCCTTCGGGATCCGCGGCTGACCCTGACCCACAACCCGGTCCTAGCACAGGACACGCGACGGGTCCTTCTCCGGCCCCATCAACATCCCAGGGGCCGGACCCCATGGAAGTCCAGGATCTACCCAACCCTGTACCCGAGGAGTGCTTTCTCGATACGGAGGGGAGCGTCAGTAGTGTCGATTGCGACCTCGACTCCTCTCCTATCAAGCGCTCCTCCTAAACCTCCTAAACCTACCACACCACCAACTGATCCACAACCTCCCGCCACACCCTACATCCAGGCCAACCTCCAGCATAGCCTTACGGCTACCGCGTCTCTACGCAGAATGCTGGAGGAACATCCCGAAACCGTGGCCCTCATCCAAGAACCGTGGATCAGAAAAGGCCAAATCTGTGGCCTTAAAACACCTGGGAGCAAACTTCTCGCGAACACAACTGTAAGCAACCTTAGAACCTGCATTGTTGCTCCGCGTACCGCTAAAACACTTCTAATTACCGAACTCTGTTCCAGAGACCTAACAGCCGCTAGACTATACATATCTCCCAACCACAACAGCTCTCTGCCACAAATAGTCCTAGCATCCGCCTACCAACCAAGCGATGAAGCAACACCAACACCCGACCTGACCGCCCTGATCGAGTACTGTGAGAGGGAGAAACTAGAACTCATCATCGGGACCGACTCGAACGCGCATCACACGCTGTGGAACAGTGTGAGATCCAACGACCGAGGAGATGAATTGGTAAATTATCTCATATCTACTAACCTTCTCCTACTAAACAGGGGCTCGGAGCCAACCTTTGTCACATCTAGAGCCCAAACTATAATCGACCTAACACTATCCACTGCACAGGTCTCCAACCTCATCAAGGATTGGCATGTTTCCAGAGAAGCCTCATGCTCAGACCACAGATGGATTAGGTTTAACCTAGAAATAACACTACCTAAACCGCAACCTAGGCGCGTCCCACGCAAGACAGATAAAACAAAGTTTTTCAAAATAGTTAAATCAGAATTGTCAGGAATGCCCAACCCACCTAATCACATTTCTATTGATGATATTAACCTCTACATAAACCAACTAACACACATTCTTACCAACAGCTTTGAACAAGCATGCCCGCTTGTCTCTCCCAAACAAGGGACGAAAGGACAATGGTGGGGCCCCGAACTGCAGAGACTCCGACGCAAAGTAAGGAAACTGTTCAACAGAGCTATAAACACCAGACAAGAAGTTGACTGGGAGTCTTACCATGATGCGAAAAGAACCTACAAAAAGCGAATTCGCACCAGAAAAACAGAATGTTGGGAAAGATTCTGCACCAACATACAAAACAATAGTCAGGCAGCCCGCATCAAGAACATCCTCACAAGCGCGCCGGAGAACATTCTCGGATGCCTTATCAAGCCTGATAACACCTACACCAAAACAGATGCTGAAACTAGCGAAATACTTCTGAACACACATTTTCCTGGCTGTCAAGTAACAGACACCTACACATGGGAGGAAACTCCAAAGGAAATGCCCACCAATCTCGACTGGACCACAGCCCTAAACATGATAAACCATGACAAGGTACTCTGGGCAATTAACAGCTTCCTTCCCTTCAAATCACCTGGACTCGATGGGATCTTCCCAGGTATGCTGAGATGGTGCAGTAGCATACTAGTTGATTACCTTGTCAAGATCTTTAGAGCGTGCATTGCACACAAATACATACCGCACCAATGGAGGGAAGTGAAGGTGGTATTTATACCAAAACCAGGAAGAAATGATTACACCCTACCTAAATCCTTTAGACCTATAAGCCTGACATCATTTCTTCTTAAAACACTGGAAAGACTATGTGATAGAGAGATAAGAGAAAATACACTATCACACAAGCCATTGCACCCACAACAACACGCCTACAGCAAAGGCAAATCAACAGAATCCGCCCTTCACAGCGTAATATCACGCATAGGAAGTGGATTAACATCAAAACAACCAACACTGGCGGCCTTTATCGACATCGAAGGGGCCTTTGACAAGACCAAATTTACTAGCATTAACAAAGCACTCACTAATTACGGGGTCGAGCCGACTCTGGCAGAGTGGATAAACAACATGCTTAGATATAGAGCAATACAAGTTACCATCAATGAAACCACAAGAGGCATAGTAGCCAGGGGCTGCCCCCAAGGCGGCGTCTTATCGCCCCTACTATGGAACATAGTCGTGGACGAGCTCATCCGCAGGCTCAACGGCCACGGACTGGTGACGGTGGGATACGCGGATGACCTCGCGATCCTAGCAACCGGATGCTTCGAGAACACGCTATGCGACCTTATGAAACTCGCCTTCAAAACCATTGAAGCATGGTGCATGGATCATGAGCTATCTGTCAACCCTACAAAAACAGAACTGATAATGTTCACCAACAAACGAAACTTGGGCAACCTGAAATTACCAAGATTTTTCAATACCGAAATAACACTGAAAAACGAAGTCAAGTATCTAGGGGTCATACTTGATAGCAAACTTCTGTGGAACAAACACCTTGACTATAAACTTCAGCGAGTCACAGCTGCCTTTTACCAATGCAGCAGAATGCTGGGGAAAACATGGGGCCTTCCTCCGAAGATAACCATGTGGCTCTACACTGCTGTCATCAGACCTATACTAACATATGGAGCCATCGTATGGTGGACGAGAACCGAGCTGAGCACGGTAATAACCAAACTACAACGATTCCAAAGACTGGTGTGCTCAGCGATAACAGGCTGTATGAGAACCACACCGGGCGCTGCCCTGGAGGTAATCCTAGACATAGCACCACTAGACCTATATATACAACAAGAGGCAACCATGTCGGCTTTGAGACTACAAAACATGGGATTCTGGGGGGGCACAGAAAGCCCGCACACTCAGATCTTAAACAGAGCCTTAACCTACGAACCGCTTTTAGCGGCTCCATGTGACAAAATGCCTAGCAAACCAATACAGGAGAAACACTATCAGATACAATTACATGAGGACCAAAGAGATGAATCAGGCATCCACGAAGTCAGAATTTACACAGACGGCTCCAAGACCGAGGTGGGAACGGGAGCAGGAATTCACTCAATGGACCTCAACATTAATGTATCAATGACCTTAGACAAACACAGCTCCATATTTCAATGTGAATGCGCAGCTATAACCGAGGCAGCTACAGCTGTGCAAAGAAGAAATCTGGACAACCAATGCGTGCGCATCCTATCTGACAGTGCTGCCACACTTAGAGCATTGGCAGGAAACAGCTGCAACTCCAAACTAGTACACGAATGTCACCTGACACTCGAGAGGATATCTACCAAAAACCGTATAACCATCCAATGGATCAAGGGACACAGCGGATCACTTGGTAACGACGCTGCCGACGAATTGGCACGGAAAGGTTCGGACACGCCTAGAACAGGCCCACCTCCGCTCCTTCCCCTACCGTTCTCACAATTCCGAACATGGATAAGGCAAAAAACCAGAGGAATGCATGCCGAGCGCTGGACACACTTACAAGAATGCCGCCAGGCAAGAGCAGCGCTCCCGGCTGCATCACCAAGGCTCACTAAACGCCTACTGAACCTTACCAGAAGAGACCTACGCGTCCTGGTGGGAACACTCACAGGACACTGCCCACTAAATAAACACCTCTTCACCATCGGAGCAACAGATAGCCCTCTCTGCAGGGGGTGTCTCAATGAAGAAGAAACAGCTGCCCATGTAGTCCTGGAATGCGAGGGGGTAACAGCACACCGACACGAAATCCTCGATCAACCGAGGTCACTCCGCCAAGCCTGTGAAAACCCCAGGAAGATTCTGCGCTTCTGGACGGAGTTAGGCTGGTTAGACTAGCTAACAATCACGCACAATGGACCATCCCGAGTCTCAGTGCGGAAATAAGAGTACACACACCATAACCATAACCATAACCATAAGGTTAGTGTTTTTTTATCATTTTTACATTGTTTAATGCGAGGGAGTCTGTATGGAATATGGACAAATACTTACATACCTACGGTAGGTATCAAGAAATAGGGTATCAAGTACGATGATCGGTAAACGTATGGGTAGAGATTCATCAGAGGACTATCGTAGGGCCTGTGTTCTTGCCCCCAGAATGAACGGAAACATACCTGATTTATTATAAACATACATACCTACCTACGTTATTTGGAATTTGTACTTACGTGTACATTGCTGGCTAGCAAAACAAACAAAAATCTTAACAAAAGTATATCTCCGGCTACAATTTTTTTTTCGGATTGCGGTTTTTTTTAATGGGTTAGTTCACTCCTTTTGTTTTTGGCAGTGGTCTTGACACACCCTGTATATTTTTTTATTGCCAGTAAACTTATCCATCTCGTATTTTGCTAATATTCCCCAAGCACTGCAGAAACGGGGCAGTCCCTAAATAATCTTTTAAATATTATTATATTGTATTACATTACATAGGTGTACAACGCGGTCGTCAACTCATAGCTTCCCGGTGTAGAAGCTTTGGCAAAATGCTTCAAACATAATGACACCGTCGTTGGGGGCGACTGGAGAAATTCCCCAACCTATCTGGCCTACATACTTGCCGTGTGGTCTGTTGACCAACTTCGAGCGTTTGTACGATCTAGGAATATAGCCACTTATCCGCTACTTGGTACTTGGTATAATATTACGCCATAATATAAAAAGCATGTAACAGCCATACCAACAGTAAAAGAAAGAAATAATTTTATTTGTCTTTTAACTACACTCTACACAACACAATATTTAACATCACTAAATTAATTCTAGACTTATACTTATTTGTGCGTAGCAGGCAAATATGGCCCACACTCAGCATTTTGCTGCGTAGACCTGGTGTGTCTACTCAGCGCTAGTTTTCAGTGTAGGCCAAAGGCAGGTCACGTCACGACCATCTTTGGTACTGCGTTAGAAGATTACATTTCCATACTATGTAAATTGTGAAAATATTGTATTGTCTATGTTATCTTACAGTGTACGTAAGTAATTTAAAGGCGGCCGGTGGGGCGGCCGGCGCGGTGTCGAGAGTTTAGTCAGGCCATAGAGCGACGATACAAAGACAACCTATAGAGTATAGACATAAGCTGCGAATGGTGAATTAGTGTTATTTAATGTACTTACTCGTGTACTCGTAGGTAGGCAAGTACTCTGAAACACTTACTGAAGATACTAGATTCAGTTCATTCAATTCAATTCAATTCAATTCTTTATTAAAAACAAATTTCATGGGATTTGTGTGGAGATTCTATTGGTGTTGACTCTGTTAACATTATAGTTTAATGTTTCTACAATAACTCCAGTGAAGAGAAGACGTAAAATTCGCTATTTCCTCAAGGAAGCGCTCTGGACAGGTAACTCTTCAACATCTACAATAATGATTTTACTCACTTGCGAACTGATAGTTAAGTTCGATGAAGCATTAGGTACTTACTTACCTTCAAGGGTCATTTTCATTGGTGGTCTGACTTGGTTGGATGGAAGGAGGTATTTTCAAGCATCCGTGGAGCAAATGTGTTGTGTGCTCAGTTGCCTTTCTAAACCTAAACCGTATAATTAATAAAATGATATGCTATCGTTTTTCCTTTCTCATTCCAACTCTTATTTACATTTTGAGTTAGAACCCTTACCTACAAGGTGATAATTACAACATGCATTTATTTCAATCCTGCATCATTTTGCACCTGCCAGGTTTTTTAATTGAGACACAAAATGATGTACCTACCTA
The DNA here is from genome assembly GCA_955876795.1 of Eupithecia tripunctaria. Classification (NCBI taxonomy): domain Eukaryota; kingdom Metazoa; phylum Arthropoda; class Insecta; order Lepidoptera; family Geometridae; genus Eupithecia; species Eupithecia tripunctaria. Next base: position 10,509,858 of record OY041624.1, read on the forward strand.
CCTACCTTAATATTACCCTCTCTTGATGCCTGAAATCATACGAGTACATACATTATAGAGTGAATTATTTCAGATGTTTGTATTTGCAGAACAAAACCGTGGTTGCTGACATAGATTGTATATAAGAACCTTATTTCTACCTCTTATTGTAATACTTCTTAGGGTGGAGCCGTTTAAACAAAAAATGCTAAAAGTTTAGAGAGAAGGAAGACGTCACCTACCCTTCAAAGAAAAAAGTGACATGTATAGTATAGCTCTATGCACTCACCGGATCAAAATCGTATACAATCCTAAAAACGTCTTCGTAAATGTATAAAGGGGAATGAAGTAAAATGCGCACTATTTTTTTTCTGTTCTGGCAACATCGCAGTTTCGAAAGTTCAATTTCGCATGGCGGACGTGCAAGTGGAGTGTTATTTGTTGGTGATAATTTCATTTTATTGCTCGTTGTGATTCCCTATGGAAAGACTACTTTTGATGCTATTATTCCTTTGTGGCCGTGCTTTATTCATTCCATAACATCAGATGATGATAGTGTTGTACTTATAGTTGCATTTGTGAGAACTGCATAGTGTTTCGCTACAATGGGAAAATGTGATGAAACGAATGTGGAAGTGAATATGGGGGACTCTGCGTCCCCCATGAAGCCCGACAACTTCACGTTCACACCGCCCCCCGAGGCGCCGGTGTTCGAGCCCACGGCCGAGGAGTTCCTGGACCCTCTGGCGTACATCAGCAAGATTCGACCTATCGCTGAGAAATCCGGGATTTGCAAGATAAAACCACCAGCGGTGAGCGCATTTCTTTGTCCTCGACACTTGCCCCGACCTATATGCCTCGTTATTTTCACAAAATAAGCAGTAAGCAGTCGATTTACAGTGTATTTCTAACCCTAAAACACACGCGAATTACGTGTGATGCAACCATATTAGCTCGCCCTGCTCCGTTCTCCGTTATCAGAATTTAGTTTTTTATATTTCGAGATTCTGTATTACGTGTCAAAGTGCCGTAAAGGTGAAAAATAACAAGATTTGAATAGTCTATTTTTACGAAAATGCAGTTGCATATTGTGTCTAAAATTGGTTGCCATCTTGTGTCGTGCCTTCCTGCCTACGATACTTAGATAAAAAAAAGAATCTCTGCTGCTTTTTATCACGTCTAACTGTACTGACCACTCAGACTGTTGACTGATCTTGGAATTATTTGCCCAAATGCCAAAATTTTGGACATATTTTTTTATGAGTATTTATCAAGGCCCAGTGTACACAATGCTTTGTATTTTATTATTCAAGACCTACTTAACTGCCTATCTGCATTGAAAACAATTTATAAACTCTTTTTCCTTAAAATTGTAATATTTTCAACATCAATGTGCTTATTGTGATCCTAATTTGTCAATTTATTGGTCCTGAACAATTTGTAACTATAATTATAAAAAGTTGAAGCTGTCCACCTATATTCCTGTATTCACAGTCCTCTTTCATAGCAGATACAAATTAAAAAAAGCAATCAACAGACTCAACTGACCTCCTAATATTGAGAGGGCCTTCCTTTGTACCTAGCTTATTTTTAATAAGCATCCACTAATTTTAATGATATAAAGATAAATGTTATCTCCATGTCTGGTTCATCTCTCAGCTCAGATGATAATATGCAAATGATTCTACTCCATGCCATCTGCAAAAGCCTAAAAGTTAAATCTCAGTATTAGGATGTCGGCATAATGTACCTTTTAAAATGTTCCATAACATGCAGGCTCATCTTAATGAGCTGCAACTTTGTGTGCCGTACTTAACTCACCGCCTACCTGAGCTGTGTTATCTACTCTCACACAGTGAGGTTAAGTCTTCACTCAGATAGTGATAGTCTGTCTCAGATCTCTCATTCATTGTAGTGACATGCTTATTTCTACAGGGGTCATAAATTCCTTTGTCATATAATATTCTAAAATCAACTTTGATGGGACTTACCAGCAATCAATATATTATTATTTACTAATTACCCTGATTGTGAGGGTGTTCACATTATAATAAAATCCTTTGTTAGTAACTGCTATTAATGTGCCTTTTTAACAACTATTACTCTTCCATGAATGACCTGTTCATTCAATAACTTGAAGTAAGTATTTACCAACATTTCACTCGGGGGAGTGGGCAGTAGTTTTGCTGCAGAACAGATACACCACCGAACTGCGACCCACAACCAGCAATAAGAGTCAAATCAAATGAATTGCTTATTTGTAAAAATACTAAATTATAACATGTACAATTATGCCTTTTCACTGTCCCACTGTTAACTAATCACTAACATTTTAATTTGTGTGTCTTTGTTAGTCAAATCTAATGTAATAGCCAGAGTGTAGAATCGACAAGCATAGTTAGTTACCATTACCAGTTACCGGAATCAGTGACTAATTCTCCCTCAGTGAACTCTTTCAAAAGTAGACTGGATAAATATTTAAAGTGCAAGACAAAGACTTAGGCCTGTATTATGAAAGCTTGCTCAGTCAGCAATATTTGCTTGAGCAACGCTTTTCTATAGCATAAACATCACTTAAGCATAGATCTATGATTGAGCAAGCTTTCATAATACGGGCCTTAGATATAGAGGCATCAGCTTAATAGCTGCCTGTGTATCACAAATAATAAGATAAGAACAGAAGTGCAGCATTAATGAATGCTCCAGCCTGGCAACTAGCTCATATGAATGTTTAATACTCTAGTATTAGAGTCAGCTGTTTCAATGAAATATTGTTGGTTTTTCTAATAAATATATATTATCTTTTAAATTATCTTTAAGTAATAGGTATTACTACTAAATTACTTCAATATGAAACAACTTAGCCTAATTAATTAGCAACAATCTTGTGTTAAGGCTCATTTGCCTCCTTTAATTTGGCCGTTGTAGGTAGACCTACAACGGCCAAATTAAAGGAGGCAATTAAAGCAGGCACAGGATAGATCCTGTGCCTGTCAATTTATCCAGATATTTGAGGTTATTTTAAACACAAAGGTTACCAAGACAACCCTATACTATAGTTGTTCTATCCACTATTTTGAAGGTTCTTTGCCCCCACATGTTGGCGCGGCAACCCTGTCCTATGCCCTTTCTTCCAAGGATTGCAGCAAGGCACTGACTCTAGTTGTAAATGCAAATGTTTGTTTGTTTGCAGCACTGGCAGCCCCCCTTCGCGGTGGACGTGGACCGACTCCGCTTCACACCGCGCATCCAGCGACTCAATGAGCTCGAGGTCAGTTGATGAGTCTTCATCAGTAATGCTTTTACTCGTTCTACACACTTGAGCACTCAGTCATTGATTGAAGAAAGCTTCTGGATTGACGACAGAATAAGCTTAAATAATACTAGCCTGCATGTTTACATGTCTATTTTTATGTCTTGTTGGCTGATGTGCAGATATACAGGGTGTATCAAGACTATGCAACATGAAGAGACAGTCCAAAATATACAAGACAGACCTTGTATATTTTGGATAGGATATTTTGCTGAAAGGAGGCTTTATTTTATTTTTAAAATGAATTCAAAAGTTTTCTAAAAATTACTTGCTTTGTCTGGGAATCATACCAATTCCAAGGTGAAAAGAACGACACCCTGTATGTTTATGATGCCAATCAAAAGAATGGAATAAATCAATTATTAAAGTAGCATAGTTTATTAGAATAAGGGAATAACGTAAAATGTTTGATAATTCATACTTCAATACTTCATGTTGCATAGCCATGGGATTGTCCTGTATTGTCCTAAAGCTGATTATCGAATCACACAACTCCAAAGTCATAAATTATTGGGTTCTCTTTATTTTATAAATGATGTTTATACATAAGTGTCCATGTTGTGCAAGTGAGAACTCTCATAAGAATATCGCTCTGCCTATGTAATTTAGAGAAGCGGAAGGACTGTGTCATGTAAGGCATCATTTTCATGTTGATTCTTTAATGAATCACCAAATAATTATTGTTGAATTAGTTAGTTATCTCTTAAGTAGTTGGAAATCTCACCCTTCTAACAACTGGTGCACAAGTCCTTGCTACTAGCCAAGATAGGTACTTAACCTGAATTTTAATGGTGTTTATCTGAGATAAAACAAAATTCACCACGAACTTCAATGTAAAATTCCTATAAAAAAATAGGTACGCATGTAATTATATTCTTAAAGATAGCCCGTGATAGACTCTTTTCACGACTTATTCCAAACTTCCATGGTTTCGGAAATGGCTTCCACGCTTATCTCAAAAAGCCACCCTGTATAGTGGTGGTAGGTAGTCGCGCGTGTTTTGATCGCCACCTGTTGACTGGACGCGCGAGCTGAAACCATCTAGCCTTCGCCCATGGCTTTACGCGCCATCAAGCAAGACGGTACATCGGTTGAGTTCGGAGAACTTTCATTAATATGAAAGTTCTATTAAAAAAAACTTAATTTTACACTGTTTTTAACTTTTGCGTGACAAATTCTTATCCTTCCGGAATAATGGGATATATAAGGGACCTCCTCTCATTCTCTGATATGTACCTGTACGAATACATTGTAGCAATATGTACCTAAAGTAACACAATTATGAATACCTTGTAGCGACGATTAGTTCTTCATAGCTTGCAGCTCAATTATCTTGTATTGAAGGGCGGGCGGGTCGATACGCAGCCTGAAGTAGCTCTGCGCCAGGTATTACAGGAAACTCGAATAGGTCAGCGGCGGCGTGTGCAGCTGCCAGCTCCAGCTTACATGTCTGGCTTATTGGAGAGCTTTCATTTCATATTGATTCGCGCTGAAATATACTAAAGTTTAGGTACAGCTAAACTCGGGTTTTACTTTTTTATGCAGTTTTAACATATAGTACTGTCCTTTACAGGAGTCAGATTGTTCCTTTCTCTCTTTGTCCTCGGCTCCCTTGTCGGTACACACTGTACATACGTAGCTACAGCAGGCTGGAGGGCCAGTAATCAATACTCCGGCCGGTATCGGTGTTGTTTGTAGTTTCCACTTAGGGCTTAATCAAGCACTGCACGTCTCATATACACAGAGATCGACGAGTTTTGACGAAGACTTTTTAGTTGTTCGTAAAAGTAGATAAAGTGAAAAAAAAGACGCGTGGCACTCGGGGACTGCCGCGGTAAAGCTATTGCATAGCATTTTGTATCAACTTATGCAATTATAATTTTATTTATTTATTTTATTCATGCAGTATTGATTTTTCTTTGATATTAATTCAAGTTACACTTTTTGAGCGTGGTGACCGATAGAATATTACAAGTACAGCTATTCACTGTTGTACATAAATACCTATACACCTATATACTTTCTCATAAACAGCTGCTTATGTATTCGTCCGATTTCGGAGCAGCTCGTCTCGATTCGTGCTAGTTTCGTAGAGTCGTACAATACGTCTAATCGCACGCACACAACGCCGTGTCGAAGACTGCCGAACTGAAACGACGTTAGACGATGCACGGCCTTCAAGCCACACCTCCTTGCCCGGCGGAGTGGGGAGCGTGAGGTTTTTTCGTTACGGAATTTCTGGATTCGGTCCCCGCGCTCAAGGCCCGCGATAGAAGCTATGCAATAGCACTTATATTCACTAATATATTTTGAACGTACAGTAAAACGTGTAGTTGGCCACTTAAAGTCCGTGTCACAAGACATTACAAAAAAAAATGTTTTTACACACCATAATAATTAATTTTGTCTTCAAAAACTATAAACCGACTTCAATTTTTATAGCTTTTTCATGATTTTTCATGGATCCCATTGTCAGAACTGAACAAAACTAAAATGGGACCACACGGGAAGCACCAGCTTTCATATAAAAAAATAATTATGAAAATCGGACCACCTAGTCAAAAGTTCTAAGGTAACAAAAAAAACAGTCGAATTGAGAACCTCCTCCTTTTTTGAAGTCGGTTACAATAACATGAGGTACATGGATACAATAGGTACATAAAAATGTGCACTGCTAGTTGTGATTGCTTTCATTGATTGTTATTACTAACCATACGCGACTGATGTGGCACGGTGATCAAAGGTCCGTCTGCGCCGCATCAGATTGCGGGTTCGATTCCCGCCTATTTGTTTCGCGTGTTTTGGACAGGACCCCCCCCCTAGCACCATAGCCTATCTCTCCGCTTGCTACTATGTACGCCGAAGATAATATCTATAGTACATCGGAACATTTCGGAATGGGAGTTCCATGTGTAAAACCACACACTAAAACACTGATACAATTCAATAATCGTTTTTAGTCTTGCCTCTACTTTTATAATACACCGATTCATTTTTGACATGACATCGCCCCTTTTTCTCTTCGCGCCATTTCGGCCAGTGTTTACACATTAACTTCCAAAAAACTCCTAATATTGGTAGCCTTACCAACTCTTACACTAAAAATCACATCATCACACTATATCACACTAATATTATAAATGCGAAAGTTTGTATGGATGTATACATAGATGTATGGATATAAGCTATGTATAACTTTTTACATTAAATCTACTTAATCTGTTAGAGTTATTTTCGATAAGGCAAGAGCGAAACCCTCTAACACAGGTATTAAAGATGTATATAGATTAAGTTAAAGAAATAAACAATTTGTTATTTTTTATTATTATTATTATGGATGGATGGATGGATGTTTGTTACTTCTTCACGCCAAAACTACTGGACGGATCTGGCTGAAATTTTGCATACAGTTAATCCTAACCCTGGAATCAAACATAGGCTTTTTATCCCATAAATCAGTTCCCGTGGGATAAAAACCACCACACCTTTTAACGTTTCCATAGGAGCAACGCGTGCGAAGCCGCGGGGCGCAGCTAGTATTATTATAAAATATTAATCAGCGACATGTTAGGATTTATCCCCGTCTAATGAAAGCTTGCTCAGTATGGATCTATGCTTGAAAGACGTTTATGTCTTAGAAAAACTTTACTTAATCATAGATCGAAACCTTAATAATTAGATTCGGCCCGTATTATGAAAGCATGCTCAGTCATCGATCTATGCTTGAGTGATGCATATAGTTTTGAGTAAATACTAATTTTAAAACAATGCTTGGGATCTGATGTTAAAATCTACACTCACTCATGTAACCCACAAGTAACGGTGCCTTCTTACTACGGTATTACATATAACGGTTACGATGCATTACTTGAGTAATTGCCGATTTAAGCCTTAAAATCTCTGCTTAGTGTAAATCTTTGAATTCATCTTTACTCAAGTGGGACCCCACTCAAGTGGGACCCCACTTGGGTAATGATTGGAAAAGATTTCTTTGCGTAGCGACCTTTTTTTAAATAAAGCGCCAAACATGTTTGAAATGGTTGCGTTTCGTTTCACAAAAACCTTGATGGTTTTCATCAACAAAAATACATTATGTAGTCATGTTTATGAGGTAAAGGAATGTTTTTCGCATAGATAAAAGTGTAGACCATATGCAAAACCCTACTCGAGCTAAGTAGCGTCAGAGTTACGTTCTATAATAAAGATTTACTTGAGCAGAGATTCGATAGAAATAAGCTTGAGTAAAACTCACGTAAAGTAGAACTCACGTAATAAGTGTATAAGTAATTCTTAAGGATGCTTTCATAATACGGGTCTAAGAGCTAGGCTTCCTTTAAATAAAGCTTGAAGCGACGAGGGAGGCTATGGACGGAGCGAACGTGTTTAATAGGGTATATGCATGTGATTTCAAAATGGCTATAAAAATATATACGTATTCTCTATTGATATAGAAACATATCTGCATATTTATTTTTGCGTTTTGAGATGTTTTTATTGTAGAGTTTAACCATTGAAAAATGGATATTTTAAATCTCAATCGCAAAATTTCGAAACGCTACTCACATTGACTAGAGCGGACGTGACATCACTGTACGCATTTCTTCTTTTTTTATTCTGCTTGCTGCACCTTGATTTGACACTATTCTGCCCACTTGACATTTCGTATTGTCGATTATTTTCAGTTTTTTCGGAAAACCTCTTTCCTGAGATGATCACTACCGAGGTCGTCACCAAAGGTTTTAATCAAGTGCGTACGTCGACGTCACATAAACATGGCGCCAATACGGCAGCGTTTTTATCACCCGAAAATGATTGTAATTTTGATTTGTTTTTTTTACCTTGTTAATGCGAAATTCAGTGAGCGTCTTATCATTCCTGGGTTAAATAAAGACCTAAAGAATCGATTAAAACAATAAAAAAAATCGATGCATATACCCTATTACAGCGTCCAACATTCGCACAGTAGGTACACAATGCGCTGTGCGCTGGCCGGCGCTGTGCTATACACTGCGCTAGGCACTAACTTGTTTGACCTAGTAAGTCCAGGTTCGCTGCTTGCACCTAATAAATAACACATCTCACTTTGTAGAGCTTGTTCATGTGTTCTGATATGATGTCAGCCCTGAGTGAAGAGACGTGATTTGGAAATTTCCTTTGTCTATACAATGAGTTACACTTTATTGCACACAAAGAAAATACAAAAATTCAGGAAAAGAGATATAACAGAGTTGTACAATGGGCGGCCTTATAGCTAAACGCGATGATCCCTTCCAGTCAACCTTAGGATGGACGAAATACGATGTAGTTGTACTTACAATTTGGTACAGAGCGCATCTATCTTGTGGACAGAGAACTACGCAAATCCCATACAAAAATGAGACTTGACAATCACAATTTCGGAACTTCGTTAGAGTCAGAGTTAGAGTCGAATCGTTTATTTCTTAAGACTTACAAAATAAGCACTTAGACAAGTCCAATTTTTACCATATCAACAGCTTGATAAATAGTAATTACTATCAAATAAGAAATAAGGTGCAATCGACTTTAATTTACTTAATTTTTTTGTCCATTAGCGGCAGAAGTGAAAAAGAAACCACTAGCAAGTTTATCGCTTATCAACTAATACAATCTTAGCATAACAGACTTCAACTAGTTTATGTCCTTACATACTATTGTCGGTGTGGAACTGGGCGACATCCGGCCAAGCATTAACATCATTAATGTAATCATCTATGGAGTAATAGGATTTCTTGATAAGATTTCGTTTTATGTACAGTTTAAATTTACGAATAGGGAGCTCAGTTGCTTCAGATGAAATCGTTAGTCGTGCATAAATACTAAACAGCAAATTACTTCATAGTAGTATAACAAATAGACTCGCCCCTCTAGTCGCTTGTAAATCCGAGGTTCATCGCGTCTCTAATATAATATTAGAAGCGTTTCTCGTACTTAATCAGCGATGAAACTCGTCATCACTCGACTTACTCTTCGAAATAACGAAGTGCTGTAAATATCACACACATTACATAAACAGTTTATATCAACTGCTGGACTCAAGCCTCCCCCTGATAAGCGCCTCATTGGCTGTTATATCATGAGGGTCATGCCCATAATGCATGCGGGTTGGGTATCGCTGTTCGGTGGTAGAATTGTTCTACAGAGGGCGCTGCTGCCCGCCCCCTGGGGGTATCCTTTAGAGTCGCCTCTTACGACACCCGCGGGCAGAGTTGCGGTGGTGCAAATTCTAAGCCATCGACACGGCATCGAACACAATATCGAAATACTTACTAATTCTCCTCGTTGACTCCTTATGCTTTCTGGTCGAGAGCAGTGATCGGGCGGGTGTTATTTCTCACATTATAGAGTTGTGTCAAGTCGACGCCCACTTTTATCGATGAGTGAGTTTTAAGAACGATTTATGTAAATCCGCTGTTTTCCAAGCGAATACGTTTGTGCGGGCGCTTCGAAGATTAGGTATTTGTTCTTAACTGAAAGGATAATCCTCTTGCGAGATCGAGATGACGTAGGTTGTATTTGTTATTCAGAATCTTCGCGAAACGGTCCAAAATAAATGTAAAGCTATTCTATACGCCCTTCACTAGACAGTTAACAGTTTGCTTGGTGTACCGTTATTGATTTAGTTAGTTTTACCTCCGCCGGTTTCTGAACATCCTGAACAAGTACTGCCATGAAAAAGCTTCTCGCTAATTAGTTGAACCATTATTTTTATAAGACATAATTTGTTGTTTGGTTGGCACACTAGCCATCAAGTGGTCCCGTACAGTTGCAAGGCTAACCTCACACGTGGACTGTTCCAGGCCATAACCCGGGTGAAGCTCAACTTCCTGGACCAGATCATCAAGTTCTGGGAGCTGCAGGGCAACGCGCTCAAGATCCCCACCGTGGAGCGCAAGCCGCTCGACCTCTACGCGCTCCACAAGATTGTCAGGGAAGCAGGTGACCTACACAACTTTACAACTATTCTTTTATCATACTAATATTTTAAATGCAAAAGTTTGGATATATGCCATCTATCCAAACACACCACAACATCCATCCATACATCAATCTGTTAGATGGAAACATCCATCCATACATGGATGGATGTTTGTTACCTTCATTATGAATGTAAGCGGGTTAACTGCGAACCTGATTTGTGTTGGAAGAACACCAACGTTTCATCCCTTACCGAGGGACATCTTGAGGGCGAGTGCGGTTCTAGACAATGTTTGTTACCTCTTTACGCCAAAACAACAATACAGATCAGGCTGAAATTTCGCACACGGGTTACTCTAGTCCTGGAATCAAACATAGGCTTTTATTCTTAAATCAGTTCCGTGGGATAAAATTAACCTTAAACGTTTCCATAGGAACAACGCGTGCGAATCCGCGGAGCGCAGCTACTATAAAAGTTCACAAAACAAAATAAATTGTTAAATTTAAGAGGTTTCGGATTCAATTCCCACCCCGGGAAGAATGTTAGTACGGTCGGTGCACATCATTTGTTCAGGGCGTTCTGGACGTTTACTTTCATAAAAAATACATATCCATGTGTATTTTATTAAGTACCTATATCAGTTATCTAGTACTCATAACACAAGCTCTGCTTAGCTTGGGGCTAGATAATGCTGTGTGAATAATAATTGTCCAACTTTATTTACTAGTTTATTTTTTAACGAGATGTCAAAACAAAACAAAGGGTACTTCATCAGACGAAGACTAAAGTCGCTCTTGCGTCAGTTTAAGAATGTAAACGTGACACATTATCCATCCATCGGATCTAGTATTTTATTCCACAGTCCTGCCTCAACCGTGGTTAGGGATTGCCATTATCAACTCGCTTAGCACACAGTTTAGTGATCGCAGTGTTGGTGTTAATTACTGAGGTTTGCCGGGGCGGACGTGGCGTAAGAATCGATCCTTACCCATCGCGTGGACGTCGTCAGAGTCGACGAGGGGAACCTACCAAAGGGCAGCAGCTTCCTTTTGAGTTTATAAAACAGGGCTACTACGATCACTGATCCACCTGCCAAGCGTGGTGATTAGAGCAAAACCCCTTGTTCGGTGGAGGCACCTCAGGAGTTGATGCGGTATTCTCAATGTCTGTTGATGCGGTATTCTCAATGGTGTGGATGCTGTCCAAACCCTTTTTTCTCAGGGGAAATCCTTAAAGGATATTTACGAGGCCCGGAAGGACTCGTAATTTTGTCGACCTAAAACCCCTGGGGTGTTCCTTCAATTCGCTACAAATGAGACCATGAAAACTACTCGCGCTTACATCCATAGTCTCAGCAGAGTTGCTTTTCAGGCCCAACCCCATCGAAAGCGGCAAGGCTCTTTCTATTCAATTTAATTTCGAGTCGCTAAGAAAAATCATTGAAGAAGTCAAAAAATTATGACCATCTCAACATGAACGTTATTTTTTTCAAGACATTTTAAGTTTTCTGGGATTTTATTGTAAATTTTTACCAACATTGAGTTGGGGCAGGATTGGTGGATTTGTAGTTTATTTCTGGCTTCACCAGGTTGTGTTTATATCTAGTTTGGTATCGGCGGAACTGGTCATATACGTATGCCAATCCTTAAACCATAGTTGTAACGTCCCCCAGGTGGGTTCGAGGTATGTTCCGGGGAGCGCAAGTGGTCCAAGATCGCGCGGCGCATGGGCCACCCGCAGGGGAAGGGCATCGGCTCCATCCTCAAGAACCACTACGAGCGGATCCTCTACCCCTACGACGTGTTCAAGAGCAATGGTGCTGTGGCCGATCATAAGGAGACTGTGAGTACTTCCAGTAGGGCTGAGCAGACAACAATAGGATAGAGTCTGTTCAAAAGAAGAAGAATCGTGGGAATTGAGGGCGCTCGTGTGCCAATTGACAACGTTTGTTGAGTTGTTAACACTGCTTTATCATTGCAGTACGACTAAAAGCTACTAAAATTGTTAGTTCACCGTAACGCTTCGACTATTCTCTTTTTGAACAGACTACTGTCCAAGGTAAACACAAAAAGTTAAATTAAATTTAGAAAAAGAATGCGTAGGTAATAGCTAGTAAGAAAACATAATCCTGAGTTTAGTCGCCGTCCAAAAATAATTTATCATTAACTTCCCCCCACAGAAGATAGAAGTGAAACGCGAAACGACCCCCGAGCAGGCCGGGGCGGGGACGGCGGCGGGCGCGGGGTGCGGAGTGCGCGCACGCTCCTCCTCCAAGTGCGCGGCCTCCCCGCCCGCGGGCGCGCCCTCCCCCGCGCGCCGCTACAAGGCCGAGCCCGAGGCCGCGGAGGGCTCGCACACCGAGGGCGCGCTGCCGCCCAACAGTGACAAGGGCATGAAGACACCCGTCAAGGAGGAGAGCCCGGAGACTAACAGACGCAGTGAGTTACATTGTTTAAGCGCTGCGCAACCGTAGACACTGTTGCCGACACGGCACACCTAACACTTTGGTCGTCAATGACGACAGCTGGTGTCTGTGCTGTATGATGTAATGTGGTCTGTCCGTGTGTAGGTCCTCGCGAGAACAAGTGGATGTCGAGTGAGGGCAGCTGCGGGTCGCGCGGGCGCGTGACGCGCAGCGCGCGCCTGCGCGAGCACCGCATGTCCAACATGACGGTGTCCGTGACGCCCGCGCCGCCGCCCGCCGCCGCGCCCAGGCCGGACAACAACAACGACCCGGTCAGTACCAGTACACTCTACACTTGAAAATTGTTTATTTGTATAAAATTATGTTACTCTACCCACATGCTAAACGGTGTATAAGAAATCCAAAAATATACTTGGGCTAGGTCTCTCCAAGGCTCTTGTATACAAGACATTTACCCCCTTGTTCATAATAGTCTTGTTAATTATGATTTTTTATAACTATTGAAAAATTTAAAATCTAAAAAATGTTGATAATTTTTTTTTTCAATTAATTACCGTTCATAGCTAAATATTAATTGAAAAAAAAAATTATCAACATTTTTTATATTTTAAATTTTTCAATAGTTATAAAAAATCATAATTAACAAATTAATAAAATTTAATGAAAATAAACCGCAGGATCTTATAAAGTACATATATCAAAAGGGCTCCACGAAGTTTAAAATTTATAGGCCAATTATTTATACCTTTCATCCCATTGTTTATGCCCATGGAGATTGGGAAAAAATTGGTTAGTTAACAATTGAATAACTTTTTGAAAATGGTGATTTAACTTTTTTTTCTTCATTGCTCGATTCTTTCAAGTGTTAAGAAGATACTAGAATTTTTTCAAATTTTTAAAATCACATTTTATGTTATAAAAAAAAAAATTTATTGTTGAACTCTCTTTAGCGGCGGCGCGCGCATGGCGTAACTGCCGCGCAGATCCCTATTTTCAACGTCTAATTAAAATTATAAATAATGGAGATATAATTCCGGGAGTCAAGATTTTTTTATTGGAAATTTCCTCCTCTTTAACGAGCTTTTTTCAAAATTGCTTAAATGTTAATATTTTTCGAGTTATTAACAAAAAACAAAATATCATTTTTTTTTCATCTTATTTTGTTAATAACAATTGCAATTTTTAACCTGCACCAAAATCCTTTAAAAACATTTTTCTAGAGGTGATTCCGAATCGAATGAGCCATCGCTCATATTTTTAGGACCTTTATCTCTATTTTTCACGTTTTTGAACTTGTTGACTAGACTAGTAAACAGTCAGAGGCCAAGTCTATCCAATAGATAGATAGATGCATTTCTTAATTTATGAATGAAACACGCTCAATAATGACAGTTACGCACACAGGCACAGCGGTACCACCGTCTTGGGTTCTACGCATCGAGTTAGTTACAATCCTCTAACTGGATGGTTCTAGAATAGAATGTAGTATATAGTGGTCTCATGTTGTTGTTGTTCCCACAGCTGGCCAAGTACATGTGCCACGTGTGCGGGCGCGGCGACGTGGAGGAGAACATGTTGCTGTGCGACGGCTGCGACGACTCCTACCACACCTTCTGTCTGCTGCCGCCGCTCGCCGTCGTGCCCAAGGGCGACTGGCGCTGCCCCGTCTGTCTGGCCACGGAGGTATGTGCCGTGTTCTACATTACGGGACGCAAGGCTCTCGCTAGCTGGCGTGGCCCTATCTCTTCCTGTGGGTGTCCTAAGAGGCGACTTAAGGATATTCACCAAGGGGTGGGCAGCAGCGACCCCTGCAGGACTATTAGAATAGAAAAATAGAATAGAATATTTTCTTTGTTACTTATCAACAAAAACAAACATGGCTTAAAATAAAAGACGAAGCAACTGTCGATTAGAGTCACAAAACGGTCTCTGTCTCAGCATGAGCTGGTTGTAATCAACGCTGGTCTTCCGACAGAGCCTTTTGGTGACGTCACGGATGGTAACACATATCTACTAGCAATTCTACCACCGAACTGCGATCGCAACCCGCAGCCTAGTGTGGGGATTATGGGCGCTTATCGGGGGGAGGCCTGCGTCCAGCAGTGGACCAATAGAGGTTGTTGAGGTGAGGCTCTCGCTTATGAGCGTCGCGGCTCGCTTCGCCGTTATACATGAATGTTTCACAAATGTTCATTGAAAACTGTCAAAAATCGCAACTTGAGAAATGCATAAATCTGAGTTTAGTTTGAGTGCGTAACCCTGATTTGTCTGGGTTAGGCTTCTATTGAAACCATGGAAATTTGTGCCATTAGTAATAGAGTTGAAATGTCCTGCAGGTATCAAAGCCAGCTGAAGCGTTCGGCTTCGAGCAAGCGTCGCGCGAGTACACGCTCCAGCAGTTCGGAGAAATGGCCGACCAGTTCAAATCTGACTACTTCAACATGCCAGTACACGTAAGTCTATATTATATCTAATAAGTTCTAAGTGAGTGGAGGAACTGGAATCTGCACTATGCTTCGTCTCCCTGCCTAACCAGGTCCTGACCAGCTCAGCTCCTTGAAGTACCGGAGCTGGACTTAGGCGATTGATAGCGTTGCAGCTTTTCTGTAGGCGTCTTTTTTTATATGAAAGCTGGTGCTTCCTGTGTGGTCCCATTTTAATTTCGTTCAGATCTGACCAATGGGATCCATGAAAATCCATGGAAAAACTATAAAATTGAAGTCGGTCTATAGTTTTTAAAACAAAATTAATTATAATAAATAGTAATATCATTTATTTATTTATTTATTGATAAATGGACGAGCAGCCTGTGGCTCATGTGTCCATATCACATATCACATAATCATAATAGCCTTTTAATTCCAAAGGCAACATAAATAAGTTATAAAGTTATTCTAGTTAGTTTATTAAAATTTATGTAACAGCATAAATTTTAATCAACTAACTAGAATAACTGTATAACTTATTTATGTTGCCATTTCTGTTTTGTTTCTATAAATGTCTCTCAGGTTGGAGTGCCTTTCGGCATAGGCCTCCTCCAACTGCCTCTACTGAGGCGCTGTCCTCTGCGACTCTTGTCCAATCCAGTTGTGTTACTGTTGAGTACTGTGTAAGTTTAATATCGTCCTCCCATCTAGACTTTGGACACCCCGGGCTTCTGATGCCGTCTCTCAGTAACCTAATCAATACCATTCACTGTTCTATAATTTTCAAAACTAGTATACTTATGAAGTGAGACTTTTCAGATGGTCCCAACATCAACAGTGGAGAAGGAGTTCTGGCGCATCGTGTCTTCCTTGGACGAAGACGTCACAGTGGAGTACGGAGCTGACCTGCACTCCATGGACCATGGATCTGGTAACACTTTACTTTATCTTATTTCTTATGAAGTATTCTCATCAAGTCGGTGACACCGCGCGGCGGGTTTGTGCTATTTGTCTGTTTATGTATATTGTTAGCATCCGACATATTTAACGACCGATGTGGCGCGGCAGTCATAGGTTCTCTTGCGACGCAGGAGGTTGAAGGTCCGATCCCAGCCTTGAGTCCAAATCTTTGTTCGATTTGTAAATATTTGTCACGGGTGTCCTGGGTATTTTCAAATATAACAATAAAAAAACTACGTAATGTAATGTATTTTGTATATAAATATGAAATATGTATATCAGTTATCTAGTACCCATAAGACAAGCTCTGTTTAGCTTGGAACTAGATGATGCTAAGTGGATTGTCCAGGATTATTTTATAAAAAATTGTATTCTTTCCTCCATTACAATTTCAAATTTTCTTTTTAATGGCGATATCCTAATTGTAATGGTGAATGTTCCAGGGTTCCCCACAAAGTCGAGCGCGCACCTGTATCCGGGCGAGCAGCAGTACGCGGACTCCAGCTGGAACCTGAACAACCTGCCCGTGCTGGAGGGCTCCGTGCTGGGACACATCAACGCAGACATATCCGGCATGAAGGTAACAGTGCATGTCACTGTCACCTATACCCTATCCATCGACCATCTAGAATGTTAGTAAACAAACCACCGACACAATTATCAAAGATTCACTTGCTTTTGGCGTCGAGTATCAGATATTATCTCAAATCGACTAGTAATGTAAATTACGTATAAAAGTACGGGCTAACAAAGTGAATTTTAGGTTACGTATGGGCGGTTTGTTTACAAACATTCTACATGCTCGATGGATACGGTATAATGATGCTCTTCCTTCTAGCTGAATTTCTGCTACGGCGGTCAATCTTTACGGAGACGAGCCATGTGCGTGTGCGCAGGACGTATTATAGCGCAGAAGTGTGTGCACAACACACATTTTCCCTTTTCTTTCTCACAATAGAGTGTGAGTGTGAGTACACAAGATAGAGATAGTGATATCAGAAGATATTGGACACATGTTTTCCTTTTGTCAAAGTTTGTAAGTTCGGGCTGGTCACGTCACATCTTACGAGAAAGTGTCACAAGGTGTGACGTCACGCGGAACATTAGTTGGCTATATCTTTATAACTTTTGTTTGATCAAACAAAAGAATAAATACGTATTCAATATCATCTGATAATCTAACTGACGGAGTACTTAGAATTTTTTCTTTACAAATAATTCGAATTTTTGAGGTGGCTATCCAGGCATTAACCACTCCAGGATGATGAGTCGCACAAAGTGAATTTTGGTCGTTGACACAAGTCTACTCCATGCATTTTGCAGGGAGCGAGTTCCATTCCTTTGCGGTGCGAATAATAAAGGTGGAGGAAAACCGCTGAGTGCGAGTGGAGGGTACGTCCACCAAGTATGGATGGTATTGCGCTGTGCGTCTGCTTGTCCTGGAGTGGAAGGGGGATGCATCTCTGTTCTGAGCTGTCTCTTGCTTGTACCGTGCAGTTCGCCAAGATCGCCTTCCACAGTCAAACCAGCAGCGGGCCCAGAGTAACCAATGCCTACTCTCATACATGTTCTCATCAAACACAGTCGTTATAATATCTCGCATGTTCCAGATCCCCTGGCTGTACGTGGGCATGTGCTTCGCGGCGTTCTGCTGGCACAACGAGGACCACTGGAGCTACTCCATCAACTACCTACACTGGGGGGAGGCCAAGACCTGGTGAGTTGTTGGTTGCAGGGTTCTTAAAGGGTGTTTGTTGTTGCGAGGTCATTTGTTCCATGGAGGTGTTGTGGCCCGTCCTTGGTGAGATTCCTTAGTCGCTGTGACGAGCAGGTGTTTGAGTCATCACATCATTTTGTTTTCCCCATTTCTTCCGCGGGTGTCGTAACAGACGATTAAGGAATATCCACCACAGCGCTCCCAGCTAAACAATTCTGCCACCAAACTGCGATTCTCAACCCGCATGCCCAGCGTGAGGATTATTGGCATCACCCCCCATGAGACGACCAATAACACGTTTATCAGGAGGAGCCCTTCGTCCAGTTGTGGAATAATATAGACTGTTGAGGTTGAGTTTGAGGCTGTTGCTTAGTTTGATCTAATGTAACTCGAGTTTGTGATCCACATTGTTCCCCAGGTACGGAGTGCCGAGCTCTAAGGCTGAGCAGTTCGAGGCAGCCATGAAGGCGGAGGCGCCGGAGCTGTTCCAGCTGCAGCCGGACCTGCTGCACCAGCTCGTCACCATCATGAACCCCAACATCCTCATGAAGGCAGGGGTTCCAGTCTACAGGTATGTTTTATCTTTCTAATTATGAACTGGTTTTATACCTGTTAAAGGGATTGACCTATATCGTACTACGTCCACGCGTTTATTTTCTTTTTGACAGATCAAGTACTATATTTCAGCCTGATGTGTTCAGTCGTTTCGGTGTGAATAGGTAACAAACAACCAAACTTTGTACACACATTTTTCCCGAGGCGGGAATCGAAACAACTTCGTACGTCGCAGGTGGACCTTCACCCACCGCACCATAGATGATCAATATCCCGTTGTAAATGACTTCAGTGCTATAAATAACCATAATAGAAAAGTTTTAGTTAATCTGTTATGTTTGGGTGTCTGTCACAGATTGGACCAGCACGCAGGAGAGTTCGTGGTGACGTTCCCTCGCGCCTACCACGCCGGCTTCAACCAAGGGTACAACTTCGCGGAGGCCGTCAACTTCACGCCGGCCGACTGGGTACGTACACCAGCACTGACTTCTCCATTACTTGATTCTTAGTACTCTCTGGGGAAGTTCTGTTAGCGCGAACCCTTGTAGTGACGGAGGTTTTTTAAATATATGCTAAAGTACCTAAATCTATTTCAATTGTTAGCCAGTAGTCTAGTAACCAATTTAGTAACAAAGTTTTTTATTATTTTAATATAGCTTACACATTAATTTCTAAAAATAATCCCGAAGAATTCACTAGCATGGGGCCTCCGTCTGAGTAAAAAAATTCACGGATGGATAATTTTCAATTGGTAATATTTATGAGGAACATCGTTGAACGCTTGTTTACAATATTACGTCGTGGTCGGGTTGTAGTTTTTTACTTTATTTGATTGAGTGTATTGTGTTTAATTCCGTGCGTCTTGGCGACTTTAGCACGATATTGTAGAGTGATATTTTTCATTACGCATGTAAGCGGGTTTTTGCGGGATTTGTGTTGGAAGAACACCAACGTTCTTTCAACACAAATGAGGTTCGTAGTTAACCCGCTTACATGCGCAATGAATTCGTCAAACTAGGATAGTTTTTATATTTGTTGTTGGTTTTCAGTTGAAGATGGGTCGCGAGTGCGTGGTGCACTACAGCACGCTGCGGCGCTACTGCGTGTTCTCGCACGACGAGCTGGTCTGCAAGATGGCGCTGGAGGCGGACGCGCTCACGCTGACGGTCGCGCTGGCCGCCTACCGCGACCTGCGCACCATGCTGCACGCCGAGCGCAAGCTGCGCAAGACCCTGCTGCAATGGGTACTACGCACTTCTCAACCTTCTATCTTTCATTCAAAAACCTGGATTTATTTTGTAGGTTCCCGAACTCTAAGGAACATTGTTGGAAAGTATTTAACGACATTGGTATCATCGAAGCTAAGCCCAGAAGATCGATTTTTTTTTGGATTTGAAAGCTTTGCGTTCATTATTTAATTGAAATCTTTTTCGTTTTCGCTGCACGTGTGAGATATGCGTTGTTGAGGTTTTAGTTTTTATTGATAACCTTAATAAATTAATGCTGGACAATTCACACAGCATTAGCAATACTATGAGGTCTATATGTGGCTAGCCCAAGCTAAGCAGAGCTTGTGTTATGGTACTAGATACACTGAACTGATGATATCCCTCCCTCTGATATGCGCCTTAATGGAGCTTTTATATCATAGGGGGTAGTGCCCATATTCCCCACTCTGGGTTGGGGATAGCAGTACGACACCCGCGGTAAGAGGTGGGGTGGTACAATTTGTAAGCGGGCACCACTCGGCGACATTTATCATTAAAGTTTATTTAGCCACGTGTCAGTTGATTTTATCGTACTGTATCATATCTTGGGGAGAGCATGGAGAGTAAAGGTGGTTGTCTACCGTTGCAGGGCGTGACGCTGGCGGAGCGCGAGGCCTTCGAGCTGCTCCCGGACGACGCGCGGCAGTGCGTGGTGTGCAAGACGACGTGCTTCCTGTCGTGCGTCACGTGCGCGTGCACGCCGCACGTGGCCTGCCTGCGCCACGCCACCATGCTCTGCGACTGCGCTCCCTCCAAACACACACTAAGGTAACACACCATTCTTCATCAGTTTTCCGAGTCGTATCTTAGACGTCGTATATATTGACTATGACTTAAGTATTTCTCTGTCTAAGTATTTCATCAACATCAGCCTATACTAGTCCACTACTAGACCTACACTCCTATGCGAGACGTACGTGCAGATCTTAGATCCCCCACTTAGAATTAGAACCCTTGTCCAGCACAAGGATTTTGTCAGATGACTAGCGGAGATCTTGAATGTCTTACCTTGTGGAATATAATGTCCTCGTGCTTCCAGATTCCGGTACACCCTGGACGAGCTGCCAACCATGCTGAGCAAGCTGAAGGCCAAGTCGGAGCAGTTCCGGTCGTGGGCCGAGGCCGTGCAGAACGCGCTGGACCCCGACACGCCCAAGACCTGCGATCTGGACGGACTGCGGCACCACCTGCACAAGGCGCACCAGCTCAAGGTAACCTGGGGGTAGATTGACGTTGAGAGTTTGTCATTTGTATGGAAACCGAGCGTGTAACATTTTGCGTAGGTACTGTGACGTCACGTGATCAATTTAGTGATGTACAACGTAAGCCTCGCGAAAACGTAAGATGAGATACCTTCCTACTGATAATATTATAAATTACCCCCTCTACGCCTCGCCTACAGCGACATTTGTTAACCTGTGGTTAGTATCAGATAGCTGCACCTTTTTTAATAGTGTTTGAACAGTTAATGATTGAACAATAGTGCATTTCGTTTTTTATAACCTGACGTCGCACGCGGAAAGCGTACCGGAGCGGATTGAAGCTCGCGTGGAGAGATTGGGGTATCTTTACCCCAATGTTTACACGCGAGGTACATACACATTTGGTTTTAGCTAGATAAATTTCTGTGATGCACACGAACGCTTCGATAATTCCGGTTCTTTTGAAAACTGTCAAAATCTGTACTCGGCTCGCTACCTTACATAAGTATTGTTCTTGAATACGGGTGTCAGTAACGCCAAGGTACAAGAGGCCGGCTGATGCACGCTACGTTGCAAGATGGCGGCTCGTGGAAGCCATTACAAAATACCCCCACGAATGTGCGCATCCGAGTGGGCATTTTATAACATGGCGTTACAAGATGGCGGAATGTTTTCGTAACAATCAATATTTTTTAAAACCGTTGATTTTCCAACCACAACAAACAAATAGAAATATATTTTTTGTATTACCAAACTACACTTTACATAATAATTCTCATATCTCCCACAGATGCAAAAAACAGAACTAGTGCGAGCTTTAGAAACAGCGATCGAAGACGCGGAGAAATGCGCGTCCGTGATACAACAGCTGGACCTGAACAAGATGCGCACGCGCACGCGGCACCACGACCCCAAGTACCGGCTGTCCATACACGAGCTCACGCTGTTCGCCGCAGAGATCGACAGCCTGGCCTGTGTGCTGCCGGAAGGTACATCGATAAACAACCTTTTACTTTGGGGGATAAGGTGGAATTTCCCGCAAATAGTTACAGAGGGAGATCTGCTCTGAACCGGGCCCGTCCCATCTGTCCACTAAGCCCGGTGGATCAGATGGGTCGGGTCCGGCTTGTCGACCAACAGTTGATTATAAAACGTAACTCTGCTACTACTTAGCTAGTTTCACTAGCAAAATCTCTACTTGAGTGAGTTGGGTTTTGTTTATGATCTACAAATTTATCTAGACGAAAAACGTTCTTTGCCTCATCAACCTGACTATCACAATTTATTGATTAGAGCTTTTTTGTTGTTTTTATGGTTTTTGAGAAAAGTAACGAAGTAAATAAAATCGCATAGAAATGATCTCGAAGCCTTACTCCAGTGTGGTCAGAAGCTGATTGTGGTGTTCCCCCAGGGTCCGCCGTGAAGGAGGTGCTGCGACAGACGTCGGAGTTCGAGGCGCGCGCCGCCGCGCTGCTGCAGCACGACCTGGACAAGATCGAGACGTCCTACGTGCGGGACGTGGAAGAGGTCAGTTCACACGCACGAGGCCCGAGGGGCACCTCGACCGAGATTCATGTTTCCGGTAGACCTGTCCCTTAGCTAACTACGCCATTTTGAACGTCACAATAGGTAACGGCTCAGTCGGAAGACCTGCGTGGGTTGTACGCACGCACATACAACCAACTCACGCTGAGACTGGGACCGTTTTGTAACTAGCAAACTGTTTTCCTTTTCTCCGTTCTTTTATTTTAATTTGTATGTGTTTGAGTTACAAATAAACGTTTGTATTTTAATCTGTTGTTGTCCTGGCTTACTAGTAGTGTTGTGTGTTGTGTTGTCAGACTGTGGAGCTGGGCGGGCGGCTGTGCATCGTGCTGCCGCAGCTGGAGGCGCTGTCGGCGCGACTGGCGCAGGCGCGCTGGCTGGAGGAGGCGCAGCAGCACCGCGAGGGCTGCGCCACGCTGACGCCGGCCGCGCTCTCCGCGCTGCTGGCGCGCGCCGACACACTGCCGCAGCACCGCGCCATCGAGCACGAGCGCGCGCTGCTCTACAGGCTGCAAGGTATCATCGCCAAACGGAATGCTTATCCACTTTTAAACTATTTTGCTTTGCATTATAAACAATAAATCGACCAAGCCGGGCGTGGCAGTACTCACTTCACAGACAAAACACCCTAGCGGTGGTAAGGCGCAATTTTAGCTGACTATGTTGGACCTTTTATAATTATTTGTACGGACGTATCGTACATTACAGGTAAGTTTGAGTAGGTTGAGTGCGCTGTCACTGATCCCTTTTCAAAAGTTAATTGAAATAAGTAGTTACTCGTAAACTCATACAAAATAGGAACAAGCAAACGATCCTTCGTAGGTTTGATATACCGTTGTAAACCAATTACACCGACACAAGTATCTACGTGGTACGTCTACGGGTGCAATGCTGATGATTATACATATAAAACTTTCTCTTGAATCACTATCTATTAAAAAAACCGCATCAAAAACCGTTGTGTAGTTTGATGATCTAAGGATACATAGTGACAGACAGCGAGAAGTTTCTTTGTTTTATACTATGTAGTAATAATAATCATATAAAATTATTGTATCTATATCTGACACAATCACATTATTTGCAGTTTTTATAGAAAATGGTACCTGGAACCCTTGTTTCCCGAGTCTTACTCGCTCTTGGCCGCTTTTTCTGAATTACCTTTAAAGTGCATAGTAATTTAATTACCGTTTGCATAATTTGTTTCAGTGGAAGTAGAAGAATGGGAGAAGAAGGCGCAAGCGGTCCTCATCGACACGTCCAAGTCGCCCCTGGACGAGGACAACCCGCAGTACAGCACGTTGGCCTCGCTGGGCGCGCTGCTGGCGGAGGGCACGGACATCGAGGCGGCGCTGCCCTCCTACCACGCGCTGCAGTCCGCCATCGCACACGCCAAGGACTGGCTGCACAAGGTACACACGAAGCTTTCTACCCCCGTACCCTGATCCGGGTATTTGACATTTTTACTACGCAGGTAGAGTCTGTTCAAAAAGAGAAGAGTCGTGGCGATACGATGAACTAACGAGTTTAGTCGTACTGCAATGACAGCAGTGTTGTTAACGCAACAAAAGTTATCAATTAGCACACGAGCGCCCTCAATTCCCACGACTCTTGATTTTGAACAGACTCTACCACTACTAGTCTACTAGTGTTTAGTCCAAATTGTTATTTGTTTTGTAAGTATAGTTACGTTCTCCCGTTACTATCAGGTGGAAGAGATGCAGTCCTCGGACCTGTACCCGTATATCCACTCGGTGGCGGCGCTGGTGCGGCGCGCGGCCTCGCTCCCGCTCGCTCTGTTAGAGAAGGAGCAGCTGAACACCGCGCTGCACTCCGCCGAGGAGTGGCGTCGCGGGGCCGCGGATATGTTTCTCAAGAAGGTACGCTATCCACCATCACGTCTAACTACTTACTTTGCTCATGTCATTAATGTATGGGATGAACAGGAGCGGAGAACAAAGAGCCTTGCGGAACTCCACAAGGGATATGGGACTAATGAACTGTCTGACTTTAAGATATTAAACACAATAAGAACTGTGACAGAGTTGAGACAATTTACTCAGATCGCGTATAATAAATTTTATTGTGCGACCGTCTCGAAACGTTCGTTATTCTCGAACAAGAAATCGTTTCGTTACTTGCATTTGTCGATCAATCCGGTCAAAAGCCTTACACAAATCCTTCGAAGTTGCTAAACTATTTAAAAATTGGTTAAGAACAGCCGGTTGATTCTAGTGACCATTTGTGTTGTAGAATTGGAAAGGCGGGCTCCTGGAAGCTCTATCGCCGCGCACGTCGTTCGGCGGCGGCGCGGCGGGGCGCAAGCGCGGCGCGACGGGCGGCGCCGGCGGTGGCAGTGCGCTGGCGGACAAGTTCACAGAGGAGAGCACTCCGCATGAGATCGTGACCGCTTTCAAGCAGGCGGAGGCCAGCGAGCTGCAGGCCATCAAGGAGCTCAGGTATACCTCAACAGTAAACATACCTACACTAAGGATGTAAGCGGGTTAAATAAGAATATTATTTGTGTTGGAAGAACACCAACGTTTTATCCCTTGCCGAGGGACTTCATCAGGTGTGTCGGAGGGCCCTAGTTCCTACCTAGCAATAATATAATTAAGAAAAGAATAATAATTTAAAATAAAGTAACTGAAGGTAGAAGTTAAAAATAAAGACTAGCTCGCCGTAGGCCATACATTTATGAGGTCGGTCGTGGTTGATTCGTGTTTGAGTTCCGATTGCACTGACGTCTTTGAGGAAGCCAAAGACGGAGCTAGTGCGTTCTCAATGGTGTCCTCGGCCTTTGTGGTGTAGACTCTGAATACCGAGATGACAGTGAGGTTATGTTTTCAGAATTTAATTCCTTCCAGTTGAAATATCGCCATGACACCCGGTGTGATTCCTGGAATGGGTGGATAAAACACCACATTAGTCAATAAAGTGTTCTAAAAAATTGATATACCCGCAGGGCTCGCAACACGCGCAAGGACGTGCGCGCGCCGCCCGCCACCACCATCACCTTCTGCATCTGCCAGAAGCGCCAGTACGGAGTCATGACGCAGTGCGAGCTCTGCAAGGACTGGTTCCACGGTAACTACAACTCTTCTTATCACCATGTATTTTAATCACAATATTTGCTCACAATCTCTGATGGAAAGTGACGATGTGGCCTACGATCTGTCGTTAATCAAACTGGAAGATTCGCACTCGAGTGGAAAGGGAAATGTTACTTCTTTTCGCTTTCCTTCTGTCTACGTGTTTTCTTGTTTATCCCTTGTTCTTACTGTTCTGTTCTTACACGGGTATTAACTTCATTCTTACCCGAGGGTTAGTTAAGCGGAATGTTGCTCATTTTCGGTTTTAACTTCACTATTTCTGCTTTCTACGACTTTCTTTTTCTGTTCTGTATCACCTCCCAATATGTAAAAGTACGTATAGTAAACTAACATGAATGTTGTCCTCCCCAGCGTCGTGCATCGCGAACGCCCGCGACGACCGCGAGGAGTCCCCGGACCGCGAGGGCTTCCCGAGCGCAGAGTCCAAGTTCCTGTGTCCGGACTGCGTGCGCACCAAGCGGCCGCGGCTCGACCGCATACTGGCCTTGTTGGTGAGCACCACGTACCTAGCACACCAGCTAAATACAGGCGCTGTGGAATATAGGCATAGGGGAAGAACGCCGTCCAACATTGGAATAGTATAGGCTGATGATAGTATATGCGTCTCCTATTCTGCCACCATCTCTCCCTTTTTACAACCAGAGGAGGTGGCTCCACTGCCGTCCAGTTGTAGGGATGAGGAAATGTCTTTGCACAAAATTAATTGATTATATTGCGAAGGAATCATGCTATCCTTTCCGTTTTAAACGGTTGTTATGGCTCTTTATACTCTAAAATTTTTGTAACTTGTGTATTGTATAATTATTAATTTTTTCGGATAATTTATTTTCTTACTATTTGTGGAAGCTGCTTAGCTTCATAGCTTTTTGTTCCCCAAAGATAAATAAATAAATAAAAAGTAAAAGCATACCATCCTGAGTGGTAAATGTTGGTGTGTATAAGGTGTGGTGTACATGCAGGTGTGGCTGCAGAAGCTGCCGGTGCGGCTGCCGGAGGGCGAGGCGCTGCAGTGCGTGACGGAGCGCGCCATGGCGTGGCAGGACCTGGCGCGGCATGCGCTCTCAACGCAGCACCACGAGACACAGGTACCCCTACCAGTCCACTGATGAAGCTGTCTCAGATTCGTGTTACAGAGACGCAATAGACACTTTTTGTTGTACTTTTCGGCACACCGAACACTTTTTTCACAAATCGTCAATGAGTATGTTTTAAGTAGGAGCAACTGACCACATGAATGTTCTATTAAGTATTCAGCGATAGCTTGTATCTGACGCAATACATAAATGTGTCCACGTTTGCGTCCTGCCTTAGCGGTCAGACTTGGAACGGATTGTACTTCAACTCTAACGAACAACTAAAAAGACATGAGTTGACAGATGTGTTATGGTCCGCAGGCGAGCCGGGAGAAGGCGGACAAACTCAACTCCGAGCTGAAGAAGGCCACCGCGCGCCTGCACGACCAACACCACTCCAGGTGAGGGACCGCTCGGAGCGACAACACTGACTTGTCTACAACTGTACGCTCACAGTCTGTCGTCTGTCTGTAGGTCGTCGGCGAGCGTGGAGCACGCGTACAGCGCGAGTCCGCGCGGCGGCTCCGAGGGCGCGCGCCTGTCGCCCGCCGCGCTCGGCAAACTGGAGGACCTCATGCTGGAGGGAGACCTGCTGGAGGTGAGTGCGTCCGCACCTACGCGAGGAGAGTGTGAGTGTGGAGCCGGTGGGAATATATCTCTTTCTCTTTCTGCGCAGGTGGTGCTGGAGGAGCAGCGGCTCGTGTGGAGCGCGGTGTGCAGCGCGCGCGGCGCGGCGGGGCGGCGCGGCGCGCGCGTTCTGGACGCGGGACGCGCCAAGCGACGCACGCCGCACACGCACCGGCACGCCAAGCGCACGCGCACGCTACATGCACCAGGTACTACATACACAGGAGCGGGGCGGAGCGGAGCCTCGACCGCTACCGACTCCGTGATCCTCCTTTTTTGACAGATTGCAGGAGCGAGGCACATCTCGGAGTGTTCAGGTTGTCCCGCCTCATCTGCCCACCTACTGGACACTGGACCTTTATTCCATTCCCTTGCACTACACACAAGCCAATAGGGTAGTGGCACGCGGAACTTTAACTGGCTATATCTCCATAATTAAGAAATAGAATAGAGACAAAAGTAAAAATATGTGTTCAATATTTAGTGTAATCTAACAGATTGAATGTATATTGTGATAGCAGGCGGCGCGGCCCCGTCCCTGCCGTCCACCTCGAAGACCAGCGGCGCGCGTCGGGGCGCCTCCACCACCAACTACCTCAACAGGAAACAGGTATGTCTACCCAGTTCACACTCACACTACTCTACTTCACACTATCTCAACCTCAATCTTAACAGCCTGTATTGGTCCACTACCGAACGCAGGCCTCCTACCGATAAGCGCCTTATTGGCGTTTATTTAATGGAGGGTAATGCCAATAATCCTCACGCTGGTCATACTGGTTGGGGAAAGCAGTTCGGTAAAATTAGTGGTAAAATAGTTCTGTAGAGGCCGCCGCTGCCCGCCCCTCGGGTGGATATCCCTTAGTTGCCTCTTACCAAAACCCACGGGGAAAAACGCTATATTCTAAGCCAGCACCACTTTTACTCCACTAGTTGTCACAATCTACCGATCACTGTAATGACAGAAACTAACAGTGTCCTTCACCTCCGCAGGGCGTGTCCTCCGCGTCCGGCCTCATGATGCGCAAGCACTACATGGCGCGCCAGGAGCGCCGCAAGAGAGGCGTCGCCACCCGGCACAGAGGTACCTACTGCTTCCTACTTGGTGACCGATGAACACGACGCCTGACGCCTATGCAGCCGTCATGTTCATCCTTCTTGTATTACTAGAGTATAGAGTAAACATAACATTTCCAAGCTATAAGCAAGTTTTTTGCAAGCAGTAAGTTTCTTGTTCTTAAATTCTTAAATTCTTTATTGCACACACACAAGTCATACATAAAAGTTACAAATACTGGACATGTACAAAGGCGAGCTTAACCCTAAAAGAGTTTTCTAACCGCAAACCTGAGAATATACATAGAATTAATGAAACTTATGTGGATAGATAGTGTACAAGACAAAAAGAAAATTATACAGGTAGAGTCCGCGCAACTTAATATGAGCTCTGTAAAGTTGGCTTCAATGGCTGCGCACTAAACTGAAAATAAGGCGTTGAGGGGAAAGAGCGGGTGGAGAGGGGATCAGTCTGTCAATCCGGGGTTTCCAGCAAGAATTTTGGCGCATTTTTATTTTGTCTAGCACATTTTGTACTGCATTAATTTATTTTTCAATTCAATATTTATAGAAGATATAAAAACATCTTATACTCAATGACGGATTATTTAAAACCTTAAATGTTAGAATAAATTAAACATTTTATCGAATGCAATTAACCCAAATTAGAAAATAAAATAATTACAATGTAGCAAATTTATTTATAACCTAGTTGGCAATACTGTCGAATGAATACTTTAAGTACAATAACGCAGCAAAGTCTTTGATGGTTGTTCGGTGTTCGTTTTCGTTGATTTTGTAGTTTGTTCTTGCGATTTTTTGGAGTTTTCCCTGATATTAGCTGTTTCTCTTAAACGTTAAATATGCCTCGCGGGCGGTTTAACGTGAGGATGCACAGGAGCAAGAGTCATTCATGCAAATAGAAGGCATAGCTCCTCTATAGATATATATCCGTATATATTATGTAGGTTAATAAATAAAAATAATCATGATTTACGACATTTTTCATTTAGCTTTACCCGTTAGTAAAATAAGTAGAGATGAGGTATATGACAGAATAGGTAGGCAAGGCATCTATTTCGAGCTACCTGCTCGAAATAGATGCCTTGCCCGAATGACGCCCGAAATAATTGCAAAAATAAATAATATTTTATTAACTATATTTATTAATGATAAAAATAGGTAAAGTTTTAATATAATATTCTATGAAAACTTATTTACATTTATTAAAAGCGTGACGTCACAAAACGCAAGGTAGGGATTTTGTTTTAAATAAATAAAAAAAAATCAATAGTTAATCAAATAAAAATCAAGGTTTATCTTTCGCACGGGTGCGAAGCCGGGGTGGGTCGCTAGTTGGTAAATATGACTTTTCTATTTGATTGTACTTGCGCATTTTTGCTTCCGGACCTAAGATCAGAGAGCTCAAGATACGTTGCGATCACTCTAGTAATATTTTAAAACCTACAAACAAAACTAACATAAACTAAAAGAAAATAAAACACTAAATATATATCTATACATACATATTTTTATAAATAATATATTATCTGCTATTACTGTAGAGAGAGATAGTGCTCTTTTACCCTAGACTTAAATACGCTAAGTGAAGGACTTGCTTGTATTGAGTATGGAAGGGCATTCCAGAGTCTGGGTTGTGTCTGCTTGTTATGGTTCTTGTATGTGTATATTGTTATTTTCATAATCCTGTACAAAAATAAATATCTTTAGAGTTTTCAAAAAAGAAGAGTCGTGACGTTTCGATGAACTGACACTTATAGTCGTACTGCAATGACAGAGCAGTGTTGTCAACGCAACAAATGTTGTCAATTGGCACACGAGCACCCTCAATTCCCACGACTCTTCTCTTTTGAACAGACTACCTACTTATTATTTGTAACTTTAACTTTTTTGGAACTCATTCACTTTAATTTCCGAGAAGGGCGTTTTCGTCTGCGACACAGATTGTATCCATTGTTTTTGTTCCATAAGAAACGATTTATCATTTATTTACTAAGTTTCTAATCTGTCAGTCTGTCAGTCGAAAGGCTCAGTCAGGGCACCTGCGCCAGATGGATCAGTCAGCTGGGAGCTAGGAAGTTCATCGTTCGCGAGAGGACACTGTAGACACATTCAACATCCAGCTCCCAAACCTTTTGCTCAAATGTATAGTCTCGCTCCGAGTGTAATATTGTGTTGTGTGTGCAGGCGGTCGCGGGCGCGCGGCGGGGCGCGGCGGCGGCGCGGCGGCGACGCGGCCCGACAGCTCCTCCTCCTCCGCCTCCTCCGCGGACGACGAGGAGGACTGCGCCGCCGACAACTGTCTCCGACCCACCGGTATGTACGACTAACATCTCATATTTCAACATCAACTTCTTATTTCATGGCTTGCTGTGTCTCTGACCTCATATTTGAATTATAGCTTAGAGACTTTCTACTGCAGGACAGGAAGAGTAATGAGGTGTCTTAAGGAAATCACTCTTATTAATTGTATACTGTTTTTTTTCGTAAAAGACACAACTTACATTGTGAAAGGTTGTGGGAAAGGAGCGAGCTTCCGGAGTGACAGAGCAAGCTATTAGAGTCCGGAGCGTTCATCAGGAGTGACTTCGGATACCACAGGTGGAATCGTCATAATCAGCACGTTTGGCTAGCGGGCTGGTGGTGTCAAGATAACGCTGTTGGCCATAACTCCTAGCCTGTGTGTCCTAGACCCTGACGCCTCAGCCGTCCCTTACCCGTGGTGCAATTGATATGGTTTGCCTTTGTTTTGGCTAGTTAGTCCAGTTAGTCCTGTCAGTTGGCAGGTAAAACATGTCCATACGTCGAGATGTTTATAAGAGACCCTATCTTCAAAGTTATTATAGATTGATTCGAATTTAATTAAACTGGACTGTTTATTTAGTATGAAATAGTCAGCTTATAAAATATCTGTGCATAGTATAGTAGTAATATTTGGTGATTGTTCCAGGCAAGGTGGACTGGGTGCAGTGCGACGGCGGTTGCGACGAGTGGTTCCACATGCACTGCGTGGGCGTCGCGCGACACGCGCTGCGCGACAACGACGACTACGTGTGCGGCGCGTGCGCGCGCGACCGCCCCCCCGCGTAGGGCCCCGAGGGCCGCGCCCTCTGCCTTGCCTCCTGTGATACCACTGTGTGTCTAACTGGAATCTAAACGAACGTACGCAGTCGGACAGTCGGACTCGCTCAGGAAGATTTCCGTACCATCGCTACATAGTATAAAACAAAGTCGCTTCCCGCTGTCTGTCTGTCCCTATGTATGCTAAGATCTTAACAACTAAACAACGGATTTTGATGCGGTTTATTAATAGATCTAGTGATTCAAGAGGAAGTTTTATATGTATCAGCATTGCACCCGTGCGAAGACGGGGCGGGTAGATTATAGTATCTATAAAAACGGCAAAAAACCGGACGACGGGAGACGGACAGCGGAGTCTTAGTAATAGGGTCCCGTTTTACCTTTTGGGTACAGAACGGAACCCTTAAAGCAGTATATCTGCAGCAGAGGTCCACTGCAGCCGGTGGTCCGCCTACTGGTTCAACTGATGGCTTATTCCATCTCCGCGATAGAGAAGCTACTTATACAATCTCGCGTTACAGTATGGCAGCAGTATCGATAACAGTTCACACTCAGCAGTTTGTCTGTTAGCTAACCAGAAAGGTCTATGAGTCCCCGAGCGAAGGCAATACTTAAAAAGCCTCGCCGGGAGTTTGAGAAACTTTGGTGTTGTAACATATTGTTGGTAAGGGAATTGATGAACACTGTATTTTGGTATTTCGATGACACGGCGTGTATTTCGTAAGTTTATGACTGCGTGATGTCTCCCGACGCCTTCGAGGTCGAGACGCTGTGATGTGATATTGCTTCGATTCTGAACGGACAATAATGGTGCCCATTCACCAACCAACTACCATTTGACTGTATGGTATGGTATGGTATGGCGTGGATAGTGCGAATCACCTGTATTATAGAATAATTTTCAAATAACTTCTGAGTGTATTGATGTTATGTGCATGAAAGTATGAGCAGATCACGATTGCCTAATTGTTTTATGGAATCACTTGTTGTTACGTTCAATATTGGGTTTTTCGATAGATATCTAAATATTTCAATTGAATATCGGTGTTAGAGTGCCCCTCGGTTCCTTATTGTGCCATCGGGACAGTTTTCTTTGGTGTTAGATACTATTCTGTGTACCGTACGTCTGTGTACAATAAATTATACTATTCATCTAAATGTAGACAAATATTAACGTGAACTTTGTTTAATGTTTAGCACATACATAGTGACTATTAAAGTGACCGCTGCGAAGTTAGCCTTGAGTTGGATATACATTAAGAGATATGAGGTCCTGTTTGACCCCACCTTCCCACTGTTGGGATCGCGAGCCTGGGAGGTGGTGGGGGAGCCCAATAGCTGGATGCTTTTAATTTTATGTTACGAAGCTTCATATTTTTACGGATACTATTTAATTTTTATTTCTGTGAATAAATCTATGTTAATGAAATATGGACGACTGTTAACTACTCGTTTATTGAGTCACCGTACGTAGATACATGGCATGAATTGGTTTTAAGCTTTGAAGCGGATTCAGTTCGCTCGCGAGTACAATAATGAAGTGCGGGAAATATTTCAATCCCTTTTCGATTAAAATATTTATTTTCATGGAAAGGTCAATGACAATTTTAGGGAAAATTGGTTTTTTATACTAAAGAAGTTTTTGTAAATATTTTTTTATTGGACTAGTGAATGGTAAATTAAATGTTGTTAGTTGTAATGTGTGCGAGCGTGTCGCAGCCGGCGCTCGTGCGGCTCTGGCTCCGCGGCGCTGTTCATTTAAACACGTTCAAGATAATCTAGCCCCGCAGATAGATAAATAGATAAATACCTAAAACCAGCGTTGCTTTATTTAAACGCAAGGTGAGAGTGAGAAAGGACAGTTTACTTTGAACGGTGTCGTGGGGCGTCAGATTCGACACGAGATGCATGATTCTGCAACACTGAACCAAAAATAAATTGAATGAAATATTGTTGACTCGTTGTTATAATAGTGAAACTTGTCTAATGTCTGTTATTATTGCCGCTTGGGCTTTACTATCCACACGCCTGTCTATTCTGTTTTTAGAAACCCAATACTATACTTAGTAAACAATTTTAACTGTTCACAATGGTTTTACAGTGTTTTTTAACAAATCTCGGTGTAAACTTGTAACTTTATGTGCTACTAGTGATTTGTATGTGCGTTTTTTGGTTGGTCTATTTAAATAGATCATGTGTAGATCGTTGCGTGGTACGTTACGTGTAACGTTGCGCGAGCGGTTCGAGACGCGCTGTCGTGTCACGGTCTCATTGTTGATGTTGCACTCTGGCCGACGGACGGACATCCTCAACAATTGTGATGTAGGTAGATAATTAGAAACATGTAAATATATCTGCAGACCGTTATGTATAGTGAAAGGTGAAATGCGCCTTATTGTTATGGTAATAAGGAGCTTGCGATGTCTACACGTCGCCACAACCTACTGTACGGTTATTATTATAATAATTTTTGTTTTAAAATAAATCCTATTTTGATTGATATTCAGTTTCTTTTCCTTTTTTTACTTTGCGCTTAATATCTCTCAAAATAAGGATTGGTACAATTTAAATTATTGAGTATGAAAAATAAAATTCGAAATAACCTCCCCTTTGCAATGTTTAACAAAAGCACCTCACACACGACACGACGTCGTTTCGCAATAGTCTATCGATGTTAGCCTAGGACTCGCAGTACTGCGAGTGTTCTTTATAATATTCCACTTTTGATGTTAAACATTATAAACTTATCCGAATGCTTAATGTGTCCCCTGTGAGTAATACAGTGCAATGAACTATGTATTAGTAGGTTCCTTGGATACATTTCACCATATCATAGTCGGTACCACCCCCGAGGAGGTACATTATTGTATTGTAGGTAGTAACATTGTAATGCAAGATATGAGACTAATACAAAGCAAACGTTGCACGTTGGATTGTTCTAGATAATTCTGCAAAGGTCGCCCCCCGACCCCGGTGACACAAACTATAAATTTTGGATTGTTATTAGTTCTTACAAAAACAAAATGGCTGTAAAATGTTATTTTTAAGAGAAGTCTGATCTCTGCCGTTCACCCCCATTATTTGATCTGTATTCTTGTACCGATATGTATATAATATAGTATAATATGTACTGTACATAAGAGTTCGTTTGTCCAACCATACAAGAGAACCGGCCGCTGTCCGTCTAGGGCAGTATCTTTACTTTAGTTAGGGCAATTCATTTTACAAGACAGTGTATTATTCGTACGTTTATAACGAGTGCCAAACTCACTTCTATCGTTGGACAACACGATATTGTACCAAATAACAGATAATATAGAAAATATTATGAAATAATAGTGTTTTACTTATTAATTAACTACCCTTTAATGTGAAATACAAATGAAAAGATGGTAGCTGTAGGCAGCGCTACGTCATAGATCGTTGCTGTAACCAGCGCTACGTCATAGATCGTAGCTGTAGGCAGCGCTACGACGACGTAGATCGTAGCTGTAGACAGCGCTACGACGTAGATCGTAGCTGTAGGCAGCGCTACGTCATTGATCGTAGCTGTAAGCAGCGCTACGACGACGTAGATCGTAGCTGTAGGCAGCGCTACGACGTAGATTGTACCTGTAGGCTGCGCTACGTCGTAGATCGTAGCTGTAGGCAGCGCTACGACTAAAGTAAGTATTCTAGGTCCTCTGTTGTCTTTTATATATGTAAACGACTTGCCAAAACAACAAATCATCTATGTGTTATGTATGCAGACGACGCTACTATCTACACTAATGGACAAATTTAGAGGAACGCAACTTAAAGACGAAACGAGAAAAGACAAATTAGCATAATCGTTGTGTCTTGCTTTTATTTGACTTTCAAAAGGGTTTGATCAATAAAATGTCATTTTTAAACAATCACGGTCGAGGTCACGTCACGCGCTGTGCTCGAAGCGATGCGGTACGCGCGTGTCTAGAAACCCACTCGCCCTGAAGATGTTCCTCTTTAAGGGATGAAACGTTGGTGTTCTTCCAACCCAAACTGGGTTTGTAGTTAACCCGTTGACATTTTTAATGAATTCGTCAAACTACAAAATTACCTCGATAAAATAAAAAAACCATAAAGTGTCAAATATCTTAATGCAGTAGTTGTAAGAAAAACTAACACTTGTATCCGTTCATATCGCAAATTGAATAGTGTACCTACAACGATGTGTAGCTCCGTACGTGCCCCTATATAAAGTATAATATTTACATTATATTCGCCTCGAGTAGGTAAATAATGCAACATTCCACGAAAGTTCATATATTTCTGTCGTTAAAATTTACAATAGTCTACCAATAGAAATTAAAGAAATCGAAGATAATAGGTAGGTACGTTCGAAATAAAATTAAGAAAATATTTAGTATCAAAAACCCATTATAATATTAAGGAATACTTCGAGAATATCTCTCCAAAATTTAGATAAAAATAGACATCGACTTCCTATTGTTAAAATTGTGTGATAGAAAATGTGCAATTCATTTAATTTTTTAAGTACCTTTGTACTAGTATATAGTACATAACAATTATTATATTATATGTCCGAAAGGTCAAACTGTTGGAACAATTTATTTATAGTTCATAAGACCAACTAAGTTAACACAGAACACAATAAATGATTCTTATTCCTATTCTTATATTCTGAAATACATTTAAAATAGACCAGGGGTATAGGTAGTTTATGCACAGGCTCTATCTCGACCAGCCATAAAATGTAGAGCAACTTTCTGCACACCTGCTTACTATTTGGTGTACGTACACTTTAGGCAGCTTCACGGCTACTGGGTCAGGGCGACTCTGGCCGGTGCCGTGTCCTGCATACATAGGTTTACATAAGTATGCTGGACATAGCACAAACTAGGGATCTACCTACCTATCTATACATAGTTAAGTTACAGTGAGCGTTGATTGATACATGCGCTGCTCTCGTCGACGTCATCAGTAGGGTTCAGTGTGAATGCATGTTATCAAGTTTCTACGGCATTTTGTTTATTTTAAGGAATCCGGCCTCTACGTCATCCACGTCATATTTTCAATGCTTATACAACAAATAAACGAATACCTACTAATGAAAAACATTCTTGTGCTGCTTCTATGGAGCCCGATCTGGATTTTGAGAACACTGGACCCGTAGTCTAAAATCTGTGATCTCAGTTGAATATTGGAGACGGATCTACCTTGAGAACGGTTACATTAGATCCTGCGGTCCTACCTGACCTTGAGTTCTCGTTTAATCAGGCTAATGAGTTAGTGCTTACTCAAGTGTTTGACCCTAAACTCTGGTGGTGGCTGCGCAAGCGACGCCACGCGAGGCGCGGGCGAAAGTGCATTGCGCAACGGACGCGGTGAGCTGCGCGGGGCGGGGCAGCGTCGATGGATGGAAGGCTATCGATATCGATGATCTCTATTAAATAAATAATGCTGGACAGTTCACATAGTAATAATGAAGCCCCAACCTAATGAAATAACTTATTTACATATAGACATTTTATTATACGTATAAATGTACATAGAACAGCCAGAAACCCTTGGCGTCGAAGGTGGATCTTCGTTCACTGCGCCAACGAGGTCTTCTTTTCCTGTTTTTAATTGATATAAGTCTTAGCTATGCTGATCTATGTGTTTATTCCGGTAGAAAACATGCCTATGTACTTAAGTGTACATTTTATTAAATACTAGCAGAGCCTCACTGTTTCAGCCGCGTTGTTCCCGTTCCCGTGGGGATGCCAGGATAAAAATATAGCCTATGTATGTCACTCCCTGAAAAGTAAGCTTTCTAATGCTGAAGGATTTTTTAATCGGTCCAGTAGTTTCGGAGCCTATTCAATACAAACAAATAAATTAACAAACGAATCTTTCCTCTTTATAATTTTATTATTAACTAGCTGCGCCCCGCGGCTTCGCACGCGTTGTTCCTATGGAAACATTTAAAGGTGATTTTTATCCCAAAGGAACAGATTTACGGGATAAAAAGTAGCCTATGTATTATTCCAGTATTAGAATTACCTGTGTGCAAAATTTCAGCCAGATCCGTTCAGTAGTTTTGGCGTGAAGAGGTAACAAACATCCATCCATCCATACATCTATACAAACTTTCGCATTTATAATATTAGTGTGATTATTATTTAAGATAAAATTATTTGTTTATGTAAATATACTTATGCACATAAGGAATTCGTCAACAACCATTGTATACTATGTAATACAACAACAAATGTTGGCAATTTGCCTTTTCTTACAATTCAGAAATTGATCAGCCGCCAAATCATTTCATTGGCCTCTAATCTTGAAAACGCATTTTTATTGTTGGGTAGATAGGTGTTGTCTATCTATGTGTTTGTTATCGATAGAAACCAAGCTCTATGACATTTGTTCGCTGCTAGCATCGTGCGTTTACAAATTATGCTAATAGCTATATAGTATAGCGGAGCATCAAACGTAACACAAGCAGGCGAAATGTCAGTCTGGGGTTCTTGACTCATAAAATAAACCTTATAACTCCAAAATCATTTACTCATTTTGTTACTCTTGTATTCAAAAAATATCGTGTTTGCTATAAGTACTATATTTGTTTGCAATAAAGATACTGAATACTGAAATATAGGTAGAGGCATGTTGAAGTGTTTGAAAAAAATTACGTAGTATTTATTACAAGAGACACAATGTAATTCCTCACATAAAAAGTCATCACCAACAGTGTTAACAGTAGCCATAGAATGCACATTGGAACCTGTAGCAATTACAATCTTACACCCACTTAGCGAGTTTTAAACGAGTTTATTTAAATTTATATAAATTTTCCTTATCGGTTCAAAGCAAGTGGTATGCGAGGACATTGTTGCCACATCGATATGCGAAGGCATTTTGAGAAAATATCGCGCGTTAGTCCTCTGGAGGTAGCCATGCGCGGCAGAGCCACGCTGCGGGGGCCTCCCGACCAGAGGGGCCTCTACGAACCTGTGGACACGCACGATGGACCTGTAAGTACCAATCCCTATTATCATTGTTTACCCTCAGCTTCCCATCAGTCAAGGGAGGAACTGAGTATTAGCTTGTCAGTCAGCAAGGATCGTTGCTTTCTCAGTCAAGATTCTGATTCTCTGCGTGTCCAATCTTTCGTAATTTTAAGGTCTCTGTATAGAAATCTAATAAACAACGCTGTAGTCTTAACATAACAAAGTGGTCTACGGTCTAGTTTCCTTTTAAAAGAAGGGATACACAGCGTGTAAATTATAGCTCGACTAAACGAAAGTTAGCGATGACTGTTGGTGACAATCCAAGAGTTGTACTGTACTTGCCCATGCCGCAGCACAGCATACGTTGCCATGACAACATCGACAAGTCCGCTCCGTCGCGCGGCGCATCACTAGGGCGCCAGCAGACGTCGTCATCGTCGGGTCGGATCTATTCGCACACTTATCGATACCGACGATTGTCTCTGCAAATCAAAATACCATCGTACGCATGCGCACCGCACGTCAATCAGTGATTAATATGATTATTGACTTCCGCACGTGCGCATGATTTTTTTGTTTTTTTTCTGTTGTGACTTGTGTTGTGCCTAAATAAATGATAACAAAGTAATAAATACATAAAGTAGTGTTGTGCTGATGAAACGGTGTTAGTTGAGCTGTCGTCTGGACCGAGTGGACGTCTGTTTAATAAGAAGACGCGGCGGGACCTCTGAAGATATACTTATCTATTATCGAGTGAGTCAATACTTTTTTATCACATTTATCACACTAATTATTATAAATGCGAAAGTTTGGATGGATGGATGTTTGTTACCTCTTCACGCCAAAAGTACCTACTGAACGGATGGGACTGATTTTTTTTTTACTATTTATTCCATAAATCAGTAGGTAAGTACCAGTGGGATAGAATAGAAATAACCTTTAAACATTTCCATTGGAACAATGCGTGCAAAATAAGAATATTTATAATATTTGAAACAGTTGAGATCACTACAGCTTATTACAAACAATCTAGAGGTAGCCCATATTTAAAAAGCTACTAGGACGTATAGTAATACTACTATACTAGGTGGGTAAGAGAGTGGTACCCATATGAGTGTTAAGCCGACACTACCATGCCTGCAATACGGAATGGTGCAGTGCATAGGTTTAGGTCAAGTAGTTAACACATTCGTGGTCCAAGGAGCAGATGCCCTTCTCCGCCAGCGCGTAGCGGCGGCGGAGGCGGGCCCCTGCTGGCTGCTGCACGGTTTCGACCACGCCGGTGAACGTGTTAACTGCTGCAGAAGTAACTGGCACACCGTGGATATTGAAATACGCGTCCTGGCATGCCTGTCTTTCCAAGAAAATTGTTTTTTGGGAAAAGGTAAGAGTAAAGCCCAGTTTCCACGAACAGAGCAGATTGATATCCGCTCCGCCGACGGCGCGGCATCCAATATGGACTTCGATCTTCGTTCAACTCGCAAGAGTAAACTGCATAGGTACTACTTACAAAAAAAAAACAAATAACTATAAACCGATTTCAATTTTTATAGTTTTTTCATGGATTTTCATGGATCCCACTGTCAGAAATGAACCAAATTAAAATGGAACCACACAGGACGCACCAGCTTTCTTATAAAAAAAGAATCATGGAAATCAGACAATCCAGTCAAAAGTTCTGAGGTAACAAACATTGAAAAGAAAAATACAGTGGAATTGAGAACCTCCTCCTTTTTTTGAAGTCGGTTAAAAATAGTTGAGCGGCATGGACTGTGCCAAAGATGAGAAAGCGTTGAAATAACGCTTCGCTCACTCGTCTCTCTCATTTTAATTTCACGGTGGAAATCAACAGATCTCTTACTTACGTGGTACTTACTGACTATTTCATTTCAAAGTCCGTCCTGCCTACCTCAACCTCAACCTCAACAGTCTGTATTGGTCCACTGCTGGACGCAGGCCTCCCACTGATAAGCGCCTTGTTAACGTTTATCTAATGGGGGGTAATGCCCATAATCCCCACGCTGGGTATGGATACGGGTTGGGGATCGCAGTTCGGTGGTAGAATTGTTCTGACGGGGGCGCTGGTGCCCGCCCCCGGTGGATATCCCTTAAACTTACACTCCTGCTAGAGCCGCGACTCTAACAGAAATATTTGCTATTCGCGTGTTTTCTTTTGAACTGACTTTCTCAATTCGACTGTATTTTTTTTGTTTGTTACTTTAGAACTTGAGACTGGGTTAAATGATTTTGATGATTCTTTTTGTATTTGGAAGCTGGTGCTTCCCGTGTGCTCCTATTTTAATTTGGTCCGGTTCTGACAGTTTCAAACCATAAATCAAGCTATCTGAAATAAAAGAATTTGAATTTGATTATTTCGTCGGCTTATTGCAAGAAGTCATTAACTGCATAAACCAAAAGTTTGGCAAACGCGGTTTTTAACTTTTTATGACTTTAAGAGCCTATATCATCAAAACTACGACAGTTATCAAAATAATTTAAACGCCAATATATAGAGATATGTAATTATTTTATAATTCACTGAAATCCGTACAAATCCAACCATTGAATTTTTTTTTAAAGGTAAAAATGTAAAGATAATGACTTCTTGCGATAAAAAGTCTTTGACGAAACTGGAGTTAAGTATTTCTGCAACGAAGTTTTTTGTGGCCTTTTTCGAGTATTTAAAGACAAAATAATCATAAAATAATAAATTTTATTAGTAAAACCTAGACATATTACTTTCTTTGTCCATAAACACTTAGTAAAATAACTGAAATTTGTAATAATGGCACATGAATCAGTCAACAGCACAATTATTTGCTAAAAACTTATTTTAGCAAATAATTGTGCTAACCAGTAAAGAATTATAAGCAGGTAAATAGGTTAGAAAAGACGCAAAACGGTCGAATCAAAAGGTTAAGAAAACTATTATTTAGATTAGAAAATATTAAGTAACAGACTTTGAGCTTTACCTGAAAACCTACTTATCTATCTTAAAGTAATAGTTATTTAAAAAATAAACAAAATTACTTAAAAATTTAAATTATTACAATCAACTCAGACTTTAATCAGTTCTATATCCATAAATAATCAAAAATTAATATTATTTTATTCCTAGTCACCGGAAGTTCATCAGTCATCTTCAGGTAAATGATCCCGACCCTCTTTATCTGGTGAATTCTCGTACCAATGATGGTGCAGGTCGTGGGGTATTATTTTTTTAGTGCACATTTTCATTAAATCTCTCTTCTTTGCTTTCGTAATAGAAAGTTTTTTGCTGTAGGCTTTTTTAAGGATGTAAGCGCTATCTTATTCTAATTCTAATTCTAAGTGGGGGAACTAAGATCTGCAAGGACGTCTCGCATAGGAGTGTATTGTGCATTATCCCCCTGCCTAAGCAGGCTCTAACTAGCCCAGCTCCTTGAAGTATCGGAGCAGGACTTTGGGTGACTGACAGCTTCGTTTTAGCTTTACTGTGGGTGTGGATGGGGTTGATTCCTCAATGAGGCACTTCAGCCCTGTTTTGTGTCTGGCCTCCTCTGTGGCCGGGCAGTGTACCACGACGTGTTCCACAGTCTCTTTTTCTTGGAAGCAGAGCAGCCACGACATAAGCTACTGTCTGTGGCTCCGGTCTAGAGAAGATGCTGGTTCAATTCACAGTGATCTGCCCACCATCGTTCTGAGGTCCTCCCGGCTCATCTTGAGCATCGTCTTGGTGGTTTTCCTGTCTTTGGAAGGGAATATTGATTTAGTATGCTTGCAGTCTATCCGACGCTCATGGGAGCGTCGGAGCTTTTGGTGTTCTTTTCAGAGTTACATTTTAGTCTGTTTTTGACTTCCGCTGTGGGCGGGTTCGGGAGTTCGGGAGACTTACATCTTGGGGTGTTGGAGTTAGTTTCGCTCCTTCCTTTGCTAGTCTGTTTTCTTTCATGTTGCCTGAGCAGGATCTACTCTCTGTCCATTCTATGCAGACCCTACTGTGTTGAGACAGATTTTGTAGACTCTTATGGCATTCTACAATTGCTTTTGATCTTGTGTCTGCCCGTTTGAGTGCGTTTGTTAGTGCAGCGCTGTCTGTTTTGAAGACCAGCTGCATGTTTGGCTAGCTCTCTGTTGGTCGTTTCCAGAAGCATGTCGTCTGCCGCTAGTTTAAGTCCCAGTGTTTCCGCCTGCAAGGCTGATGTGGCCGGGTTTAGTGGTTGGGCTTTTAAGAGTCCAGTTTCAGGACAGGCATAGCCGCATCCAGCTCCTGTCCTGTTCTTGGCCCCATCAGTGTAGATGTGATATGTGGTAACGTCATGTGCGGTGATAGCTGATGCGTTCTCTTCATGTGTTATTTCATAGTTCTTACCAGTTAAGTAGGTTGACGCTATTCTGTCAGCGCCATTCGCCGCTTCTGGAAATCATAATGAAATAGTTTGAGAGGCCAGACTCGCCTTTCCACTGGTTCGTTGATTTTATTCTCAGAGACGCCGCCATCGCTTCTTGATGAATGTGAGAATGCAAGGGCGTTAATCCTAAAATGTAAGCGTTATACTCAAATTCTTTTTTCAGCTTCAACGGTAAGGTGGTTGAGGTTCGGCTGGCTGCTTCACCTGATGGCCAGGAACAGCCCAGCTTTGCGAATGTGCTAAAGATGGGCAAGGGGCAGCTTCCGAAACTAATAAAAACGTAGGATCCGGTTTTGACCTTCTACCCAATGGAGTAGGGTGAAACCAATACCTCGGAACTCACCAAGGCCGAGTTGAAGCGGACAGTAGACCCGCCGTTGCCCACAGTAGCCCGCCAAACATTTACCGGTGTGGAAGACCTCCACGATGGGGTGCCCACAGGGTTCCGTGCTGGGACCGACACTCTGGGACGTTTTGCTAGACGACTTGCTCCACCTACCGGTGCCAGCTGGGGTTGAGTTTATGGCGTACGCGGACGACGTGACGGTGTTGGTGACAGGGGATGCTCGAAGAGAATTGGAGGCGAAAGGAGCGGCCGATCGGGACTGGTGAAGGAATGGGGAGCGCGGAATAGGCTCACATTCGCCGCCGCTAAGTCCTAGACCATGATCTGAAAGGGCGTCTACAACGACCACCCCTGCTCAAGACCAACGCGTCAGGCACGTCAATCCGCGCGGTTGGGGAGGCCAAGATGTTGGGAGTCATCATTGACCCCACCCAATCTTTTGCGCCCCATGCGGCATCTATAGGCAAAAGAGCAAGCAGCTCCTTCGAGAAGATCCCGCATAACCGCAAACAGATGAGGATCGCGGCACAGGGCCCTTAAGGTCCTCTACAGGAGGACGTACGAGGTGACTGTCACGTACGCAGCGCGGATATGGTCCCACAGATCCTCCGTCCATGTGGTGCGCAGTGTGCTACTTAGGACACAGTGGCCCTCGGTAGTTCTACTTACGAATGCCTACAAGTCGTGTAGCTCCGCAGCGCTGCCGGTTTTGGCGGGGGTTCTGCCGGCCGACCTGCTGCTAGCCCGTGCTGGCCGCAGACTGGCTGTGACCGAAGGCGAGCCGAGAGAGGTGCACAGGCGGCTTAGGACGCAGGTAGATGAGGAGACCGTGGCCACTTGGCAGGCTCGTTTGGATGCAGACGACAAGGGCCGCTACAGGTTCTTCCAGACGTGGGAGAGCGCACTGTGTCGAACCTGATCATGAGGTATCGCAGCTCCTGACGGGTGTACGAGTGCTTTAGGAAGCGGTTGGGATTGAGCGACACGGCGGATTGTAGTTGCGGTGAACATGTTGAGACTAGGGATCATATTTTGTGGAAATGTAGGAATTATTTGGAGGGGAGGCAAACCATGTTAGACAGCATTGAGCCATGTTGGAAAGCAATTTCAAACAGTTAATTCGATCGGGGATGGGGGGGGGGTTTACACAGAGCAACACCGAGCTGGGGAGGAGCAGCCCGGCAATGAAGTCTGTGATGTGATGTGGCTTGCCTCAGAAGGGGGAGAGTGTACGGGATACAGTGCGTAGGATTTGTAGAGGTTTGAGTCACCCGAGTGACTCTTTTCTCGCGATTTGGTCCGTATAACCGCAAGGTTGGGAGGACCATGGGAAGGTGGAAGGAGTGCCCCGCTTCCGCGACTCCGGTCACGCGCCACGCGGTTTTATAAGTAGCATAGAAACACGTAAATGTATATGTGCAAAAGTCATTACCTTACATTTACCTGTATAATTTTACAATAACAAAAATCACTAATAAAACAATATCTCATTCAAGCGATTTCAGTCTTATTTTAAGTTTAACATAATCATTTAGCAAAAACTTGTCAACGACCTATAATTAATTTTACCAATCCAATAGTGATTGTACCTATAAACGTTACTTGTTCTGAAAGAAGTCATTTAATGCGAATAGTATTCTTTTACCATTAATTATGTTTCGAAAAAGTAATTAAGTGTAAATAATGAATTCTATAAAAAATAAAAAACTCAGTCTAGACGTTACTCGTTTTGATAGAAGCCATTAAAAACCGTTAATAATTTATTTACAAACAATATGATATGACA
Organism: Eupithecia tripunctaria; assembly: GCA_955876795.1. Lineage (NCBI taxonomy): Eukaryota > Metazoa > Arthropoda > Insecta > Lepidoptera > Geometridae > Eupithecia > Eupithecia tripunctaria. The sequence continues at coordinate 10,554,656 of OY041624.1, forward strand.
AAACTAGCTAAGTGCAAATAATGAATTAAAGCAAAACTTATTCAAACGTTTGTGAACGTAAAAGCATTTTTAAAATGTTGTTAAGTCACATAAATGAGTTATGAATGAAAATAAAAATGGCAATCGTGTTTTTTTTTTCTATTGTTAAAATCTATTAATGAAAGTTAATTAATTTTATGAAACCAGATATACCAAAAATGAAGTTAACGACTTTATTACCAAGCCATAACTTCTAAGTTTGAAGAGATATAAATAAGTTAGTTTTACCAAAATGTAGAGCTCATTGAGACGAACTCATAAGTGTACTTAACGCAGTTAGTGACTTCTTGCGACTAATGACTTCTTGCAGTAAGCCGACGATTTATAGTTGAAGTCGGTTTATAGTTTTTAAAACAAACCCAATTGTTTTGTGGAAAATAACGTCAGAGTTATATTTGTTTGTATCTAAATATAATTGCACCGGTACTTATTTACATACCTACTTATATAAATCAATTGAACTCCATTAGTGGGTATAGGTATAGGTAGGTAGGGATCGCAAAAAGCAAGGAAGTGTTTGTTTTCATGATCGTTCTGCTTTGTTAAGTTTTTTGCCAGCAATAAACCAATAACCGACCCGTAGATAATATAGGTACCTAAGTACATAGTAATTTATTATACAGGGTGGCACATTTAGATCGGTAGTCAGTATTGGGAAAGTCTGAAACTATAAGACACAATGATGTTTTACTATAATACATTTATAATATCATTGATAAGACATACGAAGATCTTTTAGGAACCATGGCATACATTTAGAAAAAACTTGTACTCGGCTTGGGAATCGAACCCGAACGGTTTGAAAAATAAAACTAACACTTTGTATATTTATATCTAGATATTGATTGTGTAGGTCTTATGCAGTAAATTTTACCATGAAACATAATGTCTAAAATGAATAAAATGCATTGTTTTCATATCCTTTCATTTATTTTAGTAGTTTTTCGAAATGACTTTTTTAATACAACATTCAACTGGTTTTGGTGCGTAAAATTGTCTTTTTACATTATGGCATTGGTATGGCATTAAGCTATTCCGGAAGTTTTGTTATCTGTAATAATTTTATTTACTTATCTATGATTGTAATTGGTTAGGTACTTCTATTAATCATAAACCAACAATCAACTGAAAAACCCATTTAGAATAAGTCAGAGTCTATTTTAACACAAATTCACAAACTGAAGATACAAAATGCAATAGTAAGATCGTTACTTAAACAACTAAACATGTTGAATTGTACGGATTTTACATATAAAAAGGGGTGTTTTCGAAAACTTACTAAAATAAATTAAAGGATATGATTATTCATTTTAGAAATCATGTTTCATGGTAACATTTACTGACCTACACAATCGATATACAGATATAAGTAGTGTTAGTTTTATTTTTCAAAACGTCCGGGTTCGATTTCCAAGCCAAGTAATAGTTTTTTTAAATGTATGAATGGCAGCTCTTGTTGTTATTAAAATCGATGACATGGTTCCTAAGAAGAGATCTTGGTATGTTTTATAGTTTCAGAGTTATTACTTTACTTACTTTCCATACTGACCGATCTAAATGTGCCACCCTGTATTATATCGGGGTGTAGGACTTTAGAACCTACCAATTTATGGAGATTGAAAGAAAGTGCGAGCTCCTCATTTCCTAAAGCTGGCCTCTGTCACACAGAAGATACATTTTACCTTTTATCAAAGTAGGTAATATTACCTACCTATTAATTTTTTTTTATAAAATATGATAAAGTTTGGATTCATAGATACATGGATGGATGCTTGTTAGTTCGTCACAGAACAGATCGGGCTGAAATTATGCCTTTCTTATTCTAAAAACGACTTCATAGAACAGTAGATAATGGTCTTTCGTTGACTTGGAATTACTTTTTATCCAAGAAACGAGGTTAAAGTTACGGGCTATAGGATCTCGTCAGCGCAGCGTAGCACGCGCGCCCCCGGCGCGGCGGCGGCGGCTCGGCGGCGGCGCGGCGGCGGCGCGGCGGCACTTTCACGCTCGCATGATACGAAGGTCTGCGCGCTCCCGATGCCGAGTAAACAGCGATAAGCTACCGATAAGGATTCATCTCGGCTGATGTAAAATAACATAACATCTTACTATGCTGATGGTCTGCTGACCCCGGGCCGGGCTCTGATATAAATGACGCGTGTTTATTCTAATTCTCGTTTGATAAAATCGCGGAAAGTGCGGAATCATCCAAATAGTTGGCAACTCTCTGCGGTTGCCCCGGCCCCCTTGGCGGCCACCCCGCGGGGTGCGCCTGCGCATCCTGTTGGAAGCGCGCGCGACGCCGCGCCGCCGCCGCGCCGCGCCGCGCAGACGCGTGGATGCGTCACGCACGTCGCGCAATTTGCTTGGGAATGTGCAACGGTCCGCTGTTCCGCGCGTGACGAGGTCGAACATATTTCCGATCTCCGTTTTTGTGGAACTCTACAATACAATACAATTATTGTTACGAGTCGAGTATGATAATAACTGTAGAGTGCTGAGAGCCCTGTGCGTGAGGATATCGGTTTGGTAAAAGAAAGCGTAAGCTGTGTTGGGGCTATAATGAATTTCTGTTTGTTTTAAATCCTACAAAAGAATCACTTAGAGCTCTACCCACGCTCTACCATCCATAACGTTTTGAGTTCGTGCTCGCAGGTGCTGATTTTTTGCTGATCAACATAATATATGAGTTGTGGGCATAATAATAAGGATTTATTAATTAAATAATTAATAAAACGATTTAAATCTTTGCTAGACAATAGAATGTTAATAGAAGCTTGTGAACTCCTACAATAATTATTCAAGGTTTGTTTGATAATGTAGTCGACACTAGTTCCTTGCAATCAACCACGAGTACATCGTTATCTAAATAAAATAATGTTTGCTGAGTTCGCTATATAAATAGAAATATATATTGTACAAATAAATTATTCAGGGCACGGGCGCGCACAACAATCATTTTAATCATTTCAAAGTGAAGGTAACGCAGATGTCTCAGCTACAGAACTCACAGGCACTGAAGCATTACTCTCACAGGTGACAGATGTGCTGAATGAAGTGCTGTGCTGGCTGACACTGCTGGTCACGTCTCGTCACGTCTCGTCACGTCTGGTCACGTCTGTAGCGGAACTTATTGAAGGGATAGTGTAAGGTTGCGCGTCTGTGCGGTGCTCGTGCGTGCCGGCCGGTCCATTACATAATTGTTTTTTTTTTAAACTATAAACCGACTTCAATTAGGTATATGGATTCCATTGTCAGAACTGGACGAAATTAAAATGGACCACAGGGGAAACACCAGCTTTCAAATAAAAAAAGAATCATGAAAATCGGAGCACCCAGTCAAAAGTCAGTCCGCAATAGAACAGCATCCCTGATGCGCCGGGTCAGGGGCGGTTCCAGTAGCTACCTGAAACTTATAGCTGGAAGGCTGACACTTACTGCGCATCCATGGAGCACTAGACGCGCACACGTAGTGCCTGCGCTTATGATGTGTTCCATTCATTTAGGATGTTTTTTGTTTTATTGTTTTGATCTCATTGTGTTTTCTTTACCTTGTAAATATGGCTGAAATATGTTCTTACGTATCGAAGCTGAAATAAACGTATTGATTTGAAAAGTTTTGGAGTAACAAACATAAAAAAAACAGTCGAATTGTGAACCTCCTCCTTTTTTGAAGACGGTTAAAAACTTTTTGAAAACAGTTACAATATTATAGGGGTCGGAGTACCGCCTTTATTTATTAACTGATACTGGGACAACTTGGAGCCTTATTTATAATGAATTAAATATAAGTGTGTTAGTTCGAAGAATCACTTTTTCGTTAATTACTTTATGAACAATATTTTACTGAAACATCATCATGAAAATGAGTACAATCTTGGAAAGTTTGTATCAGCCGTTACCTATCTACTAACACATACCTATGTAATCTTAGAGCACCTATCTAGATCCAATTAAATCTACATAAATCTCATGATGATTTTAAAACCATTAAATGGTTCTAAAGTGTTTTTTGATTGTTATAGTTTAAACTAAGGGTAATCTAAGAAATTATATAAATATAAAAGATTACATCAAGTCTCCTCAAAGCCGAAAATTTTTGGGATCTTATTTGATTTTATTAAAGGGTTGTTTAAAAAATTTAAAACTTACCTAGGTACCCTGCAAAATTTGCAGGTTTTTTAATGACACTTGTTCTGTATTTATAATATTCAGAAGTTTTTTTATTATTAATGTTAAGGTCATATCAACGGAAGTTTCGTTGAATTCCAGGCATTAATACATTTATTTTTGTGCCAAAATAACGTAAGTCAACCGCTTTTTGAATAATAAAAATCATTACAATAAAAACATTTTCTGATTACCCAAAAAGTTATATTATTCTGTAGCAGATAAAAAAGCTTTATTATTATTCGGGTCTCCTGTAAAGTTGTAATTTTGCCCTTACGCTACTCTAAACTATGAATATCTACAAATGACGTCACTTGTTTCTACATAGAAAAATCACGCATAAGTTTGCAATGTAAATATTAGGTATCTAACGTAAATCAAACAAGTGATTGTTCGTAAGTTTGTATGCCGTGGTCTGTGTCGGCAGTAGATAGATACGATAATTAGATAGGTAGGTAGGTATACTATACCTACTCCGCGACTGCCTGCGCCGCCGCGCCGCCGCCGCCGGCCGCGCAGTCTCACGCGCCGAGGGAGCTGCGCGCGCGCATCTCATGTTGTGCTAGCTTACGACTTACGACAGTATCGTATCGATACGGCATCGTCACGTCAATTAAGTGAGTGTACATTGTATTGTTTCTACAGATGAAAAGCTTAAACTTTGCCTATTTTTATAAGCTGTATGCTATACTCATATAATGCTTTCCTTGTCAGCTTAATGACAGATTTTCATCTGAGAGCTTAATCAATCGAACTAGTGAGAACAAACCCTTTTTATATAGGTAAGTATTTCTTTTTTGAGACATTATTTATATTTTCCTCTAAACTACTTATGTAGGTACCTACTTACTAACTTACTACTAATGTATCGAGTAATTTTAGAGGCGTAACATTCAGTAGATATGGTTGTGTGGTGCGTTGGCGAGTGACCGAGTCGAGGCCCAGTTGTACAATCTCAGTTATTGAGGTTATCAAGGAGTCCCTACTCTCGGACACGGCACGCACAGCGGCCGGCGCCCGACTCACAGGCTTCCTTGTAGTTATCTCTGCATAAGTTCAGCTAGGTGACCACTCACTGGATGCTTCAAATCTAACGAAAACAAATCTAAAGCTTTTGCTCTTGAATTGTATTGAATGCTTGCCAAAAGACAATTTCAAAGGATGAGTTTCTCAATTAGATTGTATTTTTTTATGTTTGTTATCTCAGAACTTTTGACTGGGTGGTTCGATTTTCATGATTCTTTTTTTATTTGAAAGCTGGTGCTTCCCATTCTAATTTGGTCCAGTTCTGACAATGGGATCTATGAAAAACTATATAATTGAAATAATATAGAATATAATATATAATAATTTATTAAACAATATCAATTATTTTCTTTATTGAGTTTAACTTAAGTTAATGCATTTATATTGGTCTGCTACCAGACATAATAGTTTTAAAAATTTGTCAAAAATTAAGAAAAAATTCAAGGCTAAAATTATTTTAAAACATGACATATCTTTGAAACATGGCGCATGGCGCGACACTTGAACTTAGCTCACCGATCAAATATTTAAAGCAAACAGAACAAAAAATATACCTCCAGCTTATTATTATTCACATTGTTATTTCTATGGAACATCCAACATACATCCATCAATAGAGCTCTATCAGCACTGCTATCTGGTACTTCGCCCAGGGGGCAGCGTCCCCCAGGCTTCGAGAGGCTGCAGCATCATGCACCGGAAGCATGTCCTCTTGCACCTGCCATTCGAAACTGATCGATCAATATGTCTCTTTCTACTCTTTTATCTACCTTTCACTAGTAGATAAAGAGTAGATTTCTGTAAGTAGGAGAGTAGGTAGATATAAAAGATTAGGAACTTCTTAGACCTAAACGTTCACATTGAATATGGTGGAAAACGAAGCAAGTTCAAGTTCATTTGTTTGATTATGTTAGGTTGATACTTGATTAGTGTTATTATTACTACTTCAGTGTACACACACACATGTAGTACACATCGAAATATAAATTTGAAATAAATACGTGTGGGTAGATAAGGGAACCGCAATCAAATGTTTTGGGTCGAACAGAACAAAACACCTTGCTATTGGGTAGATAAATCTTGGGTTAAACGGGTAAGCACTACTACAAACCATTTTTCAATGATCGTTCAATGAATAATTAATTAGGTACATAGTTTGCATTTGACTGTCACAGGCCGAACCGGACAGAAGGTGTACATAACAGTAATGGCATCCAATGACAAATTTCACGTCGGCCAGAGCCTTTCTCTATTTAAATTTGACAGCCTACTTAATAACGCCATTTATTCCGCAGTTAGTATAATAATGCAAATAAATTAACCACGGTAGCAAAACAACGAATATTATTTTATAAAAAGTCTGCCGCGTGCTCGCCGCAAAATAGAGAACTCTAGTCAGGAACAGCAACGGACGCTGCGCCGCGCGCCGTCGGTCGTCGTCGGTCGCAAATTATAAATCGCTAGAGCTTCGCGCGTGCACGGAAGCAACGCAGGCCGCAGCACGTCACGTGCAACGCACGCTCCTGAACGTGCGTGGAACCTTCCACTTTGCACTACGTCTTACCACAACATGCAACTATTGTCTTGTCCCGGCGTTATTCAATTCATTAGGTACTTATGTGTTACTCACATTACGCCATCGGTCGCGTGTCACAGTGTTGCTGCGCTTCGTCTCACGGGTCCCTTGAAGTTAATTAACGCCTCGTGAAGTGAGAACTAACGTCATTGTTTATTGTTTTCAGAGAGATATGACCGCGGCACGAGAGCCGGATGCTAGCGAGCCAGGAACCGATCAGAACACTCCATCGAGCCGCGACACCGAGGACGAGGCGGACAATGTTTGCAAACATCAAACGGCTGCTGCAGGAGACGAGGGACCTGCTGCGGACACGGTCCTTAAAGCTCAGAATGAAGAAAGTCAAAAAGAAACTGTCGAAGACACACCGCGGAGAGATTCCAACAAGAATACAGAAGATATGAACACCGTCGGAAGCAGACCACTGTCGCAGTACCTCAGCAACATCACTATAAACGTAAAATCTGGGTCGCTGGCACCACTGGGCAAGGAGGCCGCGCTGAGCGAGGCCTCGGGCAAGGAGGCCGCGCTGCTGGAGGGGACACAGACTGTGGTGCGGTTCTCTCCGGTTTGGAAGCAGGTGAGCGAACAGGACTTGAACTATCGTAGGTCAGCGCAGAGGTTTCTTAACTGACATTTGGAAAATTTAATTGACATTTTACTGAAACAAAATAAGTATGACTGATCCGCATATTGTTCGCCACGCACGGTTTCATTATATAATACATTTTCTGTACGAGAAACAACTTTAGGTTATAGAAAGTACGAGATTATTTATGCACAAGATTATGCTCTATTCACATTATATAGTTGATAGGTAAAGTTAAATGAATGAAGTTTCAATACCATTCAGTACGTGATTGTAGCATATGATGTAATGTGTATATTATGGTCCAGACGCTGGCGGCGAGCGGGTCCGTGCTGCTGACGCTGAGCGCCGGCATGACGTCCGGCTACTCCGCCGTGCTGCTGCCGCAGCTGGCCGCCAGCGCCGCCGCGCCGGACCCTGGGACCGCCTCCTGGATCGGTAACTACCCCCTCCTACGCTATGCCTCCGACCTTGACTGTTTTTCAACTTTTGGCGATTTTATCACAAGGAAGTTGTACGCAAAGGTCAATACAATTACTTTGCCTTCCAAGTACAAGCTGTAAGTAGGCCGGCGATAATGACCAGCTAATGTAAGTCCGAACTTAAAAGCGATGACAAACCAAATAAAGATTTTGATTCAGGTATTCAATGTAATGTGTTGTTCCCCAGCGTCGATGGCGGCGCTGCCGATGGCGCCGGGCTGCCTGCTGTCGGGCTGGCTGATGGAGCGCGCCGGGCGCCGCAACGCGCACTACGTCGTCTGCGGACTGTTCCTGCTGGGCTGGCTGCTGCTGGCCAGCGCCGGCGGGGTGGGCGCGCTGCTGGCGGGCCGTGCGATCACCGGCCTGTGCACCGGGCTACTGGGCCCACTGGGCCCGGTGTTCCTGGCGGAGACGGCGGCGCCGCGCCTGCGCGCGCTGCTGCTGGCCGCCGTCTCGCTGGCCATTGCGGTGGGAATCCTGGTGGCGCACCTGCTCGGCACGTTTCTCAGCTGGCGCTGGACGGCCGCGCTGGCGTGCCTGGTGCCGGCGCTGGCCGCGCTGCCGCTGGCGCTGGTGCCGGAGAGCCCCACGTGGTTGGTGTCGCGCGGCCGCCGCGAGGACGCCGTGCGCGCCTTCCTCTGGCTGCGCGGGCACGGGGCCGAGGCGCGCGCCGAGCTGCGCGCGCTGCTGGAGCAGGCGTCGGCGGGGGAGGAGGAGGGGGCGCGCGGGTGGCGGGAGGGGCTGAGGGAGCTGCGGCGCGGCGCCTTCCTGCGGCCGCTGCTGGTGATGGTGGTGTTCTTCATGACGTGCCAGTTCTCCGGAGTGAACGCGGTGGCCTTCTACTCGGTGGACATCGTGGAGCGCGCGACGGGCGCCGGCCTGGACCGGTACGCGGGCATGCTGGCCGTGGACGCGCTGCGCGTGCTGATGTCGTGTGCGGCGTGCGTGCTGTGCAAGCGCGTGGGGCGGCGGCCGCTGTGCCTGCTGAGCGGCGCGCTGGCGGCGACCTCGCTGTCGGCGCTGGCCGCGTGCACGCGGTGGCAGGCGGCGCTGGCGGGGCACGCGTGGCTGCCGCTGGGCTGCCTGCTGGTGTACATCTCGGCGGTGTCGGTCGGGCTGGTGCCGCTGCCGTGGATGATGTGCGGCGAGGTGTTCGGGCGGCGCGCGCGCGGCCTCGGCTCGGGGGCCAGCTCGGCGGTGGCCTTCGCCTCCTTCTTCCTGGTGGTGAAGAGCGCCCCGGGGCTGATGGCCCGGCTGGGGGCGCCCCTGCTGTTCCTGTGCTGGGGGGCGGTGGCGGCGCTGGGGACCGCCCTCCTGTACTTCATCCTGCCGGAGACAAGAGGCAAGAGTTTGCAAGAGATCGAGGAACACTTCACCAAGAAGAAGAAGACCGTCGATCCGAAGGTTTGAGCACCGAGTCGATGGACACGGTGGAACTATGAAAAGTCACAATATTCCTCCCGCGCTGGTTCAAGAGACGTACATGACCTCTAGTCGGTGTGGTTGTGTGGCAGCGGGGCTGGATGTAGACACGAGTCTGTGATGTTGTATGTATGTGATACATGCATAAGGTACCTGTGTGTCGCCAAGCGAACTATTGTAAAATATTATCTGTGATAATTACCTACCTAGCTAATTAGTTTAGTATAATTAAACAAATGCGATTTTACATTTTAATTGTAAATCATGTTTTATGTTACGTAATTCTCTTTAAAAGCTCTTAATTATCATTAAATGGATTTGGTATTTATAAGGTTAGGCCTAACATCAGTGATGTGATGAATAAGTGGTTCACTTCGAACCTAGTTCGCATTGGAAGAACATCAATGTTTACTATTTACTAGAAAATTATCGTAGTTTACGAATTGATTACGGATGCAAACGGGTTAACGAACCATATTTGTGTTGGAAGAACATCAATTTTCAAGCTAACAACACAAGTTTCTATAGTACCTACTTAACATGTGGTTTCAATAAAACAATCAAATATATTATTAGGTCACAATTTAATTGGTAACAATTCTTTTATTACATTACAATCAACAATGAATGGACATGATTTGGTTAGTGATGCGGTACAAGTTATATAATACTCATTAGGTACTCATTAGGTTCCTTCTCTACAACGGCGAACTAAACATTGGAATGGCTTGGCTTGTTTGTCCCTCTCAAGTGCTGAGGGTACATCGGGTGTGAGAGGGAGAACAGATCTGAACGGAGCAGACGTTACAACAGGATACAGTTACGTGGTGTGGGAGCTGCGATGACTCTACTCAGTAACTTAAAGCTACCGAGTAGAATAAGCTGGTCTCCTATTCTTGGGGAAATTTACCTATTTATTAGTCTTTTGTCTAAGCACGTCGCCATCGAATGACCAGCACTATTGGACTTCTCGACAACGGGCGTGTTCCCATTACAACGTATCGATAATTGATCGTTTGGCAATCTATCGCCACGACACGAAAAGACTTGTGTCGAGATCGTGTCGTCATATATTATGAGTTCGTCTATTTAATTAAACAAACAAAGAAAGATAAAAAGGATGATAAATATTTTTTTTCTTTCTTCATTTCAATTAGGTACAAGCTAGGACGATCTCTTAAATCGTCCTATGGTACAAGCCACGATTTCATTCTAAATTGCTGTCGTCGCGACATAATGGGAACGCGCCCTCAAACACAAGTTGTTTACTTGTATTGATTGAGTTGTTTGGTATCTTATCTTATCTCTTGATAGTTATTATCAAACGTCCGTGCGAGTCACATGCCGGTGCAGGGACGCTCTCTAGCAATAAATGCAGGTTGGTACCCGAGTTACGATGATGTATGCAGGACGATACAATGTTAGTGATGATGATGAGGTTTACGATGAATCCATCCGACGACGGTGTCCAGAGGCAGCCCGGGGGCGGGGGCGGGGGCGGGGGCGGGGGCGAGGGCGGGGGTCACTTGGAGCGAGGCTTGACGAGGCGCGAGGCGGGCGGGGCGAACTTGGTGAACCCTTGCTGGTCGAACACGGGCAGCAGGTCGCGCACGCGCGCCGACACGCTGCCCCCCGTCACCCTGGGGGCAGAGGGGGGGGGGGGGACACATCATGACAATCTTGTACATCACAGTAAAGCATTGCTCTCTAGGTCATTGCTGATGTAAGCGGGTTTACTACGAACCTTCTTTGTAATCACTCTGAAGATGGTTAAGGGATGAAACGTTAGTGTTTTTCTAACACAATTGTTGTGGTTCGTCAACTCAAACACAAAGGTTCGTACATAACCCCATTTACATCCGTAATAAATTTTACAAACTACAATCACACTAATATTATAAATGCGAAAGTTTGTATGTATGTGTGGATGGATGTTTGTTACTTCTTCACGCCAAAACTACTGGACGGATCTGGCTGAAATTTTGCATACTGGTAATTTTAATCCTGGAATCAAACATAGGCTACTTTTTATCCCATAAATCACCTTTTAACGTATAGGAACAACGCGTGCGAAGCCGCGGGGCGCAGTTAGTAGTTTATATGGTACAGTAGCTCTAGGCTATTAGAATAAAATCGAATTTTCAATTTCTAACCATGTTTAGAAACTTAACTTTTAATTGACTCTACAGGTGTTGAAAATGTTGGCTATTATTTCAATCAACAAACTAGCATTATCTTTCAACGTGGCTTTAATTAGTACATACCTAAATAATCAGTTATCTATATACAAACTCCAGCTACGAAGATAGCAATAGTTTGCATTTATAGATCCTTTAGGAGTAAGAGAGGGGCGTGTGTGTCCAGTAGAGCGTTTATGGACGCTGTGGTGATGATGACGAGGAGTGGAGGTGAAGCGGTGGTACCTGCTGGGTTTGATGAGCTTGGCGGCCTGCGCGGGCGTGGCGAGCTCGGTGGGGAAGTACGTGGCGCCGTAGAAGTCGAGGCCGTTCTGCAGCAGGATGTTGGCCTCCTCGATGCTGGCCAGCGTCACGCGCAGCACGCTGGTGGCCTCCTTCGGCACCATGCTGGAGGCCAGCTCGCCGTCGATGGAGCTCAGCGCGCGCGCCGGGGCCTTCTCAGGCTTCGGCGTAGACGTGCCTGCAGGCGACACGGACAGATAGACACTCGGACTTGACACCGGGACACTTATGGTAGCGCTGGTTCACCAGCTTACAGTCTCTCAGCGAGCTAGCTGGCTCTATGTCTTTGTGAAGGATAGGATCCCCAACAAAATATACAGGGAATTCAAAAAAGCCGCCAAGCTTTGGCACTTGTTTTCACCTAACCCCAGTTACTATAATGGTCCACGGTCTACCCTGTAATATCCGATAGATGGAGATTTAAAGTAATTGATGTGTTAGATAAATCCATGGATAGTGGCCGTATCCATCATCTGCTAGCAATGCTGGACACGGCAAACCGAAGACAGGGTGTTAAAGCTGAGCGCCCCACGCGCCGTAGTCATCGCATTTTCAAATCTGTATGAAATAGTAGACCACTCCACGCACTTATCCGCGCCGCATTTTACTAAAAGTCTCTAGGCTCACGGACTCCGGCGGAAGCGGCGCGTTTGGGTGGCATGTACAGGTGGAGCAGGCAGGGCAGGGTGGGTCGGGGATGGTGGTACTTACCGTCGCGCGGGGAGCCGGAGTAGTGCAGCCGCAGCAGTTCCACCACGGAGGTGAACTTGTAGAGCGCGTGGCGCACGTCCTCCTCGGGCACCTCGTCCGGCACGTCGTACACGAACACCGTGAACGTCTTCTGCGGCCGGCACGGGATCGCTATCTGCACAACACCATCTTTAACTGATCAACTGATCAACTGATCAACTGATGAACTGATCAACTGATGAATATGATAATGCTGTGTAACTAATAAACAGTTAAACATCAGGTTACACAGCATTATTGTAGACAGCATTATTGTAGATAATGCTGTGTGAATTGTCCGGCATTATTTATTATTATTATTATTAATAGTATGTTTATTCAACTTTTACTTAGACTACTATGTTAACTCACTAATACCACCCCTCTACTGTAACTTGCGGATAACGGGGATGGTCATACCTTTAGTACTTAGTTACTTTACTATTGTTAATATTTAAGTATGATTGTTTGTTTTCCGAGATAAAAATAGAAAAAAATACACATCACCAACATTTATCAACAAGCTTCTCTGGTTCTAACTCAATCCTTGCTTTCATGTGTAGGGTGCCTTCACCATTAATGATGGCAGGATTGACTTAGAACCAGAGAGGCTTGTCCCTACACTTCGTTATACGTTACGATGATAAGATGATAATTGAAATGAGGAGAGCAAATGAGCACCACCCGGGTGCGTGTCGTCACGTGAACTGATTCATTGTATGAACTGAGACTCATGCTAGTTATACATGATGTGACCGACTCGCGAGATCGGCATTATATTAAGTAGGTACTTTAAAATTGTAGCTAACATCCGTATTTCTCAATGACACTCATGGATAGATCAGGACTTGAGTATAATTTTTTGACAACTTTTGTCTTAACGGTAAAAATCAATACTCAATTTTTGATCTATACTTATGTGTCATTACGGAATAAGGGTGATCTAGTAACAACTTTAACTTACTGTTTTACGTCATTTTTAGAGCAAAATCTAGTTGAGTCCACAACTGTTAATTTCCCGTATTAGGTACTACATAATCATTACATTTTTCAATAAAATAAGACGAAATAAAGATGTTAATTACAATAACCAAAAATAGAGGTGTCAGATATCATTCAAGGTACATGAAGAAGTAACGGAAGAAAGGCGAGAGAGCAGAAATGGAGTTAGAGGTCTCAGGTTACGGTACCTGCTGAAGCAGATGAAGCATCTTTGCAGCAGCTCGCAAGGAGATGGGCTAGCTACTCCCGGCAGAAGGTAGGCAGCAAGTTAGTTAACTTCCGGTAGAAGGATGTTCAGTGACAAGTTACCTTCCGGTAGAAGCGCGAGCCGGTGACCTTGTGGAAGCCCTTCTTGAAGACCATCTGGTAGTCGTCGACCGAGGAGAACTTGAACAGGATGCCCGTCGCCGTCTTCGTCAGCGAGAAGCAGCCTGCGGGAGCACACAGCTGTAGCACCAGCACGAGGGCTGGCTGCCTGCTGCGGGGAGGTATGCGAGGGGCGAGAGGGGAGGGAGTGAAGCACTGGCTGCTTTACTTCTTACGGAGAAATACAAATATGCTCGAAGGCAATTATTTTTTGTACGGTATTTTCCACATTCCCTCTCGCCGTTGGCATATACCACAAGTGGTGACCAGCTCTCGCACGTTCACTGGTCTGGTACACTGCGCCTGGCCTGATCAGCGCAAGTGGACCTGACCAGGCGTCTCCCAAAAGAGTGCAACGGTTACAGAGAGAACAGCCCAGCGCTCGGTGACATCCCTCGGTATAGGCCGCTGTTCCGTAAGGATTGCAGTCGCCAAAGCAATGGCTTTGGTTTATCATAACTACACAGATTTTTGAGAAGAATGAATGATCTTGGAGACATTAAGTAACAGCACCTGCACCATTACGATAAGGACCAAGGCTGAGTTCGGAGCGGTTGACGTCGGCGGTCGTCAGCTGTGGTAGCGGCTGCGGTCGCGTTACCTTTGAACTCCATCTTCTCGCAGATGGCGGAGGCCTTCTCCATGGAGAGGCCGTGGCTGGGCGTCAGCAGGAAGGCCCCCTTGGTGAGGAAGTGCTCCGAGTCGGAGATGTCGCTCTCGCTCTCGCCTCCCTTCAGCATCGTGTGGATCTGCTCCTTCCACATGTACGAGTCGGACATCTGACACACACAACCTCCAAGTTACTTTACACAGGTGTGGGGGAACACTTAACCATGCCAATACACATATATTATGAATGTTTCGATGCATGTTTGTTATCCCGTGCTTTGCCGAATGAACGTAACCAGCGTAAGCTTGTTAAATTATAAAGCCAAATATTTATTTATTTATGTGGAAAACAAACGGCTTTAAAACTTAAACGTGTAGAAACAGTAATAGTACAATTTAAGCTCAACAGTTCTCACTTATAGAACGAATAATTAATTTTGTTCAAAAAAAATATAAACCGACTTAATTTTTTATAGTTTTTTCTTGAATTTTCATTTATCCCATTGCCAGAACTGAACCAAATAAAAATGGGCCACATGGGAAGCACCAGCTTTCATATAAAAAAAGAATCATATAAATCGGACCACCCAATCAAAAGTTCTGAGAAAACAAATATAAAAAAATACAGTCGAATTGAGAACATCATCCTTTTTTTGAAGTCGGTTAAAAATATAATTAACTAAATCTAAAAAGTTTCAAATGGTTTGCCTGTTTGTTAAAATTATGGAGAGAAAAAAGAGTCATAATACATTCCTTATATATATAATTATGAGATAATAATATAAAATAATAATAATTGACTAGCATGTTAATTAATTAGTATGAAATGTAATTATATAGTTGTTTATGTAAATTAATTAGTTTCTAACTACCGTAGTTTAACGTCCGCCACAAGTCAGTACTATTAAACTATCCGAAAACTGTTTCTACCTAGTTTTGTTTTTATGCACAGTTCCTAAGAGATCGATTTCTGAACTCGCCGTCTAAGGGCAGTCAATGCTCTACCGATTATTTTAGTATCTATTGAGTACTTAATGTGTATTGTTGTGGTTGGTTTCGTTTTCTGCAACGCTCCAATAGGTACGTCTTATAGCCGAGCGACGTCGTTCGTTACATAGTTGAAGATATGATGCCGAGGCCGACGTTGACAAGGTGATCAATGTGAATGCTGATGGACGGCCGACGACTCCTGTACCAGAACAATGTGTAATAGCGCTGCGCCCTGCGCACGCGCCGCCGCGCTTTGTTTCTTTCCTTCATTTCCGGTCGATTATTATTATCATATGACATAAAGAAACTGATATTAAAACTTCATTGTATTATGTACATAGTATGGGTAGGGTAGGGTAGGTACCTCACTGCCTACACGATATGTAAGGACTCGAGATGATCAACGCTGAGTGGAGGCCATATTTGCATGAGATTCTTCAGCGCACATAACTATGAGAAAGTTTAGAGATTTATCTAGAAGCAAAAGTTTTCGTTTTGTGTGAATGTTTTCCTTGGTAAATAAAAATATTTTTCTTTCTTTCTTTTCTGTTTCTTAGATGCAGAGCAAATGATCGCATATTTAGATTTTTTGTGTTTACCGAACAATCCATGTTTATATTCATAATTGATATGGATCAGTTGAGCTACCAGTACATTGTTTGTAACAGTCTGCAGTTAGTTTAATTGTTTCAATTGTAAATACTAGTTTAATTTAGCTCTATTATTTGATTGTAATTTCCATATTAAATTAAGTATTCATAGCTTTAGATAGTCCAGTCGAAGGTGGAATGTATTTAAGTAGAGTCATTTATTAACACACAAATTACAATAAGCAAAAGGAAATAAATTATTTAATATTATCATCTGGCCTATTTTCTTGATTTTGAAGCTAATAACGTGTGTATGTATAACTGTGTGTGAGTTGACAACTCCTTCCGAGGTTGACAAGCATCAGTGCTCTCACGCACACGGGCGCACGTACTATACGCACACGAAATTGAGACTAATTTGTCACAATTTCTTGGTTACACTTTGTTTGTATCTACTATCGTTCCATGCCTTCTTCTATGATTGTAATGAATCTTATAATAATGAAGGTCAACGTCCACGCGTGGACGTGGGCCGCGCCGCTCGTCCGACAGTAGTCGCGAGTGATTACCGCCGCCGCCGCCGTGTGGGAGACGCAACGCAATTGTCTCAACCACAGAACTATAAAACCATTTATGGATTAATTGGTTAATGATAGCGACAGGCTGAGCTAATTTCGAGGCGGTTTTGGTGGAATTGATAGCATCAGATCAATACCGCTCGTTAGGCGGAGGTCGAGCGTGGGACGGGAGGACCCCACGATAATCCACGCGTGGGATTTTCTCTAACTAACCTGAATGAAATGAAATGTTCGCAAGTTGCGATACTTTACCTTGCCCCATCTCGTCGCCAGGTTGAGTTGACTTTACTTGTGTCTGGTTTGAAACTTTTCTGCCAGTGTCGAGTTCATGGAGATTTCGTGCAAGTGAATTTTGAGATTATTTAAAGGAAGTAGGTACTTACATTAAACCAATGACCATTTTGTCGGTTGCAAGAAAGTGACAAAACACGAAAATAGGAAGCTGAGAATTTCAAAACGTTTTGGCTAAATTAAATTTAATTCATAAAGCCTAGGGAAACAGCTTTAGTTTGGTACCTATACCTACCTACCTATTGAACTATTTCCGATACTACTTGTTGTGTTTCAGCTGTCGATTTGTAAACCAAACAAACCTCTGTCTATCTTTCTATATTTAGAATCCGAAACACGATTTTGACGATTTTGTTTTTAAAAACTATAAAATTACTTCAAATATATAGTTTTTACATGGATCCCAGTGTCAGACCAAATTAAAATGGGACTACACGGGAAGCACTAGCTTTCAAAAAAACAAAAATGATCATGATAATTGAACCACCCGGTTAAAAGTTGTGAGGTAACAAACATAGACTTCAAAAAGAGGAGGATGTTCTCAATTTTTATTCGAAAGATGGTGCTTCTCGTGTAGTACTATTTTAATTTGGTCCAGTTCTGACAATGGGAACTATGAAAAAACTATATAATTGAAATCGGTTTATAGTACTTTAAAACAAAATCCATTTTTCATAGTGATAACGAATATATAATATTAGTAGAAATCTAACTAGCTTCTGAACGCCGCTTCACACACGGTTAAAAAGTAGCCAGTGTTATACCAGGGCAAGCAGTCTGGACATAGATGGCGACCGACATCGGTCGCAAAGTTTACCCGGTCATATGTATTTTAACGAATTTTGATTTTCATAACAACAATCAAGTTTGAAATGATTGAAAAACTATTTATTTACATAAATAAATACAGTAGTTAAAGTAATAAAAAAAGTTTAATTTCTAAATGTCATATTGATTTACCATTGCTCCAGATCTACATATAAATTTGTACGAAATACCGCCCGATCCGTTCAGTAGTTTTGGCGTTGTCTTCGCCGAACATCTTCACAACGACACAAACTGTCTGACTGTACTGTACTAACGAAAGACAATATTTCATCTACTCGTACACCCTGTCCAGTATCCAATAAGAAGTATCTTTATCTGTCAAAAGAAACTTTATCTATGAAATACTTGGGTCTGCGTTCAACAATAGATAATTTAACAATTAGTACCTAAGCTTCGTTGATTAACTTTGACGTATAATGTATGGAAAATTGTCTCAAAACCGTCATAACAACTGTTTAAATTCTAACCATGGTGGTGAATTAATTTAGATCTTAATACTGTAGGTATTTGAAAATCACTTGTCAACAATTAGAGAAATTCATAGATATCATGATATTGTGTTGTTGTGTTTCTGTGTGTTAATTTTAATTATTTTATTTCTATATGTCGACTTATTAGCAATATACCTACTGACCTACTAAGTAGGTATTATTCTATATGGACTTACATGTTGTAACGCATTGTTTTTTTTGTTAAACTGTAATGTTACGTTATGATGATGAGTAAAATAAACTAAACTATAAACTATTATGCTAAAAAGGATACTTCTTTGGACAGGGGTATAGCTTCAGTATTTCCAGGTAGAGATGGAACTAGAGTAAGTAAAGCTGTACTACTAATTAGATTTATTATAAGAGTCCCCGCGGAGAGCTGACCGCTCTCCCCGCCCGCCCAACTACGCAGTCGCGGGCGGTGCTGCCCGCTCTAGGCTTGTGAGACGTCAGTTGTTAGGCACGTTACATTATGCTACTTCTGATCAAAATGTAGCTCCACTTGTCAACCGACTTCAAAAAAAGGAGTTAAGTTCTCAAATCGACGGTATTTTAATTTTATTTTTTATATTTGTTACCTCAGAACTTTTGACCGGGTGGTCCGATTTTCATGATTCTTTTTTATATGAAAGCTGGTGCTTCCAGTTAGGTCCTATTTTAATTTGGTTCAGTTTTGACAATGGGTTCCATGCAAATCCATGAAAAAACTATAAAAATGATGTCGGTTTATAGTTTTTTAAAACAAATATAAATAATTATTTAACGCAAAGTAAGAGTGCAGAGTCAGAGTCAGAGTCAAATCGTTTATTTCTTTAGACTTACAAAATAAGCATTAGACGAGTATTTTTTTTTACTGCATGAGCAGTGTGATAAATAATAATTAATACCAAATAAGAAAATAAGTACAATTGATTCTAATTCACTTTTGTGTCTACTAACGGAAAAAGTGAAAAAAAGAGTGCGTTTGCCGAAAGGCAAAACAATCTAGTGATAACGCAGAATAACTAAAATATAACTTACATTTTCTACATCGATGTCTAATACTTAGTAAAATATTATAATGTACCTAAATAAGTTTTCTAGGGTTGTTAATTAAAGGCTTTTTGAAATTGAAATTTGATATTTCGAAAGGGTTGTTATTTCACCTTTATACAGCGAGGATTTTTTGGACGGGCAGTAAGGGGAGGAACGTTTTTTGCGATTTCAGACTGTAGTTATAGAATTTTGCTTGTAATTTGTGACACAGAATAAATACTTTTTCATCCCACCATCTCGAAAAGAGTATTTTTAATCTTCAATACCTGAGTGGAAAAGCCGTTTTTATTCTCTAGAGGATAAAGTAAATTGAATTTAGAACATCGTGTGCACTAAGTTTGTGAATTAAAAAAAACATTAAACCTATTTACTGCTACCTCTATGGTGCCGAATATATCATACAACTTTTTTTTAATTTGTTAAAAACTCAGACTCGGAACCTTCTTGGTGTTCTTTTTTTAATTTGCTTTGTACGCGGTTCTTTACGCGGCATTTTTTCACGTCATTGTTAAACCTTATATTAAAAACAAGAAACTTGAAAATAAGTGAAAAAACTAACATGTGATTCTAGCGACGAGGAAGTTTGTTTTTGCATTTAGTCATTTCCTCGCTGAGGTGGAATGAAAAGTTACGTGTTGCACTCGAGTGCAAAGATTTTTCACCTCGTGCTCTTTTGATTCCGTTGCTAACGCTCAGGATTCTAATTTTGAATCACTCGCTGCGCTCGTGATTCAATTTTAGAGTCCTTCGCTTGCTCGGTCATCAAAATTGAACACGCGGTTAAAAAGCAACTTTGCACTCTTGTATAACAAATAACTATTACTTTACCAGTAAAAGTATATATTTTTTGTACTTCAACCCCAGTTGGTTTCGTAAAAGTTTTTGATCAGCACAGGACTGATTGATATTTAAAAAGTATTCATGTAAAAGCAATTTTTAAACTCAACGCAACGCAACTCTACATTTGAAAATATTGGACTAATTTACCTACTTGGACCATTTTTCTGTAGTTACCAGAAAACATCAAACACGGTTGTCCAAAGTGTTAAAAAGTTAAATTATAACACGTTCACATTAGAAACATGACATATTGAAAAACTGTATTTGATAACATCCATACCAATATTACTCGTATACATTCGGAAATAGCGTCTTATTTTTTATAATCTGTCTGTCTGTTAGTTTTTCACGCCTAAACGGCTGAAGGGATCTCAATTAAACTTAGCAGGGAGGATAACGACATCCTGGGACATAGGCTACCTGATAAACGCGCTGCAGTCCACCCTGGTGGTAAATGTTTTTTATCATGTTTTAAGATTTAATTTGGATGTACCTTATATGGAGCTAAGAATACTACAAATAATCACAGAGAGAAAACACTCCTCACAGGATTACTGATATCACAGACTCAATTTTACAAAGAAGATGAGTTTTAAATAGGGTTAGTGTAATATATAGTTGTGAAATAGTATGGTGTGGTACGGACCTGCCTGTTGTCAGAGTTGTTGGGCTGCGGCTGCGGCTGCGGGTCCGGGTCTGCGTGTGCGGTGTCTCTGGTGTCGGTGTCGGAGGCGCCGCCGGCGAGGGACATAGTGCGAGTGGCGGCGCTCAGCGCGCGCGCAGGGTTAACCTCTGCGCGCCGCCGGAGCGCGCTCGGCTGCGCAGCCGCGCCCTGTCGCCTGTCGCCGCGGACAGGGGGATCTGTGGAGACGACACGGGTAAAACTTTTTAAAGTTTCGCGATTCCTCTATTAACATTTTCTATTTATACCTTGTTGATTTTCTGTGTTGAGTGAAATATAAGTTCCTTAAAGAAGAGTTCCATTGCTCAATTTGCTCAACTGAGTGGAACTCGCAGTCTCCACCTCCTGGAATCCTGTGCTTCATAAGAGTGTGTCTGTAGCGTAGTCGGACAAAGTCTGTGTCGTGTGTAATGTGTCGTGATGTGAACGCGGTCATTTCATAAGAGTGTGTCTGTAGCGTAGTCGGACAAAGTCTGTGTCGTGTGTAATGTGTCGTGATGTGAACGCGGTCATTTCAGTACTTTCTCTAGGTAGGCGCGCGGCGCCGCCCGCCCCAACTAGCGCCCGGCGGCGTCTGGGCGGCGGCGGTCAGATGGCTCGGCGGCGCGGAGCTTCGAGTGCTCCAATGCAACCATATTAAGTGTTCGGGGTGCCAAGTTCCTCTTGTTTCACAAAACAAGAGGAACTTGGCACCCCGCAACAAGTGGGGCCCGCCTGGGCCCGCCCATCATTCACAAAACTTAAATTGAATTATGATGATTATTTTTATTAATTTAAAAATTATGAATACTTTGTAACAGTTATGTTCACGAATACTTTAGAGATTTGGCCAGAATTATTAACCGCGCATTGGCGGGTCAAGCACACAGGGATATTTTCCCGTCGCAGATAGGATGGCCGAAAACGAAAGTCAGCTTAGAACATAAATGTCCGAAAGTGCACTAAGTTTAACGAATCGCAAAAAAAATAAAAAGCAAGACAAATGTTTGATAGCTACTCCACGGGTTCGAATCAATTTTTATGACAGGAACTATGCCTTCACAAGTAGCTGAAGACGAGCCGCGTCTCCGCGGGCGGGGCGGGGCGGGGCGCGGCGCGCGGGGCGACGCTCTAGATGCGATCGCTATTTATCAATTAATAATATTACTTTTATTTGGCCTCAACAGTTAGTCGAGACCAAATAAAAGTATACCACTCACTATACCATAAGAATAGAGACAGATCTATGCTAAGGCTATGGCATGACTCCAACCCTCGCCATGGTGGTCAGGTATTCATGTTTTTGTGCCTATTTTATAATTCAAATCTATGTACAGCTGCGCACCGCGGCTTCGCATGTGTTGTTCCGATGGAAACGTTCAAAGGTGATTTCTATCCCACGGTAACTGATTTATGGAATAAAAGTAGCCTATGTTTGATTCCAGAATTACGTACATACAAAATTACAACACGATCCGTTTAGTAGTTTTTGCATGTAAGAGTAACAATAACAAACATACATCCATACCTACATCTATCTGATCTGCAGATCGTACAAAAATGTTTGCCGAGGCGGGAATCGAACCCCTATTCTCTGCGTCGCAGGCGGACCTACGCCCGCTGCGCCACAAAATGGCCTCTATGGCCAAGAAGTGTGCCCCGTGGGAGCAGTTTTTGTGCAAATGCATCGAATGTAGCAGACAAATCTGACAACATAATGGAGTGGTTTCCACGAAAACGAATGGCTTATTCCCAGAGGTCCATACTTCGGTTTTTGTTTTCCGAGTAGGTATGCCCCTGCCCTGCCGCCGTCTCTGGAACCCGCCCACGCGGCAGCCAAGCCCTCACCGTTCGAGGGGCTTGTACCTCATCATCACTCCCTTCAATATTCTTCTGTAGGTTAAACTTATTCCTGTAGCAAAATTTTAGGATACGACAAATACATTTTAAATGGAAATTGTAACAGATTTTTTACAAGCTAAGGCACTAAGATACTATTTTTACCCGACTTCAAAAAAAGGGAGGAGGTGCTCAATACGACTGTATTTTTTATGTTTGTTACCTCTGAAATTTTGACTATGTAAGGTCATGAAAATCGGTTCACGATTCATTTTTTATTTGAAAGCTGGTGCTTCCCATGTGGTCCCATATTGATTTTGTCTAGTTCTGACACTGGGATCCATGAAAAAACTAGATATATAAGTTGGTTTATAAAATAAAATCAATTATATTAGATAATAACTTATCAATCAATTTCCATTTACCGACACACTTGAACAAACAGCCTAAATATGTAAATTAAAACTCCGCTTGGATGCTCTATGTAGTAGATAATTGATTGTAAACTAAATACCTATCTATATCCCATAATGTTACAGTCTCAGACCGAACTCAGTCCTTGCTGGTTTTGTTTGACTGAACTAAAATATAAAACCGTGCCATGCTGCCCGCGTCTCCGCTGCGTCCCGGGCCCACCGGGCTACTGGACATTTAAATATGTTATGTACAAAATTAAATCAATTTATTTGAATCTTTCATAAGACACGGACGGGGCCCGTTCGTATTTTATTCTACATGAACGTCACATGCATGCTAGAGAGTGTCTCAAGCTCTACCGTATAATGGCTTCTCCGTTCCCACGCCACATAAAGTCAGAATATCTTCTGATAAACCTGAGGCGTGAGGACCTCCAGGTTGGAGATGTAGCACACGAAGGCGTGGCTCACATTAAGTCTAAGTACCAGGCTGCACTGTCTCTCATCATCATCATCATCAGCCTATATTAGTCCACTGCTGGACATAGGCCTCCCCTAATGAGTGCCATAGCGCCCTGTGTTCAGCTTGACGCATCCAGCATCTGCCTGCAGTCTTTCGCAGATCATCATCCCACCTGGCCGGAGGGCGTCCTACACTACGTTTGCCGAGCCGCGGTCTCCACTCAAGAACTCGTTTACCCCAGCGGTTATCGGTTCTTCGCGAGATATGGCCGGCCCACTGCCACTTCAGTTTGCTAATTCTTTGAGCTATGTCGATAACTTTGGTTCTCTGTCGGATGTATTCGTTACGAATCCTATCCTTCAGAGAGACTCCGAGCATAGCTCTTTCCATAGCTCGCTGAGCGACTTTAAACTGGTGGACCAGCCCTATCGTGAGTGTCCACGTCTCAGCTCCGTAGGTCATGACAGGTAGGACGCACTGATTGAAAACTTTCGTTTTCAAGCATTGCGGTATGGATGATAGGGATGAGACGTACTTGTAAAATCGAGTACCAAGTCTTCGAAGTACGTCCACGTATAAAAACCAGGGCCGAAAACCAGGGATAAAATACTTGCAAGTATTTGATACCTTGTGCGTACGGAGGGGCGGCGGGCGCGGCGCGGCGCGTGGCGGGTCTAACTGCGCCACGCACCTTGAAAGTAAAATACTTGCATAGAAAATTGATGCGAGTGCTCATGAGAATAAAGCTCGTAATTGTGTTTGCAGCAAAAATACTTGCAAGCAAAAGCAAACGGCTATGGGCTCAAAATACTTTCATAGCAAATTCGTCCGCGCCTGCTTTGTTATGAGGAATAAAATAGTGTCAACTAAAATATACCTGAATAATTTCACCTTTATAGTAAAATACTTGCATAGGAAGTTGATCCGAGTGCGCATGAGAATAAAGCTCGTAATCGTGTTTGCAGAAAAAATACTTGCAAGCAAAAGCACACGGCTATGGGCTCAAAATACTTTCATAGGAAATTGGTCCGCGCCTGCTTTGTTATAAGGAATAAAATAGTGTCAACTAAAATATACCTGAATAATTTCAAGTACCTGTAAACGCGCGGACCGGGTCCAACAGCGCCTTGCACCTTCTTTCTAACTAAAATACCTGCATAGGAAATTGATGTGACTTTGTGTCACTGTCGTCGCTGTCAAAGTCAGTCATTGAGTCCTCCGCCGCACGCCCCAAATACCTAATACTTGCAAGACCTTCAAAGTATTTCGTACTAGTACCAGGTTTCCGCACTTGCAAGCAAATACCAGGTATTAAAACCTGGTCGAGTAAATACGTCCCATCCCTAATGGATGACGAGAAGACTCGACGTAGCTTTCCAAACGCTGCCCACGCCCAGCCTAGCTGGATCCTCCTCTTGGCCTCCTTCTCAAAATTGTTCTTACCCAACTGCAGAATTTGTCCTAGGTAAGTGTACTCGGAAACAATTTCGAGAGGGTGGCCATGTACGACGACCGGTCCCGGATCAATGAGGCCATTGATCATGATTTTGGTTTTATCCAAATTCATGCCGAGACCGATGCATCGTGAGGCTAAGAGCTGAGCTGAGCTAGGCCGTCCAGCATCCGGTTGAGCTCCTCCAGCGACTCCGCTATTACGACTATGTCATCAGCGAATCGAAGATGTGAGATGTAATCGCCGTTTATGTTAATGCCCTTACCTTTCCAGTCCAGTGTCTTAAACATATCTTACAACGCGCTCGTGAACAGTTTCGGGGATATAACATCCCCCTGTCTCACTCCTCTGCGCAGTTGGATGGGTTTGGACTGCTGGTCCTGTACTTGGACACTCATGGTCGCGGCGTCGTAGAGACATCTCAGCACCTCGATATAACGATAGTCTACTTGGCATCGCTGTAAGGATTCCAGAACAGCCCAGGTTTCGACAGAGTCAAAGGCCTTCTCATAGTCCACAAAGGCCAGACACAGGGGCTGATTATACTCTTCGGACTTCTGTATAATCTGCCTCACTGTGTGTATGTGGTCTACGGTGCCATATCCTCCGCGAAACCCGGCCTGTTCCGGTGGCTGGAACTCGTCGAGTCTCCTGGCGAGACGGTTCGTGATCACTCGTGAGAACAGCTTATAGACGTGGCTCAGGAGTGAGATGGGTCTGTAGTTTTTAAGGAGGGTTTTATCTCCCTTCTTAAAAAAGAGCAGCACTAAACTCCCGCTCCACGCCTTTGGAGTTCTCCCACTGTGAAAGACGGCGTTGAAGAGGTTCTGTAGTTCCTGTAAAACAGGGGCTCCTCCGGCTTTCAAAAGCTCTGATGTTATGCCGTCCTCACCGGGGGCTTTTCCATTTCTAAGCTGCCTCAGAGCTAGCACAATCTCGTCTTGACTGATGTCTGGCAGTTCGTCGGTATAGTGGCGTGTCAGGGTGGCTCTTGAATCGTGGTCGACTGGTTGGGGACGAGGGGCATGTGCAGCGTTTAATCGGCCATAGAAATCCTCTATCTCGGCGGATATCTCCAGCTTCGACAAAACGGTCCTCCCATCGTGCGTTTTAAGTTTCGTCAGGTGGCTCCTACCAAGCTGCTGAGTGAATACTTTGGACCCTCGGTTTCGCTCTATTGCCTCTTTAATGAGGCGTGTGTTGGAGCTCCGAAGGTCGCGCCGTATCATCTTCGCAATTTGCTTGTTCAGGTCTGACCTGTCTGAAGAAGTCGCTTGGGTGGTTTCCCGTCTTTTTGCCATCAGCCCGAGAGTCTCATCCGAGAGTTTGGATTTCTTGCCAGTATGCTGCTTTTGGCAGAACCTGATGCCCTCCTTCCTCAACGTTTCGACCAGATTGTGTCTCGTCAGCGTCATCAGTGGGATCCAAGGCAACGAATCTATTCCCGAGAAGCTGCTGGAACTTCTCGGTGCCCGCCATGATCTGGATTGGGTTAGGTCGGAGCGTGGACTTCATCAGACGGTTTCTTTCAAGCTTTAAGTTGATATTCAGAGAGCCTCGGAGCAGTCGGTGATCAGATCCGGTATTAAACCTGTTGATCACTGAGACATCTCTGAATATGTGCTGGCTATCCGTCATGATGAAGTCGATCTCATTTTTAGTCACAGTGTCGGGGCTTCGCCACGTCCACTTCCTCTGGGGCGGTTTCTTAAAGAAGGAGTTCATTAAGAACAGCCCCTCCTTCTCAAGGAAGTTGACAAGCATTTGCCCCCTGTGATTCCTAACTCCATAACCATGCGAGCCTATTCGGGATTCGTTGCCAGTCCGGATTCCCACCTTGCCGTTAAAGTCCCCCATAACAACGTTGAAGTGAGCCTTGGTGGTGTTATGTAAGGCTTTGGATATGTCTTCGTACATATCCTCCACTTCATCATCCGAGTGTGCCGAGGTCGGTGCGTAAACCTGAATTACCTTCAAGCTGTGCCGCTTGGACAGCCGAAGGATCAGGTACGCTACCCTGGTCGACACACTGGAGATTTACTGAACGTTGTTAGAGAGGGCCTTGTTGACGAGGAAGCCTACGCCACCCTGGGATGTTTTATCACCCTCGCGAAAGTAGAGAAGATGGCCCGAGTCTAAGGTTACGGTGTCCTCCCCCTCTCTACGGACTTCACATAACCCCAGAACATGCCATTTAATGTTCTCTAACTCCACTTCCAACTGCGCTAGATGGTGATCAGGCCTCAGAGTGCGTCCGTTAAACGTAGCAAGGGTCAAGTTTTTAAGTAATGATCGGTAGCCTGCCGTAGCCCGGGGATTATTAGCACCCCCTGCCCCGCCGTTACCATGGCCGCTACCATGGCCAGGAATAGCGAGGCGGCCGGGAACTAGGGGCCACTTTTTGGCGAGTGCAATCATTGGGGGATAGTGCCCATAATCCCCACGCTGGGCATGCGGGTTCGGGATCGCAGTTCGGTGATATTATCGGTCTACGGGAGGCGCTGCTGCCCGCCCTCCGGTTTATGTCCCTTAGTCGCCTCTTACGACACCCACGGGAAGAAATGGGGTGGTGCTATTCTAGGCCGGCACCGCACGGCCAGAAAGATCAAGATTCGGGTCTACAAAACTGTCATTGACCAATATTGATGTACGGCTAGGAAACATAACACTAACATCGAAGTAAGAGAAGAAACTACATAATATGGTAGAGCGGAAAATCCTGCGCAAGATTTTGGGGCCTACCCGCTGAGAGGACGGCAGCTAGAGAGTCTGGACAAACCTGGAGATCGAAGAGCTCATGCACGCACCCAACATCATCGGCGAAACGAAGGCACATCGACTCCGCTGACTCGGCAGCTTAGACAGGATGGAGAGGATCGGCACGTCTACAATGCCTATCTCAGCTGCCCCTCGGCCGAGCACCCATGGGACGCCCGCGGTGCCGCTGGAAGGATGAGATGGAAGGGAACCTGCGTGAGCTGCTGGCGGAGGACTGCCGGGAAACTGTGCAGGACAGGGACAAAGGGCGACTTCTCTTATCGCAGGCCAAGACCGTTGTTCAAGCCGTACAGATTTAGCTAGCTACAAAAAATGTAGTACACATGAATAGTACGTTCTCTACGTGATAATGTATTTTACTTAGTACTAGCTTAAACAACGATTAAACACTCTCTTACTAGAAGTCAACAAGTTTGGTTGTATTATTCTCCCCTTGATCAACCCTTGTCAGCTCGAAGCTTTAGGGGAGGAACCCTTAGCTTCTTCTCAGCTCATAACTACCTCTAGCTCATCTCAGCTTACATAACCAGTAATCAAAAATTTCTCTTTCAACCCTCAGCAGTAAGTAAGTATTAATAATTATTACATAAATAACTATGTTTATACCTAAATTTTATTGTAATAGTATATTATTATTATTTTATTCTTTTCTTATAATATAAGGGATGTATATGAGTCTTCAGACTAATATTTTTCTTTCAGAACTTTTACGAACAGGCAAACCATTTCAAAATTCTGTCAACTGCTCTAACAGTCGTTAGAGCAGTTGTTTACTCTGTGTTCTCATGTAATTAGTTATTATTGTCACTATACGTGAAAATCTTTAATTGGCTCTCTGGTGTTATTAAGTAAATTATGTTAAGTTAGTGTAAGCTGTTGATTTTCCAATTAAATAAATAATAATAATAATAATAATAATTATTATTATTATTATTAGCCTTTTTCATCCCACTGCTGGGCAAAGGCCTCCCCCCACTCCCTCCAGACATCACGATCACTAGCCAGCTCCGTCCAGTCGGCCCGGAATTTGTTTAATTCGTCCTGCCATCTCCGTCTAGGTAAATAAATAAATAAATAAATTTAAAATGATTATTTAGATTGAGTTTAGCATACAAATTGAGTTTTTTCAAAGCTGTTTGTTTTCACATGAATAAAGAAATAAATAACTTACTGTTAGGCAAACTGCCTAAACATAATGCTCCTTCGAGCCGGATTAAGTTTTTTCATAGGAGTAATAAGTAACCTCCTCAACCTCAACAGCCTGTATTGGTCAACTGCTGTCGTAGGCCTCCCCCTGATAAGCGCCTCATTGGTGTTTATCTAATGGGGGGTAATGCCCATAATCCCCACGCTGGGCACGCTGGTTGGGGATCGCAGTTCGATGGTAGAATTGTTCTGCAGGGGGCGCTGCTGCCCGTCCTCCAGTAAATAAGTATTCCCCTAATTATTATTATAGTCAAATAATATAATGGCAAGTGCTGGGCGAATCAAGTGAACCTACCATAACATTCGTTATACAACCCGAGCGACGCCCTGAACGAAACGAAACACGTTTCACGCCAAAAACTGAACGTATTGATAAATATAACAAAAGAGCAGAGAACAAAAACTACGTAAAAGACAGTAGGTAAGTAAATCTGGTCAATGGACAGTAGGTACCTAACTAGTATGAAGTCAATTAGTTTCTTTCATAGAAGAATGGACCCCGCTCAGTAGGCACAATGATAACATTCAATATCTTAGTCACGGTTTCTTGTAGTCTGGGCAATTTGATTTATATTACGAGTAATAAGTCTGGTGGCAGTAATAAAATAACTTAATCAATATTAAATTATAGTTTTTAATATAATTTTCTATATCGTGCAAAAAGCAGCCCATGCCTGAAATGTTGATTAATATACGGAGGTGGGATGGCAAATCGACTTAAAAAAATAAACCAAAATGGTGACCGATGTTAGCGCCAACCTAGTTGTTACACGTTGGGGACACACGTTGTTCCTATGGAAAAGTTTTAAGGTAACTTTTATCCCACGGGAACTGATTAATGGCATGTAGAGTAGCCTTATAGCCTATGTTATAAACCAAGATTATAATTACCTGGTATGGAAAATTTCAGCCCGATCCGTTCAGTAGTTTTGTCGTGAAGAGTCAACAAACATCCATCCATCCAAACTTTCAAATTTATAATATTAGTGTGATGTGATTACAACTAATTCATCAGTATTCTAAAATCAAACAAAAACAGACAGACTATAACAATAACTCTTCTCATCCCTACATCAAAACTACACAAATTTTATCAAAAGGTTCGCTGTCCTATAAATATTTAAATAATTTATATGGATATTTAAAAAGTATTTACAGTATTTTGCCGGTAATAAATATTAATTAAAAACGACTTATGTCTAAAATATGCTTTTGTGGGGGGACAAATTTATCAATCCAAATCCTGTGTATTGTAAAAACATTAAAAAAAAACACGTAAAGACCGCGAACAATAATACTATAAGTTATTCAAAATTTTTACCACCAAATTTTTTGCACGCCAGTTTTTTTCTTTTTAGTCAAATCTAGTTTTGACCCAATTCGTGTTTTGACTGCAACGTCAAGGACGTCAATGACACCTGTAATTTTTGAATAAAATAAATGAAAACTCGATCATCAGCTACGAGTACCATTGAACCGAGCACCTACCCGCAGTAATCAGCCGGCAGCCCGCGGCGCCGCTCGTGTCTTGAACTTGATCCTGTTCTTCCGCAAAAATAGGTAAACGCATACATAGAGAATATTCCATCGACATTGCAGTATATTTCTTTTGGGGACTGTTTGTAAAGTACCTATGCTTAGTTGGCGCAATAATACGATAAGAGATTGAGCGTGAGCTTTTTCTTTCGTTTTTTCAGCAAATAATCGAGTTCTTGAGTGGAGACCGCGACTCGGCAAATGTAGTGTAGGGCGCCCTCCGGCCAGGTGGGATGACGATCTGCGAAAGACTGCAGGCAGATGCTGGATGCGTCAAGCTGAAGACAGGGCGCTATGGCGCTCATTAGGGGAGGCCTATGTCCAGCAGTGGACTAATATAGGCTGATGATGATGATGATGAAATAATATTAAAATAACAATTAACTTCGTCTTCTTCTTTTATGCATTCACCAAGAAATCGCGCGAGTTGCCTTCCGCGCAACACACTGAGAGCATTACCACCGCAACAGCTGCATAGCCGGTGCACCCTCGCTACATCGTTGCTGCACCGCACCGCCGCAGCACCCTCGCTACATCGTCGCTGCACCGCACCGCCGCCAGGGAGTGGTGCGGCGAGCATGGTGTCTCCGCTCGTGAGGCAGGTCAGTGGCGCTGGTCCCAGCGTGCGTGGAGTAGAACGAGCGTGCCTCAGTGAGTAGGTGTGTCCTGTTGCAGTGTGGCGTGGTGTCCGGAGTGCTGGCGGCCATGCTGGGGCAGGGCATGGTGCTGGGCTTCACGTCCGGCCTGCTGGGCGCGCTGCAGCGGCCGGGGTCCGAGCTGCCAGTGCGCGCCGACCAGGCCTCCTCCATCGGTGAGTACGGTGCCGGGCGGGGAGGGGGGGGGGGGGGGGGGGGGGGGGGGGAGAGGCCCGAGGCTGATGGAGCGCATGTTGCAGTGGCGGCGCTGGGGATGGGCACCGTGCTGGGCTACCTGCTGGGCTGGGGCGCCATGGAGCGCTGGGGGCGCCGCGCCGCCTTCTGGATGGTGATGGCGCCCGGGCTGGCGGGTACGCTGCTGCTGGCGGCGGCGCGCGACGTGCCCGGCCTGCTGGCGGCGCGCGTGCTGGCGGGCTGCACGGCCGGCGGCTCCTGCACCGTCGGGGCCGTCGTCATCGGCGAGTACTGCAGTCCGCACCACCGCGGCATGTTCCTCAACCTGAAGACGAGCACGCTCTACCTCGGCAGCCTGCTGGTGCACGCGCTGGCGGGGCTGCCGTGGCGGCCGCTGGCCCTGCTGTGCGCAGCGCCCTACGCGCTGGCGATGCTGGTCGCCTGCACGTGGCCCGAGAGCCCCTCCTGGCTGGCCCAGCGCCGTCGCTTCGCCGAGAGCGAGAGTGCCTTCCGCGGGCTGCGAGGCGGCGCCGCGGCCGCGCGCGCCGAGCTCGAGGGGCTCATCGCGGCTCAGAAGCACGTCGAGGGCGACGCCGCGAGCCCCGCCCCCCGCCGCTCCCCCGCGCAAGCCCTCGCTCGCTTCCTGAGGAAGTTCACTCAAAGAAATTTCCTGCAGCCGGCGCTGATCTCGCTGCTGGCGGCCGTGCTGCTGGAGGCGAGCGGGCGGCACGCGTTCCCTGCGTACGCGGCGCAGATCGTGCGCGCGCTGACCGGCGACGACGACGCAGCGCGCACGCAGCGCTACGTGCTGGCAGCGGACGCGCTGATAGCCGCCAGCGCGCTGGCCTCCGCCTGGCTGGTGCGCGCGCTGCCCGTGCGCGTGCTGCTGTTCTGGACGGGCGGCGGCGCGGTGGTCGCGCTGGCGGGGGCCTGCGCGCTCCTGCAGTGGGGCGCGGGAGGGTGGGGCGCGGGTGCGCTGCTGGCGCTGTTCTGCGCGCTGGCCAACCTGGGCATGGCCCCGGTGCCGCTGGCGCTGATGGGCGAGCTGTTTCCGTTGGAGCACCGCGCGGCGGGCGCGGCGCTCTCCGGGTTCGCGATCTGCGTGCTGCTGACGCTGACGCTGAAGCTGATGCCGCTGGCGATGGCGGCGTGGGGCGTGCAGGGCGCGCTGGCGGCGCTGGCGGGTGGCGCAGCACTGGCGCTGGCGGCGCTGTGGAGCGTGCTGCCCGAGACGCGCGGCCGCACGCTGCAGGACATCGCCGAGGACTACCGCCCCCGCCCCCGCGCGCCTCTCGCTTCCGCCCCTGCGGAGGTCGAACGAACCCTTATTTAATGTAAATAGGTGCCATAACGCCGACGCAAACGAAGGGCTAGTTGTGGTTAAACGTGTGCATATTTACAAATCACCGTTGTGGGGTTACTCACAACAACAGCTGAGCATGAACCTATTCTGATAGCGCAGGCGCACGGCACTGAGTGACTAATCCGACACACGACCATAGGTATTAAACCATGTTAGTGCTTAGAAATTTGTTGTCTAATCTTATTTTTTTTTATTTAGTTAGTGTGACATTTTTGTTAGCCTAGGTAATCTAAGTTTGTAATCTAAGGTACCTATCAGAATAAATATATTTTCATTTCATTTATTTCATTTCATTATATATTTGTTTTTCCGTGTGTCTGTATCTACCATCTTAAGTATAACACAACGTTATATTGTGTGTGTAGCATTCATGTAGGTCGGCCCGAGTGTGTTCCGCTTAAAATACTGTATTTGTGTGAAATATTTCACCAACATTCCGTGCTTAAACGAATTCGATCGAACACGCGAACGATCTTGTTGAAATACTCAAATTAACTGAGTACGGTTTGTTTTGGATAAATTTGGATAATGTTGTTTATCCAAAACAAAACTAGTATTTAGAAGGACTGATTGATTACCTTCAAAACTGTTAAAATAGTTCGATGTAAAATAATAAATAGCTTTAAGTACCTACTATAAGTGTACGGTTTGCATACCATACAGCGCTGCATGTTCCCGCGGGTCAGCAGTTTACGTTATGACGTGCATCAACGGCTAATTACAGCCAGTCGCAAACAACTGCCCTCTGGGCAACACGTCACGGCGTACACTCGCGACCACTAACTTAACTTCAAACTTACGTACGATTAAACCGTGAAACTTAACAAACTCTTTTAACTTACAACTACCAACAACTTATAGGATTGTAGGGGGCTCACTACGCACCCTACATCTTTGTTTTTTTTTTTTTTTCTTGTGGACTCTATCGTGCGCGACACGCTTAACAATTACAGTGAGTGCGGTGAGTTTTACAAGGACTAACTACAACAACAACTGGGTGATTGAGTATTAACTTTAATACTAGGTAATCGGTACTATTGCTAATCGGTAGCGGATCGGTTCGACCGGCCTCCCACAAGCGGGTCTCACCGGTTGGATTGAGAAGTCGCACATACTGAGAGGTAGCAGTACCACACCACCCATAACAACTACCTACTTTACAACTAGGTACAAACAACAACACAACCATGGATATCGAAGAAATCCTAACAAACCAATCTTTACTGCAAGGGAACATACAAAGACTCCTACGCAACTTCAAGAAAGATGGAGGTGAGCGAAAAACTCCGCTTTATGTGAAGAAACGACTAGAAGATCTGGATTCCTACTGGAAGGAATTTCAGACTAACCACACAAAAATCTATCAAAGTGAAGATCGTGAATATGAGGACTTCACGGATAACCATTTCCAACACACACAACAGATTTACGCTGAAGCTCGAGCGTTCATCGAACAATACGAGGTCACTTCTCAGCCAAGAGAAAGATCTCCAACGGAGATTCCTACTGAACAGGCATCTGACGCACAACAACCTTCGGGAGAACAATCAACTTCTCAACAACAAGCAGGTGACGTAGCTCCTGCACATCAAACAACGCAATCCCGAGGTAACCCTAGCAAGTCTGAAGATCTACTGCGAAAACAAAAAAGCAACTTTAGGGCTTTTGCTAGGACACTATCAACAATAAACATCGAACAAATCAACGAAAACTGGGAGTTCGAGGACGCCCTCAAAACTCTTGAATCTAGGTGGAGAACCATCGACTCTCTGCATTGGGAGATCGACAGTGAAAACGCGCTCGACCAAGATTACGAACCGATCTTTGAGATCTACGAACAACAATATCGCTCTATGAAGAAAGCCATTAACACAAAAATGTGGTCTGTTTCTCACATGGAAAAATCTACTCCTAAAATGGAGTTACCTACTTTCTCTGGATCCTACCAACATTGGACATCCTTCAAGGACTTGTTTAAAGAGGTAATCCACGACAACAGAACACTATCAGGTGCACAGAAGATGCAGTACCTAAAATCCAAGGTAAAGGGTGAAGCAGAAAAGCTAATTCAACACCTAACGATCAGTACCGACAACTACCAGGTATGCTGGGACATACTCAACAACAGGTACAACAACAAAAAACAAATTTTTATGTCGCATCTTAACACTATCCTAAACCTACAAATTTTACAAAATCAAACTGGTGCTTCTATAAAGAAATTACACGATACGGCGAACGAATGCTTGAACGCGATAGCAAAGCTCGGCGTCGATATCTCAACATGGGACCCTATCCTGGTACACCTTCTCTCGCTGAAACTAGATACTGACACGTACAGCGATTACGTGGAATCGGTGAAGGAACCGCGAGAACTACCTAACTTGGCCGACTTCATGAACTTCCTTGAAACGAAATTTACGGCCTTGGAGTCCGTACGACGTAAACAAGAACGCTCTTCGGATAACCAACAACAGCGGGGTTCCTCCAACAACAACAATAACAACAAAAATCAACAACAAAATAAATCTGGTTCTAACTCTTATAATAACAAACCTAAAAACTATAATAACGCATATAACTCTACGATGAACAAACAAGTACCTAAACACGTGAAGTGTCCGCATTGCAAGAACGAGCATGGATTATACAATTGTAGCGAGTTTATCAAATTGAAAACGGCGGACCGAAGGAGTTTGGTTACAAAACTCAACATATGTTACAATTGTTTGTTCGACCACAAAGACAGACAATGCACGTCCGAAAAACGTTGCCTACAGTGTAATTCAAATCATCACACCTTGCTACACGACGCTTCGCAGAAAACACAGATAAGGGACATAGACATACACAAACCTAGCAACAGCTCAAATGACAAAAACAAAGGTGCAAGTAGCAATGTATCTTCAATGGAAAACATTTCCGAAACACTTTTGGCTACGGCTCAGGTCAAGGTCAAAACTAACGACGGGTCAGAAGTCACTCTACGTGCCCTCATCGATCAAGGATCACAGATATCCATCATAACGGAAAACACCGCTCAACTGCTGGGACTACCACGGATGAGATGCAACGGCGTTATTTTCGGCGTGGGAACGAGCGAAAATAACTGCAAAGGAGTCGTCAACCTAACATGCACATCTATCAACAAAAACTATACATTTGACTCACAAGTATTTGTCATGAAAAAACTAGTTAACAAACTACCTAACAGATCCTTCTCCAAACCAACTACGTGGACACACTTGGAAGGGATACCACTGGCCGACCCTGATTACAACATCAGCCGACCTGTCGACATACTTTTTGGGGCAGATGTCTACTCTACTATCATCCTAGGTGGCATAATCAAAGGGGATGAAACACAACCGATGGCTCAACAATCTCAACTCGGTTGGATCTTATGTGGCAACATTAAATCCTACCAATGCAACGTCGTCCTCAACAATTTGGACGAAATCAAAAATTTTTGGGAGATAGAAGATATTGGGGCGGAATGCTCTGAATTATCTACAGAAGATGCTTACTGTCTTCAACAATACAAAACGGAAACTAAACGACAAGAAGATGGCCGTTACACCGTGCGGCTACCTTTACACGCAGACGTAGAAGAAAAACTCGGCGAATCTCGACCTAAAGCAACGGCACAATTTCTACAACTCGAAAAAAGGTTTAGAACCTCTGAAAATCTGGCCGAGAGCTACAAGTCATTTATGCTTGAATATATCAACTTACACCACATGCAATTATGCGAAGATAATATTAAACCGAGCTACTACATCCCACATCACTGTGTGCAACGTGCCGACTCATCAACAACTCGGCGAAAACAACTTCTGACAAAAGTTTAAATGACGTAACCTACAGCGGCCCTAACTTACAAACGGATTTATTTTCACTTATTTTGAAGTGGAGACAATTCAAGGTTGCCTTTACGGCTGATATAGAGAAGATGTTTCGACAAATTCTATGTCACAAAGACGACCAAAACTATCAAAGAATACTGTGGAGAGAAAGCACTAACGAACCTCTTCGGGAATACCAACTTTCTACGATCATCTACGGAAACAAGGCCTCGCCATTTCTAGCTATGATGACTCTAAAACAACTGGCCAACGACGAGCGACAAAACTATCCTGAAGCTGCAGCTATTCTCGAAACGTGTTTCTACATGGATGATCTACTGTGCAACACTGACGACATCCAAACTGCTCTACGCATAAAGAGAGACCTAACAAAACTACTTCAAGCTGGAGGGTTCAATCTACGAAAGTGGTCGTCTAACGAAGCCGAACTACTGCAAAACGAGGAACCTACCAGTAACACACCGGAAGCTTACAACTTCCGGCACCAAGAGTCTACAAAAACACTAGGTCTACGCTGGAACCCTACTGAAGACAACTTCACCTTCCAGCTGACAATCGACACCACATCTATGAAAACAGTCACAAAAAGACTACTACTATCAGAAATTTCCAAAATTTTTGACCCATTGGGATGGTTGAGCCCAGTGACAACAAAACTAAAACTAATATTTCAAAAGGTGTGGGAAGAAGACCTAAAGTGGGACGACAAAGTACCTGAACCTATAAACAAAGAATGGGAAAAGGTCAAACTACAACTAACAGCAATCCACGAACTAAAAATACCAAGATGGTTACAACTTACACTAAATGATAATGTCGAAATACATGGATTTTGCGATGCAAGCATAAATTCCTACGCTTGCGTTATTTACACAAAAACAACAAACGGTTCCGTCGTGATCCTCGCCGCAAAGTCACGACTTGTGCCCAAAAACAAAACCACTTCTTTGCCCAGGCTTGAACTACTTGCAGCCGCTCTACTATCTACTTTGATGAAAAAGGTTCAAGGATGCCTATCAACACACAATCTAACCCTCTACGGATGGTCGGACTCCACTGCTGTCTTAGGATGGCTAAACGGTGATCACAATCGCTGGAATGCATTTGTGTCTCACAGGGTGAAGAAAATAACAGAAATAATGCCTTCAAACTGCTGGCGCTACGTCAAGTCCGCGGAAAACCCGGCGGATTGTGCTAGTCGTGGTATATTTCCTACTCAACTAAAAACACATCAACTTTGGTGGAACGGACCAAATTGGCTCTCTTCGTTTCAACCCACAGAAAGCTCTCAAACCTACAAAACGGACGAAGAGATAAAGAAGTTCAAAACAAACGCTACAACACAACGTCACAACGATGACATCATCAAGGACCTACTTGCTAAACACAGCTGCCTTACTCGAGTTACACGTGTCGTCGCTTGGATACTGCGGGCGATAGCGCGTCGAGACAAGAAGCTACCTAACTACCTAACTATAAACGAAATACAAAAGGCAAGACGGTTACTGATAAAACATGTACAACTGACTTCTTTTGAAGATGAGATCAACACTTTGAAACGGAAAAAAGAGCTAAGCCGAAAAAGCAAGCTCCTACCCCTAAATCCCTATCTCGACGAAGAAGGACTACTTAGAGTGGGGGGAAGGATCAACAACGCATACATAGATGCGGAACAGAAAAATCCAGTCATCATACCTCATGACGGTCACTTTACTGAGATTTTGATTGACAACGCGCATGACAGGACATTCCACGGAGGTCCTCGTGTTACGTCAGCAAGACTACGAAAACATTACTGGATAATTGGAGGGAACAGGGCTGTAAAGAAACGCATTTTCAACTGTGTTAAGTGCAGAAGGCACAACCCTATACAACAAACTCAACAAATGGGCCAATTACCCCGAGCCCGATGCAACCCTTCCCGTCCCTTCTACCATACAGGAACGGACCTAAGTGGATACATAGACGTAAAGTACAACAAGGGCCGAGGAGTCAAGACAACGAAGGGTTACGTCGCTGTCTTCATCTGATTGGCTACGAAGGCAGTACACCTAGAACTCGTCTCGGACCTTACCTCATCGGCCTTCCTGGCGGCACTGCGAAGACTCTCTGCTCGACGAGGAGCACCACGTCACATCTACAGTGATAACGCCACAAACTTCACAAAATCAAGTCGCACAATAAATGAAGAATTTATCGATTTGAAAAACACATTGGACCCTGAGTTCTACTCTGCCATCACTGACATGAACATTGAATGGCATTTTAACGCCCCTACATGGGCAAGTGCTGGAGGCCTCTGGGAGGGGGCAGTCAAGAGCATGAAGTTCCACCTGAAAAGAGTCGTCGGAGAACAAAAACTGACATACGAAGAACTATCGACACTCCTGGCAGAACTCGAAGCTTGCCTCAATTCAAGACCACTCCAAGCACTCACGGAAGATCCCGAAGACATCGACTTTTTGACGCCAGCTCACTTCCTCTCCAGCGGGCCTACACTGACCATCGTCGAAACGGAAAAAGACGAACGAACGAGATGGCAACTTATCCAAAAAATATTCAAAGACATTTGGAAAAGATGGCAGTCCGAATATTTGACCCAACTTACACCGCTGAGCAAGTGGCAGCAACGAAAACCTAACATGAGCATCGACGACCTCGTAGTCATACATGACTCTAATCTTCCTCCGGGGAAATGGGCCCTAGGACGAGTGGTCGAGCTACACGAAGGAAAAGACGGCTGCGTTCGCGTGGTTAGTCTTCGAACAAAGAATGGGATCATGAAACGACCTATAACTAAACTATCTAAACTACCAAAGAAAACAAACACGGAAGAAGAAGAAGACTTAGTGGCTAAACAAACACAAAAAGAACAAATACAACAAAAACAACCACAAAATAAACGTACAAGAAAACAAAACAAAACGTCATGCAATTTAATTTGGGCAATTTTATGCATTTTTGCCATAATAAATCCCGTTCGGTGTGACTACAGCCTAGCTAACATAAACAACAACCAAAGTATGTACTTTGATAAGGTCACTGATATGCACCTAGTACGCGACGAATGGAAACTAATCGTCTACTACGATATGCAGCCTTATTGGCAAGGAATAGATGCTTTCAAAAGCTACATTTCTACACTACAACAAACATGTACTGACATTGAAACACACAATCAATGTAACATAATACTACTCCAATTGCAACACGGCTACACGGAACTGATGCACTACAGCAACCTGCTTTTGGATCGAAAACGAATGAACAACAGAGTACGAAGAGGGCTCATCAACGGCGTTGGGTACCTCGCCAACAGCTTGTTTGGAGTGCTGGATGAACACTTTGCCGAAAGTTACGAAAAGGACATCGACAGCATCCGATCAAACGAACAACACCTCGCTTTATTGTGGAAAAATCAAACTTCCATTCTAGAAGCGGAGAACAACGTACTAAAGAGAATAGAGGACTCCGTCGACAAACAATATAAAATGTATAACCAACACATGATAACATTGAATAAGGCCGTGAACACACTAGCGATTGAAATGAGAGAGGTCAAAACAAACAATGACTTTACAATGATGTCGATCATCGCTAACAATATGTTGATGAACTTGAAAGGTCTTCAAGAGACACTTTTAGAGACTATTACGGAAATTCACTACGGAAAATTCAACGTCCATCTGTTAAGTCCACAACAGCTTACAGAAGAGCTTAACATAATTTCTGGTCAACTTTCGAAGGACTTAACTCTACCTATTGAAAACATACAAGTGGATCTTCGGAAACTCTATCATCTACTCAACGTGAAGGCCAGGATGACTCTGAAGTACTTCATATTCGAAGTCAAAATTCCTTTAATAACTCGGGATGCCTACGAGATTTACAACCTTATCGCAGTCCCTCAACTGATACACAAAACTATGGTGACTATTCTACCGATTGCAGACTACGTTTCCATAAATCTACAAAAGGACGCCTACATACCGATGTCCAAAAACGAACTACAAACATGCACACCATACAACATGGATACCCTTATGTGCAAACTACAACGACCTATCTATCAACTGAAGTCTGAAAACAGCCTATGTACTATGAAGGAAGAAACGGAACAATGCGCAACAAAACATACAATCTGCAGGGACGTGTGGATTGAGCTTTACAAAACAAATGCGTATATGTACTTCTGTTGTAAACAGCGAACGATAAGAATACTATGCGAACGGCAGGTAACAGCTGAGCGACTCAACATGGCCGGCCTTATCAGCCTTGGGAATGGCTGTGTCATCAAGGGCGAAAGCTTCACGATATACTCACACACTAAACAATCCAACAACTTGAAAGTTCAGCCCGACCTACTCAAGATAGATATACCATCTATAAACACTATCTTCAACATGACTATACCTACTCAAACTTTTGAGAGAAAGGAAACACAAGGCTTCAAGAAGGAGATAAACAACATCGGAGAGCAAATCAAACAGATGGAGAAGCAAGGCGAAAACATTCAACTATCCACACATGACGTCCATCAGTTTGTGGTACTGTACCTACTGGCTGGTGCCGCACTCTTGGCCTCGATCCTCTACTGCTGGCGGCGCGTGCTCGCCCGCCGCTTGGCGACGCTCCCAGCGACGACGCGAGAGGGCATACAGCGCTTCGAGACCGCCATACAACTTGTAGACCTACCTGTGGTACCTACGGCGGCGGCGGGACCTACTTCGAGCGTGCCTACGACGAGCATCGAACCTGATACTAGCGTGACTCATCGTCCACACGCCGGTGTGGACAAGGCGACCTCACCTACTATCAAAAGACTTTTTAGTGCAAGTGATTGAAATTTATAAGTGACATTTTATAAGTTGAATTTTATATTTTGTGTCCTTATTTTACTTTTTACTTTTATACATTGTTTTTATCGCTTTTACTTGTTGCTTGAACTATACTTATTACTTTTAAGATGTGTACTTTCATCTCAACTCGCCCTCGGGAGCATGTACGGTTTGCATACCATACAGCGCTGCATGTTCCCGCGGGTCAGCAGTTTACGTTATGACGTGCATCAACGGCTAATTACAGCCAGTCGCAAACAACTGCCCTCTGGGCAACACGTCACGGCGTACACTCGCGACCACTAACTTAACTTCAAACTTACGTACGATTAAACCGTGAAACTTAACAAACTCTTTTAACTTACAACTACCAACAACTTATAGGATTGTAGGGGGCTCACTACGCACCCTACAATAAGCTAAGATAGTGTAAGACGACAAATTGCTATACCTATCTAACATGGTGTATGGACCAACTTCCATGTAGAACCTACCAATAGCTTTACCGCGGCAGTAATCAAGTGCCACACGACTTTTGTTATTTATAAAAAAAATAAGAAAAAAATGGTTAAATTACATTAGGTTCTAACATTGATTTATTAAAAAGGGGTTAATAAATCGTTAGACGATTTATTAATTGAATCGGGGATAATAATTTGAAGTTGGCAAGAGTTTATAATGATTTCGTCAGGTCGGTCTATTATTCATCAATTTAATTTTAAAAGTTCTTTATTAATTATAAATAGTATAGTATATTTCCAGTGTGAGTTAATAAACCTAGAAACAATACATCATAAGACACTGAGTGTTTTTTAAGCCGTCGTCAGCTTATTAAAACTTATAAGCAATTAACTTGTAATTAAGTTATTTAGTTTTTACATTTATAGATCTATCAAGAAGCTTTTACTTCCATACTACTCTAAATTGTTAGGATTTGTATATAAATAAAACTTCTCAGAGACAAGTAGGTACTGCTCACCTTAGTACCTACATAATATAATATAATATTACCAAAACCAACCTCGGTCTACCTTCCACTTGTTGATACGCCCAACAGGGTACACATTGTGATACCTACTAAGGCAGCTATAAATAATTACCTGCCTACCAATGTGTTGACAACAATAAATAAATTGAGTATCGAGTAGGTATGTAATGCAACCACAGTGCTATAATAATTATAACGGAGACGGTTTGGTAAGATATTTCAATGAACAACACAAATAACTTGGCACAAATCTGATTGCAATGGAACTCTTCGTTGTACTGTTCCTACATTACGTGTTGTGCTCTTTACTGTTTCATGTTTTAAATCTAATAAAATTGATAGCAATATCTTATTTCTAGTGTTCGGTTGATTTCTATCCTTTCGTCCTTTCTCCTGTCAATATGAATCCTCACCGCCGCCGCCTCTCCGCAACCCCCCCCCCCCCAACTAATTAAAAATTTAAGATGTAGAGTCTGTTTCTATCCACCCGTGGTAGAAAAACAAACTCAAAGAAGGTTTGAAATGTGTACGGAAAAGTATAAGCCGTTGTACGCGCCTATCGAGTTATCAGCGAATATCTGATCAATGAAAGCCAATCCTACCTTATGCTAGGTGTTATGCAATATAATCGGAAACATATAAATGTGAGTCGTCACTGTTTGCGTAGCTACCTACACTTATCATAATCAGGAAATATTACAAATGTAGTAGCTCCACGCAATCCGAGTCAGATCGAGTTGGCTAGCGGTGGATCAATGCCGAGTGCGGTGCCGGTGCGGCAGGCGGGCGTGACGCGAGGTGACGCGGCGTAACGTGACGGGGCGTGACGCGTCGAGCTGCACCAGCCTGGTGGCCGAGGAGCTGGCGGAGGACGGGGTAAGTGCTGCCGCCGTGCGCTGCTCGCGAGTAAGCACCGCGGCCGTGCCCCG
Organism: Eupithecia tripunctaria; assembly: GCA_955876795.1. Taxonomy (NCBI): domain Eukaryota; kingdom Metazoa; phylum Arthropoda; class Insecta; order Lepidoptera; family Geometridae; genus Eupithecia; species Eupithecia tripunctaria. The sequence continues at coordinate 10,597,955 of OY041624.1, forward strand.
CGCAGCTCTGCGCGTGCTATCTCACACACTTGACCTCACTCACTTATGAAACTGATATGACATTCTAAAACAGTATTTGTGAATCTATGTTATTGGCATTCAAATACAACGCTTCCGATCCAATTCCTTATAATAATATAAATAAACATATTATATTATTGGCTAACGAAATGAAACCAAAAATTATGAACCCTTTTATGAGGTGTGACAGGGACGGGACGCAGAGAGGTGGCAGGTACGTTTGCGATTGATATAAAATACCTCAAGGTCGACAACTAGTTATTTATAAAAAGATTAGGTTAAACTTCTTTTGAATGTCTCTAAAATATTGTTTGAATGGGAACTTCTTGCAATCCTACAAATCAACTAAAATATAATCTACACGCACTCCATTTAACTTGTACATTTCGTTAAATCCCGCTTGGATATCTAAAAACCGAGGAAAAAAGACGTACATATGTATCTAGAAACTGAAATCTATATACAATTTTGTTTATTATTATGTAGCCTACTAGGATTATTATAATTGCTGGTAACAGGCAAAATCTGCCTTTGACTTTACACCTCGGCTGTATTTACCTATGCGAACAAAAGTTAGGACATTCGTTCACAACCCAGCTAGCTAACTTTTGTGAAGTAGTTTCTACTGTCGCAACTCGGAACCCATCTGATAAATTATTACTACTCGGCGACTTTAACCTAAGTGATATTAGTTGGAAACTAACCTCTGATTACGCCTACCTGACACCTGAGTATAATATTAGTAACGCTCATCACTCTGAACTAATAGACATGATCAATTTCAATAACTTAGGCCAATATAATCATATATTAAATAAATTGAACCGAATACTAGATTTGGTTTTGTGTAACGACGAGGTGACTGTCACGCACTGCCTGGATCCCCTGTCTAAAGAAGACAGCGCTCATCACCCAGCCCATCTCATCTGTCCGACGTTTGTAAATACAAGCACCCTTGTGTCTCAGTCTAGGCCTGTGTATTGCTATGCTAAAGGCAATTACGCTGCGTTTTGCGAAAACCTTGATACCTATGACTGGGATCTACTTATACAGACCGGTTCTATGGATGATGCGGTTGGTTCATTTAATAAGATTATAACTGAGCTTAAAACTAAATATGTTCCGGTTAAGAAAGTTCGCCCTAGTACTTATCCAGTTTGGTTCTCTCCTGCGCTTATTCGAATCTTAAAAGAAAAAAATAAATATCATAGAAAGATGAAGACGTACCATAATATAAGTGATATAAACTCTTTCAAATTACTTCGCGACAGAGCTAAGCGTGCAGAGCCAGTGCTATTATAATTACATTGAAAGAGTTGAATATTCTATTAAACACAACCCTCGAGCTTTTTGGTCTTACATCCAGTCAAACAAGCAACACAACGGTTACCCATCATCTATGACGTATAAAACCTCTATTCTAAGCACGGGCCCGAGTATATGTAATGCTTTTGCGAGTTATTTCGACTCAAGTTACTTACCGTCTACTTATACTTCAATTCCAGTGCCTAACTCTCTTGTCTCTTCTTCATTATCGACGCTCGTGTCCGCATCTACCGTCTCCTCCTTAGTTCCTCACCCATCGTCATCAGTACCTCTTTTTATGACAGCCTTACCTTTACCTTCTGCTGATATATGCGCTATTGAAATAATCCCGTCTTGCATCCTCCAATCCTTAAAAACCCTCGATTGTAACAAGTCAGCCGGTCCTGATGACATTCATCCACACATCCTCAGAAACTGTGCGAGTTCTCTCGCATACCCTGTTTCTCTGCTCTTCAAAAGATCTCTAACGGAAGGAGTAATGCCAGTAATTTGGAAAAGTGCATCTATAACACCCATCCATAAAAAAGGCTCAAAACGCGAGGTAGGCAACTACAGACCGATCTCAAAGTTGTGTGTGCTGGCTAAAGTCCTTGAAAAGGTTGTTCATGAACAAGTATACCAAGCTCTTAAGCACTCTTTCATAGTTGAGCAACACGGGTTTCTTAAAGGTAGGTCTACTACCACCAACCTTGTGACTTTTGTCGATGCTGTCACCGCTGGTATGGAGTCAGGGAGTCAAGTGGACATAATCTATACTGACTACAGCAAAGCTTTCGATCGCATCGACCACTCTATCCTACTCGCGAAGCTCGGCGCTGCAGGGATACGAGGTGATCTACTTCGGTGGTTTACCTCGTATGTCCAAGGTCGTTGCCAAGCGGTAGTGCTAAACGGTTTTGAGTCCTTTCCGTCATTGATTCCCTCGGGCGTTCCACAAGGTTCGATCCTCGGTCCCCTACTATTTAATATCTTCACTAATGACATTTCCTCCTGCTTCGCTCATTCTAACTTTCTTCTGTACGCCGACGACTTAAAGATAATGAAAAATATAACCTCCCCTTCTGACCTCTTTCTATTACAGAAAGACCTGGACAACCTCTACTCTTACTGCTCTCTAAACAAGCTAGACCTTAATGTTCAGAAATGCTACTGTATATCCTTCCACAGAACTTCTCCTTCCTTTACGTTTGATTATAAAATTAATGGCGAGGCGCTGACTCGAACTAACACAATTATTGACCTAGGAATCACTCTGGACTCAAAACTATTGTTTGACAAGCACGTTGAAAAGATCACAGCAAAAGCCATGAAGACTCTAGGGTTTCTCCTTAGAGTAACTAGGGACTTCAAATCACTTAAAACGCTAAAAATACTGTTCTGCTCACTAGTAAGAAGTAATTTGGAATACGCCTCCCAGGTTTGGAATCCTCAGTATAACAAGTACATAACCCAATTGGAGAAACCACAAAAGAAATTCCTCAAATTTATAAATTTCAAACATAAAATTTTATTCCAGAGTATATCGACAGCTGTAAACACCACCACTTATTGCCACTGGAAAAAAGGAGAGAAGCCGCGGACTTAACTCTATTACATAATATTTTACTAAACGTAGTTGACGCCCCCTCTCTCTTATCCGACATACAATTAAAAGCACCCTCTCGCCGCTCCTCTCGTAGAACCAACCTTAAGTTGCACTTCCCCACGTGCTCCACTAACTACCGTGAGAACTCCTACCTGCCCCGCGCGATGCATACGTACAATACACACTACTCGCAACTTGACCTATTCAACACTAAACAAAACATATTTAAGCACACAGTAACCAAAAATTTCTTTGTCAATTCTCAGCAGTAAGTACCTAAGTACTACTACTAGGTAATCATTACATAAATAACTAAGTATATACCTACTTACGTTTTATTATAATTATTTAACTTGGTAGTATATTATTATATCCTTTTCTTATAATATAAGGGATATATAGTAGTGACTCTTCAGGCTAATATTAAATCCTAACTCAATGGCTAATATCTTCCCTTTATAATTTGTACAAACAGGCAAACCATTTCAAAATTCTCATGATTATTTAGATTTTGTTTAGTATATTTTCTGTTCTATAAGTGAAAACTGTTAAGCTTAATTTGAACTACTACTGTTTCTACACATTAAGTTTTTTAAAAGCTGTTTGTTTTCCACATAAATAAATAAATAAATAAATAAATAAATAATATTAAGTTATTAATTTCATTAAACAATAATTATACTATTTCAGTAATGGATAAATGTGGTGTACCTTCAAGTATCTAAGTACCCCAGTAAGATGACTACGACGACGGCGACGGCCCGCGAGCCGTGGATCTCTCCCTTCAAGAAGCAGGCAAGTCTAATGAGAGTATTATGACAACCCACTCCATCGCTATCCAACTGCTATCCAACTGCGCAGTCCAATCATTAGTATTATGACAACCCACTCCATCACTATCCAACTGCGCAGTCCAATCATTAGTAATATGACAACCCACTCCATCGTTTTCCAACTGCGCAGTCCAATCATCAGCACAAGTCACTGCTTCTGCCACTTCCAATACCTACTCAACAGCTTATATTGGTCCACTGCTAGGATCTCCCTTTGATAAGCGTCTTATTAGCTTTTATCTCAGGGGGTATTGCTTCCAATACCTAACTAATTTACAGTTATTGCATTCTATAGCAGTGTGTACAGAGGCTATAATCTACGTAAATAAGTCAGGTATCAAGTAATCACTATAGACCCTCTGGGCACACAATATGTATGGAGGGAGAGGAAGACGTCATCTACGCCATCTTCGCGCGTTCTTATGCTGCACAAACAGGACTTGTACCTACTGTTAAAAACTGAATTGCAGTTTCTGATTCGTTTTCGTACAAACGCTAGTCTTATGTAGGCTCAGAGACCCTACTTTCCCAGTCGGTAGAATAGTCTTATTATTTATTGACTTCTGTGGAGGTTCCGTGGTTCAGAGGTTCCGTGGAACTCGATGGAGGTGTAACGTTTGGAGTTGCGTTCCAGTGCTGGGCGGTGGGCGGCGCGTCCGTGAACATGGCGCAGATCGGCATGGTGATGGGCGCCGCGTCCTCGCTGCTGGCGCCCGTGCAGGCCGCACACTCGGCCGCCGCTGCCTCCTGGGTCGGTCAGTATCTCTGCATAAAAGATCGGCGTGCTGCCATATCTAACTTTTAAACCCGAGTTTTCAAAAAAAAATATAAAAATACTCATACCTACAACGCAACGTTTGAACGTTGAAAAAACGTATCTCCTTGTTAGAAACGTTATCAACACAACACGTTTGCTGCTAAAAATAAGTAGGAATTCCGTTCTATGTCCATGTTCATAATTATTTAGTGTAACTATTGCATGTGTCGTTTCAGCGTCGCTGCCGGGAGTGGGGCTGGTGGTGGGCAACCTGGTGGGGCCGGTGCTGATGACGCGCTGCGGGCGGCGGCGCGCCAACCTGGCCAGCGTGCTGGCGGCGGCGCTGGGCTGGGCCTGCGTGGCGCTCTCTGACGGGCTGCCACTGCTGCTGGGAGGCCGGCTGCTGCAGGGCGTCTCCGCCGGCGTCAGCTCCGGGCTGGTGCCGCTGCTGATCGGCGAGTACGCCTCTCCGCGCCACCGCGGCGCCTTCTCCGTGGGCATGGCGCTGGTGATGGCGGCCGGCACCGGGCTCGTGCATACGCTCGGCTCCTACTGCTCGTGGCGCACCGTGGCGCGCGTGTGCACGGCGCTCTCGCTGGCTGACCTCGCCGTCGTGCTGGCCACGCCCGAGAGCCCCGCCTGGCTGGCGCAGCGCGGCCGCGAGGAGGAGGCCGCGCGCGCCTTCCGCTGGCTGCGCGGCGCGGGGGAGGAGGAGGAGCTCGCCGCCATGCTGGCCGCGCCGCGCCCCCGCCCGCGCGCCGCCGCCGCCCCCGCGCTTCTCCGGGACCTGCGGGCGACGCTCCGAGAGAGAGAGTTCTACATGCCGGTGCTGATAACGATGCACCTGTACGCGCTGGGACAGTGGGGCGGCATTAACCTGCTGGCGCCGTACATCGGGCCACTGGTGGAGGCGCTGGCGGGCGAGGGTGCAGACGCGGCGCTGGTCGTGCTGTCCGTGGACCTGCAGCGCGTGCTGAGCGGCGCGTTGGCAGTGCTGCTGGTGCGGCGGCTGCCGCGGCGCAGCATGCTGTTGGCGACGGTCGGCGCGAACGTGCTGGCTCTGGTTGCGCTGGCGAGCTACTCGTATTGGGGTGCGGAGGCGGCGGTGCGCGCGGGGCGGTGGGGCGCGGGCGTGGTGCTGCTGCACGTGCTGATGGCGACGGTGGCGCTGGGCTCGCTGCCGCTGCCGTACGCGCTGGCGGGCGAGCTGCTGCCGCTGCGGCACAAGGCGCTGGGCGGCGCACTGGGCTCGTTGTTCTGCTCGCTGAACGTGTTCCTCTCCGTAAAGTCGTTCCCCGCGCTGGCGGCGCGCGCCGGGCTGCACGGCGCGCTGTGCCTGCACGCCGCACTGGTGCTGTACAGCCTGCTGGTGGCGCACAGCCTGCTGCCCGAAACGCGCGACCGCACGCTGCAGGACATCGAGCTCCACTTCCGCGGGCCCGCCACGCCAAGGCCCCCGCCCCCGCCCCCGTCCGACGCACAGCCGCTCACCATCTTCAAGGAACACGCTTGAGAGGAGCTCAAGCGGTCCGGTCGGTTCACAATACAAGGCACCTTAAATCACGGCTGCTGGTTATTAAATTCTGTGGAAGGAAGGAGAAGGTAACTTCTATACCTATCGTACCTTACCCTCCAGATTTGAAGAAGTAGAGATAAGTACTACTATTGTGTGTGTGATATGCAGCATAAGCATTGCTTTTTATTTCTAGACGTTTTGCAAGAAAGTTACGCGCCATTAAATTACCCGCAGATAAATGTTCTCGTTTTAGGGGTAAGAACAAAATAAAGAAGTTTATTATACAAGCTACCACGAAACATAAGGACTCTGTATAAATTATGAAGGACCTCTAGGTCCGGATCACCTTACCTTTCGGTTTGGTACACACACATACACATGTTACGTGTATAAGACTCATGTAAATAAAATAACGAAGGTATCATGAAATCGTCTTCGATGTGAATTAGTTTGGATATGTGAAATAGACTTTCGTTTGACCGCAATCTCACCTGATGGAAAGTGAAGATGCGGCCGACGACGGTGTATCACAAAGGTCTAGAAAATACCTATTCACCCTTGTCTTGAAGAGACCCAGTTGAGTCTTCAAGTTCAAATGAGTGAATTTTAGAATAAGGTAGCAATAAAACTTAACTTTTTATAGTATATCACATATTTTTATTGTATTAGTATTTCTAATAGTAGCATTCTAGGATTACATAAATATATTTTGTAGATTCTGTCTTCAGACATTTTTTATTTGATTGGACGATGTGAAGTGAGGTGCGGTTGCAAAGCCGTGATCCTTTTTGTATGGGATGTGCGTATGTACATGCCTTTGCCGATAAATGCGTAAAGTCTGTTTAAAAAGAGAAGCGTCGTGGCGTTACAGTAAACTAACACTTTTTAAGGTATGTTGATTTTAATTACGTTGATTTGTGATACTGAACTTGCTGCAATAACGAACTATACGCCTATATCAATTCTGCCCGCACTCTCTAAAATTCTAGAGAGAGCACTCAATACTCGCCTCATTAAATACTTAAAAAGTCAAGATCTGCTTTCAAGTAATCAATATGGTTTTCGCAAAAAGCACTCAACATCAGACGCCGTATCGGATCTTAATAACTACATCGTTAAATGCCTTGATGATGAAAATAGATTCAGATTCAAATTCATTGATTGGTATAAGATGATATACACGTCAAAAATGTTATTGGTACATAATTGGGTACACAACAATTAAATTAAATTACCCGCACAGTCAATTTAAACATTATAGTCAACTAGTAAATTAATAGTATAGAAATAAACAAATTACATTACACAGTCAAAGTAAACATTACAGTCAAATAACAAATGAATAATATAAAAAATACATGCTTACATTAAGTACAAATGATTTTATTTTTTTACATTAAGTACAAATTATATTATATCGAGGTAGGGTAAACCTTTAGGCACAGAAACTCTTCCACTGTGTAGAAGGCCTGCTCGACAAGCCACTTTTTTAACCTTGATTTGAACATGGGCAAATTGGGAGCCGCAGTAATGGAAGTTGGTAACCGGTTGTAGATGTCCGGCCCAATGATGTAAGTGAGCTTTTTGGATTTAGTGAGCTTGTGCGCATTCCGTGCGAGTTGTTTAGCCCGGCGCGTCTCGTACCGGTGGTGATCCCCAAGCCTAGTGAATGAACTTAGGTTAGTCCTTACATAAAGGCCCCTGTCTATTTCGAATCCAAGAAAGTTTATGACACCTACTTGGTTCAATGTCGTTCCATTGACAGAAACAGCAATACTTCGGTTCATATGGCCGGACAGGCAGAAATGCATGAAATGCGTTTTGGATGAATTTAGGACTAACCTATTGTCGCTAAACCAGCGTGCCACTCGTGTGGCGACATCGTTCAACTTTTGTTCTAGTAAGTCAACAGATGGCGCTGTGACTATCGCCGCTACATCATCCGCGTACATCCTAATCTCAGCGTTAGGTATGGCATCTGGCAGGTCGTTCGAAAAAGTTACCTTGTGGCAACACTGAAAGTCAGACGTGTCAATCAGCTGATACAAATTTATTTTATGTTTTTTGTGGATATTTGAGTGATTTAGCTAATTTAAAGTGTTTAGAACAAGTAATTTGTACCAATTACTTACAATAAAGTGAAATATTCAGTAAAATCCCGTCAATATAAACTGTGTAAAGTGCTACAAATTTTGTAACGGTCAACCGCCAAAAAATTGATCGCTTCTGCTCAAAGAACACATAATACGACCAGGGCTCAAGAGTTGACAATAAATAACACTTTCGGAGGATGAGACCCTTCCACTCGTTGATTTATCAACTGGTGATAACCAACGCATGATCGAATCTGTGCAAATCGAATCGAGCGGCACTCGTCGGCGATTGTTTGGAAATTCAAACTACAGTTGGGACGGAGATATTTCCAGAGTCAGCAGTTAAACCTGGGGAGTATTGTTATCTAATTATCTCCTTGACTAACCTACACACAAACTGTACCTACCTACCAACTACAGATAAACAGGTACACTGCTCACTCTGTGAGTCTCTTCACAAATCACACACAGGCTTGTTCTATCTCTCTTAGCTTGACAATCTGTGGAAGCTAAGTAGTAGACGAACCATTTAGCCTCAGACAACCTTACACTTACAAAACACTCAACAATAAACAATAAAAATAACCTCCCTATGTTATGTAGGTACTGTATATCTATTGCAGTTTAATGTAATAATTATTTAGACTTCTACAAAGTTCTGACTAAACAATTTGCCTACTAAATTGTAACCTAGATTATTTTCTCTTAAAATTATCAAAGTAACCTTGTGTGTGTTCTCCGAGCAAGTTACAAGTAAACATTAAATACTTATTGAACTAAATGTTCTAGCAATCCCTTGGTCCTAACTATTTTTTTTTAATTCTACTTTGCTCCTCCTACTCATATTTCAACTGGTTTCTTTCACCATTGGTCACTGGGCTCTTTTAGACCCATCACACCTCAACTTGGTTTCTCACCATCAGAGGGTGACCTTGGAAGAACCAGTCTCTCATCACCTGCTAATAAATTCAAACTTAATTTCCCATTCACTTCAGTTCTTCACTTCTTATTTCTTCATTTTATTCTTATACTAGTTAACTTTAGACTGCTATTTTTCAGGGACACAAAATGATGACCAGAAGGGCATGTGACCTGGAGGCTAAGCTGAAGCTCGCTACAGCCCAGTTAAAGGAAGTCAAAGAGGACCGAGACAGGCTGCTTCAAGAGCAGGAGGATAGCGAAGCTGAGTTCCTGGCTAACCTAGGCAGGATCCAAACACTCAAGGGACAACTCGCTGAACTCCATACTCACCATGAAGATGCACTGTCAGAAGTGGACCGCTTGAATGCATGCTTGCATTCCGTGGACAATTGCCACGAAGCGTATGAACTGGTGTTGCAGCAAAACAAAGACTTACAGCAAGAGCTTTCAGAGTGTAGAATAAAATTTGATAAATTAGAGTGTAAGCCGTTGACTTCAGCGACTAGTATTTCTAGTTTAGATCTTCGAACAGAACTTTTATCTACAGATATTAACATGTCAAATGTGGATCTCAGTACACCATGTCGCCATAGTCACAGCCAGACACCCGTCATGAAAGGGACTAATAAAATTAAAAAATATGTTAAGTTAAGTAACTTCATTAGGAAATCTGAAAGAAAAATTAAAAAACAGAAACAACTTCTCAATAATGCAAAATTGAGCAAGGAAAAATCTAGATGTAACTTACAAGAAGAATTGGACTCTTGTTATAGTTTATTAGGACGTAATTCTAAAGATTTAAACTATATGGCAGAGGAAATAGTTAATTTAGAAAGGGCACTTCATGATGTTACCTGTAAATATAAACGAGCCCAAGAAGATGCCAATGAAAACTACCAAAAAATGTTACAAATTGTAAGTAATGATAGTGTATATTCTGAAGTACGGCACAGCAGCACTCAAACTAATCTTGAGAGTACCACAAACTCTTTAACTGAAGATGGTGCTGTAGTGTCCCAGTCACCGCTGTTATTACCATCCGCGATGCTGGCGCCGCCATCACCTTCGCTCAAGAACCACTGTGGTTCCTCTAGCAGCAACACAGCTCCAACCCCCACTACGGGGTGCCCGTCAGCTCAAACTGCGCCATCTCCAGTTAAAGATTTAGATCCAGACCACAGTCAATATACCCGGAAGACTATAATATACTCAGATGGGTTGGGTGCTGGCATGGGTTTAATACTGAGTGGCTTGCTGGCGCAAAATGTAGTTAACAATTGCTATCCAAATGCCAACATAAATATAATTACCGATAGCATTCAGCAAGATGACTCTCTGAATAAGAGTACAACTTTAATTGTTCAGCTTGGTGAAAGTTGTGTGAAACGGTCACAGTTGATTAGGCTAGTTGAAGTACTTCTGGGAAAGGTACAAAATGGACTAGGGAAACTTATTATTTGCTCCTTCCCTTACTCAAAGTCATTGACATCATTTAAAAATGACAATGTATGTAAAAATAACATGCTGATGTACAACATGACATGTCGTCATAGTGATGTATTATTTTTTGATACTAATAAGTTTATTAGTAATACTTTTTTGAATAAGGATACAATGTACCTAAGCAAAAAAAACAAACTGAACATTGCTAAATTGTTAGCATATAATATTTTTGATCCCGTTATAAATAGTATAACGCAGTTACCTGACGAGCCTGTCTATGTAGTTAGTAGCAGTACTAATGAGGGCATTAATGCGATTGTGTCAAATAGAAATTTAAACTGACAACATCGACAACGGGAAAGCAAAATTCATTTCATGTAGTCCATCAGAATATACAAGGCTTACCCAGCAAAATCCTAGAATTAGAATTATTTTTGAATTATTTGAATGTAGATGTTATGTGCTTATCAGAACACTGGATTGTAAAAAATCAGTTACTGCCCTTTTATAATAACTATTGTTTTGCAAGTTCCTATAAAAGAAAAGCTGCAATACGTGGTGGCTCTTTGATTATAGTTAAAAATAGTCTTAAATGTAAAGAACGTAAAGATATTGTAAACCTCACTATTGAGAGGACTATTGAACTTTCTTGTGTGGAACTGGAGCGACACATCATAGTGTGCGTGTACCGCCCTCCTGACGCAAATCAAGTAGCTTTTGAATGTACTATGGAAGAGGTTTTGCTGAAATTATTTTCATGTAGAAAGGATCTCATTGTTTGTGGCGACTTTAATATAGATATTTTAGCGAATCCCCTCGCCGATAGGCTGCTTAATTTATTCAAATGCTTTAGTTTACGACATCTTTTTCATGATCCTACTAGGGTAACCCTAACATCTGCCACTTGTTTAGATAATATTTATTGCAGTCTATCTCCAACCAACAAAGCAGTAATCAAACATTTCAAATCAGACCACTATGGTCAGAGTGTTAATTTTAGTTATAATCTTAACGATAAAAACAAAGTTGAGAAATATACCTATAGGCCTATTACAAAGAGCCGTATTAAGAATTTTCAAAGTCAAGTGGAACTAGCAGTAGCTAATATAACTTGTTCCGATAACCCTAATGATCTTTTTGCCAAACTTTTAAGTGTTATAAACAAAGAACACAGCGAAGTATTTAAATATAAAACATGCACAGTTAGGGACAGGGTCGGATTTACCGATTGGGCAACTCCCGGTATTTATAGAAGTAGGAATAGACTATATGATCTTTATGGTGCTAGAGAAGCTATGTTAAATGATCCTGCGTTTCTTTTGTATTTAACAAACTACTCAAAAACATTTAAAAAAGTCTGTAACACAGCGAAATGCCTGTTTTTGAGGAAAAAAATTGTAAACTCATCTGATAAAATCAAAGCAACATGGAGACTTATAAATAACGAAACTGGTAAATCTAAGTCACGAAAAAGAGAAATAAGGTTAAAAATTAATAATTCAATACTTATACACGATAAAGATATTGCCGATGCTTTTGATTCATTCTTTTCTGATATTCCTAAAGTTGTTACCCGGTCTCTAAACTCCTCACCTTCAATCGCGGTTAAATTATTAGAATCATCTGTAGATAAATGTACCGAGGTTTTTATATTTAGTCATGTAAACGCTAATTATATTGTGAAAACATTTAAGTCTATTAACATCAAAAATACTGAGGATCTTTGGGGTATTTCAACCAAAGTACTGAGTTCTATTATTAAGGAAGTTGCTCCATACTTGGCTTACATTTTCAATAGTTGTGTTGATGCAGGAGTTTTCCCTGATCTCATGAAATATAGTAAACTGGTTCCTCTTTATAAATCTGGAAGCCACACTGATCCGGCCAATTACAGGCCAATTTCAATACTTCCTGCAATGAGTAAAGTTTTTGAAAAAATTATTCTCACACAGTTGTCCTCTCACTTCAACCTCAATAGGTTGTTACATAAAAATCAATTTGGCTTCACCAAGGGTAGATCGACAACTGATGCTGGTACAGTTCTATTAAAGCACATATTGGATGCATGGGATAAAGCGAAAAACGCTATTGGTGTATTTTGTGACCTTTCTAAAGCTTTTGGTTGCGTTGATCATGGTACATTAATAAACAAACTAAGACATTATGGAATTCAAAACAAGGCACTGGACCTTATGCAATCATATTTATCGGATAGAGTCCAAAAAGTAGATATTGGTAAAGAAAGATCTAGGGGATCAAAAATCGATTTAGGAGTCCCGCAAGGATCAATATTGGGTCCTTTTCTATTTTTAGTATATGTAAATGATCTCCCATTTCTAGCAAAAGATCTCTGTGATATAGTCTTATTTGCTGATGATACTTCATTGATTTTTAAAGTTGACAGAAATAAACATAATTATGACGATGTAAATAATTCTCTTTCACAAATACTAGATTGGTTCACCGCCAATAACCTCTTACTCAATGCTTCAAAAACCAAATGCATAAAATTCATGTTACCAAATGTAAGAGAGCTCCCAACTAAGATAATGCTAAAGGATGAGATTGTTCACCTTGTAGACTCAACTGTTTTCCTAGGGTTACATATTGATTCCTCTCTTCAATGGAGACCGCAAATTGATGCTCTCGCAAACAGACTTAGTTCAGCAGCGTATGCGGTTCGAACAATTAGATACATTACCGATGAAGATACAGCTAGGTTAGTTTACTTCAGTTACTTCCATAGTGTTATGTCTTATGGTATTTTGCTTTGGGGACAGGCAGCTGACATCCAGACTATCTTTGTTCTTCAGAAAAGGGCGGTACGCGCTATTTATAAATTAAATCCACGTGACTCGTTGAGGGAATTATTTAAAGAAATAAATATTTTAACAGTAATATCGCAATACATCTATGAAAATCTAATGTATACACACAAAAACAGAGATAACTTTATGAAAAGGTGTGATGTTCACAATAAAAATACAAGAAACAAGAACAAATTACACATCCCATCATATAGATTACGAAAGGTAGGGAAATCATTTGTGGGCAATTGCGTAAGATTCTATAATAAGCTTCGATCTGAAGCAACTGAGCTCCCTATTCGTAAATTTAAACTGTACATAAAACGAAATCTTATCAAGAAAGCCTATTACTCCGTAGATGACTACGTAAATGATATTAATGCTTGGCCGGATGTCGCCCAGTTCCATACAGACAAATAGTATGTAAGACCAGTTAGACTTAGTTATCCTAAGATTGTATTAGTTGATAAGCGATGGACTTGCTAGTGGTTTCTTTTTCACTTCTTCCGCTAGTGGACAAAAAATTGAAGTGAATTGAAGTCAATTGCACCTTATTTCTTGTTGATAGTAATAACTATTTATCAAGCTGTTTATATAGTAAAAATTTGACTTGTCTAAGTACTTATTTTGTAAGTCTAAAGAAATAAACGATTTGACTTTGACTTTGACTTTGTTCAGCAGTAGTGAGAGAAAATAAATGCATAGCTATATTTTGACTTGTCAAAAGCCTTCGATACGGTGCCTATCCCATTGCTGATAACAGCACAAATTAACACCAGCTATTCAGATTAATAAAAGAAGAACGAATAAAGTTTACCATACTACCGAATGTAAAACTTTAAAAAAGATTCGAGGACTTACTCTACATCCAGAGCTACACTGTATACATTATGTAAGTTTTTCTGTTGGTGTCTATATTTTGGGCATTTTTTGATTGTTGGCATGATTGTTTTTGTTTTGGTTGATTGTAACTTTCTTATAATAAAAACCTGAAAAATTCATTGTGAAATCCCAGGACAAATCCTGAGATAAAAAAAAGACGTGTGGCACTCGGGGACTGCCGCGGTAAAGCTATTGCATAGCATTTTGTATCAACTTATGCAATTATTATTTTATTTATTTATTTTATTCATGCAGTATTGGTTTTTCTTTGATATTAATTCAAGTTTTTGATATTAATTTAAGCTATTAATTCACTTTTTGAGCGTGGTGACCGATAAGAATTTTACAAGTACAGCTATTCACTGTTGTACATAAATACCTATACACCTATATACTTTCTTATAATACAAAAAAAAAATACAAAATACAAAAATGTTTATTTCATTAACAAAATCTTACAAATATCATAATCCGTGCTCGAAACCTCCTTTTAAGTATAAAATACCTGTATTAGGAGGTAACGCTCTGCCATAACATACATTATTATGAGTAACAAAAGATTCTCACCAAAAAAACATTTTAGTAGTCGCAATGTGCGTAAAATCAAAAGGAATGAAAATGAAATTAAATAACAAATTAGTCGAGGGTAGATTTAAGTTAAAGTAAGTTCGAAGTAAGTGTTATGTGGTGTGGTACAAGTGCAAGCGGTTGCGAATAGTGTAGTGCATGTGTGTTTCGTAAGATGCTCCCCAGGACACCGATGGCACACTCATAAGAGTTCGGTGTACAACAGCTACCTACTTAGTGTGTGGTGTGAGTGAGGTGTGTTTACGTTGCAGTGTTAGTGTATTATGTACTTAAGTGTTCTCACATCAAAATTCATTTAAACTCAATACCTACATAAGAGTTTATGCATATATATTTACGTAATAACTAAATTTGTTTATTTTATCCAAATTCTATATTGATTTATATTCTAAAATTGTTTCAGTTGTGTCGTAGTTAAGTAAATAATTAGTTAGGTTGGTTTTACATTCAAATGTATTCATTGTATAAATGTTTAAAATCTTGTTTAATTTACTGTACATATGAGCTGATTTAGATACGTATTGACGAGCAGCATAGGATGATTTAGTTTGTATTTTGTTTATTATATTTTTATTTTTCCTTCTACTTTTTATGATATTAGGGTCGTAAATTATGGTTTTGTGTAATTTCATAACTGAGTGCAGTATGTATAATTTTCTAACAGATAGAGTATTCATTAATGAATGTAACGTTTCAGTTGAGAATCTATATGGTTTAAATAACATAACTTTCAGTAGGGATCTCTGTTGTCTTTCCAGATTTATAAATTTAGTTTTAGTCACTCCACCCCAAATTGATATACAGTAGGCTATAATTGATTGTGCGAGAGCAACATATAGTTTATGTAAGAGATTTTGTGTCGCTATATGCCTTAAATTTTTAAATATCCATGTTAGCTTCCTTTTTCTGCTCATGAGTTGTTCGAGGTGTGGGTGCCATGATAGTCTTTGATCTATTATGACACCCAGGTATTTAATGGACTCTACTTTTTTTATTGATGAGCAGGAGCACAAATTGTCGCCCATACCACACTCATGGATCTTAATTGTATATTCGGAAGGAGGCTGAGTGCGGTTGTACATAGTAAAACACATAAAATTAGATATACAGCTGCTTATGTATTCGTCCGATTTCGGAGCAGCTCGTCTCGATTCGTGCGAGTTTCGAAGAGTCGTACAATACGTCTAATCGCACGCACACAACGCCGCCGTGTCGAAGACTGCCGAACTGAAACGACGTTAGACGATGCACGGCCTTCAAGCCACACCTCCTTGCCCGGCGGAGTGGGGAGCGTGAGGTTTTTTCGTTACGGAATTTCTGGATTCGGTCCCCGCGCTCAAGGCGCGCGATAGAAGCTATGCAATAGCTTTATAAAAAAATAATGTTGAACAATTCACACAGCATTATCTAGCCCCAATCTAAGCAGAGCTTGTGTTATGGGTACTAGATAACTGATATACACAATACAATACACTACATAGATACATATGTTTTATTATAAATTAAAAACATCCAGAACGCCCTGAACAAATATCTGCAGATCGTACACACATTTGTCCCGAGGCGGGAATCGAAACCGCAACCTCCTGCGTCGCAGGCGGACCTTCGCCCACCACGACACAGAGGTCGTCAATATATGGTGAACCTACGCAGATGGTTATTCTTTCAATTATTGTTTTGAAACGGAATAGGCCGATATCATACGGCGAGTTTTGAACTAAACTTTTTTACGTCTGACCTATTACACTATTCACTGATTCCAAATGAATAGACAAGTTTGTGAGCTCACAAACCTACTATTTTCTAATTACCTTGGAACTCTATGCACATACTTTCGGAGAAGGCAACGCCCTCCTCCGAAAGTATCAAGAAGTATTAAAACTTCTGCAGAAGACATCGTTTTCATTTTATAATCATGTAGCCGTTGTGTTTGATCCGGTTACGTATCATAATAACTAAACTTGATTCAACTATTTTTAAAACAACTACGGTCGACTCACCTACTGTTTTAAAAAACTTACAGATCGTTTCACAGAATTTCGTTTTAACTACTGATCGATAAACCTAAAGAAGAATTCACCTACGGCTTACTCGCCTACGGTTTATTCGCCTACGGTTGATTCACCTACGGTTTATTCACATAGATAATGCAATTACAAAACAATTTTGGACGACTCAATACTGCACGACCTCAAAGCGTCCAACCCCCGCGAAGCGGGGGGGTATTTTAGGTAGAGTGATCTAGGGTCTCTCAACATTAACCTACCCCTAGCAAAGCCCGCCCAAGCCCCGCGAAGCGGGGCGGGTGGTAGGTTCGTGGCGACTCTGTGAGTGAAAGGGGTGTGTTTATCCCCCGCTAAGTTCGTCCAATGTGTGCAGTATCAGAAGAAAACAAAAACATTGTAAGTACCCAACACTTTATACATAAATCCAGCGCGTAGTATGAATACATTGTTGGCGCTACAATCATTTTAAAATAAATCCAACGCGGCGCGCAGTATTGATAAACCGTAGGCGAGTCGTCCATTAGGTATTTCATACATAGTGCACACATCCAATATCTTAAAAAACCATTAGATTATTCGTTCAGTAGTGCAATCAATTTTAGTTGAATTAAAATTAGGTAAGGTAAGCAGTAGTTGAGTCGTCCAATATGCGTTATGAACATAGGTGAATCGACCGTAGTTGTTTCAAAAATAGTTGAATCAAGTTTAGTACGAGTATGATACGTAACCGTTTGATCCACAATAAACCATTTATTTCTTTATTTATTCTTGGTAATAATGGTAACTCCTACCTACATTAATGTTCGTTGATTAAGGACCGAAATGAAAATTGAGAAATATGAAAATTCGTCCGGTTTTGTAAAGCCAGTGATCCCGAATTTGTCCCATAAAAGTGTCTAAAACTAAGGGATTCGAGGTAGTTTTTTATACGAGTTGAATTATGATATTATAACCTCATGTCACTATTTTCTTGATTTTCACCGATCATTAGATGCCTTTCGTCGACGAGTACAAGACAAGATCAAATGACCTAAGGCTGAAATAGTTCCCATTAGTGGTAAATTCACGAATACTGTGTACGGACTGTGAACGGACTTACTAGCTAGGTGGTGTTTATCATTTGCAGAAAGTATGTGCGCCACGACCGCGCCGACTAGCGTCGTCTCGGCTCCGCGCTACCAGCCAGACCGGCAATGCCAGACAGGCAATGCCAGACCGGCAATGTCAGACAGGCAATGCCAGACCGGCAAGGCCAGACCGGCAGGGCCAGACAGGATGCCCACGAAGCCACCATAATCACGATTAAGCTTAAAATAAAATGTTTGCTGACCTGAGTACCATGTATATTTGCTTTTCTCCATAATGCTTTTCTAAAAGCTCTGCTCATATCGCTGCAGTTGGAAGCTGGCAGCATCATAGTTGGAATTTGCGCCAGCAATGTATTCATACTACGCGCTGGATTTATGTAGTTAGGTTAGGTTAGGTTAGGTTAGGTTAGGTTAGGTTAGGTTTTTTTTTTTTTTTAAATGTTGCCGACTAGTAAACTCAACAGATCAAAGGATCAGTGAGTGCGCTAGCCTGCTGATACTTTTTAAATCCGTAATAACCTGTTGAAATGCAACATCATTATACAGGGTTATAGGTATGTAATCAATAACCCCCTAATGGCGACTTGGGTAGATCAAGACTAACAACTTTTGTTCTATGACTTTTGCCAAAACGTAATACATTTCGAGAACTTTTTTTTTAGTTTTGGTGCGAAATTCTATCAGTTGTTAGCTCTATGTCTCGTACCGCATACCTACCTACCTATGTGATTCTGTCGTAGCGGTAAACCTAAATAGCCTAATAGCCTAATAGCGTAGCTGACTGCTACGACTCGACTGCTACGCAATCGCCCGGGCGAGTTACGAGCTACACAGCGTTTAGGACCGCGTAGCAGAAAGATTAACAATCCTGGGCCTACCTCCTACTTATGTTAGTATTCAAAGGTTCTAGGATCTGTACCTACATGTTTGAACACTGAATCCACAATTCCTTCATACTTATCCAGGCTTAGGACTGGCTACATTAAAAAAGACGATAAATAAAATAACATAAACATAACTCGCCTCTTTTGATGTCTACCGATCGCGTAGATGTACTGATTACCTACTTACTCGTAGGTCAAAAGTCAAGGTTCAAAATCGCTTTGTGAGCGGAGGGCTCAGACAATGTTTGAAGCATGGGTAGGCATGGGTAGATCTATGGTTTGAAGATAATTGAATTGCAAAGTATTTTTTAATGTAGGCGTATTTAAAAAGTGGAATCAGTCTATTTACAATGATTTAACTATTTACAATATTCACAAACCTTTTTACAAATGATCACCTGTCAAACTCAAGTCCCGGGGGTGACGATGACTATCACGTGCAAAACGTTCAAAATAATCACCACCACAACCCACACACAGTCCACATCTAAAAGTTAATTGTTCTTGAACCCGGGATAGTACCTGGGGGTTCCTTTTGATTTGGTCGAATGCCCAAGTTATTTTGGAAACTAAAGCTTCCCGGCTTTCTAATGCACCACCTTTGTACACCATGGCTTTAATGTGCCCCCACAAATAAAAATCCAATGGCGTAATATCCGGCGAGCGAGGAGGCCAGGCGACAGGCCCGCCGCGGCCTATCCATCGCCCCGGATATTCATGGTTGAGGTATTCACGCACTTGTCGAGAGAAGTGCGCCGGCGCTCCGTCCTGCTGGAAGTACATACTTCTAAGTGAGGCGAGCGGAACATCTTCCAGTAACGCCGGCAAAGTGTTCGTCAAAAACTCACAGGTACGAAGCACCATTCAAACGTTCCAATATCACTGGGCCGAGCAAGACATTGTCCACAATTCCCGCCCACACATTCACCGAGAACCTGTGCTGAAAATTATGAGGCATAGGTTCATGGGGATTTTCGAAACACCACAAATGTTCGTTTCGGGTATTGAAAAGTCCCACTCTCCCGAATGTTGCCTCATCGGTCCACAACACTGTAGGCCTCTCGGCGAGCAGCCAGGTACAAAATGCAACCCGCGCTGGTTTATCGTTTTCTGTCAGTTCCTGGACTCGATGAAGGTGGAAAGGATATTTTCCTTCATTGTGTATCACTGTCCATGCGAACCATTGCGACACATTGAAGCGTCGAGCTGCGTCATTGGTACTCGCTGCGGGATAAGCCTCGAAGAAATCCAGGATAGCGTTGTGAGTAGCGACACTGTGGCGCGGTGTTCGACCACCGGATTCCCTTCCTGGTCTGAATTGACCGTAGTCACGTAAACGCTGAGTTGCACCTAGCATGGTACTGGGGCTCGGTCTCTGTGCATTCGGGAATAGTCTCGCGAACTCACGGCACGCTTCAGCTACATTGTCACCACACCTAGCAAACACAAGCACCATTTCGGTGTATTCAATATTTGTGTATCGATACGCCATTGTTAAATCGATTGCATCACGCACGGAGTCACATAATCACAACCGGCGCGGTCGTGAACTAGGTCAAGGACAAGTGCCCGCCTCCGCTCGCCTCACCGCAACCCCTTTGTTTCTTTGCTAGATACCGACAAGCGCCGCCCGCCGCCGCCGCCGCGTACTAGGTATGTCTTAATCTGTGACTGCCTTGTGCTGCGTGCGTGCGTATTATGGCTGTTTGTTACCGCCTAGAGTGAGCTACGAAGATTAGAACTGGAAATTTACGTGTTTATTTTTTTGTATGAAAAAAAAACCATTGAATTAGAAAAAGTCGTAGAACAAAAGTTGTTAGTCTTGATCTACCCAAGTCGCCTTTAGGAGGTTATTGATTACATACCTATAACCCTGTATTGAGGTGTAGTAACTATGACTTAAGCTAGATAAGGATAATTGATTAGTAATAAACCAAACGCAGTCAGATGTAGTCGTTTCATTACAACTCCAAAACTATACTTCCCCTCATGGCGACCCTGCCATAAAAGGCGCGCGATGATCGAGTTTCGCGAGGAATGCGGCACGATGTTTAATTGTGATTAACATGAGATCTGATTATAAAATAAAATCTTAACGCGCGAAAATAAAAATACAAATAAAAATGTGTCGGTCCAACATTGAAAAGGAAACTGTATTCCTGAATCAAAATGCAGCTGGTTCAAATAACGGACACTTAGAAAAAATTAAGGACCACTTGTCTGTGATGACCATAATGATGGTCATCGTGTGCTCACTCCTCCTGGTCGCTGCCATATACATCATATACAGACAATACAAAAAGTGCCACCAGCGTTGGGCACATCAAGAGTTCCAAAGAGCGAACAGAGGATCCGTCTTACGCCGCCGTCGACAGCAACAGCAGATATATCCAGAAATGAAAATGGAAGAAAGTAAAATGTAATATAAATGAAAAGTGCAGTGTGCAGTGAAAAATAGTGAAAGTGGAATTAGGTTTTACATTAGGTATGTACTTTATTTTTTTTACAATATCAAAAACGAACATTTGTTTTAAAAAACATAAAAAGTGCGGTTAAGTGAACTCTAATGCTAATATCGGAAATCTATATTGAGACATTTTACAATAATAACGAGAAAATGAAAACATTATTTTACGAACACTAAGATTAAGAACTATAAAAATCGTGTTGTTTACGTATCTAAAATGCCTATCACATGAATTGGTGCCCTTATATGGAGAGTGCCGAGAGCTCCGAGAACATCGAAGTACACTTCGATCCCCTACTACTGTAATGTACTCGAATCTAGAATGGTATGTAATCTTAAAATTTATTATTATTGTGTATTAACTAAATGGAACAAGAATTATTAGATTGTCTTTATAAACTAATAGAAATAAAGAAATATTTAGTTAAGAAAGGAAAATCAAGATATAAAGGTAATGTTATTAAAAATAAATTGATAGAAACAGAAAGCTTTTATGAGAAAGGTAAAACATTGATAGAAATATTGAATAAAAGAGGTGTAAGTGAAAGTTCTGTTGAAACGTTTGCAAAATGTATAAAATTAATTGAAGAAAATTATTTAAAAATAAAAGAACTTTGTAAAGAAACTAACGATAATAATTCGGAAGGTAGTGATAGTGATTCTGAATTTAGTGAAGCAAGTGAATTTACTGATTCAACCATGGATTTCGATCTAAAAACAGCGTGTAGCTTGATCCCTGTAATGAACAATAATGGAAATAACATCAAAGGTATCATTGACTCTGTGGAAATGTATTCGGAAATGCTATCAGAGGCAGGAAAAAAGTTACTAATAAAATTTGTAGTGAAAAGTAGATTGTCAGAGAACGCTAAATTGCGAGTGTCTAGGGAATATTCAGCCGTAACCGATCTGATTACAGATTTGCGTAAAAACTTATTGCCTAAACAGTCATTTGCAGCTACACAAACTCGATTATTAACAGCAAAACAAGGCTGGCGCACAATCGACCAGTACGCGACAGAGATCGAGAAGTTATTTACTAACCTCACAGTTTCGCAAGCAGATGGTAATTCTAATAATTATGCCGTTCTGCAACCATTAAATGAGAAGTTAGCCATTAAAAGGTTTTCAGAAGGTTTACGCGACAGCAGGCTAAGCACGATTATAGCGGCGCGTAACTACGACAACTTAAAGGATGCCATCCAAGGAGCCAAAGATGAGGAACTGTCAGCTGAATCTACTCCAAAAGGTGACGAAAACATCATGAATTTTTCAAGAGGAAGAGGTAAGTCGCATGCCTATAATAATTTCAGGAATGGTCAGAGCAATTACCGTGGGAACTCGAACCCGAACGTGAACTCGAACTACAGAGGTAATTATTTCAGCCGAGGGAGTTACCATAACAACAGAGGTATTTTTTCCAATTCTCGTGGTCAACCCCGACCGCAATATTATGCTCGTGGTTATAATAGAGGAGCATATCGTTATAATAATCAACGTGGACGAGGTTACCAAGGTCAGAATGAGAACCGATCGAGTTATGAGACGCGTGGTAGAGGTAACAATAACAACCATCGTGTTTTATGTACGGAACAGCCAAACAATAATGATTCGGTAAATACTGAACCGAAAACTGAAGGAAATAACATGCAGTTTTTTCGATTTTAAACATAACGTCTTAGCATTTTACGGTAAAGCGAAATTTTTATCTTTTTACATTGGCAATAGAAAGTATTTTTGGTTATTAGATACAGGAGCGTCATTATCAGTTATAAAGAGCGACTCATTGCCTAGTAACAGTGCCATAATAGGAGAGGAGACATCTGTAAATGGCATAGCAGGACAAATAACGTCAACCGGTTTTGTTCATCTTAGTTTGATGCATCTAGAAGATAAACAAGGAGTCGAATTTGATACCAAGCTACATATTTTCGATAACATTCCTTTAAAGGCTGATGGAATATTAGGCTTAGACTTTTTGTGTCGCTATGCATCAAATATCAATTTCAAGACAAACATTATTACACTTTCTAAATATGGTATGGAATATTCTTTGAAGTTGTTTGACACTATCGATTATTCGAACGAAGTGTTACACATTCCAGCGCGAAGTGAATCTATTCATTATTTACTTTTGAATACTGATATGAAAGAGGATTGCATCGTTCAAAACCAACAATTATCGGAAAATATTTTTCTAGCAGGAAGTATAGGTAAAATACGGAACAACAGATTACCTGTAAAAATTTTGAACACAAGTGAACATGACGTGACATTACCAATGTTTCAACCTGAATTATTTTCATTAAAAGACTATAATTTATGTAATTTTGAACAAACTTCGAATGGTTTAGAGAGAGCAAAAACTTTACTTCAAACGTTAAAGTTAGATCATCTTAACATAGAAGAACGAAAATCAATTCAAGCATTATGTGCTAAATATTCTGACGTTTTCTTTTTACCGGGTGACAAGTTGTCAACGACAAATATTTACGAACAGTCAATAACTTTAAAACCAAACGTTAGTCCAGTTTACGTGAAACAGTATAGATTGCCACATGCTTTGAAAAGTGAAGTAAACAAACAGGTTCAGAAAATGTTAGAAAGCGATATAATTGAAACAGCGAAATGTGAATGGTCGAGTCCAATATTATTAGTACCAAAGAAAAGCGAAAATAACAACAAGAAATGGCGATTAGTAGTTGATTATCGAAAACTAAATGATTGTATCGTAGATGATAAATTTCCACTACCTAACATAACAGAAATATTAGACTCATTGTCAGGTTCAGTCTATTTTACACATTTAGACCTTCATCAAGGATATTATCAAGTTCGTTTAGATAAGCAAAGTAGAGAGTACACAGCTTTTTCAACAAATACGGGACAGTATCAAATGCGGAGATTACCAATGGGATTGAAGACTAGCCCGAGTGCTTTCAGTAGAGTCATGTCAGTGGCGATGTCAGGCTTAACTTTTGATAAATGTTTTATTTATCTAGATGATTTGGTAGTTTTTGGTAGAAATTTAGAGATACACAATAAAAATTTAAATGATGTACTAGTTCGAATGAGAAAAGTAAATTTAAAATTAAACCCAGAAAAATGTAACTTTTTGAAGAAGGAAATTTTATATTTAGGTCATACAGTGTCGAAAAACGGAGTATTACCAGACCCAGCTAAAGTAGAAGTATTACGTAATTATCCGATACCAAGTAATACAGATGAGGTAAAGAGATTTGTAGCATTTTGCAATTACTACAGAAAATTCATTAAAAACTTTGCAGAAATAACTCAACCACTTAATAAATTAACAAGAAAATATGAAACATTCGTTTGGACGCCTGAATGTCAAAAAGCTTTTGAAAAATTAAAAAGTGCCTTGAGTACTCCACCTGTTTTAGATTTTCCAGATTTTTCTGAAAATAATGAGTTTATAATACAAACAGACGCATCAGGTACCGCCGTCGGTGCAGTTTTGTGCAATAAAAATATGAAACCAGTCGCATACGCTAGCAGACCACTTAATACGGGAGAATTGAATTATCCAACTATTCAAAAAGAATTAGTAGCTATAGTTTGGGCTATTAAATATTTTCGACCTTACGTTTATGGAAAAACATTCACCATAATGACAGATCACAAACCTTTAATTTATTTATTTTCATGAAAGATCCATCGAGTAGACTTCTTAAATTTCGACTAACTCTAGAAGAGTATAATTTTAAAATAATATATGTAAAAGGAAAAGAGAATAGTGTCGCAGATGCACTTTCTAGGATAAATTTAACATCTGATACATTAAAACAGATTAATGAGGAAATAATTTCGGTAATGACAAGAGCACAGTCAAGAAAAATTAATCGAGATTCGAATAAAGCTATTTTTAGTAAAGAAAACGACAAGTGGCCTGATCAACCACAAGTTGTAGATATTCTGAAAATGCCTAGTGATTCTGTGGAATTGACTTTTATTGAAAAAGACGAATTAAACAAATTAACAAAAGAAAATCTGATAGGTATGGAAAAAGAAAGTCTAATTTATAGTGAGCGTAAAAAAGCATTGTATATTAATCTTGATTTTAGAGCACAATTTACGCGAGACGAATTTGTGACTAAATTAGGAGAATTTTGCAAAGAGATAAAAATAAATGAACTATGCATAGTAAAAATTAAGAAATATGAAAGTTTTATAGAAGACTTGTTAAAAGAAATAAAAGAAAGAAAGGACTGGAAAGGTCCAAGAATTTATGTATTAAAAGGAGTAAGAAGAATAGAAAACGAAGACGAAAAGAATTATATTTTACATGATTTTCATTTGCTACCTACTGCAGGTCATGCAGGTATACGTAGAATGACAAATAACATAAAAAGAAGATTTTACTGGCCAGGTTTAGACAAAGACGTGATAGAATTTGTAAGCAAATGCGTTAAATGTCAAAAAATGAAGCATTGTAAATATGTCAAGGCGCCCATGGAGATAACTACAACACCTTCTCATGCTTTTGAGAATATCTATTTGGATATCGTTGGTCCTTTAGATAGAGATATAGATAATAATCGATATATTTTAACTTTACAATGTGGGTTAACCAAGTTTGTAGAAGCGTATCCACTAAATAATAAGGAAACGGTAAGTATAGCTAATGCTTTAGTTAATAATTTTATTTTAAGATTTGGTACACCAAAAGCCATCATAACTGATCGTGGAACTGAGTTGGTATCTGCAGTGATGGAGCAGGTATGTAAATTACTAGAAATAGAAAAATTAACATCTACCTCTTATCATCATCAAACAATAGGTGCATTAGAAAACTCACATAAAAATCTAGGAGCATTTTTACGAATAATGTGCAATGGACAAAAAGATACATGGAGTCATTGGTTACCATTCTGGTGTTATAATTTCAATAACACAGTTCATACAGAGACTAAATACACACCTTTTGAATTAGTTTTTGGTAGACCTAGTTTAATACCATGTAGAGTAAGTGATTATATTAAACCTTTGTATAACCCCGAAGATTATCCATTAAGTTTAAAATATAGGTTACAAGTAGCACATCGAGATGCTCGTAACAACTTACTTTTAAGCAAAAATAATCGTAAAAATACTTATGATAAAAATGTAAACAATGTTACTTATGTTAAAGGACAATTACTATTAACTAAGAATGAAACAGCAAGTAAATTAGATACTTTATGGGAAGGCCCATTTGGTCATAGAAGATTTAGGAGTTAATGTGAAAATAATTAAAAAGAATAGAGATTATGTAATCCATAAAAATAGAACTAAACCCTTAGTAACATAAAAAAAAATGTATCTAACCATAATTTTTTTTTTCTATTCACCCCCGAGGTGAGGTGTAGTAACTATGACTTAAGCTAGATAAGGATAATTGATTAGTAATAAACCAAACGCAGTCAGATGTAGTCGTTTCATTACAACTCCAAAACTATACTTCCCCTCAGTATACATGGACCTTTGAATTAAACCTGTAATAAGAATAAAAATAACAAGAAAAGTACTACATTTCTTAAAAAGCAAGAACATTCAGGTTAGGTTAGGTTAGGTTAGGTTAGGTTAGGTTAGGTTAGGTTAGGTTTTTTTTTTTTCCTACTTTCTCTGACCGATCGCCAGAGTCATTGTTTGCCTAATTTCTTTATTGGGATGCAACAACAGGGTTTTTCTTTATTTAAATAATATTAAGCTTTCTTGTTCTTATTATCTAGTACATTATTCTTTTTCTTATATATATCTTAAATCTATTGTATCTTTTTACACATTTCGTAATCTTATTCTACAAGTTACATATTTTTACTAAATTATAGGTTTCATTGCTGAATCCATTATATTAAACAATATAAGTGTTCAGCAAAAGTTACACATCTTTATTTCTTCTTATTACTATATTAGCTATATCAATACAATAGTTTAAAAAATCGTTTCTTATATATTTATTACTTACATAATCTTTTACGTTTTCTACCTTTAATTCTTTGTCTAATTTCTGCTCAGCCTCATATCTCCTTTTTCCAAAAATTGGGCACTCAAATAGAATGTGCTCTACTGTTTCTAATTGATTACTGTCGCAGATGCACGATGGACTCTCCTTACACCGGAACCGGTTCAGGTATTCTGAGAATCCACCGTGCCCTGTCATAATTTGCGTGAGTACACCAGAGGGTTTTAAGTGTCTTAAAATTTTGTGAGCTTCGATTATGTCGGGGAAGAAGATTTTGGTCACGGCTGCGTTTGCACTTTGTATGTATCTCCTGTTCCATTCGCCAAGAGTTCCTATACGAATCTGTCGCTTGACGAATGAAACAGGACATGCGGCATATATAGGTGCTGTCTTTATTTTCAGGGCGGCGTCTTTTGCCAGCTCATCGGCCCGCTCATTGCCTTCAAGTCCCGCGTGTGCTTTTATCCAGTACAGATCAACGCATTTGTTCTGTGCCTCGCTTGCTTTCAAGTTCTTACGAACTCTTACGGCAAGAGGGTGAGTGGAGCTGTTATCTGTAATGGTTTGGAGCGAAGACTGTGAGTCACTGTAGATAGCGAAGCGGTTTTCAGACATCTTCAATATCTCCTCAGTAGCTTTATAAATGGCCAGTAATTCCGCCTGGTAGACAGTGCAGTGCGACGAAAGCTTCAGTTTGATGGACTTGGTCTCGGTCTGATTATTCCATATGGATAATGCAGCTCCGACCTTGTCCTCAATCCTACTACCGTCTGTGAACATCCGTACTGCGTAATCGCTGTGGTTGTCTACCTGCTGCTGGTCTTCCAGGCGTGCGAATTCTAGGCTCATATATTCCGCTGGGTGAGGTTTCATCGAAAATGTCGACATCTTCTCCACTTCTCTGTCTCCTAGCGCGGGCTGGACCACCCCCCTCCTTGCCTCATACAGGGCGGCTGCCTCTTGTACTCTGAGGTCCAGTGGTAATATTACAGCCAGCGCTAGTGCTGAATTTAGAGAAACGGTTCTATATGCTCGACACAATCTTTGAGCAAACCCGCGTTGTACTGAGTTGAGCACCTTTTGGATGCCCAGTTTCTTGGTTGCTGGGGCCCAGGCACTTGCTGCATACATTACAGTTGGCTCAACAACTGCAGTGTAGATGCTTCTAACAACTTCTGGGTGCAACCCCCAACTTATCTTGGCTGCTCTGGATAGTTGTTTGAAGATATTGACGGCTTTCCTGCAGACGATAGACGTGTGCTGATTAAAGGTCAACTTGTCATCTATCGTAAGCCCCAATATCTTCATTTCCTTTGACATAGCAATGTCGATCCCGCCCATCCTCAGAAGCGGAGCATCATACTTAAGTTTTCTAGTCACTATCATCGCACATGTTTTCTGCGGCGCAAACTTTAACTTATGTTTGATGCCCCACTCCTGAGCATAGGCGAGAGCAGCGTTTGCCTGTCTTTGGATATCCAGTGCAGTGCACCCATCAAAAACCATCACTACATCATCTGCGAATGCCTGGGCATAGTCTCCTCTTTGCTCTAGGCCCTTGAGCAACGGGTCGATGAGCAAATTCCACAAAATGGGTCCGCCGATCGACCCTTGAACGCATCCTTTGGAAGTGGATCTGGTTATTTGCTCTCCAGCATGTCTCATTTTTACCGTCCTTTCTTCCAAGTAGCTGTCTACTACTCTCCTGATATTAATTGGGCATCCTGCCTCAGCCAGTTGGACTCTGAGCGCTGGCCACCAGGCGCCATCGAAAGCGCCCTCTATGTCCAATGATACAATTGTAATAAGTTTCTTAAGATCTAGTTTTTGTTTAATGTGTTTTATCAGGGCATAGAGGGCGTCCTCGGTGATCCTCTGTGGTACGAATCCATACTGGCGGGTGCTGAGCCTTGGGAGAACGTAGTGCTTTACCCTGCCCATGAGCATCTTCTCGAAGACCTTACCCATGACCGGGAGAAGTCCTATCGGTCTGTATGATTTTGGGTCCTGGTAATTTTTCTTCCCTGGTTTCCTCAACACAACTACTGTCGCCTCCTTCCATGTCCTGGGAAAGTAGCCAATTTCCAGGCACTTATTTGTCAATGCTAGGTATATTTCGGGGTCTTGCAAGACGGTGTGTTTGCAAATATCAGCAGTGAGTCCATCCGATCCCGGTGCCTTTTTAGGATTAAAACTGTTAACTGCGGTTGTTACCTCTGAACCCTGATGGTAAACGGAGGGTCATAGCTTTCAGCATGACCTTCTTGGTTTACTTGATCAGCAAGTTTCCTGATTTTTTGGTGATCCACGTTGTCATTTTCTTCCTTATCTTCCGGGTAGAACGTCTCAGAGAGTAATTCAGCCGATTCTTTGGGACTAAGAGAGTTAACGTCTTTTATCAGGGGCAGGTCTTCTTGTCTTTGGGTTGTTTTCCCAATCACCCTGTAAATTCCTTCCCAAAGTCCTTCCTTATCTTGCTTTCCACAGAACTCTTTCCAACTGTCTATTTGTGCCTGTTTTGCCTGTTGTTCATACTTTTCTTTTATTTGCAGGTACTCCCCGATGACCTTCCTCCTCCGGATCGGCGCTGCACAACGGATTCTCCTCTTCCTGGATCTCACCTCTTTCTTCATCTGCGCGAGTTCATCCGACCACCATGGTAAGTTACTTTTTGTTTTTGTTTTTATTTTAGGAATACTATTGTTGCATGCTATTATTGTTAGTTTTGTGTATGTTGTTTGTGGTGAAGTCCGGGCAGAGGATGGCATCCATGTCTTTGTCAAACACAGCTATAGCTGCTTTGACTGCGCCATCACCCTGGTTTGCGTTCTGGAAGATCCTGGCAGTCCCATAGTCCTTCATTCGGCCGATTGTTCCGACGTAGGGCTCCTGAAGCAGCGCAAAGGCCATCTTACTGTTGTTTGCCTCAATCATCAATTCTTGTGTAGCTAGTGCTTTTCTTTGTAAATTAGCTTGGGCTGCAGTATATGGCCTTGCGTCGCTAGGAGGAGCCGTTTGGCTTGGGACCACTTTAGCAATATGCTACCGAGGCCCGAGCCAGTGCGTCCCATCTTCTTCTGACCGGGCATTCGCTGCTAAAGGCGTTGTGGCCCGTTCTCTCTAGCTTGGCATGCTCACAGTTTGCGCACGTGAGTACGGCGCCGGCCATCCACTCTGCACAGTCTGTTCTAAGGTGGGGTCCACCGCAATGACTACATTTTTCAGTCGTCTCCTTGCAGAACCTTCTGCCATGGCCATAGCCCAGGCAGAGTGAACATTGAACCAATGGCGATTGGTCCATGACTCGAACCTTCTGCAAGTCGATAAGGACTGTTTCGGCATCTATCAGCCGTCTCCATATTGCGGGGGAAACCCTCAGAACGACGTGCTGCGTATGTGGGTTTCGTGTTTGTTTTTTATAGGCTATTTCCATGGTGTCTCTTATGTTTGTGGCTGGCAGAAGGTTTTTGTTTTGGATCTTCAGGGCACTGAGGATGTCCTCATCCTGGTTATATTTCAGGACATCTTTTAGAATGACCAACGGGTTCTTATTTTGGACATTCTCTACATTTAACTCCTTGGCTTCTTGGAGTTTGTTTCTGAATCTGTCCCGTTCTTCTTCTGTTCTGCATCCCACTATCACCTTCCTATCCTTTGCTTTCCTTATTCTCTCTACCGCTATCCCACTTTCTTTTGCATTAACTGTCTTCCTGATTCTATCTAGTACTTCTTCCCCTGTCTCCGTTTCGTCCTTGGCGCTGACCACTATCGAGTGTAGCGCGGTCTGTCTCTGGGGCTGTCTCCCAGTGGTAGTCGCTGCTACACTGGCGTAGGTTTGCTTTTCTATTGTTTCTTTGTGCTTTTCTATCGTCTCTGTTAGTTTTTCCATGCTCCTATTGTTTTCCTGAATCAGTTTTTCCTGCTCTTCTTTATGTTTCTTCATAGTGTCTCTAAGTTTTTCCATCTGTTCATTACTTTCTTGTATGATTTTTGCTAGCTGTTCTCCTTCTTTCCCGCTGTGTTGTTTTTGGCTCATCTCTAGTCCTTGTTTTTTATCTTTCTTGGGTTCTTCCACTTCTTTCTTTCCTTTGACTCTTTCACATTCTTTTACCATGAGGTAAAGCCTTTCTGCTGCGCCGATAATACTTTCTGCTAGTGTCTTCTTAAATTTTTTTGATAGGCCAAGGTTTGTCTTTATAGTGACTAGGCACCCTCTAGCCTCGCTCACTCGCTCTGTCATCTTCAAGCTAGGCTTGTTGTTGCTAGGGGAGTTGGCTGTTGCTAGCGTCCGGGCCCTGCTATCCACTTGGGAGGTAGTGTTCTTAGTTGTAGAGCATGAGGGCTGTCTCTGTGAGGGCCTCCCGGGCAAAGGTGTGTCTCCGAGACTTGGACCGTCCTTGGCAGGCTTCCATTCACCAGAGCCACTCCTGACCCACGAAGTCCGACCGGGATCATCGTCTTTTTTGTGGACTAGGCTTTTGAGTGAGCAAACTTGCACTCGGAAGTCTTCTTTCTGCCTCAACGCTATTTCTTCCTTTCCCTGTTCTTTTGTGAATGTCCTTTCATGTCTAGACTCGGGGCTGGAGCCACTGCCCGTACGGCTTTTCTCTATAGATTCAATTTCTCGGTCTTCTTTATCGTCCCTCTGCGTCAACGCCTTATCTTCTTTTTCAGTCTCTTTTGTGAAGGTCAGCTTAAGATGTTTTGGCGATCGTGAATCTATTTGGACTAATGCTTGGTTGGTCAGGTCAATCATGTCGTTGGATTTATCTCCCTGGTGGGAAGATCCCGCTTGCTCTACCATTTTACTTTTCTTCGGAATGGGTGTACGTCCGAGCATTTTGACGGAGATCTCGTCAGGTGTAAATAAAAGTTACAAGTATAAGTTTGTAAAAGTTGTAAAAAGTGTAAATATGATGTAAATATAGCGTAAATATAAAATAAGAAATAAAGAAACAAAATTTACTCTATGTAGAGTCAGTCTTATGGCTAATATGGCTTAAAAGAGCACTACCAGTCAAAACCAAAGTCACAATACAACAAAAGACAAGGTAAAATTAAAAACTATTTTTGACTCTACAATAGAGTCGGTCTCTATTTATTTAAAAATTGTCCCTCTGGTGTACTGCAGTAAGCAGAAAACCGCGTCGATTTTAAGCCTCTGGTTCTGGAGATATGAGCTAAGACATAAAACAATATGACAATGAGGGGGATGGGGATGAAACCAGTGAATTTTCTCAAAACATTGAAAAAAGTGGTTTTCAATATATGTCGTCGTCAAAATTATGCTATCTCGCTCTATTTCGGAGATATAGGCATTTAAATATTTTGAAAAATCCTGGGCGTTTGGAGGGGGGGTAATTACAATTTTCAAAAATATATCTATAAGCAGAAAAATCTACACAATACAATATAAAAAGAATTTTTCAATTACGGTTAACTAATAATAATTTATAACAAATTTAAAAAGGGGGGGCAAAGGGGATTTTGATAAAAATAAAATATTTTAAAGGAAATATAATATATAACAAGCCTACGTTATAAAAGTATAATTTATTTCATTACAGCTCTCAAAATAAACAATTTTAGATTTTTACTCGGGGGAGGGGGGGGTAAAGATGAAGGGGGGGTTACAAAGAATTTATGATAAGGAACGGCCTTATATATATTATATATATAATATTATATATATAATATATACAATATTGTAATTATATAATATATACAATATAATATATTATATATATTATACACGGTGTAACATAATGTATGTAGTACCCCGAAAGGGGAGGTTTCAGACCATCATGGTGAACAGTTGTGGGGGGGAGATATTAAAAAATTCCTATTTTCAGTTTCCCATACAAAAAGTTTTAATTTCCTAGTGCATAAATAAAGTGACAACCCTATCCGGGCAACCTATACCTACTAACCTCTGCAGGTATGTAGGTTTATCTTCGTAGATTTCAGCTATGGCGGGAGATTACTAGACGATTTAGTAAATGCGTAATAATTATAAGATGCAAGTAGGTAGGAAGGTACCTACTAGCTACTATTGAGAAAATTTTAAAATGCTAGATAAGAGTTAGGAAAGTTGTATGTACATAGACACCTACCTCATATTTTCTCGTTTGTCAGCTGTCTAGACGGCTTCTTTCGAACGGATTTAACCGTATGTTTTCGTAGGTCACTCGTAGGTACACAATCACAAACAAGTTTTTCACTCACTTCAGAACTAGGTATCTTTTTAGGCATCAACAGGTCTCACTCACTTTAGCACTAGTTAGGTAGGTAGGTACATTTTATGTTTTCGTAGGTCACTCGTAGGTACACAATCACAGACAAATTATTCACTCATAATAATTAGCACTAGTTAGGTAGGCAGGTACATTTACACAAGATAAAAAGTTGATGGAATAAAACGACGTATACCAACCTACCTATGAATTTTATGCTTGTAAGAAAGGCTCGATATGCCTCCCTTCTTCTGAGCAACACAGACGAGCACGGCCAACTACTGATGCTGTGGCATTGCTTATCTTAATGGGAGTAAGGGCGGCACACGCTTCCACTATGCGACTCCTCATCTCTTCAGGTGTGTGACACTCGGACGTATACACCACACCCTTAAGGAAGCCCCACAAAAAGAGTTCAAGCGGGGTGAGGTCAGGGGAGCGCGGTGGCCAGGCAATCGTACCTCCGCGGCCGATCCACATATTGAACCGCGCGTCCAGGTAGCTCCTCACTGCACGTGAGTAGTGAGCTGGTGCTCCGTCTTGCTGGAAGACCAGGTCCCGGTAGACTCGCAGCGGGAGCTCCTCTAGCAGGTCTTCTACCTGTTCAGACAGGATCTGGAGATAGATATCCCCGTCTAAGCGACTAGGTAAGAATATTGGACCGATAAGACGGTCTCCAACAACGCCAGCCCAGACGTTGACGGACCACCGATGTTGGAAGGAGGATTGGCTCGATGCGTGTGGGTTGACGTGCGCCCAGATATGGTCGTTGTGGACATTCGATATCCCGTTCCGGGTGAAAGTGGCCTCGTCACTCCACAGCACCGTGCTGATCCAGCTTGGGTCCGCCTCTGCCCTTTCAAGTACCCATCTGGAGAACTGAACGCGCGGGCCGTAATCAGCTGTAGTGAGTTCCTGGGTCCTCCGGTAGTGGTACGGGTGCTGGCCATCGTCATTTAAGACCCGCCATACCCTCATGTGAGGCACGCCGAATTGAGCCGCTGCTCGACGAGTACTCCTTCGAGGGTCTTCATCGAAGAAATCAAGAATGGCCTCCTCGTCGCGAGCCGAGAAAGTACTTGGACGGCCTCCGCTGTCACTCCTGTGGAAGGTTCCCGTAGAGTGGAGTCTTCCTACAAGCTCACGAAAGCAGCGGTATGAGGGTAGCGGCGCGTCTGGGTGTCTTTCACCATACAGTCTCCGCGCAGCCATCAGTTCGTGATTCGGAGATGCACCCACACACAGTATCATATTATAATATTCAGCATTGCTGTAATTCACCATTGTTTTTAAGTTCTACTGATTGAATTTTAAAACTACTATAGCTCTTCACCGCACAACGAAGAAAGTGGAACTAAAATCTAATTACGGTTAGTACCTACCTAGGAAGGAATAGCTAGTGATGTGTACCTAGGTACTTAGATTATCATCGATATACCCATCATCGAAATTCTGTTTAATTTTGAATAGGAACTTACCTGTTTAGGACGTAGCTATTCGGTGATCCTACGATAAACGAATAATAGGAACGATACGTCATTTGTTATAATCGGACTAGTATTTTCAGCGCTACGTGGGAACATAAAATCGGCTACATACATACAAACATAGGTTGTCAACCTCATAAACCTCCTCCGTTGGTAGTCGGGTAAAAATAGCCAAATCGCAGCTTCAAAACAATCAAAATTGTAGGACGCGGAAACGGCTCGGAAAAACCGAATCACACACCAACCCGTCTTACTTTTCATACAAACGCTCTTACGTGATTATGACATTGTAACCATTGATTAATTGAAAAGGGAAGATGAGGTACTGGTTGCTCGAAAGTGGCAACCTCAAATTGTGTAAAATTGTGTTCTCCCACATCAGTCACCGTCTGACCGGCGGCGGCACGGGCGGTCGTGATTCGCGTGTAATATTGTTGTCTCAGTCTCACTTCGGTCCTAGATACGTCTTTCCGTCTTTGTTCTTATTTGTATTGCACAGGACTGGAAATAGAACTGTGAGCGTATTTGTTTGCGTGTAGTTGTAATGTAATGTGTTTTGAGTAAGTGTTGGGAGAACGTTACCTATCTTCCCTTTTTAATTAATCAATGGTTGTAACAGATCTTTTGTTTGCCTAGATCTCAGTAATCACGGGATCCCCGTGGTAAAAAATAAGAATTACATAAAATTTCATATTTTTCTTCGGTTCCTTCCTTGGTTGTAAAAACAGGACTCAATAAAAAATACGAAAAAAGGCGTAATGCGCCCTCTTAAAAATAGCGGCTATGTGCGTAGCACTCCACTTTGAGAATCTGTAAACAAGAGTAAGGTTGTAGGTATACCTAACTATTTACGCACACTTTCTTTTTATTTTTTAGACCTTCCCAATTAGATAGGTACTCACTTAACTACCTACTATGAAAATTAATTGAAAGCGACTCAAAATCCAAGAGTAGACTGATACCTCATAGTTTTCTATGAGAATTGACAAAAAATACAATGAGCTAGTCTCGATTTGTGCTTGAGTGAGAATAAGTTCTAGAATTTGGGCCGTGCCAGAAAATTGTGGGCCTCTCAAACATACTATTGTGAGAAAGGATTTTTTTAATATTTAAATAAGTACCTACACCAAGTAACTAGCTACTCACCACAAACTTGCTAAATCACGTATCACCTAATCACTTTTTTATTTTCGTGCCTGTTAATACTATTCATCGATATTACGATCAAAAGCGAAGCGACATATTGTAGTGGCGTAAGTACATCACTAGTTCATCCTTTTGATTTCGCCGAAAAGATGGAAACGTTTTAGGGCTCATTTTCAATTTCAATAAACCCCAAGATGGCAACATAAGTAGGTAGGTGTTAGGATTACAGTCGTGAAATAATAGGTAAGTACCTACCTAAGTAGCTGATGGAAAATTGTATGAATAAGTAGGTATTTCACAACTACACATACACTTTGCGTGAATTCAGGTAGTTTTTATACCTATACCTACTACAAAATCCTGCATCTTTGACGGTGACTCATGTTTAATTAAAACGTACATGTACCTACTTTGTCACAACAATTCACGATTTTTCTTATTTTAACATCTGTTCAAAAAGTAAAAAACGGAAAGTATTAAGCTATGCTTTTGAAAGAACGAATTTAAAAAAAAAATGGTATTTAAAAAAAGTTGCGGAACCCGTGGTCAAAAAAGTATGCTACGTACGCTTGACATAAAACGCGCGTTTTGTTAGATAGATGCCGTCAGCCAATTAGCGAAAGGGGGTGTTTCATAAAGGGACAATCTGTTCTATGATTGGCGATTAAAAACTGTTTAACAAAGTCCGAGCCAATCAAGGCGCTTAGGCGCATGCCTTTGACTAAATGCACGTGTCAGAGATTTCTGGACAGACAGAACAGACTAACTACCGATATTGAATAACGGAAAGAATCATTTAGTAAAGTTTTAGGTAAGTTAGCTGTAGTGGTCGCGGCTTAAGAATCGACCCCTGCAACTCAGCCCGTGGATGTTTCAATGAGATAAATACACAAGAAATAACAAACAGTTTGAAAATTACATGACTGTGTTATCAAACAAAGAGCGTACAGTTTATTTCGTATTTTTAACTTCACGTAACTTCAACCTTCAAATTGAAATGTTATCCTAGCCCATAATTCTGTGACATAACTTACGACAATTTGTCTCTATGATGCTGTAGGCGTTTTTCTCTTTACGAACTTTGAACCTGTCACTCCATCTGTGACCATACTGAGGTCATTGTCCCAAGTGCAAGAAACAGCTGACTTTAGGGTTGTCACTTCGTACAAAATCAGCTATCCATGTTGAAACTTTGTTGCAGTTTTTTTCAGAGATTTAAATCGAAATTCGAAAAGTCGTTGAACAAAAGTTGTTCCCCGGAGGGTGGACAATCGCCCCCTTTTCGGATAGTACCCATATATTGTTACACGTTGTATATATAATATTATATATATATTAGGTCCTTACATATGAAATTGGCGTTTTGTATGGGAGGAACAAAAAGTCGAATATTTTTTAATATAATATATTTAATTAATCAAAGTATGAACCATTATTTTCTATGCACTTTTGCCATCTTATAGGTAGTTCATTGATCCCTTTACTAAAAAAACCAGTCGGACGGGAATCAATAAAATCTTTGAAGGCGATTTGGACTGCCCCATCGGAGTTGAATTTTTTCCCGTGCAAGAAGTTATCCAAATTTCGAAAAAAATGGTAATCTGTTGGAGCAAGGTCCGGGGAGTACGGAGGATGTCTTAGACTTTCCAATTGAAGCTCTTCTAATTTAGTAGCCGTCTGTTGCGCAGTGTGTGGTCTAGCGTTGTCGTGAAGCAGCAGTGGCGTGGAGCGATTGACCAGCCTAGGTTGTTTAGCCGCTAGCTTTTCCATCATGGTTTGCAATTGCTGACAATAGACATCAGCCGTAATAGTCTGGCCAGATTTGAGAAAACTGTAATGAACAATACCGGCACTAGTCCACCAAAGGCTTACAAGTAACTTTTTTGGGGTTAATTTTCGCTTGGGGCAGGATTTGGCTGGCTGGCCAGGATCCAACCATTGCGCTGAGCGCTTCCGATTATCGTAAAGAACCCATTTTTCATCACAGGTAATGATTCGGTTTAAAATACCTTCATTATTGTGCCGGTTTAGTAATGTAACGCAGCAGTCGACGCGCGTTTGCCGGTTTGCTTCAGTCAATTCGTGAGGTACCCACCTTTCAAGCTATTTAATCTTCCCAATTTGCTTCAAGTGAATTAAAACAGTTTTATCACTAACATCGCAGCCTGCAGCTAACTCGGACGTGGTTTGCGATGGATCCGCTTCCACAATAGCCTTCAACTCTTCATTATCAACTTGAGTCTCAGGCCGTCCACGGGGCTTGTTCTGCAGGTCGAAATTTCCAGAACGAAAACGTTGGAACCAAAAACGAACTGTGTTTTCTTTTGCAACACGACCGCCATACACATCATTCACCCTTCGAGTTGTTTCCGCAGCACTAGTGCCACGGCGGAACTCGTACTCGTAAATAATGCGATATTTTAAGTTTTCCATTTTGTAAAATGAGTGACGCTGGAAAGCGAGAGGTCGTGGGAGGCGGTGATGTCCTTCTGCGATATTGTCATGTCGCGGAAGGAGTCTGCGGAGCGCGAGAGAGAGATTCTCTCAACTCTCCCGATCCGCGGACGGAGAGCCGGGCGTAGGAGACGGCTCTTCAACGCCCACCTCCAACCCCCATAACAGGGGCGTTGGCGACAGAGTCGGGGGACTCTGCCGTCGACAACATAATGGCCCGGGGTGGCGCGCGCGTGTGTTCTCGTGCGCCACTGAAGAGGCGATGCGGACCCAGTCCCATCGATCTGAGGAGGGGCCCGCATTTAGTTGTGGGCCGTCGCCACTAGGGCTGCGGAAGAGTGCATGCGCGTTCCCGTGGCCCCGGCACAAGGCGTGAGAAGATCAAACGTGGTGGTTTTAGTCGGTATATGGAGTCCGACATAATCTTTGGGTCCCCCCGGACCCATAGATATCCATAAAGGATTTCCCCACGTTAGGTTAGGTTAGGTTAGGTTAGGTTAGGTTAGGTTAGGTTAGGTTAGGTTAGGTTAGGTTAGGTTAGGTTAGGTTTTTTTTTTTTTTCTCCATCCTACCCCTAGCTTTACCAGGGACCTGGTCTACACTACCCATTCATTCTAGTTCTGTCTTATATGCTTCTCGCACTTCCATTCTTCATACTTGATCTTTCTTTTATCCGTCTCCTTTCGTACATATATTTACTCATTAAGCTCTTCTATCCTGTTTCTTTATTTTCTTGGGTATTAAGAGACACACAAAAATATGTATTTCTTAAAATGATTACATTTTTCTTAATCTACCTTACATGTCTAGGGCACATATTTATATAATGTAAATTATATAATTGTGACTCCTTATTTCTTACTTATTTCTACTTATTGCTATTTTAACAATTTTTTCACAAAAATCTAAAAATATATATCGTATTTTCTTATCTTCTAGTATCATACACAAATTTTCCTTTCTTATGTCTACTTCTATTTCTTGTGCCAAATCATATCGTTCTCTTCCAAACCTGGGGCAATCTGTGACTAGGTGGATTACAGTCTCCTCTACGGCTGGGTCACAGCTACACGATGGACTCTCCTTGCACTTAAACCGATGCAAGTACGAGGAGAACCCACCATGTCCCGTGAAGAGCTGGACTATTATGGGATTGAGTTAAAACATTTTTGATGAGTCGGTACGCCTTTATTGCATCCGGGAAGAATACCCGTGTGACCGCGCCCTGTTCAGCGCAAACGTAGCGTTGGTTCCATTCGCAAAGCGAGTCCCGTCGGATTTCTCGCTTTGCGAATGATACCGGGCAGTGGTTGTAGTGCGGCTTGGTTTTCAGCTGCAAAGCTGCGCATTTCGCCAGCTCATCGGCCCTCTCGTTCCCCTCCAACCCCGCGTGAGCTTTTACCCAAAATAGGCTCAGTATTTTGGTACGTCTTAACTCATAGATGTCTGCTCTTATCTGTACTGCGAGGGGATGGGGAGAACATAGGTTGGTGACTGTTTCTAGGGCTGAGCGTGAGTCGCTAAAAATGCTGCAGCTTGGCCTCTGCCTTTTAAGGGCCTCCTTTATTGCTTCAGCCAGAGCCAGCAATTCCGCCTGGTATACGGTGCAGCACTCATCCAGCTTCAACTTGCGGGTACTTATCTCGGTGGCGCCCTCCATGATGGATAATGCGGCGCCAACTTTTCCCTCGATTTTGCTCCCGTCTGTAAAAATATTCAGGCAGCTGTCAAGGTTCTGATCTAGTGCTGCCTCTTCCCCCAGGCAGGTGAATGCCAGCTCCAACTGAAGCGCCGGGTGTGGCATCATTGCGTACGGCACCGGTGTCTCAATATCTCGGTCTCCTATTATCCGCTGGGTGTGGCCTTTCTTCGTCTCATAAAGCGAGGCTGCTTCCCGGATTCTAATATCCAGGGGAAGCAACCCAGCCAATAATAGCGCCGAGGTTAGAGAGACAGTCCTGTAGCCTTTTATTATCTTTTGTGCGAAGCCACGCTGCACCATTTCCAGCTCTTTCTTGATGCAGATCTTGTGCGTTGCAGAAGCCCATGCACTTGCGGCATATATTATCGTAGGCTCCACCACCGCCGTGTAGATTGCCCTTATCACTTCCGACTGGAGGCCCCAAGACACTTTTGCAGCTCTCGAGAGTTGCTTGTAGAAGTTCAGAGCTTTACGGCAGACGTTCGCGGCGTGCGAGTTGAAGGTCAGTTTGTCGTCGATAGTGAGTCCCAGCAATTTGATTTCCCGGGACATGCCGATGTCACACCCGCCCATGCTAAGACGTGGGGTATCGTGCTTATGCTTTCGCGTGATGACCATGGCCATCGTTTTTTGAGGTGCAAACTTGAGCTTATTTCTTATTCCCCACGTCTGAACATGCTCGAGTGCGGCATTGGCCTGTCTCTCGATCTCTTGCGAGGTCTCTCCATCGAAAACAAGCACTATATCGTCAGCAAAAGCCTGCACGTAGTCGCCCCTACCATGCAACTCTCTTAGAAGAGGATCCAGGAGCAGATTCCAGAGAATCGGGCCCCCAATCGATCCCTGTACACATCCCTTTCCCGTGGTTCTTTCGTACTCCTCCCCAGAGTAGCGAACCTTGACTCTACGATTTCGAAGGTAGCTGTCGATCACCCTTCTCAGGTTTACCGGACACTTTTCCTCTGCCAGTCGGACTCGAATTTGTGGCCACCATGCGCTATCAAAGGCCCCCTCTATATCCAGCGAAACTAGTGTTAACAGTTTTTTCTGCTCCAATTTACTGTTAATGTATCGGATAAGGGTATAGAGGGAGTCTTCGGTGCTCTTCTGGGGCATGAATCCGAACTGGCGAGTACTCAATCTTGGTAGGAGATGGAACTTGATCCGGGTGACCAACATCTTCTCGAAGATTTTACCTAACACTGGGAGGAGCCCGATCGGCCTGTAGGATTTCGGGGTATTGTAGCTTTCCTTCCCAGGTTTCCGCAGTACTATGACGGTGGCCTCCTTCCATAGATCCGGGAAGTGAGCGAGTTCTAGGCACTTGTTTAGCATATTTAGAAACATGTTCGGATCGTTTTTTATAGCCTCTACACAAATATCGACCGTGAAACCGTCGACTCCGGGTGCCTTTTTTGGGTTGAATGTTTTCATCGCAGTTCTTAGCTCGGCCATAGTGAACAGTGGGTCGCAAGGGTCAGCTTGCTCCTCGCTATTCACTCTCTCTGCTTCAGCGCGAGTTCTGCGATGTTCGGCATTGTCGCTATGTATGTGGTCCTCCGGATAAAAAGTTTCGGCTAACGCCTTCGCGGAGCCTCTTGCATCGAGCACTTTGCCTTCAACCTGAAGCGGCATATCCTCCTCCCTTTTTCTAGTCCTACCTATAACCCTGTAAATCCCCTCCCACACACCTTCCCTATCCTGTTTACAGCAAAAGTCCTTCCAGCTCTCTACCTTTGCCTTGTTCGCCTCCATCTCATATTCCGTCTTCTTTTCCAGGTACTCTTCAATGACTCTTGACCTCCGGATTGGCGCGGCGCATCGGACTCTTCTCTTCCTTCTGGTGACCTCCTGTTTCAGCTGTGCAAGTTTCTCGGACCACCACGGTATGGTAAGTATTTGTGTGCGTTTCTTTGCAGGTATAGCATGTGTGCATGCGTGTGTTATTGCTTGAGTGTATTTTTGTATGACTGATTCTATTTGTTCTGTGCTGTATATGTGCTCTACTTTTGTGTGTGTGAGTTGGTGATCTGATTTAAATTGGTTCATTTTCTCACGAAATTGAACCCAATTTGCTTTTTTAGTATTGTAGAGCCTTGTTGTTCGTGTAATTTGTGTTCCTTGGGCTTTGTCTAGATGTACGTTGAATGTAATCCCGTTGTGGTCCGAGCTCGTCATGTTCTCTACAACGGCCCATCCATCCACAAGAGAAAGCATGTCCTCTGAACAGGTTGTGATGTCTACGTGGCTGGTGTACCGTCTGTCCCCTCTCACTGTGTCGAAGGTTGGTATGGAGTCAATGTTGAGCACCTGGAGCCCCATATCATCAAGAAACCTCATAAGCTCCTCCCCTCTGGGATTTGTCCTCACGCTTCCCCACCAGGTGTTCCAGGCATTTGCGTCTCCTCCAACGATGAGCCTTGATGATCCAAGCTCCTCATTCACTCTGCACAGCTGTTCCAGGTATGGTTCCAGAGGCTCAGTTCCTTCCAGGTAGATGGAGACCAGGTTGACCTGCCAGGCGCTAGTTTTGATGCCTACTACGGCGATGTTATTGGTGGTGAGCTGCGGATATTGGACGACATTCAAGGTAGGGTCCAGTAATGCAATCGCTGCCTTTACCATCCCCTCACCTTGATCCGCGCTCTGGTAGATCCTAGCGCCCGGGTATGCCTTCAGCTTCCTGGGGGCCCCAACGTACGGTTCCTGCAAGAGGAGTGCTGTGGCTCTACATTTAGTGGCTTCGAGGAAGACCTCGTCTGTTGCTAGCCGCTTCTTCTTGAGGTTGGCTTGAATGATCTTGTAAGGGACGCCCTTAGCAATAGGCCACGGTGGATCTCGCAAATGTTTCCCATTTGCGCCTCACCGGACATTCGTTGCTAAAGGCGCCGTGATCGATTTTTGCAGCCTTTGCTTTATTGCAGTTTATGCAGCAGGGGGGAGTTCCGCTCAACCAGTCAGGGCATTCTGTCCTAAGGTGCGCCCCACCGCAGTGGCTGCACACATCGACTGCTTCAGAGCAGAACCGCTTCCCATGTCCTTACCCTAGACAGCGCGAGCACTGTATAAGGGGGGACTGATCGGCAACCCTGACTCTCTGCATGTCGATGTGTAGAGCCCCTGCACCGGTCATGCTCTGCCAGAGTCTGGGCGACACCTTCATTACGATGTGGGTTGTGAGGGGGTTTCTCGCCTTGCGACGATATCGTATTTCCATACGGTTATCGTCACCGCTCACCCCCTTGAGTACGTGCCCGTTTTGTGTACGGATGGCTTTTATGACATCCTCATCCGTATTGCTCTGCAGGACGCCGTATAGGATGACAAGAGGGTCTTTATTCTTGACATCTTCCACGCTAAGATGCCCTTCCCTTTCCGCTATTCTTTCCTTTATCCTTCGTAGCTCTTCCTCATTTTTACAACCCACTATTATCTTCCTGTCCTTTGCTTTCCTTATTTTGTCAATCCTTGCTCCCTCTTCCTTCGCATTCACAACCTTTCTGATTCTTTCAAACACTTCATCCCCTGTTTCCTGGTCATTTGTAGAGGAGACTATGATGGAGTGCATGGCGGTGTTTTCTGGATCCCGTTGGGTGGGAGAACCCGCTGTGACACTCGCGTAGGAGCCTCTACTCGTGTACCACTCCTGCTGTGTTTTGAGCGTATCTGCCAGTCTCACCATTTCCTTTTTGTGATCTGCCAAAAACCTTCCATGCTCTTCCATCTTCCGAATCAACTCTTTCTCTTGCCCCGTTATTTCTGTTCTCCTTTCCTCTTTTTTCCGGTCACCCTCATTAACTTTGGTTGGAAGAACTCTGTCCGAGGGTAGTAAAGTCGTCGCTCTGACTTCCTCAGACTCCTTAACCAGATAATACAGTCTATCGACGGCTTCCAGGACCTTAATCTTGATCTCGCTCTTCAGGTTGCGGCTGATTTCAAGGTTGGTTTTGGCCTTGGAGAGACAGGCTCTTGCCTCAGCTGTCCGTGTCGCGTATTTGGTCTTCGGGGATTTCTCAGTGCTTGTTTGCGATGTCGCCACCCGTGCCTTCGAGGAGCTTTCTTTGTGC
Organism: Eupithecia tripunctaria; assembly: GCA_955876795.1. Lineage (NCBI taxonomy): Eukaryota > Metazoa > Arthropoda > Insecta > Lepidoptera > Geometridae > Eupithecia > Eupithecia tripunctaria. The sequence goes on from OY041624.1 coordinate 10,642,226, forward strand.
GCGGGGTAGGTCGAGACCAATTTGGCCTTTTGTGGTCCCGGTTGGCTCATGGTCTTTTTTGGTTCTGGCGGTGTTGCCGAAGACAATGCATCGAACGCATCGACACTCAGTCTCACCTTGTTAGGCTGATCGTCCAACTGTGTCGAGGGATTTCCCCGTTCTGACACTTCGATAGTGTCTATGGCGTCTTGTAATTTGTCTGTAATTTCAGCAGCCGGCACTTGCTTAGAGTTTGGGGTTCGAAGAGTAGCCATTTGGGGTAGGACTCGTCAAAAATGTGAAATGTGACGTGTAAAGGGCGTCAACTTCACTATAAAATAAATAAGATAAATATTTGTAGAGTCAATCAAAGTTGCCCGAAAGTTTGGCAGAGTCAGATAGTTTGGGCAAGATACATAAAACGTATAAAATAAAGAAATAAAAATATATTTGTCAAATTTTACAATGTAGAGTCAACTCTACCAGGGTCACAATTTAAGGGTCACACTTTGGCAACTTGTCCTTTTAATATGCAAAAATAATTTATACAAAAATATTAGTAATAACTTCCTTATTGACTCTACGTAGAGTCGGTCTCTATTAATAAAAGATAGTGACTATTACTCTTATAAGTTACATATACAAAAAATCAAAAAACCTACAAATATTTTAAACTCTACCTAGAGTCATAGGACTCTACATAAAAATCAAACAGTTCAAGACCTACAGTATGGAAAAAACTACGCATCTGTAGGACCTTTGGTTCCAGAGATATTAAATTTCAAAGTCGAGCCAAAGAATAAGGAAAGTTGGGGTTGCAACCCCCTAAGGGTTCTCAAAAACGACTATTATGGACAGGGTGTCTAGAGCTTATTAAAAGGTACAAGTTAACTGTAAAATATTAATATAAAATAGAAATTTTTAATTTAGGTTGTCGAAAATTTTTCTAAGTAAAAAGTCAATTTTGGGGGTAGGGGGTTGAAACTAGGTCCAAATGATCAGGGGAGGGCCCGAGGGTATCCGGCTTCTGGATACCGTGGGGGGGGGTTTGGGGGGGGGACCCGGATAAAATGGTCAGAATTGCTCTAGCACCCCTAGTTTCGGGTTAGGTTAGGTTAGGTTTAGGTTAGGTTAGGTTAGGTTAGGTTAGGTTAGGTTTTTTTTTTTTTTTTTTTTTTTTTTTTTTTTTTTTTTTTTTTTTTTTCTCCATCCTACCCCTAGCTTAACCAGAGACCTGGTTTACAAATTTATCCTTTTCAACCCATTCATTCTATTTCTCGCTTTTATGCTTCTCGCACTTTCATTCCTCATACTATGTCTTTCTTTTATCCGTCACCTTGCTTACTTTATCTATTCATGTATTTTCTGCCTATCAGCTTGTTTTCAAGGGGTATTAAGTGACGAACGAAATTTCTTTATTGACTTAAGATTAAAAACAGTAACAGTACTTTAATCTACTTTTACATTTGCGGAGCACATATATATATAATAAAAATTATATAATTGTGTCTCCTTATTTCTACTTATTTCTAGTTATAGCTATATTAACAATTTTTTCACTAAACTTTAAAAATTTATGCCTGTTTTTCTTATCTTCTAAAATTATACACAAGTTTTCCTTTCTTATATCTACATCTATTTCTTGTTCTAGATCATATCTTTCTCTTCCAAATCTTGGGCAATTCGTGACAATATGAAGTACGGTTTCTTCTACATCTTGGTCGCAAGGACACGATGGACTCTCCCTACACTTAAAACGATGCAAGTACGAGGAAAATCCACCGTGACCTGTGAAAAGTTGGACAATGACAGGACTCAATGGTAGGGATTTGACAAGCCGGTACGCCCTTATTGCACATGGGAAAAGCACTTTTGTGGTCGCACCTTGCTCTGAGTTTACGTATCTTTGGTTCCATTCACAGAGCGATTCGCGTCGGATTTCACGCTTCGCGAATGAAACCGGGCAGCTGTTGTAGTTTGGTTTCGTCTTGAGCCGCAGTGCTGCGCATTTCGCCAGCTCATCGGCCCTTTCGTTCCCCTCCAACCCCGCGTGAGCTTTTATCCAAAATAGGCTCAGTATTTTGGCCTCCTCTCTGAGCTGGAGTATTTGTGCTCTTATTTGGACTGCGAGGGGATGGGGGGACCACAAGTTGGTGACGGTTTCGAGAGCTGAGCGTGAGTCACTGAAAATACCGCAACTCGGCTTCCGCCTTTTGAGTGCCTCTTTGGTTGCTTCAGCCAGGGCCAGCAACTCCGCCTGGTAAACGGTACAGCATTCATCCAGCCTCAACTTACGGGTACTAATCTCAGCGTTGCCTTCCCAGATGGATAGTGCAGCGCCGACTTTTCCCTCTATTTTGCTTCCATCTGTAAAGATATTTAGACAACTGTTGAGGTTCTGGTTCAATGCTGCCTCGTCCCCCAGGCAGATGAATGCCAACTCCGACTGAAGCGCTGGGTGTGGCATCTTTGCGTAAGGTACTGGCGTCTCAATATCCCGATCTCCTATTACTCGCTGGGTATGGCCTTTCTTCGTCTCATAAAGCAAGGCTGCTTCCCGGATTCTGATATCCAGCGGAAGCAACCCAGCTAGTAATAGCGCCGAGGTAAGCGAGACAGTCCTGTAGCCTTTGATCATCTTCTGTGCGAAGCCACGCTGCACCGTTGGCAACTCCTTCTTCACGCAGATTTTATGCGTTGCAGGCGCCCATGCACTTGAAGCATACATAATTGTAGGCTCTACCACCGCCGTGTAAATGACCCTTATAACCTCCGACTGAAGACCCCAAGTCACTTTTGCAGCTCTCGAGAGCTGTTTATAGAAATTCAGTGCTCTCCGGCAGACGTTTGCGGCGTGCGAATTAAATGTCAGTTTGCTGTCAATGGTGAGGCCCAGCAATTTGATTTCTTTGGACATGCCAATGTCGCACCCGCCCATGCTAAGACGTGGGGTATCGTGCTTAAGTTTCCGCGTGATGAGCATAGCCATAGTTTTGTGTGGCGCAAACTTAAGCTTGTTAGGTTAGGTTAGGTTAGGTTAGGTTAGGTTAGGTTAGGTTAGGTTAGGTTAGGTTAGGTTAGGTTAGGTTAGGTTAGGTTAGGTTAGGTTAGGTTAGGTTAGGTTAGGTTAGGTTAGGTTAGGTTAGGTTAGGTTAGGTTAGGTTAGGTTAGGTTAGGTTAGGTTAGGTTAGGTTAGGTTAGGTTAGGTTAGGTTAGGTTAGGTTAGGTTAGGTTAGGTTAGGTTAGGTTAGGTTAGGTTAGGTTAGGTTAGGTTAGGTTAGGTTAGGTTAGGTTAGGTTAGGTTAGGTTAGGTTAGGTTAGGTTAGGTTAGGTTAGGTTAGGTTAGGTTAGGTTAGGTTAGGTTAGGTTAGGTTAGGTTAGGTTAGGTTAGGTTAGGTTAGGTTAGGTTAGGTTAGGTTAGGTTAGGTTAGGTTAGGTTAGGTTAGGTTAGGTTAGGTTTTTTTTTTTTTTTTTTTTTTTTTTTTTTTTTTTTTTTTCTGCTTGTCCTCCGACGAGTAAGTGTCGGAGTCTTTCTTACTTCTCTTTCATTCGTTACTTAATTTTAAATGATTTGCTATTCGTATACAAATCTAGTCTCTATATTTTAACACAATTTACATTTTATCTCACATTTATTCTCACATTCCATTTACTTTTCCTATATCGGGATGGGGATGACAGGATAATAACAAGTTTTCCTACTTTTATTACATTTATGCTGGTTTGAATATATAACGAAATATATTTTCAGCATAATTTACTATCTATCTTTATTTCTTAATATTACTTTATTGGCTATCTTTACACAGTATGTTATAAACTTATTTCTACTTTTCTTATCTGTTATAAGCTGAGTAACAGTATCAGTCTCCAGGATTATACTCAGCTCCTGCTCTACTTCGCATCTTTCTCTACCAAAGACGGGACATTCGAACAAAATATGCGGTACGGTTTCACTCTTGCCGGGCTCGCAGATACACGATGGGTCTTCCTTACACTTGAACCGATTCAAGTATTCGGAAAACCCACCGTGACCTGTCATTATTTGCGTCAGCACTCCCGTGGGCTCTACCTGCCTAATGGTTTTATGCGCTTTAATGGCGTCGGGGAAAAACATTTTTGTGATGGCTGCTGTTTGGCTGGTTTGGTACCTTTTGTTCCATTCGCTTAAGGTTCCCAGCCGAATTTGCCGTTTAAGAAACGAGATGGGACATAGGTCGTAGTCGGGCTTTGTCTTGGATTTTAGGGCTGCGTCTTTTGCCAGTTGGTCTGCTCTCTCATTGCCCTCTAGACCCGCGTGAGCTCGTATCCAGTATAAAGAAACATTTTTATGCTGGTCTCTACTGGCTCGTAGGTTGTTTCTTATTTCGAGGGCAAGAGGGTGTAGCGAAGCGTAATTTGTTACAGTTTCCAGCGACGACCTGGAGTCACTATAGACTCCGTAACTCGTCTCTTTGCTCTTCAGGATCTCCCTCGTTGCCTTGCATATGGCCAATAATTCAGCCTGGTAGACGGTGCAGTAGGACGGTAGCTTCAATTTGTGGGCTTTAGTCTCGGCTGACATGTTCCATACGGACAATGCCGCTCCGACCTTGCCCTCAATTTTGCTGCCGTCTGTGAACATTCGGACTGCGTGATCGCTGTGAGTGTTCACCTGCTCTTGATCTTCCAGGCATACGAATTCGAGGCTCATATGTTCAGCAGGATGAGGAGATTCAGCAAACCTGGCCATTTTTTCCACCTCCCTATCTCCTAGTGCTAGCTGGGGGACTCCTCTCTTTGCCTCATACAGGGCAGCTGCCTCCTGTAATCTAAGGTCGAGTGGCAGGATTCCGGCCAGCACTAGAGCTGAGTTAAGGGAGACGGTCCGGTAAGCTTTACACAGTTTCTGGGCGAAACCTCGCTGGACAGCGTTTAGGTGTTTTTGCATGCCCAGTTTTTCGGTTGCAGGTGCCCAGACGCTGGCCGCATACAAGATGATGGGTTCAACTGCAGCGTTGTATATGCTGCGTATCACTTCCGGATTCAAACCCCAACTGACCCTGGCGGCTCTAGAAAGCTGTTTGTAAACGTTCAGCGCCTTTTTGCAAACGTTTGCAGCATGGCTGTTGAACGTCAGCTTATGGTCCAAAGTGAGCCCCAGGATTTTAATTTCTTCTGACATGGCAATGTCGACCCCGCCCATGCAGAGACGTGGGGTGTCAAACTTGAGCTTTCTCGTTATAACCATCGCATTGGTTTTATGAGGTGCGAACTTCAGCTTATTTTTGACACCCCACTCCCGAACATGTGCGAGGGCGGCATTCGCTTGTCTCTCTATTTCTAGTGCAGTATCTCCCTCAAACACCAAGACAACATCATCAGCGAAGGCCTGACAATAATTCCCTTTTTGTTCCAGTTCCTTCAACAATGGGTCCAGAAGCAGGTTCCAAAGGATTGGACCCCCGATCGACCCCTGAACGCAGCCTTTGGTGGTTTGTCTGGTGACCTCTTCACCCGCGTACCTGACATGCACTTTTCTACAGCTAAGGTAACTGTCGATGAGCCTCCTGATGTTTGGAGGACAATCTTCTTCCGCCAGCCTGATCCTAATTGCAGGCCACCATGCACTATCGAAGGCCCCCTCTATGTCTAATGATATTACTGTTACAAGTTTTTTCTGGTCGAGCTTACCGCGTATATGTTTTATCAGGACATAGAGGGCGTCTTCCGTGCTTCGTTGTGGCATGAAACCGTACTGACGGGAACTCAGTTTCGGAAGAATATGGTACTTTAGCCTGTTAATAATCATTTTTTCCAGAATTTTACCCATCACTGGCAGCAAACCTATCGGCCTATACGATTTGGCCTCGGTGTATGTAGTCTTACCTGGTTTTCTAAGCACCACCACAGTTGCTTCTTTCCAGATATTAGGAAAGTGGCCTTGTTCCAGGCATTTGTTTGCCAGTGACAGATAAAACTCCGGATCCCGTGAGATCGCCTGCTTACATATGTCCGCCGTTAGACCGTCCAGACCCGGGGCTTTTTTAGGGTTAAAACTATTCACTGCGACTTTAACCTCTTCAGGGGTAAATGGTGGGTCATGATTCTGAACATGCTCCAACCCATTTACTTGGTCGGCTTCTTTTCTTATTCGCTGGTGATCCCCATTGTCATCCTCCTCTTTATCTTCTGGGTAGAATGTTTCGGCTAGCATCTCAGCGGATTCTTTTGGGCTCAAGTCTTTTCCATCTCTAGCCAGGGGCGTGTCTTCTTGTCTTCTCATTGTCCTCCCAATCACTCGATAGATCCCTTCCCACATACCTTCTTTGTCCTGCTTCTCACAAAACCCTTTCCAGCTTTCTGTTTTAGCTTTCTGCACCTCAGTTTCATAACGTTCTTTTGCTTGCAGGTACTCATCAACGACTTTCGCTCGGCGGACTGGGGCTGCGCATCTGATTCGGCGTTTCATGGTGGTGGCTGCCTTCTTCAGCTTCGCGAGTTCTTCGGACCACCACGGCGAGGTAAGTATTTCGTTTATTTTCTTTTTAGGTATTGTTTCTGAACATGTCTGTGTTATTGTGCTGATATATTTTATGACTATTTTTTCTAATTCTACTTTATTTTCAATTTTATCTATTTCAATTTTGTTTAAATTATTATCTTGTTTAAATTGGCCCAGTTTCTCATGAAACTGGGTCCAATTTGCCTTTTTTGTGTTGTAAAGTCTAGTTGTTCTACTTATACTTGTACCTTTTGCTTTATGTAGCCTAATATTAAATGTGATGCCGTTGTGGTCCGAACTTACTAAGTCATCTCTGACTTTCCAGTCTTCTGCCAGTACCAGCATATCCAGGGAGCAGATCGTTATATCAACATAGCTGGTGTATGTTTTCCCTCCTCTAACAGTGTCGAACGTAGGAGTATTCCCATTGTTGAGTACCTGCAGGCTCATGTCCTCTATGGCTCCTGACATATCTTCTCCTCTAGAGTCGATCTTTCGGCTACCCCACCAACAACTTTTTGCGTTGGAGTCACCACCCATGATGATTTTCCTCGGTCCAAGTATCTCTGTGATCTTCTTGAGCTGCTCCAGGTATGGCTGTATGGGTTGGTCTGGTTCGAAGTAAAAGGACACTGCGGTGATCTCCCAAGCACTAGTCCGAATCTTCACCACAACGATGTTATTTGTGGTGAATTCTGGGCACTGTATGACGTCCATGTCATGATCGAAAACAGCTACTGCTGCTTTTACGGTCCCTTCTCCTTGGCTAGTGCTCTGAAAGATTCTCGCTCCACGGTAATCCTTCATCCTTTTGATCCTTCCCACATACGGCTCCTGCAGCAGCGCAAGTGCCATCCTCCTCTTGCTAGCTTCAATCATCACTTCATTGGTTGCTAGATCCTTTCTCTGGAGGTTGGCTTGGACCACTAGGAATGCTTTTTCATTGGTTGGGGTGCCTCTGTTTGGTGCCGCTTTATCACTGGGATCGCCCTTAACAGTATGCTATGGTGGCTCGTGCCAAGCTGTCCCACTTCCTCCTTACTGGGCACTCCTGAGAGAAGGCGTTGTGCTCAGCTGTGTCCATTTTTGCGTGCCTGCAGTTACAGCACGACGGAGCTGCTCCGGCAAGCCAGTCGGCACACGCAGCCTTCATGTGCGGCCCTCCGCAGTGGCTGCACTTTTCCACCGTTGTCTTGCAGAACCGTCTGCCGTGCCCATATCCCAGGCACAGCGAGCATTGGACCAGCGGTGACTGATCAGCCACTTTAATTCTTTGCAGGTCAATGCGAACGTCTCCTGCATCAATCATCCGGTTCCATATTTTGGGGGACACTTTGAGGACTATATGACACGTGTGTTGGTTCCTTGTCTTCTTCCTATAGCGAATCTCCACCCTGTTGTCCTCTTCATCGAGTCTCTCGAATATACTCCCATTCTGATTCCTCAGGGCGTTTGTAACGTCTTCGTCGCTATTAAACTGTAGGACGTCCCTGAGGATCAGAAGAGGGTCCTTGTTCTTTATTTCTTCGACGTTGAGGTGGGTCTCCATGTTTCCGAGTCTCTCTTTTATCTTTCGTCTCTCTTCTTCGGTTCTGCAGCCAACTATGACTTTCCTGTCTTTCGCTTTTCTCACTCTGTCAACTGTTATCCACCCGTCTTTGGCGTTTACGGCTTCTCTTATTCTGTTAAGAACCTGATCTCCCGTTTCGTTTTCATCCTTGGAGGTCACCACTACTGAGTGGAGAGCGGCCTGCTCCCTAGGCTGTCTGCTAGGCTGTCCGGCCGCTACTGCACTGGCGTATGTGGATTTCTCCAAGATCTGTTTCTGTCTTTCCATGACCTGTTTCAGGCTCTCCATTTTCTCACTGTTTTCCTGTATTAGTTTTGCATGCTCTTCCATTTTCTTGATTAGCTCTTTCTCTCCTTTTTCTCTGTCCTTTGTTTGTTCGGTTTTGTTTTCAGTTTCTTTTTCTCTTTCAAGTTCTTTTCTGCTTTCAGTGTCTTTGCTTTGATTCTTTCCTTTCACACTTTCTCCTTCCTTCACCAGTTGGTAGAGCCTGTCGACCGCAGCTGAGATGCTTTCTTTGAGATCAGTTTTGAGGTTCCTGGAGTTTGCCAGACTGGTCTTTGCTTTGATCAAGCATTGTTTCGCTTCCTCCAGCCGGTCCCTTATCTTGTGGTTTGGTTTCTCCTTGTTAAGTGGACTCTTTGCCGCTTCCGTTGATGTTCTGGGGGTGACATTGCTCTCTACTTGAGAGGTCGTCGGTTTTTGTCTCGGTTTCGTGATCTCCGCCACCTTTGCCTTTTTGGGCGAGGATGAGGCCTTGGATTGTGAGTCTGGTTTGCCCGATTCCCACTCTCCAATACTCCTCCTCACGCTCGGGGCTGAGCTGGTGTGAGCACTCGTAGTTGGTCTGGGTTGGTCTCTTCTCGGTGCTTGGCTCATACCTTCGCTAGGTCTTTGGTTTGTTGCGTCTTCCTTCTGCTTCGGCATTGTCACTTCTATCGTTTTCTTCTCAAGGTCCTCTTCAGCGGCGTTTGTTTGTTTTTCTGGTGTCCGGAAGCCGAACATCATTGTCGGAGGGATTTTTCTTTGTTTAAAAAGAAAGAAGGTACGTAGTTTAAGTTTGTAAAAGTTGTAAATACGATCCTAATCCTAGTGAAATGTAAATAATGTATATGTATAGCGTGTCAATATTATTGACTTTAGTTGTCACTTATAAAATAAAATTTAGACTAAGTCAGATTAAGATTTTATGCTCTGTTCCTGTTTCAGATTCTGCGTAGAGTCGATCTCTACAATTTTCCAGGAAGTTCAACAGGAGCACTTTCGCAACAGCGAAACCGCATCAAGTTAGACGCTTTGGTAAAGAAAGTGCAAAGGTTTGAACATGTACCGCATATAATCTTTTATGATTTTGAGCGGAGTCCTACTGATGTCCTGTATTGGCCAGGTAGGAATTAGGGTACAGGTAAGAGGATTTAAAGATAAATTTGAAGATAGATTTGAAGAGAAGTTTTCTAATTTTTTAATTTTTTTTTTTTTTACAGGTGTTCCAGCTATGCAGCAGGGACAACTGAAAAACAGTGTTGGTGCTCCAAAAGGTAAGTAACGTATAAGAAAGATTTAAAAGGAAAAGTAAAATACAAATAAAGTAAAATTTAGAGGGGGTGTAAATTGGGGGAAGGGGGGAAATGGCCCAGGCTATTGTTCCTGATAGAGTACTATGTACTCTACACAGCTTAGGTGTCAAATTTTGCGTCAGACGCACCGTTCTGGAGATATACTGATTACCAAATTTATTTGCGGCTGCTCAAAAAGCCGTGTCGCGCCACGAAAGAAAATTCTGCAAAATGGTGCGTCTGAAAATTCTGAAAATATACAGAAGGTGTATCACTCAGATACTACCGGTCAATCACAATCAAACCCACATAAAATTTCGTACAAATTTTTGGACCAGATTGGTCAAAAGTCCGAGTCAGAATTTCCTAAACTACAAAATTTTCGAAAAATTTGGTTTTTTCGCAAATTAATTTGGGGTTTGCTTCTGTTAACAATTTAAAACTTATCCTAGTACTTAAAATTTTTAAATTTAAACAAAACGTCATTAAAAAACAACAAAATTAAAATAAATTTTGAAGCAAAAAAAAATTTTGAATATGGGGTGAAAAAGAAGTTGAGTTAGTAAAGTTTTCTATATATATTATATATATAATATATACAGATTGCTACAAAAAATTGATTATCTCTAGCCGTTTCCGAGAAACAAGGGTTTTAGTCTATTTGCGATTGGTAATTTAATTGTAAATAT